>JAVIAB010000051.1:112489950-113189950 GCA_032433765.1 Megaustenia siamemsis
ACAACTACAACTACTACTATTATAAGGAAATAAAAAAAAGCTAAACGTAACAGCGAGTTATCAATAAATTACAACAAAATGCAGACCACGTAAGCAAGGACAGATGGAAATTAAACGCTAAGAAATATAAAAACAGGAAAAGCAAACAGAAGAGTTAAGGGCTATAAACTATGTCCCCCCAAGTCGCGGAAAGAACAACGAAAAAGGAGATTAAGATTCTCACCATTTATTTCATTCATTAAAAATATTCTCCCCAAATGTATAGCTCCATGAATTCAGCTTCACCTCAACATTCATTCCACAATTTTGTTGCAAATAATAAGTTTAGTTAATGTATGGCAAATACAGTGTTAGCCTTCAAGTTCAATGAAGCGGGAGGTCCTTTGATGATAAGATGGTCTGTTGCTGCGAAGCTCTGTATAAAGAGTTTCATGCTGCTACTACTATTACTATTATTACTATTACTATTATAACTACTATAACTACTACTATTACTACTATAACTACTACTATTACTACTATAACTACTACTATTACTATTACTATTATAACTATTATAACTATTATAACTATTATAACTATTATAACTACTACTATTACTACTGCTTCTACTACTACTACTATTACTAATACTACTAATATTACTATTATTACTATTACTACTACTGCTACTATTATTATTACTACTACTATTACTACTGCTACTACTACTACTATTACTATTACTACTACTACTACTATTACTATTACTACTACTACTACTATTACTATTACTACTACTACTACTATTATTATTACTACTACTACTATTACTATTACTACTACTACTGCGACGACGACAACTCCGCTTCATCTTCAGCACAGACGTTGCGTTGTTGCATTCAGCAGACAACAGTACACTTTGCGTATTTCTGCCCAACATATCCTACTTCAGCAAGACATTTTGTGTAGCAGGTTGCGTTCCTCCTCGGTTCCTACTCCCTTGACCAAATTGATAAGTCTGTTTTCAGGGGGCACACAGAACGTGTTGTGAGATCTCAATCAGTTGTAGCCGCTAATGCTGACACAGACAGTCAACTATGAGTCGCTTACCACTTGTACCCCATGTAGTGTTGGGCGTTCTGACCTTGGAGGACTGGTTGAAAACCCCTTGCGCCCTGCAGAAATAACGAGCCACCATCTCAACCCGCAGTCCCAACTCTCCACCCGCACATCTTAGCACTTCAGTAACGCGAATCGCACCAAGTAGATAAAGATGAGAGATAAAGCGGACGGGGAAATAAAAATAAAATGTAACAGCTTTTGTCCTTATCTGAGATCATCATATGGAATTGAATATTTCATACAGTGCATTATAGCTCGCTGCTTACTTAACCTTTATGAAGATCTTACTCCACCTCCTTGTGGCAGACTTGAAAATAGACTAACTTGAATGGTCAATAGAGTAGGGACCAAAGTCGGAAGTCAAACCTGTTTCGAAACATATTACATGTGTGTTGGCTTTGAATGTTTTGCATCAAAAGGCATAGTAACTTCCTCCAAACAAAGCAGCTTACGCATATTTAACGCACTTCTATGGGTAGACATACCCATATGTAGCCGTAGAGTGAACCTACATAGCAACATACAAATCAATCATCCATTTACTGTAAATTGATATTATGCAAACAAATAATATTTTGTTTAAAACTAAGTAATCGAATACCATCATCAACAAGTCGTGTTTTTGTTGTACGCTAGTTTTTCGAATTAAAAAATAATCGTGTCATTTGTGTTATAAATGGGTACCTGACTCGCACTGTTTACGGTAAAGAGAAAAAAAAAGTAAAAGTGCCAGTCTGCTCCTCTGTACTTGATAAAAACAAAACTATCGAGTGAAAGGCTGTGTAATTTTAATTTCCTGCTACATAGCGTGATATGGAACTACTTGTATATATATATATACAGTATTTCGTAAGGTCACACAAACTTACAAATAAATACATTTCTCCTGCCAGGCCACTTAAGGCCGTCAATAGAGACCGCTCCTGTTTTCTGTCATGAGCATATGCACACTGCTCAATTCGCGTGAAGCCATTTTCTTCCCATTTTTTTTTTTTTTGACTGCAATCTGACTTGAAATTGTCAAGTGACAAATGTCCATCACAAACTTTCGTGAACATTATTCCTAATTAACTCGTGTCAGATTTTAAATTAAATTAAAGTGGAAATGTTCCCCACAATTTGAAAATACTGTTTCTAGAGCACAACATCAGAATTATGTAATGGGACATATAATGCTTTCATGATCCTGTTACTTAATCTGCAATCCTCGCTGTGCCACTCTTTGTCTTTCCATTCTTTTCTTACCGTGTCAAGTGATGAGTTATCTTTGCTGATATGTTGAAAAGATTCTGAGACTATGCCCGTCTTGTTAACATTACCACAAGATTGTATTTCTTCATTCTCTAATGGTCGATCAGTTCACAAAGTAAGGAAGGAAAATCTGATCAAATGTCGTAAACGGGTAGGTCATAAAGTTGATTTCATCATCAAGTACCGGGCCTGCTGGCGTAGGTGATCATGTCTCTCCACAACTTTCGATCTCGACAGTTATTTATAATTTCTCTTGTTGACTTTCTGCCAAGCCATTCTCTTAAGCTGTCTGGTATCTTTTCTCTTTGCTTCCCTCCATCTCTTCGTCCCTAAATTTTTCCAGTTGTTACAATATATTCCAGCTGTTCTCTTCTCATTACATGGCCAAAAAAGGATCATTGTTTCTGTCTAATTTTGGAAATTAGCTCTCTTTTTGCCTCTTTCATAACGTTTTCATTACTTTTCTTAGCAGTTCATCGTATTATCAACATTCTTCTGTAAAATTCTGCATCTCACCTCTGTTTTACATCTTCAGTCTGAGGTTAACAAAGTTCCCAAATACCTAAATTCATTTAACTATTTAAAAATATTGTTCCACTTGTCTTTGTCTTTATTTTGCACTGAGGTGATGTCTTTTTCTTTGTTGTTACCATTACTTATGTCTTTTTGCTTTTAAGGCTGAGTCCTTTATTTTTGCTTTCTTTCACTATAATGTCTAACATTTCTTGTAACTCATTTTCACTCTTAGAGATTAAGACTGTAGCATCAACATATCTTATTTATATTATGACCGCCGATTGTTATTTCAGGCATGCCCCTTATGGATCTTAAAATAATCTCACTATACGTATTAAACAAATATGGTGACAGCACACAACCTTGTCTAATACCCTGTTTTATTTGTTAAAACATTTCCAATTGATTTCCACTTCTTATGGCTTCTGTTTGTTGCCAGTACATGTTCTTTATTATTCTTAGATCATTGCTGTCTACGTTTATGCTTTCTAAAATTTTGAATATTTCTACGTGCTTTACTTTGTCAAATGCATTGGTGTAATCTATGAAACATATATATATATATATATATATATATATATATATATATATATATATATATATATATATATATCTGTTTTCACCTCTATGGCTTTTTCTACTAAAGACCTTATGATGTATATGGCATTGCTTGCTCCTTTATCTTTAACAAAACCACATTGTTCATCACTAATTTCTGGACTGATTTTGTTTCGCACTCTTCGCATGATGATTCTTAGTAATATCTTAGTCATGTGACTCATAAGGCTTATTGTGCGATGATCATCGCATTCAATTGCACCAGATCTCTTTGGTAGGGCTATGAATATTAATTTGAGCAGATCGTCTGATATAAATCCACTGTTGTAGATATAATTCAATATTTTTTTTTATTAATTCTATTCCAAAATCACCCACGGCTTTAATCTCTTCTTTAGTTATAGTATCTGATTCAGGAGCTTTGCCTGCTTTCATATTGCGCAAGGCGTCTTCCACTTCTTCTTAGAGTTTTTTTAAGGTCCTTCTCCATTATCCTTAATATTTACTTCTGTTCGTTCATCATTATAAAGATCTTTAATGTATACTGTCCATCGTTCCCTTATGCTTTCTTGTTCAATCAACAGTTCTCATTCCTTTGATCTTAAACATCCAGTTTTTGACTGCGTTTTTTTTTCTGTTAATTCTTCAATTGGTTTGTATATAGCTTTGGCATCTCCTTTTTGTTGCATTTCAATCTCTTTGTATCTCGGTTTTAGCCATGCTTCTTTTGCTTCATTGCATTTTATTACAAATTCTTTATTTAATCTCTTATACTCATCTTTATTTTCTTTATTTCTTCATCTTGTATCCATTAGCTGCAAAATGTCATCTGTTATCCATTTCTTTCTTGAATATATCCTAACTGGTGGTATAAACTCTATTGATGTTCGTTGCATTGATTCTTTTAGCATTTCCCACTGTTCATCAATGCTTTGTATCTTCTTTATTGCATTGTACCGGTTCTGGATTGTGATGTTATATTTGTCTTCTTGTCTATATTCACCTTCTTGTCTGATTTGAGTCATTCTAAATTTAACTTGATGCTATATATGCTCGTTTTGCTGCTTTTAATTTTACTTTTGTTTTCCCACAACTGGTACATGAACACTATTGCAGTCTGCCCCTGGTCTAGTTTTCCCACACACAAAACTGTTTCTAGATCTATTGTTTATCATTGTGTAATCAATTTGATTGCGTGCGTTGTCTCCTGGGCTTTTCCATATCCACAGACGTCTTGGATGTTGCTTAAACCAGGTGTTTCCTATCATCGTGTTGTGTGTTCTTGTCCAGTCAATAAGTTTGTCACCTCTTTCATTCCTCTCGCCTAAGGCATAAATACCAACTTCTTCAACTTTCCTTTCCTATTTTTGCGTTGAGATCCCCTAGATCTATGGTGTTTTCATGTGGTTTGCATTCATGAAGTGCCTTATTTAAAGGTGATATAAGATCGTTAAATTTTGTAGCCTTGTCTTCATTCAAACACACTATTTACGACATTTATTTTGAAAGATGGTGTTGATATGTTATAATTAGGGCATTTTGGAAGGTAAGAGTAAAAAAAAAAAAGTAAAGTACCCCCGTCACGCCAATTGGCGTATATGGAATATGGAGTTAGTGACCATAAATTTTACAGACCTTCAGCACATGATTTTTGGGGTAATGTGGTCGGTATTACGCCCGTGCTGCTTTACTTTCCCAGAAAAAATCCGGTACCCATTAAAGGCTGGGTGAACCTGGAAGCCGTCGGTTGGGATCGAACCCTACATCTTGTCCTTTGTAGTCCAGTTCACTAACCACTGAGCTATCGCAGCTCCCCTTGGAAGGTAAGAAAACATATTATATCATATATTTATTTTATATTTATTTATATATTTATTTATATATTTATATATATATTTAATCATATATATATATATATATAATTATATTTTAAACATATATTTTTAACATATATTTATTTACAGTTTTATTCATGTATTTAATCATATATTTATGTATATATTAATCATATATTTCATCATCTACTTATTTATAAATTTAATCATATATTTATTTATATTTTAGTAATATGATCAAGCACACATTTAATCATATATTTAATCTTATATTAAATCATTTATTTATATACATTTAATAATTTATTTCACCATATTATATCATTTATATATTTAATAGTATAATTAATCATATATTTAATCGCATATTTAATCATATATTTAATCGCATATTTAATCATATATTGAATCATTTATTAATGCATATGTTCAAACATATTTAATTATATATGTAATGATATATTTAACCACATTTTAGCCATATATGTAGTCATTTTTGCAATCATATATTTATTATATATTTAATCACATATTTCATTCCACATTTAATCACATATTTAATCATATATTCAATCACATATTTAATCATATATTTAATCAGATATTTAGTCATATATTTAATCATATGCTCAACCACATAATGAAACATATTAAATCACACATTTAATTACATTTTTAATTATTTCAGTAAACACATGTTTAACCATATATTTAATCACATACTTAATTACATATTTAACCACGTATTTAACCACATATGTAACCACATATTAAATTGCACATTTAATCACTTATGTAACCAACTATTTAATCATAAATTTAATCACATATTTAATCCCACATATAATCACTTATGTAACCACATTTTTAATCCTATATCTAACCTACTACTAAATATTTTAAAATATAAGTTAGCCTAATGTCAGCGAAGATTTACTGATAACTAACATGAACATTTCACAGAAGATCATTACAACATTTGTGACATCACACTGTCAATAGTCTCCGATGATTATGATAAAAGTATTAATTTAACGAGAAGCGAATAAAGAAAGAAATGACCACCAGCTATGACATACATATATGTATAGAATACACGCACATATATATATATAGAATACACGCACATCTATATGTATATAATACACGCACATCTATATGTACAGAACACACGCACATCTATATGTATAGAACACACGCACATCTATATGTATAGAATACACGCACATCTATATGTATAGAATACACGCACATCTATATGTATAGAATACACGCACATCTATATGTATAGAACCCACGCAAATGTATATGTATAGAATACACGCACATCTATATGTACAGAACACACGCACATCGATATGTATATAGTACACGCACATGCATATGTATAGAATACACACACATCTATATGTATAGAATGCACACACATCTATATGTATAGAATGCACACACATCTATATGTATAGAACACACGCACATCTATATGTATAGAACACACGCACCTGTATATGTATAGAAAACACGCACATCTATATGTATAGAACACACGCACATCTATATGTATAGAATGCACACACATCTATATGTATAGAACACACGCACATCTATATGTATAGAACCCACGCACATCTATATGTATAGAACCCACGCAAATGTATATGTATAGAATACACGCACATCTATACGTACAGAACACACGCACATCTATATGCATATAATACACGCACATCTATATGTATAGAATACACGCACATCTATATGTATAGAACCCACGCAAATGTATATGTATAGAATACACGCAAATGTATATGTACATAATAAACGCAAATGTATGTGAATAGCATATCATAGAATATGCGAGTATTTCTGAATGATACATAATGAAATGTTCAGTTTTAAAGACATTGGGCCCAACAGAAATAAAATAAGCTTGGCATATTGAGAAAATATTATATTTCCAGAAAATAATTAACCACTAATAATGATTGTTCGGTTTATAGAACTAGAAGAGAGTTGTGTGTGTGTGTTTAGACGATTGTTTATTTGTTTATGAATGTCTGTTTATGAGTGGAACGAATGAGAGAGAGAGAGAGAGAGAGAGAGAGAGAGAGAGAGACAGACAGACAGACAGACAGACAGACGAGAGAGACAGAGAAAGGAGAGGTTGGACATGCGGAATTACACAAGTTGATTAATTAAAGAAAATTCAAAGCATGAAATCTGAGAATCCTGTTTGTAAAGAAAATAATAGTTATTTTGTAATGTAGCAAAAGAAAAATGCAAGAAGCATAACAAAATGTGGGAAAAAACATTCACAAATGCACAGCTGTCTCCTTTGGTAATTAAGAAAATTATCTTAACCTTCTCTGCTGCTAATAAAAAAAAAAATCTGTCACTTCCATCCTCACAAAATCCTTATCTTTATTTCCGGCAAGAGGTCGGGATTCCTGTCCGTAGCTAGTTCTTTCCTCTCCAAACATCTTGCTGTGATCTCAGCATGCTCAAAGAACAACAAACAAAAATAATAAACAATAAGGAAGAAAATGGAAAGATGAATAAATAAACAGAATACTCCAAAAGATAAACAAATGTAGCAAAATGTGCGCAGAGTTTGTGCAGGGAAAAGCATAGAAATAATATATTTCATAGGGAAAATGTTTATCAATTTATTTTCTTTATGCGCGCGCGTGTGAGTGTGTGTGTGTGTGTGTGTGTGTGTGTGTGTGTGTGTGTGTGTGTGTGTGTGTGTGTGTGTGTGTGTGTGTGTATGTGTGTATTTGTTCTTTATGTATCTATATTATTTTTATATTTGACATTATTTTTTTAAGTTTATTTTTGTAATGTGAACATTTCATACAAAATTCTCCATTACAACCAACATTTTTGACGTATCAGATAAATATATATTATGAGAGAGAGAGAAGAGGTGGGGGGGGGGGGGACAGATAAGTGAAGGAGAACGAGATAAAATGAGATTAGAGTGAAAGAGAAGAGAAAGTGAAAGAGATTAAAGGGAGAAATAGAGAGAGAAATATTTAAATTTTTTTACGCTCACCAGCTTTCACCTTTGGCAGTCTTTAAAGTTTGAACTTAATTATGCATGGTAATTCGTTTTTTCCGTGGCAGTCGTGTGCACTGGGGTCCCTCGCCGCACAGGCACATAACTCCGACTTCGGAGGTAATAATAGTAGTCTCAACACACGCCAAAAGATATAAAGCGAAACTGCGCAGAAAGTGAACACAGCCATCTGTTTCCCGTCATACGATATCATCATTCATATTTTGTTTTCGATGAGTAATTGACGTTTCAAGCTGGGTTTTGCTGTTGAGACAAGGGATGGTTGCCGAAGATAGAAATCATAAATACAAATCACCAGTGGTATAGCCGGATTTGAACACACAAATTCTCTGTCTCGAGGTCGGCGTCTTGCCTTGAGACCAACCAGCCCCACCCAGAGAGAAATATAGGAGAGGATGAAAGAGGGAGAAGATAGAAGAGGGAGAGGATGGGACTTTAGAAAACAGGAAAGTGAGGATGATAGTGAGAAAGAGAGAGAGAGAGCGAGAGAGAGAGAGAGAACTGCAGAGAGAGGGAAATATAGTGATAAAGTGAGAAATAGTTGGTGCAGGAAAGTCAGTAAAATTGAAAATGAGGTAAAGTGACGGAAAGAGATCAAGGGAGAAATAAGAAGGGGGGTAAACACGAGAGAGGTAGTGAACACGAGAGAGGTAGTGAAGACGAGAGAAAAAGAAGGATTAAGAGAGTTGGAACTGCGAAAGAGGAGATGGGATTGTGAAAAAGAGAAAAAAAAGGGGCGGGGGGGAGAAAAAGATTAAGAAAAATGAGGAGTCCAACAAAAATGAAAAAAATAGAAAAACAAGCTTATCGTGTGTTCAGAAAAAAATAATTCAATTAATGTCGTGTCGTGTCATTACCATTTGACGTCATTGATTATGGATCTCAACTACCCCCTTGCCTCTCGTGATGTCCATTAACTCTTTTGTCATATTTCTTAATGTCATGATGTCAGACTTTTCACAATTCCCTCTTTCTCTCTAAATCATTTTTCTTTTCTCTTTTCTGGGGAATTCTGCCAGTGACCACATTGTTTCCTCTACTCCCTCAATGTATTCCTTTCTCTCTCCCAACCTTTCCCATTAAAATAATTTTTAAAATTATAAAATAAATCTGCACCTCATTGTAAAGTAAAGTAAAGTAAAGTAGCACCGCCACGCCAAGTGGCGTATAGGGAATATGGTGTTAGTGACCATACATTTTACAGACCTTCGGCACATGTTTTTTGGGGTATTGTGGTCGGTATTACGCCCCTGCCGCTTTACTTTCCCATAAAAAAACTACCCATTGAAGGATGGGTGAAACCGGAAGCCGTCGGTTGGGATCGAACCCTACCCCTTGTCCTTTGTAGTCCAGTTCACTAACCACTGAGCTATCGCGGCTCCCTGCATCTCATTGAGATAGCTTTTATTTGTGCATCGCCAACTTTCAATGCTCTTACAATAACCATATTATTCGTTTATCTGCTTCTTCTAACTGTACACACCGGCTACGCTCGTGGCTGCGAATACTTTCCTTATCTATTTATTAAATGCCAGTTAAACCTCTTCATGGAATAAACAAATACAAAATAAACCTCTACTAATAAACGTTCACACCAACAAAAATAAACAAAAATAAATCTTGATAACATGACGTCACAACACTAGCTCCTGTAAAGCTGGCCTTGCAGGATGACAAGAATTCAACCCCAGAACGAGGCTAGGTGGTAGCATTTACTCATTTCCATGTTGTGTGATGTGTATCGTGTTTTATTTTTTCTTAGATCTAAACAAAACTATTATTTTATATTGTTAGATTTATATTAATTATATATTTATAATATTAGATTTATTTTAAATCTCGATCGTAGATCATTGTGCTCACTTGCCATATTATTGGTATATGGCTACGAAGCATGGTCCATAGATGCAGAATTAGAGTGGAAAAGGACATACGTAATGTCAATGATGTGTTTCTGCAAGGTCGTATCATCTTATACAGAGAACGCATCATAAAAAAAGGAAAGTATATAATATTATCACCAGTAACATCTATAAATTTGAAGAGTTCTTACCATAGTATGAGAAAGAAATCATTTGGATGTGGTCATGTTGCATAACGGCTTGGTAAACAACTTATTATTAGGAACGGAGAATGATGGAAGGCGGCGAGAAGAGATTAACAAAAGAGAGTAGTTCATTCTCTAAAGACTGGACGGAGGAACAGATGAACAAACGAATTTAGTGATTCTGTAAGTGACTGGACGGGGGAACAGATGAACAAACGAATGTAATGATTCTGTAAGAGACTGGACGGAGGAAAGCTCCAACAAACGAATCTAATGATTTTCTAAAAGACTGGAGCAAAGACACATTCGAACAAACTCGAAAATTGGCCTACTGAAGATAATAAGAATGGACAAAGTTCATAGAACTTATTGTGTTGTAGGAAACGTCTCTCAATAGAGTGTTAAGGGACCAGGTAATTTCGTTTCGTATTTTCATTATGCTATTTCAATAATATAATTGCAGCATCACTTGCTTTAATACAGATATAATTTATGTTGTGAGTGGGAGTACAACACTTTGAACAAAACATATAATCTGATCTGTACACCAAAAACACACCCACACGAACTTTGTAAACACTGACAATTAATTATCTTCTCTCCCTTCTATCTATTGTCCTTTCGAGCCGAAGACGGCACATAGGGCAGAACCACAATCTCAAAAACAGAAACCTTGCGTGCCAAAATGGCACATATTGCAGAGATCACTGCTCTAAAATCTATGGTGCTGTTTCCATAACAATACTTTTTACAATGACAGCTTGTCAAGCCATCAATCAACCTCCTTAGTCGCCTCTTACGACATGCCTGGAAGGTCACAGTGTCACTATATCTCTCCCTTGGCAGTACTTAAAAAAATTAAATTATACTTTTCACCGATTATAGATGCTTGTATTTTCTAGAAAGAAGTAATGGTAACAACAATGAAAAAGACATCACCACAGTGCAAAATAAAGACAAGTGGAACAATATTAAAACAGGTAAATGAATTTAAATATTTGGGAGCTTTGTTAACCTCAGACGGAAGATGTACAACAGAGGTGAGATGCAGACTGGCTCAGGCAAAAGCAGCTTTCCAAAAAATGAGGAAGATACTATGCTATCCATTTTTGACTATAGAAGCAAGAAAAAGAGTTCTTAAATGTCATGTCGAGCCAGTCTTAACATATGGATGTGAATTATAGACAATAGGACAACAAACAAGAAAATCACTGGAGTCTGTAGAAATGTGGTTTTACAGAAGAATGTTGAGAATACCATGGACAACTAAGAAGATTAATGAAAATGTTTTGAGAGAGGTCAAAGCAAAACGAGAGCTAATTTCCAATATTAGGAAGAAACAATCACCATTTTTTGGCCATGTAATGAGAAGAGAACAACTGGAATATATTGTAACAACTGGAAAATTTGAGGGACGAAGAGTTAGAGGAAAGCAAAGAGAGAAAATACCAGACAGCTTAAGAGAATGGCTTGGCAAAAAGTCAACAACAGAAATGATAAATAACTGTCGAGATCGAAAGTTGTGGAGAGACATGATCACCTACGCCAGTAGGCCCGGTACTTGATAATGATGATGATGATGTATTTTCTAGATTTCTGTTATAATGTGGTCCCTGATTTGCCTTCGAACTACTTTACTCATTCCTTCACCATAGATTGTTTCCCTTTCGGTTAGTAATTCTTATTTATAGGTCTGTGCATTGGTAAATTCGTTAACATAATTATCTCGTTGTTTATGGTCATTATATTAGATCCCTGTTTACGAAGATAATAAATCAGCAAGTTCTATTACTCTTACGGCAGAAGAACGTCAGATAACAAAAAATACTAACCATAATCACTAATGCAACTATTAAAGTTATTAAGATGGTGGCGATTCTTGACAAGAATTTAATAATAAAATAAAAAAAACAATTTTACATGTGCTGAGTTGCCAAAAGTCCATACATCAAAAATCTCGAATGACATTAACAGAAAAGAACCAAGAAGAATATGAAAATTACGCTTTACTTGGAAAAAAAAGTTAAAATTTGGATCAAAGAAGCTGAGTAAAACACCTGGACAGAAGGGATCCTCGGTAGCCTAGTTGGAAAAAACCACCTGAGTGGGCTGGTGACGTTCAGACAGCCCGAGTTCGATTCCCGCTGGAAGCATTGTACTCGTGGTAGGTAAATAAAATACACCCGCGGTCGACCCAGCCGCTGGAAGAAATGGGTATCACAGTAGCACTCTCGGAAGGTGAGGAATGCTGCCTTGGACAGCCAATACCAAATAACCAACACATGCATCAGACATGGAAAGAAGATTTCGAAGACTTATTGAACATAGAACCAACTACCATTAACACAACAAAAACCACGTAAGAATGCTCAAACACTGAACCCAACATCATGAAAGAGGAAAGCAAAAAGTAATGAAATATGCACCACAAAATAAAGCAGCATAATAGATAGCATAACAGTTGAAATAACAGCAGCAGTAGGAGAAACAGGAGTGACATGGCTACGCAGAATATTTAATGCTCTGTTCACATTAATTAAAACAGCTTGCAGAAAAAAACGACAGAACACAATAAAAATGTGCACATATCTTTCATTGGTAAGCAAGGAAAAGCGACAGAGTAGACAGAGAACAACTATGGGAGATACTAACAACATACAGAGTAAGCCAACATCTAACCAACTTAATTAAAAGTTTTTACATCAACAGCAGCTGCACAGTCAGAACAGCAGCAGGCTACACAGACCACTTTGAAGTTAGTTCAGGTGTAATACAGGAATGCGTACTAGCCCCTGTATTGTTTATTACATACATGGACTACACATGCAAGTTAGCCAACCCATCAGAGACAGAGGAGATCAACAAGCTTCTGTTTACAGACGAGCAGCCACTAAGACATGGAAAAATAGAAGACCTACAAGAACACTTAAATAGACTCAACAGCATTGGCACAAAATTGAACATGAAAATCAACATCATCAAAACAGAAGTCATGAATATCGCACCAAAAAAAAAAAAAGAAACAGAACATCAACATAATTATAGATGGTAGACAACTAGTCGAGTGATAAACGACAATTCATAAACATCTCGAATTAATGTCTGTACTCACGTCTCGATTTATTTCTTGCCCCCACATCTCCATGTATTTCTTGCACTCACATCTCGATGTATTTCTTGCACTCACGTCTCGATGTATTTCTTGCACTCACATATCGTTGTATTTCTTGCACTCACATATCGATGTATTTCTTGCACTCACATATCGATGTATTTCTTGCACTAACGTCTCGATGTATTTCTTGCACTCACATATCGATGTATTTCTTGCCCCCACATCTCGATGTATTTCTTGCACTCACATATCGATGTATTTCTTGCACTCACATATCGATGTATTTCTTGCCCCCCACATCTCGATGTATTTCTTGCACTCACATATCGATGTATTTCTTGCACTCACGTCTCGATGTATTTCTTGCACTCACATATCGATGTATTGCTTGCACTCACATATCGATTTATTTCTTGCACTCATATCTCGACGTATTTCTAGCACTCACGTCTCGATGTATTTCCTACACTCACGTCTCGATTTATATCTCTCACTCTCGATTTATTCCCCCACATCTGGATTTATTTCCACAAATTATGGAACAGTGAGCGATGAACATGGTGAGAGATTTCACCAAGACATTGTTGCCATGGCAACACGTCCTCATGGCAATTTAAGCATTTCAGTGCCTGTGGAATGTTGCTAGACAGTGAGAATATACTTCTCATTGCTTGAATACAAGAAACAATTGAAGAAGAGTCGAACAGAAAGTTAATTTTGATGGTGAGGGTACAAATATCAATTTAAAAAAAAACATTTAGTCTGAAATTTAAATATTGCTTTGTTTTTGTTTTCCTCATTTTATTTTGGAACATCAATTAAGCGAGTATGTAACTAGACCCTAATAGCTTTCGAATCTACTGTCCTTTAGTAAAGAATGTTAAATTAATAACATGAAAATAAGTAACTGAAAAAAACAGAAGTTATATAAATAGGAAGACAAAAGAAGGAACTAAACATAGCAGTAGAACATCAAATTATAAAACAAGAAACAAACTTTAAATACCTGGGAACAACAATCTCTAAAGATGGTAAAATCGACAAATAAATAGATATACAATGCAATAAGGCAAACCAAATATTGGGACAGCCATCCCCTATACTTCAACACAAAGCAATACCTATAACCACCAAGAAACATCTTATACAGAGTATATCAATTTCAATATTGTGCTATCAGTGCCAAACATGGCCACTTACGTCTAAGTACAAAAGAATGCTTGTCGCTGCTATAGAGATACGATGTCTGAGAAAAGCACTTGAAGTAGCCATAAATGATAGAATCAGAAATGATCTAACAAAAAGAGTAGACATTGGGCCAATCCTTAGTTAAATGCAGAAACAACAAATAAACTGGTTTGCCCATCTAGAAAGAATGCTGTGCGATTCCTTACCATGTAAAGCATGTATTAAATGAGGAGAAGGGAGAAGAACAAGAGGGAGACCCAGAGTAAGATGGGCAGGAGCTACAACAGCTTCAACTGATAATGAGTGGATCCATCACAAGAGTGAGAACCACAACTTTGATCTCCCTCGACACCCTAACGGGTACACGAGGGAGTGAAAAAAAGATAGAAGGAAAGAAAGAAAGAAGAAAGAAAGAAAGAAAGAAAGAAAGAAAGAAAGAAAGAAAGAAGGAAAGAAGGAAAGAAAGAAAGACTAATAACTGCAATTATCCTGAAGCTTAAGTAGAGAGAGAGTGTGTGTGAACTGGACTACAAGGGACAAGAGTTAGGGTTCGATCCCAACCGACGGCTTCCGATTCACCCAGCCTTTAATGGGTACCGGATTTTTTTCTGGGAGATTAAAGCGGCACGGGCGTAATACCGACCACATTACCCCAAAAATCATGTGCCAAAGATCTGTAACATTTATGGTCACTAACACCATATTCCCTATACGCCACTTGGCGTAACGGGGCACTTTACTTTTTTTTTTAAATAGATAGACTGTTCACCCATGAGAACTAAAGAGGCATGCAATATTCACATTTGTATGATGTAATGCTTTGAAACTGATATAAGCAAGAGCGAAATGGTGAATCTCATTTCTATATTTGAAATCAGCACATGCCCAAAATTAATAATAAATGTCGAGATATTTTTCTGACGCAAACAGGCTTTTAAAAATGTGTAGACATGTGTTATTAACCTCACTTCAGCACCAAGTTGACCTGTCTATTAGCATTTTGACAAGGTGTCTGTGTAACAAGGTGAGAATTGCCGTAGTGCCCACAGTGTTGATGGAGAAGACATAATATTTCATAACCTCTAGGCGAGAAAAGATTAAACCTCTTCATCAGAATACAGGAGGCGAGAAAAGATTAAACCTCTCCATCAGAATACAGGAGGCGGGAAAAGATTAAACATCTGCATCAGAACACAGGAGGCTGAAAACGATTAAACATCTCTATCAGAATACAGGAGGCGGGAAAAGATTAAACCTCTCCATCAGAACACACGAGGCGGGAAAAGATTAATCCTCTCCATCAGAACACACGAGGCGGGAAAATTAAACCTCTTCATCAGAACACAGGAGGCGGGAAAAGATTAAACCTCTTCATCAGAACACACGAGGCGGGAAAAGATTAAACCTCTTCATCAGAACACACGAGGCGGGAAAAGATTAAACCTCTTCATCAGAACACACGAGGCGGGAAAAGATTAAACCTCTTCATCAGAACACAGGAGGCGGGAAAAGATTAAACCTTTCCATCAGAACACAGGAGGCGTGAAAAGATTAAACCTCTTCATCAGAATACAGGGGGCGGGAAAAGATTAAACTTCTTCATCAGAATACAGGAGGCGTGAAAAGATTAATCCTCTCTACCAGAACACAGGAATAAAAGAAAGAAGACATTGCAGCTTCTAAATCATCACTATCGGTGTGAGAACCAAAGACTCGACCAGTGGCAGTATAGTCAAACATTTTAAAAATGGTTTCTCTTGTCCTACAGTTAAGAGGGAGAGCGGGGTTTTCTCCGATTTGCTTGAAACCTGTCACTTTTCGCTTTGATGAGTTGTTTTATTTACCCTTTCTTTGCAATTGTTAGAGCTTGTAAGTTATATCTTCACTGCCGCCTTTTATTGTAATGTAAAATGTTCATTTGGTTTATAACTGTCTGCTGTACTTCGAGTACTCGCTTAAACGATACAGTTTGTAATATGGCAGGGATTTTACTGTTTGTAATTTTTCTACGATTGACATGAATAAATATGTATTCATTTCGTCAAAAATCTTTCTATTCTTCACTATATCTCCCTCCCTTCCATCCTCCCTTACTTCCTCTCTCTCACTCTCTCTCTCTCTCTCTCTCTCTCTCTCTCTCTCTTCCCCTTCTCTACATATAGGTTTATCTGGACTGCTTTGTGGATTTATTTAGAAGAATATTTGGCCAACTTATTATACAATTAGTTACATCATTTTTCACTTTACTGACTCGTAAATTCTAATTCCTCGTCCTTCTGACTGCATTTTAGAATATCAGGACACACACTTTGATCAAGATCAAAGATAACGAAATAAAACAAATAGAGGAATTCAAGTATTTAGGCGCAATGTTCACAGAAGATGGAAAACTAGACAGAGAAATTGACATGAGAATACAAAAAGCAAATGCTGTCACATACCAGCTTTCACCATTGCTAAGACATCCAAACATTTCTATGCCAGCTAAACAACAAATGATAAATACCAATTTTATGCTATGAAAGTCAAACATGGACCCTTTCTAAATCACATTTAAGAAAGATCAATACATGTGAGATGCGTTGCTTGATAAAAGTAACAAAAAACACAAGAAGAGACAGAATACCAAATGAAACGATAAGAAAAATAGTAGGAACAAATCCTGCCAAGAATATATAGAACAACAACTTAAATGGTTTGGTCACCTGGTCAGAATGAATCCTCACCAATCACCATCAAGGGCGTTCTTCTCGAGAATGCACGGAAAAAGACCAAGAGGAAGACCCAGAAGAAGATGGATAGATGCAGTGATAGAGACATGTAACAACAAAGGAAAATCACTGATTCAGACAATTCGAGCAGCACAAGAACGACAAATGATATAAACCACGACACCTTCTAGGTATCAGTGAAAAGAGAAAAGAAGAAGAAGAAAGAAGAAGAGGAACACATTCCCTTATTGCAAAAAGCGTGGTTCTTACCCTGTTGTCATCATTAGGTTGCATGTCTTTGGCAGAACGTCGCATTCACCATGTCTGAAAGAATCTCTTTCTCTAGCCAGATCTCCCACTTCTTCTGTTGTCATGTTCAAGGTCTTCTTGGTGTTTTGAAACCACGATCTTCTAGGTTTGCCTCTGATGCGTCGCCCAGGAACCGTGCCTTCCACTATCTTTTTTCCTTATCCCGCTGTGTCTTTTAACGTAGTATTTTAATTTCTTCTGTAAAATGGTGTTTATAATTGTTTTTGTTCATTATCCAAGGTATCATAAGGATTTTTCTGTAGCAATTTGTTTAGAATAATTCAATTTTCTTCCATGCTTTTTTGCGAGATAATCCATGATTCGCAACAATATGTTGCTATTGGGAGGATACATGTCCTCAGTAAATTTAATTTTACTGCCTAGTTATTATTGTGCCAAATGTTCTAAGTAACGTTTAATTTGAGTGTTTTGCTAATGATAATCTTCTGTTGATCTCTTTCTGGCAGTCTCCATTGTTAGTTACTACAGATCTTAGAGAGTCATAATTTGTTACAATTTCAAGTTCTTCACTGTTGAAGATGAATTTGGATTGTCGTTTTGTTTTGGCAATGACAATTAGAACAAGACAAATGCGATTCTTAGGCCATGTTAAAAGACACAACAGCCTACTGAAAGTGATCCTGGAGGGGAAAATACAAGGTAAAAGAGGCAGAGGCAGACCAAGATTAACATGGACGAGTAACATCAAAAGATGGACAAATCAACCGATGACAACCTGCACCATCAAAGCAAGAGATAGAGCAGAATGGCGCTCCATGGTAGCCAACCTTCGTTGCGGAGACGGCACTCAATGATGATGATGATGATTTGGCAATGGACATTACCTTATTTGTTTGCATGTTTAGATAGAGGTTTTGCTCTTTACTGTCTTTTTAACACAGTCAATTGTTTCTTTCAATCCTTCTGCACTGTTTGAGAGGAGGACTGTGTCAGCGTATCTGATCTGGAATTATATTGCCATTTATTGTGAAATGGTCGAATTTCACAAATCTGTCATTGTTCCTGACATTTCTCACGATGTTATCAGCATAGATGTTGAACAGGTACGGAGAAAGGTCCCTGTCACACCCCTTTTTTGTACTTTAAACCAATTTGATGATTGCCCGCTATTCTTACTACTGCACGTTGTTCGTGATATAGTGATTCGGTAAGTTTTTCATTATGTGTATTGGAAAAACTTATCTTTCATGATGTTCCACAGTTTATGATGTACGCATCCAAAGACCTTGCTGTAATTTGTGGAGCATTTATGCATTTCATGCATTTCCTACACTTCTCAAGGATGTTTTCTCATGTTAAAGATATGGTCCCAGTACCTCTACTATGTCTGAAGCCTGCTTGAACTATATGAAGTTCTTGTTCTAACTTTCCTCCAATCCTATTCATGATGATCCGCAAGAGCATTTTGCTGGCATGGCTTAGTAGGGCAATAGTTCTGTAGTTGGAACACAGCTTCAGATTTCCTTTCTTTGGAATGAGGATGTACACTGATCTTTTCCAGGCTTTTGGCCAGCTTCAACTTTTCTAGATCTTCCCACACAGTTATGGTTATGGTTATGGAACGCCCCGGTATCACTGCAAACGAATTAAAATCTATACTTGCTCAACGGCCCGTGCCAGTGGAATCATCCGAATTAATATCTTACCTCCAAAACACAGGAAGGTAGCTGCAGTACCCAACATAGCAGTCTCAGCACACGCCAAAAGACGTAAGATGAAACCGCACAGAAGTGAACACAGTCATCTGTTTCCCGTCATACCATATCATCATCCATCATAAACAATCGGAATATATACACATTTGTAATCAACAGCCACAATATTGTAGAAATGTATGTGGTTCATTGATGCTCTTTCTTACATTTAGTACTTTGCCTTGTCCGAAAATGAAAAGCAGACGTAAAATGGTCTTCAGTTATGTTATGTCGTAATTAATAACTTTTTCCACTTTCATCCCTAAGCTTTCGACATCAGCGCAGTATTTTGTTTATCTTATCTTTCACTTTCATTCCTAGTAGCCTGACATGCTTTGTAATTTTATAGCAGGTTCTGTAATGTAGTTAATGAAACAATGACAACTCATATAGCAGGTTCTGTAATGTAGTTAATGAAACAATGACAACTCATATAGCAGGTTCTGTAATGTAGTTAATGAAACGATGACAACTCATATAGCAGGTTCTGTAATGTAGTTAATGAAACGATGACAACTCATATAGCAGGTTCTGTAATGTAGTCAATGACAACACACATAGCAGGTTCTGTAATGAAATTAATGAAACAATAACAACTCATATGGCAGGTTCTGTAATATAGTTAATGAAACAATGACAACTCATATAGCAGGTTCTGTAATATAGTTAATGAAACAATTACAATTCATATTAGTAACTAATAACAATTCACTATCATCAAATATCATGCCTGATTGAGCACATTCCGGGCTCAACAATTGTTTATCAAGGTGTTTGACTTCCAACCAAACCACTCCCCTATCTGGTATCTTTTCTCTATGTTTTCCTCTATCACTCCCTTCCTCAACTTGTTTGCAGTGGACACACAATATTCCAGGTGCTTCCTTATCATTACATTGCAGTCAACGTTTATGATACTTTCTTTCTTGATCATTTTTTCTTCCATCTTTCTAATTTGATGTTGGCTAAATGTTTTATTTTTGCCTAATCTTATTCACGACTGTCTTCAGGTTTCTATGTTGAGTACATACAGCGGCAGACCAATAATTAGGAGCAAAGACAAAGATAGAGGTCAAGGTTTATATGAACAGACAATTATTAGCTAAAGGTTCTGAATTCAATTCCCAAATATGGCGGACACTATTTTTGGTTCCTCGGGGGGGGGGGGGGGGGCATTGATGATGTCCTCCCGATCCATTGGTTGACCGCCTTCAACAACACCGCAGCTAGCCAACCTGTCCGCTCTTTCATTTCCCCGTACTCCCTGGCATGTCCAGGGACGTAGACAAAGGTGACCTTACGTATTTTTGACTTCTGCAATGACTCTACCAAGTGCGTGCATACAGAGCCCGCCTCAACTTTTCTTATCATGCTCATCGAATCACTCAGTATACAGGTGTAGGTGTAGTCTTGTGACTCTAGCCAGATGAATGCCTTGGTCACTGCCATCACCTACATCGTCATACTACTCGTGGTCATAACGTTTGCACCACTGTCTTCCTTGACTCTTCTGCCTACCGAGCGTGCTGTAAAATCTATGAACTCCTTTTGTGTCGTATTACAAATTCGTCTGTATAGATGACTGCATCTTTCTCATCGTTGTTATCCCAGATGAGACCGTTGACCTCCGCACTGACGACGACTCAGTTCTGTTTCTTACATTTCCTGTCGAGTGTGACGATACACGATAACCTAAAATGTATGCTTAGATTTAAAACAAGCTGGTTCTTTTTCCTCTTGCGAACCTCGCAAGCAACATTATCACCTTCACTGGTTCGGTTCAGAGTGTAAACTTAAGAAATAACAACTTGTAGACAAGTGTGCCTGTCAGCACCAGGGCTGCAAGCGCTCAGCGACTCATAACTGACTGTTTGTGTCAAAATCGAGAAACCGGACTACGCAGATGCTACTCAAAATCGTAGCGATTCCTTTCAAACAAAATAATCAGTCAGACCAAACGAGTAGGGATGAAGATGGATGGCAATCTCGTACTTAAAACATCATGCTGAAGTCGGATGTTTAGCAACGTGCTGCACATCATAACATAACGGGTTTTTTTTTTTATCTCCTTAACGTTATTTTAATAGCGAAATGTGGAGATAAATGTATTTCTTTAGTCGTCGAGTAAAAACACAAAAATAAATCCTAGACAGAAATAAAGAAAGAAAGAGAGAGAGAGAGAGAGAGAGAGAGAGAGAGAGATGTAAAAATAGAAAGCAAGAAAGGGAGAGGGAGAAGCAACATAGACAGAGAAAGAAGAGAAATTACGAAAGAGAGAGAGAAAAAAGAGGGAAAGATAGAGATAGAAAAAATAAGACAGGGAAAGTAAAAAAGAGATAGAGAAAGCCAGAAAGGAAGAAAGAAAAAAAGAGAAAGAGAAAGTAAAAAAGCGGGAAATAAAGAGAAAGAAAAGGGTAGAGAAAATAACAGTATGAAAGAGAGAGAAGAAAGAGACAGAGACAGAAAGAGAAATAGAGAAAAGGGAAGAAAGAAAGGA
This sequence comes from Megaustenia siamemsis, assembly GCA_032433765.1. Lineage (NCBI taxonomy): Eukaryota > Metazoa > Mollusca > Gastropoda > Stylommatophora > Ariophantidae > Megaustenia > Megaustenia siamemsis. Next base: position 112,511,876 of record JAVIAB010000051.1, read on the forward strand.
ATGAATGAAGGATGGAAGAAGGATGGGAGGAAGGAACATCACTTTTACTGGTTCTTTCAACGTGTAGACTTCAAATATAACACAAACTCACCCGTAGAATCAGAACGTTTTCTAAGTTATTGAACGATATCCTCACTAGAGGAACCAGGATAGGAATGTAATGTTCTCTGTTGATTATATCCTCACAAGAGGAACCAGGATAGGAATGTAATGTTCTCTGTGGATTATATCCTCACAAGAGGAACCAGGATAGGAATGTAATGTTATCTGTGGATTATATCCTCACAATAGGAACCAGGATAGGAATGTAATGTTCTCTGTGTATTATATCCTCACAAGAGGAACCAGGATAGTAATGTAATGTTCTCTGTGGATTAAATCCTCACAAGAGGAACCAGGATAGGAATGTAATGTTCTCTGTGGATTAAATCCTCACAAGAGGAACCAGGATAGTAATGTAATGTTCTCTGTGGATTAAATCCTCACAAGAGGAACCAGGATAAGAATGTAATGTTCTCTGTGGATTATATCCTCACAAGAGGAACCAGGATAGGAATGTAATGTTCTCTGTGTATTATATCCTCACAAGAGGAACCAGGATAGTAATGTAATGTTCTATGTGGATTAAATCCTCACAAGAGGAGCCAGGATAAGAATGTAATGTTCTCTGTGTATTATATCCTCACAAGAGGAACCAGGATAGTAATGTACTGTTCTCTGTGTATTATATCCTCACAAGAGGAACCAGGATAGGAATGTAATGTTCTCTGTGGATTAAATCCTCACAAGAGGAACCAGGATAGGAATGTAATGTTCTCTGTGTATTATATCCTCACAAGAGGGACCAGGATAGGAATGTAATGTTTTCTGTGGATTATATCCTCACAAGAGGTACCAGGATAGGAATGTAATGTTCTCTGTGGATTATATCCTCACAAGAGGAACAAGGAAAGGAATGGAACGTCCTATGACCCTAACGATATTTGACACGAGGTTTATCAAAGATATGTGGAGCTTCACAAACACATGAACTCTGGAACGCTCATTGTATTGGTAACTCAATATTGACGGTTGAGCTATCAGTTTTAATGAGCAAACAGTTAAAACATGTTAGAGATTGAAATATCTGAGAGTTTCTTTTGATCACACGATTTCTTACATGTTTGAAGTTAAGTAGCTCCCACTGCGGCATAGACGAGGTCAAGCAGCAATAGAAGCAGCTGTAACCGTTTTGCTGAAACAGAACTAGTTTGTTCAATCATATCATTAGTTAATCCTGTCTGTGAAAGTTGTTGAACGGGACATTTATACTTTGTCCAGCGAACAGTGTGAACTATTACATGGCTTCCAACAAGAAGCAATAAGAATTGCCTTAGACAGGCTCCTCGCGGTGATTTTGTCTATTGATATAGAATATCTGGTATTGACGTACTTCTAGAATAAACAAGTTCCACATTATAAAACAGATACAGTGACACAAATAAAGTCATTTCAACCCTCTACATCAACTCCCTGGTTCTAAGAGCTCTAGCCTTTTATATGTCTCGTGTAATTAAGATCATCTTCATCACTTTAGATTTTACTAGAGATACGTCAGTGTCATGCTCATCTTCATCGCCTTAGATTTTACTAGAAATACGTCAATGTCATGCTCATCTTCATCGCCTTAGATTTTACTAGAGATACGTCAGTGTCATGCTCATCTTCATCACTTTAGATTTTACTAGAGATACGTCAGTGTGATGCTCATCTTCATCACTTTAGATTTTACTAGAGATACGTCAGTGTCATGCTCATCTTCATCACTTTAGATTTTACTAGAGATACGTCAATGTCATGCTCATCTTCATCACCTTAGATTTTACTAGAGATACGTCAGTGTGATGCTCATCTTCATCTCTTTAGATTGTACTAGAGATACGTCAATGTCATGCTCATCTTCATCACCTTAGATTGTACTAGAGATACGTCAGCGTCATGCTCATTTTCATCGCCTTAGATTGTACCAGAGATACGTCAATGTCATGCTCATCTTCATCGCCTTAGATTTTACTAGAGATACATCAGTGTCGTGCTCATCTTCATCGCCTTAGATTTTATTAGAGATAGTCAGTGTCATGCTCATCTTCATCGCCTTAGATTTTACTAGAAATACGTCAATATCATGCTCATCTTCATCACCTTAGATTTTACTAGAGACGTCAGTGTCATGCTCATCTTCATCACCTTAGATTGTACTAGAGATACGTCAGTGTCATGTTCATCTTCATCACCTTAGATTTTACTAGAGATACGTCAGTGTCATGCTCATCTTCATCGCCTTAGATTCTACTAGATACGCCAGTGTGATGATCATTATCATCGGTTTAGACTGCACAAAAGATACGTCAATGTCATGCTCATCATAAACACATTAAACTGCACTAGAGATACGCCAATGGTTATGCCATACTGAGACTGATTACACTCGTTAAAGTCTAGACATATTTTTGCCCAGGGATACTATTCCAGAATGTCTGATGACACGAGACACCAATTTCGCAAGAACACATGTAGACCCTAGAGGAAGATTATAAAGGCAATGTGATACAGACAGTTTGTCTCTTATAACATAACTTTAAGTAAGTTATTTTAACATGACATAATAATAGTATATATTACAAAATAAGACATATGATATTTATTCCTGCTAACATCATCTCGTTGTCATAGAAACTAGTATAAATAACCGCTACATTTAAATATTTTGATTTCATTTTTATTTTTCTAATAAGAAAAATAACCTCTACTGAGATAAAATGTGTTAGACGAATGACAGGAAACAGTCTGAGAGATAAGATCAGAAATGAAGAACCGGGAAAAAAAGCTAGGAATAGCCCCCGCCAGAGAATATATAAGGAAACAACAGATAAAATGGTTTGGCCACGTGACTAGGCAGAAAGAACAAAACACAACACAACGAGCCTTCAACAAACGTTTTGAGAACACCAGACCCAACGGTCGACCACGAAAAAGATTGGTCGACGGAATATTAGAAACACTTGGAAACATAACAGCAGCAGAGGCGATCAGAATAGCAAAAGACCGCAAATTATATCTCCCCTCGACGCTGAAAGGCAGATGAGGAAGGAAAGAAGAAGATTTTATTTTCTATGTTAATACAATTCACAGAATCACAATATTTTACACATTTGTATTTTATGTGTGTACTGGTGGAACAAGTTTAGGCCTAATAAGTTTGGTTCCAACTCTTCAATATTTGTTTTTCTTGTACATACAAAATCATCAAACTTAGCTGCTATCTCATGGTGTCATTTATAAAATCATATCTCTGTTTCACAGCTGGTATTAGGTTCATTTGCTGAAACTCTCAGACTTCAGCTCATTGAGGCTTGATATTTATTTTCCTAGAAACGTAACTTCGTAAATGGAGAATTATTTCTAGTGAAGTTCGGAAGTTTCTACTACTTTATAAATGGTAGTTCTCTAATGTAGATCGCTGTACCTAAATCAACTGGAGGCCACTTTTGAGGGTTCTGCATCGGTGCGACGGAGTTCATTCACTTTGTTACGGTCTTTTCAGTGAACCAAGTGGTGTGAATACGTCCATGGTTAACACGTTTTTGTGCGTACTACGTCATAGCTTTGAGAGCTATTCTATAATCGTCGATGAATTTTGACGCTAATTACTTTGTTTCAATCCCACGGATCGCTGTGCCAAGTTAACTGAAGGTTCTACATTAAATAGCCGGTGAAACGGTGTTCGTGCATCTGGCTGAGGTCTTTTCAACGAATCAAGCATTGTGGGTGCATACATTGTTGTTTAAAAAATCCATTCTACATCATGGTGTTTTTTTAAATGTCGCCATGCGATGGACATACCATTTATCCCTGACACTCAAGAAAAAGTATGGCGAGATGAGGATTGAGATGACGTTTGTGAATCTGCAGCCGTGGCGCCACTTCCGGATCTTCATGTTAAGAGGAGTGTTGCCTAAAAGGAAGAGAGCTACAGGGAGAACAGGGAAAGAAAGTCTTGTGAACCAGCACTATTGTATTTTTCAATAGTTTCAAGACTTGCTGAGGATGAGATCTATGCACTTATGGTCTATAGTCGTCTGTAGATTTGTAAATCTATAGATAGCTTTGTTTAGACAACTGTTCGATGTGCGATGAAGATAACCCGGCCCTACTTATTTGATGTCATTTTTTTATTGTATGAGACTGACTTTGTAATTGTTTTTCCGTTTGATGCCCAAAATTATGTATTTGGTGACATGTTAAGCCCTCGAACAAGAGAATCCGAAATGCTTTAATTAAAATCGTCATGCATGACGAAAATATAAATCGGGGGAAGGAAGGAAGGGGTGGGGGTGGGGGGGGGGGGGGGAACAAACACACTTAGCTCACTTCCAGCTCATTTGACAAAATACAAGTTTATGTCATTTCAAATAAACAATTTACAGCACACTCTGCAATGAAAGCTGGTCTGCAGCATATGTTGGGCCATCTCCCAACCTGGCAAGTTCCTCCTAGAGCTTCAATCTGGCTGCTCCTGTAGCGTCACCGCGTTTGTGGACCTGATTCATCTACTTTTCACTACTCCCCCCCCCTCCCCTCCCCGTTCTCTATTTTGTTGCTTGTTTGCTACTAGACTCTTCATGTATGAGCCTTTGGTAAAAACCTAAGAAGTTAACTGACTGTATTCTCGGTCGCATTTGAATTCTTGGATGATTGTCAAGGCAACCCAACTCGGCGTGTGAAGCTAAGCTATCTTGTGTGCACCGATTCCAGATTTGACTCTGGAAATATTCATTGGCATTTTGTGTCTTGCTAGATAAACATCTGCTTAGCTGATGAGTCATTCATCAATATATTTATCTTATTAAAATGGCATACATCAGAGTGTAAAGAAAAGTAAAGAGTAAGTATAGGTTCCCACAAGTACATTGCCAGGCGCACTGGGAATATGATGTTAGTAAAAAGTAAAAAAGAGTAAAGAGCGGTCACGCCAAGTGGCGTATAAGGAATATGGTGTTAGTGACCATAAATTTTACAGACTTTCAGGACATGATTTTTGGAGTAATGTGATCGGTATTACGCCTGTGCCGCTTTACTTTCCCAGAAAGAAAAATCCGGTACCCATTTTAAGGCTTGGTGAACCTGGAGGCCGTCAGTTGGGATAAAACCCTACCTCTTGTCCTTTTTAGTCCAGTTCCTAACCACTGAGCTATCGCGGCTCCCATATGATGTTAGTGACTACATTTCTTCCATGACAAGGGCACATTATTGAATGATGTGGTCAGTATCACTCCAGGTCCCTTTACTTTCCATAAAATTTACTAGAACACATTTTTATAAAATGAATGAACCCTGGAGCCTTGTCGGTCCAAAATAAATTCATCACTTCTGTGAGTCAAACCTGTACCCTTCTGATCAGGAAGCGAATATGCTTACCACTCAGCCACTAAGGCTCCACATAGAGGGTATACCCCATAGAAAACCACCGGCATATCTTTTCGAGGAGAAAGGAGTAAGGGAAGGATAGTAGTTTTTTTTTTAGTGGTGCCGTTTGCAATTGTCGCCTATGCAAACGACTATGGCTTGCACAGAGTTCGACCTTGCTAACGTCATAAATCGACAGTGCACAACGGCTGCACGTGTCCTTCTGTTTTTGAAAACTATCGTAGTCGGTTAACCTTTTCGGTTGACTTGTTTTCAACGTGTCTTTTTCGAGGACACTGGCGCAAGGAAGTGACTGCACACTCTTTTACGTTTTCAATTCAAGTCGTTTCGAGCCGTCGCTTGTGCAGCTGTTATGGTACACATGGAGGTCGACCTAGTCAAGAGAAAATGCAAACTGTGCTTTGTGTATGCAGAATTTGCGAGCGCGCTTTGAGGTAATGATGTGGCATGGGGTGGACAGGATATGGGGAATTCCAGACCGCAGTGAAACTGATTCCATGGATGGAATAGAATCATCATCATCATCATCATCATCATCGAGTGACATCTCTGCATCGAAGGTTGGTTACCATGAAGCGCCATTCTGCTCTGTTTCTTGTTTTGATGGTGCAAGTTGCCATTGATTGGTTTGTCCATCGTTTGATGTTACTCGTGCATGTTAGTCTTGGTCTGCCTCTGCCTCTTTTACCTTGTATTTTCCCCTCCAGGATTACTTTTAGTAGGCTGTTGTGTCTTTTAACATGGCCAAAAAATCGCATTTGTCTTGTTTGAATTGTGCTTAGTAGTTCTCTTTTCATTTTTAGTTGTTTTAAGACTTCATTGTTGGTTTTCTTTTCCTTCCATCCAATTCTACCTATTCTTCTATATATCCACATTTCAAAGGTTTTAATTCTCTGTTCTGTTTTCCTGTCTAATGTCCATGTTTCTGCACCTTATAGGAATGTTGAGAAGGCATAACATTTTGCTATTCTTAGTTTTAGCCCTGGTGTTATTTGTTTTGATGTTAGTATGTTCTTCATGACATTAAAAACTACTTTTTGCCATTCCTATTCTTTTGTTTATTTCAGTTGTACATTTTCCATCACTGGTTATAGTATGTCCAAGGTAGTTGTAATTCTGAACTGTATACAGGTCTATTCCTTCAATTTTAATATCCACTTGTGGATTTTGTGTATTTTCTCTAGAATAGAATAAGTCTGCTATTATAAGTAACCGACCGATACATTTTTCAAGTATTATAGATATAACAAAAAAATATTCCTACCAATAAAGTTATACAAGTCACTCCAATGCATGCATCATGAATGGTATATGTAAATTTCCATCTTACTAGGTCGTAGCAAATTACCTGGTTCAAAAGGGCACATAATCAGCACGATACTGGAGCTATCAGCGTTTACACGTTGCAACCTCAGTTGTTCATAATAGGTAATTGCGAGTTTGCTCTAAGTGCAGATAGGTCGTATCTTTTATCAGTTATCATAGGTATCATTATAATGTGCCGCATTGATGTTTGTCGAGATCAAAGTTCTCTGCAAATTAACAGTTCTAGTATTATTTTGCTGAAAGTATACAAACAAGAGGTTGGGAAGGTAACATTTAATAAAACACAACACCAAGATACCGAATTTTAAAAGTGTTTAATTAATCAATAGTGTCTTTTTATTATTTTCAAGTTGATAATTTTGTTTTTAAATACATCCCACAAAAACTGTCATCAATATCTTCTCTTTTTGTCTTTTTATATTATCATATTCTTATTTTCAAACAAACAAAAAATTGTGACGGTTGCCAAAAACGTAGACAAGATCTCATTTGCCGAATTTCTGTCCATGAAAAATTAATGACAAGTTTGTGATTGTAAACAATTTCTTACAATTCTCAGTATTCAAGGACACAACTGTTTATAAAGCTATTTTACCAGTTTATTGTTTTTGACTGAAAGCGGCAATGCAATTGTGTTGTTTGTTTGGGCACACCAGTTTGATATTTCTAGCGATGTTCGAGAGACTTAATTTGGCATGCTTATCACATTTTCCTAATTTTTTTCCACATCAGGTGCCGTGTGCTTAAGTGTCTCTCCCCATGCAGGCCGATCTTCTCCTACTTCGGAGGTACTCTCCTTTTTATCGTTCAGAGTTTTGACGTTTTGAGTAGGTGTTTTTTTCCTATCAATTTACCCCGAGCTGTGCCATTTTTGGCCTACTCTTTTTCAACTTCCAAGGGTTACTTAACGTGCGCTGAGTGTATTCCGCCATTACCAGAGAGGGCTAGACATTGGACCTCACTACCTAAAGACTGGGTGAAAGAAACACAAAGAAATCACGGATTGTTTGTTTTGGTTCAATTTTCCTCTGCCTGTGGCGGGAATCAAACCCGGGATCTCCTTATCCAGAAGTCGACATCTTACCTCAAATCCAGCAGCACTGCTACCCAATGGCAAAATGTGACGCAATACAGTGTCTTTAAAACATTAATACAACAAAATACAATGTAAGTAAAAAAAAAAGTACCCCCCGTCACGCCAAGTGGCGTATAGGGAATATGGTGTTAGTGACCATAAATTTTACAGACCTTCGGCACATGATTTTTGGGGTAATGTGGTCGGTATTACGCCCACGCCGCTTTACTCTCCTAGAAAAAAATCCGGTACCCATTAAAGGCTGGGTGAACCCGGAAGCCGTCGATTGGGATCGAACCCTCCCTCTTGTCCTTTGTAGTTCAGTTCACTAACCACTGAGCTATCGCGGCTCCCTAAAATACAATGTGAAATTATAAAATAGATTAAAAGAACGTAAAATAAAAATAGTATTTATCTGAGAAATATTTATAGATACACCATTTTAAAAAATCATTTTGTAATGAAGATTGCAAAAAGAAGGCTGGCCATGAATGCAGTAAATCAAGGAGATTAGGAAACATAAAACCTTGGACAAATAATGTTTTGTTAAATTGTGCTACCAGGAGAAGAAACAGATGATGTTGAGGATCGATTGCAGACACATTTGGTGCAGACATGGCACGTCTACTTATGTTACAGCTAAATTATCGTTCATCATTGTCTGACATTGCCTCATCGTGTTTAGCATTACACAGAGCAAGGTGAAACGTTCTTTGAGAACATGTATGTTCTCTTCTATATTATTTTAACACGAGAAAACATGAATAGTAACTTTGACCCGAATACATCGTGGTGACAGTACTTTAAGCTTGGTTATATACATTTGGATAAATGGTTCGAAATCTCACCTGCAAAATGGGCCAGGCGCGCGAATGCTCATGGCTATCCAGAGACAAGAAGCGCCACCTAGTGTGAAGTACACGTGGTCGGCAGGTTAACCAGCTGTGAGCAGTCGACGTAAACAGCATGAAAGGTACGGTCACCTTGCAATGGAGAAACCTTTGGACATTTAGTTACTATATTACTATATACATCAATAATAGAGACACTTTATACAGAGATCATCGTCACGTATCATGCCTACTGGCGTTGGTGATCATGTCTCTCCACAGCTTTCAATCTCGACAGTTATTTATCATTTCTCTTGTTGACCTTTTACCAAGCCATTCTCTTAAGTTGTCTGGATCTTTTCTCTTTGCTTCCCTCTATCTCACTTTTCCCAATTGTCACAATATGTTCCAGCTGTTTCCTACTTATTATATGGCCAAAAATAATGATTGTTTTTTCCTAAAACTGGAAACAAGCTCTCTTTTTGCTCTGGCCTCTTTCATAACGTTTTCATATTTATTACAACTGCCAGTGATTTTCTTGTCTGTTAACTAATTATCCATGATTTACAACGATATGTTAAGACTTTCTCTACACAACATTTAAGAAATCTTTTACTTGTTTCTATTTTCAAAAGTGGATTGCACAGTATTTTCGTAATTTGTGGAAAGCTGTATTTGCCTGAGCTATTCTGCATCTCGCCCCTGTTGTACATCTGATGTCAACATTAATTTTGAAGGATGAAATAATCCGCAATGAAAACATGACATTATGAGTTGGTGTATATTTTAATAATGATTCACACATTTCATCTCAAATAATTTATTTTATTAGGATAGACATTTCTAGATAGCCACCACTACTTGATTCAAATCGAGTTGTCTGCCTGACAACCAGTGCTGACATGTGTTATTCTAGTGCTGTCAAGATGTATGGCTTCTGCAGTGTTCTTCAATGTATTCTATTATGTCAGCCTTTTGAATAGATATATGCTGAGAGAATATTTTTGGCTCATTTCTTGTTGTTGTAAAATCTATTTTCTATCCTAATAAAAGAAGTTATTTGAGTTGAAATTTATGAATCATTATTAAAGTATAGACCAACTCATAATGTTATGTTTTCTCTGTGGATTATTTCAACCTTCTTATTGAAGGTTTGTCAGTTTTATTTAGTTTTGTGCTCATTATATGGACATATATTATATCACAGACATTTCTCCACGGATACTATATATTCCCTCCCATTTATGTACATTTTATTCTTTTTTTTTTTCTGGCGTTAACTAGATGACTACTAAAGGAAAGAATAGACCTCTTGGTCACTCGTTTTATGAAAGACGTTAAGCGGGCGTAGATGTGTCGTTTTGTGGTTTACTTGCGCCTTTCAGCGCAACACTTCCGACTTCATCAAAACATTTTTTGAATAATGGGCTGCCTTTTTACCTCTTCGATCCCTACTTGCTTGGCGAGACAAGACTGGTTGATCTGTTACTAGAGGCACCGCGAAGAGGTGGAGTAGGGTTAGGATGGTCCGGGTTCACTTGTCCTGGAGCAAGCCATCAGCTGTGAGTCACTGGCAGATTCCGGCTCTGTTGCTGTCAATCACATGTTCTCCATTCATCACAATAAATAACACATTGAGCTATGCATTGCAAGTATTTGTCCACACGAACATGATCAGAACTCTTATTTATTTTAAGTAATGACTTTATTTTACCCATTTTTTTTTCAGCTGTATTCAAATATTACAAAAGAGGTGAGATGCAGAATGGCTCAGGCAAAAGCAGCTTTCCAAAAAATTAATAAGATACTATGCAATGCATTTTTGACAATAGAAACAAGAAAAAGAATTCTTAAATGTTATGTAGAGCCAGTCTTAACATATGAATGTGAATCACGGACAATAGGACAACAGAAAAGAAAATCACTGGAGTCTGTATAAATGTGATTTTACAGAAGAATGTTGAGAGTACCATGGACAGCTAAGGAGAGTAATGAAAATGTTCTGAGAGAGGTCAAAGCAAAAAGAGAGCTAATTTCCAATATTAGGAAGAAACAATCATAATTTTTTGGTAATATAATGAGTGGAGAACAGCTGGAATATATTGTAACAACTGGAAAAATTGAGGGACGAAGAGATAGAGGGAAGCAAAGAGAAAAAAATAACAGACAGCTTAAGAGAATGGCTTGGCAGAAGGTCAACAACAGAAATGATAAATAACTGTCGAGATCGAAAGTTGTGGAGAGACATGATCACCTACGTCAGCAGGCCCGGTACTTGATGATGATTCAAATGTTATAGAATTAAGTAATTTGCAACTCAAACCCTTTATTCAAAGAAATGATGTTCTAAAGTTGGATATGTTGGTCAAAAGACGCAATTACCTCTAGTTGCTTTAAAACGAGCACAGTGAAACTCACATAGTAAAGAGACAGTAAAGTAACCATCGGCAAACGTAAGTAACCATCGGTGAACGTAAGTAACCATCGGCGAACGTAAGTAACCATCGGCGAACGTAACAGCGGCAGAATTACAAGAAGACGAAGAAGAAGTCAGTGGAGATGTGTCACTGGTTTGTTTTATTCACGGAACGATGTCGCGTGTTTAAAGTAAAAAAAAAAAAAAGTAAAGTGCCCAGCCACGGCAAGTGGCGTCCAGGGAATATGGTGTTAGTGACCATAGATTTTACAGATCTTCGGCACATGATTTTTGAGGTAATGTGGTCGGTATTACGCCTGTGCCGCTTTACTTTCCCAGGAAAAAATCTCGTACCCATTAAAGGCTGGGTGTACCTGGAAGCCGTCGATTGGGATCTAACCCTACCTCTTGTCCTTTGTAGTCCAGTTCACTAACCACTGAGCTATCGCGGCTCCCATATCGCATGTTTGAGGAGGGAACAATATACAAAATACTTCTGACTGTTACGTCAATGTTTTAACAGAACAACGAACTCATCATCATCATTTGGTGCCGTCTCCGCATCGAAGGTTGGCTGTCATAAAACGCAATTTCGCTCCGTCTCTTGCTTCGATAGTGAAGATTGCCATATGCTAACTCGTCCATCTAACGAACTATCTATTATGAAAGTGGATACCGTCCTTTGTTAACTGAATTGTGTGGTGAGATGACAAAATCCTCTTCAAGACCAGGAGCGTATATGCTCTTCATTAAGTGTTTACAAACTAAGGTGTAAATCTTCTTACATCTTACTTTGTGTTGGATGAACTTTGAAACTGCTGCTTTCAGCTCATTGGACAGTTAAATATAGTATCGAAGCTGGTTAACACGTGCCGTGTATATTTTTATAAAAACATAACATATTTCGACATGTTTGTGCAAGAATCAATAGATAAGCTTTCTTATGATGGCTTTACTTTTAAACGTAAAATTATTTTCGTGCCAATGAGGCTTGTTCGAATATTCCTTTTAATATTTTTTTATTACCTTTCGAATTAATCCATCTTCACATATTTCATTAATTTTAGAACCAAATTAATCTGTATATATTATTTGTACATCTAATAATTGTTTGAACAAAATTCATCTTCACACACCAGAATGTAAACAAAAATATATTTCTTCGTTGTCACTCTGTCTTCTCTATTTTTCTGTGTTTGTCTTTTTCTTCTCTTCTTTCTAACCATATTAATTTCCTCTTGAATTCTTCTATCATTCATGTTTCTTAACTTGTGCTGCTTCCTTTTAACTTCTTCTCCTCTCTTTTATCAGCATTCTTCTTCTGTGTTTTTTCCCCGTTATTAATTTCTGGCTTAATACTCCACCTATATTTCCCTCTTTTTCCTTCCTTACTATTATTCATAACTCTCCTTTCTCCTCATTTTATTCTTCTTATTGTTTATTTTATAATACTACCTTTTGCCCGAGTGGTTACTGAGGTCCTGACCACGGTAAGGGGTGGAGAGCATAGAGCCACTGTGACTTGCCACGTATGTTGTAAGAGACGACTAAGGAAGCTGGGGTCAAGGTCTTAAGCCGCGGCATGCATCGGAGTTTGAGCATCTGAACTGAAGCCTTCTTCATTGACATCGCAAGTGTGTGGAGAGCGTGTTTCATACTGGATAACGTGCTGAATAGGGGGGACATGAGCACTATGGTGTTGTCTCTTGTACGATGAAGATAATCAGTTGATTAAACTTAACCAACTTGTCAATCTTCCTTTACCGCTCTTCCTAATTAATTATACCATCTTTCTCTCATTATTCTCTCTCGATCGCGCTATATTCTATCTTCTTTCCTTTTATTTCCCATTTCTTTATTCTTGTCTTTTATTTCTTTCATTTCGATATCTTTTTCTCCATATCCTTCTCTGCCGTTTCGTTTCTATTTCGTTATCATCTACATTTCATCACCATCGACTTTAAAAACTATTTAGTTTACATGACACACAGATGGTCTTTCTCAATTCTCATGCTCTCCTTGTCTTTGTTCGTACACGATGTATCCATAAATAACTCAGTTGGATACATGAAAAATAATGTTCTTTTCCACTGGAGCGACAGTTTGCCATATGTAGACAACATGTTGGGTTTATTCCGTCAATCGATCGGTTGTATTTGGGTTTGCATGCTCATATAGTCTTAAATGGGCACTGATATTTAAAATAGGTGAAGAAGTTGGCCTGGAATAGTGCTGAAGGCGGAAAAACCTGCCGATGGTAAAATAAGTTATGCCCACTAACACTATATTCCCTAAACGTCACACGCTTTCATTCAGAGACTCACTTACATATTCAGGACACATTCTCTCAATCACGGATTATTTATTTCATTTATTTACTCTTTCACTTAGTTACAGATTAATTATTTCACTTATTTACTATTTCACTCAATCACAGATTCATTATTTCATTTATTTACTCTTTCACTTAGTCACAGATTATTTCATTTATTTACGCTTTCATTTAGGCACAGATTCATTCATTTATTGACATCTCTCACATAAATAGACAATCTCATACTTGAGTTCTCTGCCTCCCTCTACTTTTCAATTATCTTACCTATTTCTCACAATTGTCCCTCTCACCATCCACCGCGTCCATCATTCTATCTATCTATCTATCTATCTATCTATCTATCTATCTATCTATCTATCTATCTATCTATCTATCTATCTATCTATCTATCTATCTATCTATCTATCTATCTATCTATCTATCTATCTATCTATCTATCTATCTATCTATCTATCTATCTATCTATCTATCTATCTATCTATCTATCTATCTATCTATCTATCTATCTATCTATCTATCTATCTATCTATCATATCGCATCATATCCTATCCTACCCGTCGGTCTGTCTGCCGTCCTGTCCTGTCTGTCTGTCTATTTCTCTGCCTGCCCGTCCTGTCCTGTCTGTCTGTATATTTCTCTGCCTGCCCGTCCTGTCCTGTCTGTCTGTCTATTTCTCTGCCTGCCCGTCCTGTCCTGTCTGTCTGTATATTTCTCTGCCTGCCCGTCCTGTCCTGTCTGTCTGTCTATTTCTCTGCCTGCCCGTCCTGTCCTGTCTGTCTGTATATTTCTCTGCCTGCCCGTCCTGTCCTGTCTGTCTGTATATTTCTCTGCCTGCCCGTCCTGTCCTGTCTGTCTGTATATTTCTCTGCCTGCCCGTCCTGTCCTGTCTGTCTGTATATTTCTCTGCCTGCCTGTCCTGTCTGCCTATTCCTCTGCCTGCCTGTCCGACGTCCTACAAAGACGAAGACGACATATATGGCAGAAAGTAAACACTCCCCATATCTGACGATATTTGTTACCAAGTATCAAACCTTGCTCAGAACCTGCACTGTATCTCACGACCCTAGCTCCCTTCAGACCCCAGAAATGGAGGGAAACACTGAAGCGTGACAATGTTCCTTTCTTCCTCTTAGCCTAGATGCCCTTCATAAAAAAAAAGTAAAGTACCCCCGTCACGCCAAGTGGCGTATAGGGAATATGGTGTTAGTGACCATAAATTTTACAGACCTTCAGCACATGATTTTTGGGGTAATGTGTTCGTTATTACGCCCGTGCCGCTTTACTTTCCCAGAAAAAACCCGGTACCCATTAAAGGCTGTGTGAACCGGAAGCCGTCGGTTGGGATCGAACCCTATCGCTTGTCCTTTGTAGTCCAGTTCACTAACCACCGAGCTATCGCGGCTCCAGATGCCCTTCATACTTATGGATAAGTTAGTTCCTGCTAATTTTGGTTTACTATGAGCGAGATGTTAATTAAAGTCTTTCAAGAATTTATTGACGGACAGCTGGTCTGCTTGGAGAGCCGGCGATAAGGGCTAATCTCATCATTAACTTGTTTTAGCAGAGTCGTCGTGATGGGAGGTCTGATGGGAGGTAAATGAGGTTACAATGATGGCAAAACCTGAACTGAAAGGTGTTTTGAAGTTTGTGATCAGAGAGAGAGGGAGAAATCAATGGGTATAAGAGAGAGAGAGAGAGAGAGAGAGAGAGAGAGAAAGAAAGAGAGAGAGGAGTAGTGATATATTGTGAGTCAGTGGAGTTAATGAACCAGAAGAAGATTGCGAGAAGCAGACTGAGTGAGTGAGTGAGTGAGTGAGTGAGTGAGTGAGTGAGTGAGTGAGTGAGTGAGTGAGTGAGTGAGAATTAAAAAAATAATACGTGAAAGTATGAGAGAGTGCTGTTTAGCCAAGATATTTTTTTCCATGTCTGGACATACAGCACTAACGGTCTCCTTTATTTCCTCGTATACGTTCCAATGTCGAGGAGAGATATTCTTTCCTGTCTTTAACTCTTCTGTTTGTCTCCCATATTGCTGTTATGTTTCTTGCCATCTATAATCTGCCTTGAATTAACATCAACGTTATTTCTTGTTTCTCTTAGCTATAGACCAACTACTTCAGATAGGCCAGGGAGCAGCAGAGGGAACTCCAAAGCACTTTTATTGTAGGGACGATTGTGAGAAGAATGACTGACATCAGTCGCTATAGTTCGCGTAGCTGAATACGTCACGTTATTGAGGTTTCCTTCCTGCCCTCTGGCCTATCTAAAGTAGGCCTTGAACTAACAAAGCAGTCAGCATTTGGTACGTCCTGCAGCTTCTTGTACAGCAACAACAAAGGCCTTCAAACTCGTACGTGCAGTAGTGATCATTCGCAGAGTGCTCCATGTCTGGCTCACACTATTCATCTGTTTCCACTGTCACATTGTTCTTGATCTTCTTGTTTTTCGCCCACAGGAGACCAATACAAGGTAGTTCTTGTTACTATTTCTAGGTCTCTTTTGAGAACATGACCTTTCAGCTCAACCTTCTTCTTATCATTATTGCCACATATCCTGTTTACATCTTTTGAGAAATTCCTGGCTTCTTATTTTATTTGACCATAATATTCTGAAAATAGTTCTCAGACTGACCGTGTGAAACGATGACAAGTTCTACGTTTCCTTTTCTCTTGTTTTGCAGCTTTCAGATTTAGATAAAAATACACAAGGTTCATAAACACTGTGTAAAAACATATAAGGGACTGTCGGTTCAATGGAAAAAAATTCCTAGTTAATATTTCACAGCTAAAATGTGCTAGTTATTGTTAATTATATTAAAAAGAGCTTGAAATAAAATATTTCAATTGTCTCACGAAACTAATTGAAGTGAAACATTTGATGAAGAAGTAATAAATCTAATGAAAAACGCGCTGATTTGCGAAGAATGCTGTGTTGAGAATGTTAGAAAGTAGCTAGGCTGGAACATCAATAATTCACAATTTCAGATATCTAAGAACAAAAAAATCATCGAGGACATAAACCGTACAGACGAAGGAAAGAAGAAGAAATAGAAAGATGTTCTACGCCGAGCTATGCTGAAGCTTTCAAAATTCTCAAAGCGGAATTTAATTAGGTTGAGAGACAAGAAGAATATGACAATGTACTGTTACTGCAACTGAATTAGCTCGGTGATTTAACTGTTATATGCTTATATCACACGCCAGTTAAAACTAATTGTGATCTAAGGGTCCACATGTTGAACATTTAAGTACTTAATGAATGTGTTCTTTTGGTTATTTTAAATTATCTACATTCGTAAGGGCAAGTTACTTCAATGTTATTTTATGTGACACTGTTTCATTCTTCCATTATTCTGTTACCTAGAACAAGACACTGATTTTGTGGATTTATTATTGACTTACTACACTTTTTGTTGACAATTAGTCAGGCTAATCGAGTTCCTACTTCACCTCGAATAATGAATGGGTCCTTTCTGCTTTGTTTGAAGATGACAAATAAATAAAGCGCGCCTGGTAACCGATATAGTATATGTTCAGTATCCCGAAGCTCTGAGAATATTCTAGACCACAAATTGTTCCCATTAGTGCATTCTTCGTCAAAGCTCTATCGAGTGAGCTTCCTGTAATAGATTAGACCCTGATTTCAGTTTATTTTATGTGCGATTTTCTTAAAAGCAAAGTTTATGCTACAAGATAAAGAGACATTCAATACCTCTAGACAAAAAAAATCTACAGTTTTATATGTGGGAGATTGTGTAGTTAAATTGCTTGCTAATGTTGAGCATATATTTATCAACTGTTGGCTAGGGAAACTTCATGTTGAGCATATATTTATCAACTGTTGGCTAGGGAAACTTCATGTTGAGCATATATTTATCAACTGTTGGCTAGGGAAACTTCATGTTGAGCATATATTTATCAACTGTTGGCTAGGGAAACTTCATTTAAAACCGCAAACAAATGACATATGCAGAAGTCAAACAAAAGAATAACCTTTAATTTAACTGAGAAAATAATCGAAAAAATACAAGTTGTAAATATTTTTTCTTATATGTACTCTTTTTTTAAGTTTTCAAATTACGTTTATCCTGACGGGGAAAAAAAATGAAAAAAGTCTAATAACGGTTTTTGTGATTTTTTGTAATATATAGAAAAATAACACTTGTTACTATTGCCAAAAGGTTTCTGGGAAAGTAAAGCGGCACGGACGTAATACCGACCACATTACCCAAAAAATCATGTGCTGAAGGTCTATAAAAATTATGGTCACTAACGCCATAGTCTCTATACGCCACTTGGCGTGACGGGGCACTATACTTTTACTACTGCCAAAAGGTATCACAGATGGACACTTTCTCAGGGAAAGATACATTTTTACTGTAGGCAGAACGTAACAATGGAGTGCCTACGTCTTCAGACGCATAAATGTATATGATTTTATTCCCTATACTTTTCGGTGGCTAACGGCACATTTTATGGGTGACGTGATCGGTGTTACACCAGGCTATCCTACTTTTCAGTGACTAACGGCACATTTTATGGGTGATATGATCGGTGTTACACCAGGCTATCCTACTTTTCCGTGACTAACGGCACATTTTATGGGTGACGTGATCGATGTTACACCAGGTTATCCTACTTTTCCGTGACTAACGGCACATTTTA
The DNA here is from genome assembly GCA_032433765.1 of Megaustenia siamemsis. NCBI lineage: Eukaryota > Metazoa > Mollusca > Gastropoda > Stylommatophora > Ariophantidae > Megaustenia > Megaustenia siamemsis. Next base: position 112,529,989 of record JAVIAB010000051.1, read on the forward strand.
TGGGTGACGTGATCGATGTTACACCAGGTTATCCTACTTTTCAGTGACTAACGGAACATTTTATGGGTGACGTGATCGATGTTACGGCAGGTTATCCTACTTTTCAGTGACTAACGGCACATTTTATGGGTGACGTGAGTAGTATACCAGGAAGGATTTGCCCCGAATTGTGGCGCTAATTTAACAAAGATATATAGGGCGGCGCGCGGCGCGCATAAAGCGTGTGGCGCAGGGGGAGTTAACCGTGACATTTCGTGTCGAGGTGTTGACCTCTAGGCCCGGTGACCCCGGAAGTGACGTGTTTATGTCTGGTGTATGCTGACTTTGGAGTTCTTGGTGTACTTGAGCGATAGTGATAGGTTAGTAGATTATACAACATCAATGAAAAACAATCAATATAAAACAGAAGACAAAGATATATTTTATTCTTTATTATCTCAATAGGTGTATAACATACATTGATATTATATAACATTACAAACATATTTAGTACACCGAGTAAATATAAATATATAGTACAGGGATAACATTTATTTATAGCTATGTAGTTGGGTGTCTGCTTAACGTTGTACCATAAATGAAGCATAAGGGTGAAACAGTTAGAGATTACTGGTTAGTCTAAGCTGGTAGTGTAAATATGTTCCTCGGTGTTAGTGGTTCGCTATCTCTCTCTCTCTCTCTCTCTCTCTCTCTTTCTCTCTTTCTCTCTCTCGCTCTTTCTCTCTCTCTCTACTATTCCAGCCTAGATTTCCTTCCATTGAAACACTTACTCATTCTCTCCATTTATCCATATCATCGCGCCTTCCTTCTCTCTCTCTCTCTCTCTCTCTCTCGCTTTCTCCCCTATCCTCTCTTAGACTTCTAACCTATCACTCCACCCTCCGCCTCTCTCTTTAGCTCCCCCGCCCTCCCTCATATTTTTAGCGTCCCTCCTATTGTAACACTTGATTATTCTCACCATTAATACATAGCATCTCGCCTTCTTTCTCATAGGCTTCTCTCGCTCTCTCTCTCTCTCTCTCTCTCTCTCTCAGTTAGAGATTACTGGTTAGTCTTAGCTGGTAGTGTAAATATGTTCCTCGGTGTTAGTGGTTCGCTATCTCTCTCTCTCTCTCTCTCGCCCTCTTTCTCTCTCTCTCTCTCTTTCTCTCTCTCTCTCTCTCTCTCTCTCTACTATTCCAGCCTAGATTTCCCTCCATTGAAACACTTACTCATTCTCTCCATTTATCCCTAGCATCGCGCCTTCCTTCTCTCTCTCTCTCTCTCTCTCTCTCTCTCTCTCTCGCTTTCTCCCCTATCCTCTCTTAGACTTCTAACCTATCAGTCCACCCTCCGCCTCTCCCTTTAGCTCCTCCGCCCTCCCTCATATTTTTAGCGTCCCCCCTATTGTAACACTTGATTATTCTCACCATTAATACATAGCATCTCGCCTTCTTTCTCATACGCTTCTCTCTCTCGCTCTCTCTCTCTCTCTCGCTCTTCTAACCCCTACTAGATTTCTCTCCTACCATTCCACCTTTCTTCCTCTCTCTCTCTCTCTCTCTCTCTCTCTCTTTACCTCGCCTAGCGTTCCGCCTTCATTCGTATTTTTACCTTACCACCAGTGTAACACATTAATAACATTGAATATCAATTACAAAAAGACTTGAAATATCTACTTTTTAAAGAACCAATAAGATAAACATATGAAAAACGAAGGAATAATACACTCGACAAGGCGTAACATACGTACTTTATACACATCACCCATTAATGCAACTGAAATTCCTTTAATGATAACCTATCACATCGTTATGAGCTAAGAGAAAAACAGAAAAAAATTCAACTTACACCGTAAAATATTCCACTACAACACAGACCGCTAGACTGAACAGTACTACGAAAATAAACGTCCGTGAATCAAGCGCACTTATAACACGAAGTCTCACATCCGACTAGTTTAAATATAATCTGGTAAATAAAATTTGGACGATACTATTCCACCCTCGACTAATATCTAGGTTAACCAATCAGAGAAGAAGATTTCTATCGGACACCCATCAACGAAATGACTGACCTCTTGATTAACTAATCGGAGAAGAGGATTACTGTTATCGTGATAACTGACCTCATTTTCAACTTGAAGTGCTGTCGAGTCTGATGCATGGGTTACTTTAAATCGACCTAGCGGGTCAATGGTGGGGGAAATAATACAAGTGGCGGGTTACTTGAACGCGTTTTGACCCCTGCTGCAATACCAGGAGTTCCATGACAGTTATAAATAGTTGGATACAACAAGCAGGAAGTTATATTAAGGACAGAAATCTAGCAGGCAATGGCAGAAACCTAAGAGGCAAGGACAGAAAACTAGGGGGGTCGTGGTTCGTGGTTCGGTAAGTCCGTGGTTCGTTAAGTCCGTGGTTCGTGGGGTTGTGGTTCGTGGTTCGTTAGTTGATGGTTCGTTAAGTCCATGGTTCGTAGGGGTTGTGGTTCGCGGTTCGTGAGTTGATGGTTCGTTAAGTTCGTGGTTTGTTAAGTTCGTTGTTCGTGAGTTTGCGGTTCGTTAGTTGATGATTCGTTAAGTCCGTGGTTCGTGGGGTTGTGGTTCGTGGTTCGTTAGTTGATGGTTCGTTAAGTCCATGGTTCGTAGGGGTTGTGGTTCGCGGTTCGTGAGTTGAGGGTTCGTTAAGTCCGTGGTTCGTGGGGTTGTGGTTTGTGGTTCGTTAGTTGATGGTTCGTTAAGTCCATGGTTCGTAGGGGTTGTGGTTCGCGGTTCGTGAGTTGAGGGTTCGTTAAGTCCGTGGTTCGTGGGGTTGTGGTTCGTGGTTCGTTAGTTGATGGTTCGTTAAGTCCATGGTTCGTGGGGTTGTGGTTCGCGGTTCGTGAGTTGAGGGTTCGGTAAGTCCGTGGTTCGTGGTTTGTTAAGTTCGTTGTTCGTGAGTTTGTGGTTTATTAAGTTTGTAGTTTGTTAAGTGCGTGGTTCGAGAGGTCGTGGGCAAGGGCAGAAACCTAAGAGGCAAGGGCAGAAACCTAGGAGGCAAGGTCAGAAACCTAGGAGGCAAGGGCAGAAACCTAGGAGGCAAGGGCAGAAACCTAAGAGGCAAAGACAGAAACCTAGGAGGCAAGGTCAGAAACCTAGGAGGCAAGGGCAGAAACCTAGGAAGCAAAGGCTGAAAAACACTCGTACTGACTAAGGCTTCCAAGGTGTATTTGATTGTCGCCCTATTTTTGTCTGTATAACCTAATATATCACTTTCATTTAATCTATCGATAAACGTTTCAAAGTCATTTCTGTTGTTAACTAACAAGGGTTTGTCTAACCCTGTCACGTTATTTGAGCTTGTGTGTGAAAGTAACGCAGCCCCTGTGTCTCTCTATGTCTTAAAACTAGATGATGACTATAATTTTAGGTTACACAAATAACACGTGGATACTAAAAAAAAACAACTTTTCGAAAATAGGTTACTAAAGTAACATACTATAACATTAAAGATCTAAGATAACACTTACTTTTATGTGTTTGAAGGTACGAGACACATCCATCGGCAACAACTGTAAGCGTATGTCTGATTACAAGCTTCTCAGATATATACACTTGAAACCCTAGAGGTGTTACTAAAAATAGAACTGACCTCTGAGGCAATACCCGATGTGTACTAAAAAGATTTTGACGTATGATGGCAATTTTATGAGTTTACCCCCTTATCATTTTTTGTAGGGTTACGCCCATGGAATCGATAAAAAGCGTTAATTTAGCACGCAGGCTTACCTAAAACTTTATTTTAGACATCCCCACACCAAAAATTTACTTAAAAATCACTTTTGAAATTGTTACCCCCTTACCATTTTTTAGGGTTAAGCCCATGGAATTGATAAAAAATTGAAATATAACCTCAAGGCATACCCCAAACTTTATTTTAGACATCCCCATAACAAAGATTTACATTAAAAACCACTTTTAGGATTTTACCCCCTTATTATTTTTTAGGGTTACGCCACTGAAATCGATAAAAATCGTAAATTTAGCACGTAGACTTACCTAAAACTTTATTTTAGACATCCCCACACCAAAAATTAACTTAAAAATCACTTTTGAAAATGTAACCCCCCTTACCATTTTTGAGGGTTACGCCCCTGAAATTGATAAAAAATTGAAATATAACCTCAAGGCATACTCCAAACATATTTTTTGACACCCCTACATATAAAACTCCATCAAAAAATCAACAAAAACTAGTAGTGGTATAGTGGTTTTTGAGCCGTTCATACTACGCAGATGCACGGTGCAGCACGTGCAATCGATAAAAAAATTGAAATATAACATCAAGGCATACCCCAAACATAATATTTGACACCCCTACATATCAAATTCCAACAAAAAAAACAACAACAAACTAGTAGTGGTAAGGGTTTTTGAGCCGTGCATACTACGCAAATGTACGGTGCAGTACGCGGTGCAGCACGTGCAATCGATAAAAAAAATGAAATATAACCTCAAGGCATACCCCAAACATATTTTTTGACACCCCTACATATCAAATTTCAACAAAAAAACAACAAAAAAATAGTAGTAAGGAGAGGTGTTTTTGAGCCGTGCATACTACGCAGATGTATCGTGCTGCACGAAGTGTTAAAATCCTTGCTCAAAACACCCTTCCTTACAACTATTTTTTTGTTGTTTTTTTGTTGAAATTTGATATGTAGGGGTGTCAAAAAATATGTTTGGGGTATGCCTTGAGGTTATATTTCATTTTTTTATCGATTGCATGTGCTGCACCGCGTGCTGCACCGTACATTTGCGTAGTATGCACGGCCCAAAAACCGTTACCACTTCTAGTTTGTTGTTGTTTTTTTTGGTGGAATTTGATATGTAGGGGTGTCAAATATTATGTTTGGGGTATGCCTTGATGTTATATTTCAATTTTTTTATCGATTGCACGTGCTGCACCGTGCATCTGCGTAGTATGAACGGCTCAAAAACCACTATACCACTACTAGTTTTTGTTGATTTTTTGATGGAGTTTTATATGTAGGGGTGTCAAAAAATATGTTTGGAGTATGCCTTGAGGTTATATTTCAATTTTTTATCAATTTCAGGGGCGTAACCCTCAAAAATGGTAAGGGGGGTTACATTTTCAAAAGTGATTTTTAAGTTAATTTTTGGTGTGGGGATGTCTAAAATAAAGTTTTATGTAAGTCTACGTGCTAAATTTACGATTTTTATCGATTTCAGTGGCGTAACCCTAAAAAATGGTAAGGGGGTAAAATCCTAAAAGTGGTTTTTAATGTAAATCTTTGTTATGGGGATGTCTAAAATAAAGTTTGGGGTATGCCTTGAGGTTATATTTCAATTTTTTATCAATTCCATGGGCGTAACCCTAAAAAATGGTAAGGGGGGTAACAATTTCAAAAGTGATTTTTAAGTAAATTTTTGGTGTGGGGATGTCTAAAATAAAGTTTTAGGTAAGCCTGCGTGCTAAATTAACGCTTTTTATCGATTCCATGGGCGTAACCCTAAAAAAAAATGATAAGGGGGTAAACTCATAAAATTGCCATCATACGTCAAAATCTTTTTAGTAACACATCGGGTATTGCCTCAGAGGTCAGTTCTATTTTTAGTAACACCTCTAGGGTTTCAAGTGTATATATCTGAGAAGCTTGTAATCAGACATACGCTTACAGTTGTTGCCGATGGATGTGTCTCGTACCTTCAAACACATAAAAGTAAGTGTTATCTTAGATCTTTAATGTTATAGTATGTTACTTTAGTAACCTATTTTCGAAAAGTTGTTTTTTTTTTAGTATCCACGTGTTATTTGTGTAACCTAAAATTATAGTCATCATCTAGTTTTAAGACATAGAGAGACACAGGGGCTGCGTTACTTTCACACACAAGCTCAAATAACGTGACAGGGTTAGACAAACCCTTGTTAGTTAACAACAGAAATGACTTTGAAACGTTTATCGATAGATTAAATGAAAGTGATATATTAGGTTATACAGACAAAAATAGGGCGACAATCAAATACACCTTGGAAGCCTTAGTCAGTACGAGTGTTTTTCAGCCTTTGCTTCCTAGGTTTCTGCCCTTGCCTCCTAGGTTTCTGACCTTGCCTCCTAGGTTTCTGTCTTTGCCTCTTAGGTTTCTGCCCTTGCCTCCTAGGTTTCTGCCCTTGCCTCCTAGGTTTCTGACCTTGCCTCCTAGGTTTCTGCCCTTGCCTCTTAGGTTTCTGCCCTTGCCCACGACCTCTCGAACCACGCACTTAACAAACTACAAACTTAATAAACCACAAACTCACGAACAACGAACTTAACAAACCACGAACCACGGACTTACCGAACCCTCAACTCACGAACCGCGAACCACAACCCCACGAACCATGGACTTAACGAACCATCAACTAACGAACCACGAACCACAACCCCACGAACCACGGACTTAACGAACCCTCAACTCACGAACCGCGAACCACAACCCCTACGAACCATGGACTTAACGAACCATCAACTAACGAACCACAAACCACAACCCCACGAACCACGGACTTAACGAACCCTCAACTCACGAACCGCGAACCACAACCCCTACGAACCATGGACTTAACGAACCATCAACTAACGAACCACGAACCACAACCCCACGAACCACGGACTTAACGAATCATCAACTAACGAACCGCAAACTCACGAACAACGAACTTAACAAACCACGAACTTAACGAACCATCAACTCACGAACCGCGAACCACAACCCCTACGAACCATGGACTTAACGAACCATCAACTAACGAACCACGAACCACAACCCCACGAACCATGGACTTAACGAACCATCAACTAACGAACCACGAACCACCACCCCACAAACCACGGACTTAACGAATCATCAACTAACGAACCGCAAACTCACGAACAACGAACTTAACAAACCACGAACTTAACGAACCATCAACTCACGAACCGCGAACCACAACCCCTACGAACCATGGACTTAACGAACCATCAACTAACGAACCACGAACCACAACCCCACGAACCACGGACTTAACGAACCACGGACTTACCGAACCACGAACCACGACCCCCCTAGTTTTCTGTCCTTGCCTCTTAGGTTTCTGCCATTGCCTGCTAGATTTCTGTCCTTAATATAACTTCCTGCTTGTTGTATCCAACTATTTATAACTGTCATGGAACTCCTGGTATTGCAGCAGGGGTCAAAACGCGTTCAAGTAACCCGCCACTTGTATTATTTCCCCCACCATTGACCCGCTAGGTCGATTTAAAGTAACCCATGCATCAGACTCGACAGCACTTCAAGTTGAAAATGAGGTCAGTTATCACGATAACAGTAATCCTCTTCTCCGATTAGTTAATCCAGAGGTCAGTCATTTCGTTGATGGGTGTCCGATAGAAATCTTCTTCTCTGATTGGTTAACCTAGATATTAGTCGAGGGTGGAATAGTATCGTCCAAATTTTATTTACCAGATTATATTTAAACTAGTCGGATGTGAGACTTCGTGTTATAAGTGCGCTTGATTCACGGACGTTTATTTTCGTAGTACTGTTCAGTCTAGCGGTCTGTTTTGTAGTGGAATATTTTACGGTGTAAGTTGAATTTTTTTCTGTTTTTCTCTTAGCTCATAACGATGTGATAGGTTATCATTAAAGGAATTTCAGTTGTATTAATGGGTGATGTGTATAAAGTACGTATGTTACGCCTTGTCGAGTGTATTATTCCTTCGTTTTTCATATGTTTATCTTATTGGTTCTTTAAAAAGTAGATATTTCAAGTCTTTTTGTAATTGATATTCAATGTTATTAATGTGTTACACTGGTGGTAAGGTAAAAATACGAATGAAGGCGGAACGCTAGGCGAGGTAAAGAGAGAGAGAGAGAGAGAGAGAGAGAGAGAGAGAGAAGAAGAAAGGTGGAATGGTAGGAGAGAAGTCTAGTAGGGGTTAGAAGAGCGAGAGAGAGAGAGAGAGAGCGAGAGAGAGAAGCGTATGAGAAAGAAGGCGAGATGCTATGTATTAATGGTGAGAATAATCAAGTGTTACAATAGGGGGGACGCTAAAAATATGAGGGAGGGCGGAGGAGCTAAAGGGAGAGGCGGAGGGTGGACTGATAGGTTAGAAGTCTAAGAGAGGATAGGGGAGAAAGAGAGAGAGAGAGAGAGAGAGAGAGAAAGGCGCGATGATATGGATAAATGGAGAGAATGAGTAAGTGTTTTAATGGAAGGAAATCTAGGCTGGAATAGTAGAGAGAGAGAGAAAGAGCGAGAGAGAGAGAAAGAGAGAGAGAAGAGAGAGAGAGAGAGAGAGAGAGAGAGAGATAGCGAACCACTAACACCGAGGAACATATTTACACTACCAGCTTAGACTAACCAGTAATCTCTAACTGTTTCACCCTTATGCTTCATTTATGGTACAACGTTAAGCAGACACCCAACTACATAGCTATAAATAAATGTTATCCCTGTACTATATATTTATATTTACTCGGTGTACTAAATATGTTTGTAATGTTATATAATATCAATGTATGTTATACACCTATTGAGATAATAAAGAATAAAATATATCTTTGTCTTCTGTTTTATATTGATTGTTTTTCATTGATGTTGTATAATCTACTAACCTATCACTATCGCTCAAGTACACCAAGAACTCCAAAGTCAGCATACACCAGACATAAACACGTCACTTCCGGGGTCACCGGGCCTAGAGGTCAACACCTCGACACGAAATGTCACGGTTAACTCCCCCTGCGCCACACGCTTTATGCGCGCCGCGCGCCGCCCTATATATCTTTGTTAAATTAGCGCCACAATTCGGGGCAAATCCTTCCTGGTATACTACTGACGTGATCGATGTTACGGCAGGTTATCCTACTTTTCAGTGACTAACGGCACATTTTATGGGTGATATGATCGATGTTACACCAGGGCATCCTACTTTTAATAAAAAAGATATAAGGTACTCATTTTCAGTAACTGTATGAACCTTGAAGCCACGTCGGTCTAATAGCCAATTGCCACATTTGGGAATTGATTCCTAGCCTATCTGGTCAGCGTATACTCAGTCATCTGTACACTACAGCCTGTTTTTAAGAACAAACTCTGCAAATAATTAGAATGAACAAAATAATGAAACAAACTAAAGGAACAGACCGTGCTAAAATAAAGAAAACAAATCGTTATGTAGTTGATACAAGAGCTACTGAACAAACGCAACTGCGGTCAAAGATGAGAGGAAGAAAAAAGGTACAATATTTGAAAAACCGTATCATGGTTACCCCTGAGAAAAGAAAATTCTAGAATAGAAATGCATAAAGCAAATCTTAGATTGGTGATAACGATCTAATAGAGGGACAGCTGTCAGAGATTACAGACTGCAGGGAAGGGAATTAGACCTGGCTTTGATTAAAAATATAAATATAATAATGCTCTTTAGATCATTCCCTTTTTCCTGCTTAAATGGCATGTTATTAATTATTTGTTTTTGTGTTTGTTTTTTTTGTCAAACTCGCGCCATTTCTGTATTTAGACTCATAGTTTTTTTTTTCCTTCCATGTGGCTTATTGATTAGAGGAGAGCTTCTCAACTTATTTCAGTCCACGGCCGAGAGGAAGAGATTAACTAAACAGCTCACGAAGTTGTGTATTTTCTATACATTTTATAGTGTTTTCAATAACATTGTTTTTTTTATACGGGAGATTTTATCAGTGGGTATTATAAAAGAGAATCGAATGTTCATTGTTATTTTTAGAGGAGGTGACAAGTGATTTTCTATATTTTTAGAGGAAGTCACAAGAGGCTTGGCTATTTTTAGAAAAGGTCACAAATGATTTGGCTATTTTTAGAGGAAGTCACAAGCGGCTTGACTATTTTTGGAAGAAATAATAAGTGACTTGGCTATTTTTAGAGGAGGTCACAAGTGACTTGGCCATTTTAAGAGGAAGTCACAAGTCATTTGGCTATTTTTAGAGGAAGTCACAAGCGGCTTGGTTATTTTAAAAGGAAGTAAGAAATAATTTTGCTATTTTTAGAGGAAGTAACAAGTAATTGGCTATTTTTAGAGGAAGTGACAAGTGACTGGCTATTTTTAGAGTTGCTATTTTAAGAGGAAGTCACAAGTACGTAGGGAGGTCAAAAAGTAATGCACACCAAATTTTTTCTCGGAAACTATTCGGGCAAAATGTGTGAAATTTTCACAGATTGTAGCTGAACATCCTCTTGACACTACCTATTTGTCAACATAATCTCCGTCCAAGCGTATTGCCTTACGCCAACGCGAAACTAGGTCATGAATGCCTCGTTTGTACCAAGTTTTGTCCTGCTCGCGTAGCCATTTTTAACTGCACGGATCACATCCTCATCATTGTCAAAGTGTGTCCCACGCAGGAATTTTTTGAGTGGTCCAAACAGATGGAAATCTGAGGGAGCCAGATCAGGGCTGTAAGGAGGATGGGGCAGTACAGTCCAACCAAATTTGTTGATTGCTTCCCGTGTTACCAGACTTGTGTGAGGGCGTGCATTGTCATGTTGAAGCAACAAATCTGCAGATGGCTTATTAGGCCGAACTCTGTGGAACCGATTTTTGAGTTTTGTCAGTGTATTGATGTAAGCTGTCGAGTTGATTGTCTCACCTCTTGTCATTACATCAACAAGAATCACACCATCAATGTCCAAGAAGACAGTGATCATCACCTTTCCGGCTGATGGAGATGTTTTGAATTTTTTTCTTTTTGGTGACTGCGGATGATGCCATTCCATTGACTGCATTTTTGTTTCAGGCTCATAATAATGTGCCCACGTTTCGTCACCGGTAACAATTTTTGACAAAAACATTTCTCCTTCAACACCGAAACGCTCCAACAATTCAGAACAGAATGTTTTCCTTTGAACTCTGTGATTATTTGTTAGGACCGAGGAACCCATCGAGCGCAAATCTTTGAATATCCGAGAGTTTTAAAAATTGCGATTGCACTTCCCTTGCTGACTGTAAGCTGCAATGTCAATTGCTGACTAGTGATACGCCTATCCTTACGAATAATGGCATCAGCCCGGTTTAACATTTCTGTGCTGGTAGCCGAGGCAACACGTCCAGAACGCGGTAAATCATGCAGCTCCACTCGTACACTTTCTGCAGCTTTAATTCTCTGAACCCAGCGACTAACTGTGCTCCTATCGACTGCAGAACATTTGTACACGGCACACAGTCGTTTATGAATGTTTGTCACAGTTTCTTTTTCCGCAACCAGAAATTCTATGACAATTCGCTGTTTGTAACGGACATTGTTGACAAGCTCCATTTTAACGGTTCATAGATTGCGTAATATTTATCAGAATGCTGTGCAATTTGGTGCACATAATTGGAACATGTCATATTCCAAGTGTGCAAAATTTCATATTCCTATCTTTATTATTAGCCGAGAAAAAAATTGGTGTGCATTACTTTTTGACCTCCCTTTAGTAATTTGGCTATTTTTAGAGGAAGTCACAAGCGGCTTGGCTATTTTTAGAGAAAGTATCAAATAATTTGACTATTTTTAGAGGAAGTCACAAGTGACTTGGCTAATTTGGAGGAGATCACAAGTGAATTGGCTATTTTTAGAGGAAGAAATAAATAATTTGACTAATTTTAGAGGAAGTCACAAGTGACTTGGCTAATTTAGAGGAGGTCACAAGTGATTTGGCTATTTTAGAGGAAGTAACAAATAATTTGTCTATTTTTCGAAGAAGTAACAAGTGGCTTGACTATTTTTGTAGGGCACAGATGATTTGGCTATTTTTAGGAGAAGTCACAAGTGGTTTGGCTAATTTAGAGGAAGTCACAAGTGACTTGGCTATTTTTAGAGGAGGTCACAAGTGGCTTGGATATTACAACAAATTTTTTCTGGCTACATAGTAATTACGACAGGATGCTTCTGTTTGATTGGTTATTATAATTAGGTCGTAGGTCATTTAGCTGTTATCGAAAATGGTTGCAAGTTACTTGTCTGTTGTAAAATTGAGTTGCAGATTTTTACTACTTTAGAAAGAGGTAGCGGGTTATTTAACTAATGTAGGAAAACATCGAGAGCTATTAGCTTAACAAAAGTGGTTCGCTACTCAATAAAGGTCGAGAAATACTGGATTAAAAGCCATTCAGCACACCACAGGACGGAAAACACTAGTTTGAGGAAATAGTTTTTTAATACCAGATGTTACTGGTTTTGCAACGGACTAAAAAAAACAGGTTTTCAGTTGATTTCTTTTGAAATCTCAGACGGCTACGTTACAGTGAGAGAAAAAAGAAAAAGCTGTATTTGAGTTTAACGTAAGCCACCGGTCTCTCTACCAGACTACATTATTTACTTAAAATTAAACCTATAACACTGTCTATAATGAGATAAAATCAGATGTGCGTGTGTGCTTCGGTCACCACAACGGGCGTAATGAGATAAAATGAGATATGCGTGTGTGCTTCGGTCACCATAACAGGCGGAACAGGAGGGTTTAGCTTGTATATATTGTTGCGGTAGATTTTGGAAGTGGGTCCCCATACACTTCAAAGTAGACTTTCTCCCTTTGCTGTGGTTCCTCCCGGGGCGGAAGATAGACAGTTTATTATTTCACACGAAGTTGAACGGTTTATTATTTCACACGAAGTTGAACGGTTTATTATTTCACACGAAGTTGAACAGTTTATTATTTCACACGAAGTTGAACGGTTTATTATTTCACACGAAGTTGAACGGTTTATTATTTCACACTATAGAGCTCTCTTTGACCTTTTGCTATTTTGGTTTCAAGGGAGCAGATGATCTGTTTTCTTACACGAAGAGAGCGGGCGTGAAAGATATCGTATGTTCAGATGTTTTATTTGTAAATACGATTTGTTCATTCCAGAGTGAGCGAGCCATATTGTATGCTGAGATAAGTCGGTAATTAAGTATCACGAGTCAAACTGTAGAGCAAAGATGTGAGTCAAAGAATAGTGCATGTGTATTTAATCATGTGAACTCTTCATGGGTCACTATATTATACTACTCTGCACTCCACGGCACTATGTACTACACTACACTACACTACACTACACTACACTACACTACACTACACTACACTACACTACACTACACTACACTACACTACACGACACTACACTACACTACACTACACTACACTACACTACACTACACTACACTACACTACACTACACTATGTACTACACTACACTACAGGTGTGCGTAACAAACCACAATCTTCATTTATTTCCATTACACAATGGCGGGTAATTATTTCTTTCATACATTATCAAAATAAGGTCCATAAACACTTGCAAACATCACTATATGACGTTTGACTTAGAGGTGACCTACAGACCACATGCCGCTCGGTAAATATCTAATCAATTCAAAATAGCAAGTTTTACAATTATTTTGTCCATATCTTTTGAAACAATTATTGTTTTCAATGCAGATATGGCAACTTTTTTATATGTCAGCAATCATGTAAAAGGATTCATAGTTTTAAAAATTGCAATTTTTCCTCCACTTAAATTGTTTCGTTCAAAGTTAAGATCTTACTTTTAAAACCACTAATGAAAAGTGGGGGCGTCGTAACAAAATATAGTGAGGCATCACAATCACAAATAACAGCATCTCACAATCTGTTCTACAGACGCGCTGGCCTATCATTACTAAACACCAGCTGTCTCCAAAGTCGTTGCCACTAGAGGGTCGTAACAAAACTGGAAAGTCCAAGAGGCATCCTTTACAACATTTTGAGATATGGCCAAGCACTATTAAGCAGAATTATAAACGGAGCTAGCAGTGTTTACTGCGCTGTTTTGCAAGAAGACCAGATGATTATGTCATTATGCTTTGGCAATGTTAACATTTATGTTGCCATGGTGATAACAAATTTATCAAGAAAATTAACGTTTTTAAAAAAATATTTTTTTTGTGTGAGCTATTTTGTCACACATAACAACTAGCTAGCATTAAATATTTAAATATCGAGTGTAATGTTATAGCAACAAATTGTACTGCCGATAAATAATATGTGGTAGTGGATAATAACCCTTAGTTACTTACATATTTAGAGCAATTAATGCATATTAAAAGATTTAAACATTAAAAAGAACTGGCTTATAAATATCATTTATCATCATCATCATCATCGAGTGCCATCTCCGCAACGAAAGTTGGCTACATGGAGCGCCATTCTGCTCTGTCTCTTGCTTTTATGGTGCAGGTTGTCATAGGCTGACTTGTCTGTCGTTTGATGTTACTCGTCCATGTTAGTCTTGGTCTGCCTCTGCCTCTTTTACCTTGTATTTTCCCCTCCAATATAACTTTTAGGTGGCTGTTGTGTCTTGTCCCTTTGATCATGAAATAGTTCTGTTTTATATATATAATTCTATAGAGAAAATTAAAATACTGTAGTCACGTGAAAAGACACAGTGGGCTGGAAAGAATAATCATCATCATCGAGTGCCGTCTCCGCAACGAAGGTTGGATACCATGGAGCGCCATTTTGCTCTCTCGTGCTTTGATGGTGCAAGTTGTCATAGGCTGATTTGTCCATCTTTTGATGTTACTCGACCATGTTAGTCTTGGTCTGCCTCTGCCTCTTTTACCTTGTATTTTCCCCTTCAGGATTAATTTTAGTAGGCTGTTGTGTCTTTTAACATGGCCCAAAAATCGCATTTGTCTTGTTTGAATTGTGTTTAGTAGTTCTCTTGTAATTGTTAGTTGTTTTAAGACTTCGTCGTTTGTTTTCTTTTCCTTCCATCCAATACTACCTATTCTTCTATAAATCCACATTTCAAATGCTTCAATTTTCTGTTCTGTTTTCTTGTCTAATGTCCATGTTTCTGCATCATATAGGAATATTGAGAATATGTATCAATTTGCTATTCTTAGTTTTAGCCATGGTGTTATTTGTTTTGATGTTAGCATGTTATCATGCCATTAAAATTACTTTTTTCCATTCCTATTCTTTTATTTATTTCAGTTTTACATTTTCCATCACTGGTTATAGTAAGTCCAAGGTAGTTGTAGTTCTGAACTGTCTCCAGGTCTATTCCTTCAATTTTGATATCCATTTGTGGGTTTTGAGTATTTTCTTTGTTTATGATCATAGTTTTGAAAGAAAAATAGTTAGTATAGAATAGTTAATATAGAATAATAGTTCTGAAAGAATAATAATGAAAGATATAATTTCTGGGCGGCACATCATGGGCAGACCAAGAAGAATGTGGTTTCAAGACATAAAGGAGACCTTGAACATGACATGAGAAGAACTTGAAGACAAGAGACATATATTCTTTCAGACGGGCTGTGGTGAATGCAACGTTCTGCAATGGACATGCGACCTGATTATAGTACTTATTTAGCTTTATGTGCCAGGACGTGGAGCAGCACAGTTTTGTATTTTAATCAAACATATCGTTGTTATTACCTTCACATTCTTCCATTTAAATATTTCAATGTTGGCTTCCTTCTTAATTGAAAGTTAAATCAAATATGTAGGAGGTAGTAACAAGTAAAATAAAAGATGAGACATTTAAATATAAATTCATGATTTGAGATTATAAAGTGTCAGTAATGAAAGACAATAAAGATGCCCGCATTACGACAAAAAGGGTACTGGGCTATGACAGAAAATAACACACTAATATCTACACTATTGAAATATATGGCCTTTGACGTCTTGACAGACGGTTGGTAGCAAGCAATCATGATAAGTCAGTAGTTTTGTAAAATATTAGTGTCTTATGTTGGATGCTACTTTGCTGAACAGCTTCTCTAGTGGCTGAATCTACCAATATTAGACAAACAGATCCATCCGCAGAACGAACAAGGGAGTATTTGCGGTGCCCGCCCCTGTCTCTTTTCTCATGCGCCTTTTGTCTTTTGAATTTGATGTCAGCACTGACTAGAAAGTTGCTGCGCCATTTTTTAGTTTTGTTCTCCATATTCTGCGATCTGGATCGTATTTTCCCAGTTTCTTTCACTGATAGAAATTCCCTCCAGAAAGCCCTGCAAATATCTTAGCTGAGATATATCTCAGCACTGGTCAGTCCTTTGGTCTCTTTCTGTCCTTAATTTCGCCATACAATATTTGTTTGGCAATTCGAATTTTTGCCGTTCTTCTTACATCACACAGCCACATTAGTGTACGACTCCTAAGTGTTGCCATGATGGATGGGAGATTGGATCGTTGTAAGACATTAGAGTTGGTTACTTTGTCCTGCCATTTGATGTTCATAATCTTTCGAAGACAACGCACATGAAAGCTGTTTAACCTTTTCCCCTGCCATGCATAGGTAGTCCAAGTGAAATATATAGCAATAAAGAAAATAACAGCTTCATAATTTGCTAAATTGAAAAAAATGAGAAAGGAAAGAAGAAGAAGTAGAGTTCCTACCATGTTGATGTATTGTATGACATCACTAGGCATTTTCTCCAGGTGGGAAAACTATGGTATTTGTTGTCTTTGTATGCAATTCAAAAGTGGGCTATATTAACTTTTTCTTATATAACCTCGTTTCCAATTTTCTCTCTTCTGGTCACTCATACATCTTTTTTTAAACGTCTCATTTTTGTGGTGACTAACATTTTTTTTAAACATCTCATTTCTGTGGTGACTAACTTTCTTTTAAGCATTTCATTTCTGTGGTGACTAACTTTCTTTAAACATCTCATTTTTGTGGTGACTAACTTTTTTTTAACGTCTCATTTCTGTGGTGACTAACTTTCTTTTAAGCATCTCATTTCTGTGGTGACTAACTTTCTTTAAACATCTCATTTTTGTGGTGACTAACATTTTTTAAACATCTCATTTCTGTGGTAACTAACTTTCTTTTAAGCATCTCATTTCTGTGGTAACTAACTTTCTTTAAACATCTAATTTTTGTAGTGACTAACTTTCTTTAAACATCTAATTTTTGTAGTGACTAACTTTCTTTAAATATCTATTTTTTGTAGTGACTAACTTTCTTTAAACATCTAATTTTTGTAGTGACTAACTTTCTTTAAACATCTAATTTTTGTGGTGACTTCTTCTTCTTATTATTTTCTCTTTTCACTGATACCTAAAAGGTGTCGTGGTTTATATCATTTGTCGTTCTTGTGCTGCTCGAATTGTCTGAATTAGTGATTTTCCTTTGTTGTTACATGTCTCTGTCACTGCATCTTTCCATCTTCTTCTGGGTCTTCCTCTTGGTCTTTTTCCATGCATTCTCGAGAAGAACGCCCTTGATGGTGATTGGTAAGATTCATTCTGACCAGGTGGCCAAACCATTTAAGTTGTTGTTCTATATATTTTTGGCAGGGTTTTGTTCCTACTATTTTTCTTATGGTTTCATTTGGTATTCTATCTCTTCTTGTGTTGTTTGTTACTTTTCTCGAGCAACGCATCTCACATGCATTGATCTTTCTTAAATGTGATTTAGAAAGGGTCCATGTTTGACTTTCATAGCACAAAGTTGGTATGAAGATGCTATTTATCATTTGTTGTTTAGCTGGCATAGAAATGTTTGGATGTCTTAGCAATGGTGAAAGCTGGTATGTGACAGCATTTGCTTTTTGTATTCTCATGTCAATTTCTTTGTCTAGTTTTCCATCTTCTGTGAACATTGTGCCTAAATACGCGAATTCCTCTACTTGTTTTATTTCTTTATCTTTGATCTTGATGTTTAATGGGTGTCTTAATTTGCTTATTCTTATAGCCTCTGTTTTTGCTGTGTTAATTTTCATACTGTAGTTTGTGCAGCTTTTATCTAGAGATGTTAAATGCTGTTGTAGCAGGTTTTCATACTCATATATTAGGCATTGGTCATCTGCAAAGAGTAGCTCGTTGATGTTGGAGTTTTCTACCTCTATATTATTATTTGATTTGTCCTTATTGTTGGTTGTTTCCTGATTTATTTTGTCCATATATATGATGAAGAGGAGTGGTGAGAGGACACATCCTTGTCTTACTCCTGTTGTAACCTGAAACCATTCTGACAGACCTTCCGATGTTCTAACGGCACTTTGACTGTTTTTATATAATGCCATTATATTATCTAGTAGTTGTCCTGCTACTCCGTAGGTTTCTAAAATTTGCCAAACTTTGTTCCTGTCCACACGATCAAACGCTTTTTCCTGATCTATTAACACTATATTTAGGTTTATGTCATATTCTATTGTTTTTTCACATAGTTGTCTCAATGTAAATATAGTATCAGTACAGCTTTTGCCTTTTCTGAATCCGAATTGATTATTATTTAATTGAGGTTCTATTATGTATCTTACTCTTCTCTCCAATATTTTAGCATACATTTTTCCAGCTTGACTCAATAGGGATATTCCTCTGTACATTTCACACTCCCTTTTACTTCCTTTATTCTTCTAAAATGGGACAATGATAGCTTTTTGCCAATCGTCTGGGACTTTTCTTTCTTCCCAAGCCATATTGAATATGATAGTAAGCCAATCTATAGCTGTTTCCTTACAGGCTAGTAGCATTTCTGTTGTTATTCCATCTATACCAGCTGCTTTGTTCTTTTTATTCTGTTTCAATGCCCATTCTACTTCTGCTTTAAGTATATTCGGTTCCTGTTCATCATACTGTTGTGGTGACTAACTTTCTTTAAACATCTCCTTTCTGTGGTGACTAACTTTCTTTAAACATCTCCTTTCTGGGGTGAGTAACTTTCTTTTAAACATCTCATTCTGTGGTGACTTTCTTCCTCTTGTTGTGAGTGACCACATTGAATACGAATAGATATGCATTACGTAAGATGTGTCTTTCTTGACATTTCTAGCTATGAAGAAAAACCTGACAACGTTATAAAATAAAAGCTGTAAATTAAAGAATTGCGGAAAGAAAATAAAGATGGAATGAACAAACTTTGAGAGAAGAACATCCTACCAGACATCCTATTCATCTAAACTGAGAAGAAGAAGAATGCCGACGCCAAATATTGACGAATAACAAGAAATGGAAACCAGACCAACTTGTCTGTCTAACATAAACAGACAGAAAGCCAAATATAGGAATACTTTTTGAGCGGCAGTTACAGCCCTTTGTTCTTGAAAGCAATAAAAGTGACAAGAAACCAGAAGTCATTGTATGAAAATATTACTGTTTCTTTCTTTCGTTTATTCTTCGGTGTCTTCAATGAGAACCAATGTATATCATGCCATTAACTAAAACCCGAAGTCTGAATTGTCAAGGATTAGTTGTATAGATACTGACTAATATTGTATAGGTACTGACTAACGTCGTATAGGTACTGACTAACGTCGTATAAGTACTGACTAATATTGTATAGGCACTGACTAATGTTGTATAGGCACTGACTAATGTTGTATAGGTACTGACTAACGTCGTATAGGTACTGACTAACGTCGTATAGGTACTGACTAACGTCGTATAGGTGCTGACTAACGTCGTATAGGTACTGACTAACGTCGTATAGGTACTGACTAACGTCGTATAGGTACTGACTAATGTTGTATAGGCACTGACTAACGTCGTATAGGTACTGACTAATGTTGTATAGGCACTGACTAATGTTGTATAGGTACTGACTAACGTCGTATAGGTACTGACTAATATTGTATAGGTACTGACTAATGTTGTATAGGCACTGACTAATGTTGTATAGGCACTGACTAATGTTGTATAGGTACTGACTAACGTCGTATAGGTACTGACTAACGTCGTATAGGTACTGACTAATATTGTATAGGTACTGACTAACGTCGTATAGGTACTGACTAACGTCGTATAGGTACTGACTAATATTGTATAGGCACTGACTAATGTTGTATAGGTACTGACTAACGTCGTATAGGTACTGACTAACGTCGTATAGGTACTGACTAACATTGTAAAGGTACTGACTTACGTCGCATAGGTACTGACTAACGTCGTATAGGTACTGACTAACGTCGTATAGGTACTGACTAACATTGTAAAGGTACTGACTTACGTCGTATAGGTACTGACTTACGTCGTATAGGTACTGACTAATATTGTATAGGTACTGACTAACGTTGTATAGGTACTGACTAATATTGTATAGGTACTGACTAACGTCGTATAGGTACTGACTAATATTGTATAGGTACTGACTAACGTCGTATAGGTACTGACTAACGTTGTATAGGTACTGACTAATATTGTATAGGTACTGACTTACGTCGTATAGGTACTGACTAATATTGTATAGGTACTGACTAACGTCGTATAGGTACTGACTAACGTCGTATAGGTACTGACTAACGTCGTTTAGGTACTGACTAACGTCGTATAGGTACTGACTAACGTCGTATAGGTACTGACTAACGTCGTATAGGTACTGACTAATATTGTATAGGTACTGACTAATATTGTATAGGTACTGACTAACGTCGTATAGGTACTGACTAATATTGTATAGGTACTGACTAATGTCGTATAGGTACTGACTAACATTGTAAAGGTACTGACTTACGTCGTATAGGTACTGACTAATATTGTATAGGTACTGACTAATATTGTATAGGTACTGACTAATATTGTATAGGTACTGACTAATATTGTATAGGTACTGACTAATATTGTATAGGTACTGACTAACGTTGTATAGGCACTGACTAATATTGTAAAGGTACTGACTAATATTGTATAGGTACTGACTAATATTGTATAGGTACTGACTAATATTGTATAGGTACTGACTAATATTGTATAGGTACTGACTGATATTGTATAGGTACTGACTAATATTGTATAGGTACTGACTAACGTTGTATAGGCACTGACTAATATTGTATAGGCACTGACTAATATTGTATAGGTGCTGACTAATATTGTATAGGTACTGACTAATTTGTATAGGTACTGACTAATATTGTATAGGTACTGACTAATATTGTATAGGTACTGACTAACGTTGTATAGGCACTGACTAATATTGTATAGGCACTGACTAATATTGTATAGGTACTGACTAATATTGTATAGGTACTGACTAATATTGTATAGGTACTGACTAACGTTGTATAGGCACTGACTAATATTGTATAGGTACTGACTAATATTGTATAGGTACTGACTAACGTTGTATAGGCACTGACTAATATTGTATAGGCACTGACTAATATTGTATAGGTAATGACTAACGTTGTATAGGTACTGACTAACGTCGTTTAGTTACTTTCTAACGCCATATAGGTACTGACTAACGTCGTTTATGTACTGACTAACGTCGTTTAGGTACTGGCTACCGTCGTTTAGGTACTGGCTAACGTCGTTTAAGTACTGACTAACGTCGTTTAGGTACTGACTAACGTCGTACATGTACTGACTAACGTCGTATAGGTACTGACTAACGTCGTTTAGGTACTGGCTAACGTCGTTTAAGTACTGACTAACGTCGTATAGGTAATGACTAACGTCGTATAGGTGCTGACTAACGTCGTTTAGGTACTGACTAACGTCGTACATGTACTGACTAACGTCGTATAGGTACTGACTAACGTCGTTTAGGTACTGACTAACGTCGTTTAGGTACTGGCTAACGTCGTATAGGTACTGACTAACGTCGTTTAAGTACTGACTAACGTCGTTTAGGTACTGACTAACGTCGTATAGGTACTGACTAACGTCGTTTAAGTACTGACTAACGTCGTTTAGGTACTGACTAACGTCGTATAGGTACTGGCTAAGTCGGTATAGGTACTGACTAACGTTGTTTAGGTACTGACTAACGTCTGTATAGGTACTGACTAACGTCGTTTAGGTACTGACTAACGTCGGTATAGGTACTGACTAACGTCTAAATAATAATTTCCTTAAATAATTTCTTTTGAGCTTTTCTGGTTTCAGTGTCAGGCCTAGTGAAGTGGATCGGTTTGTTTATTAATTTTTTTAAAATCATCATCATGTGCCATACCGGTGACGTAGGCGATCATATCCTTCCACAATCTTCTATCTACAGTGCATCGTATCAGTTCTGTTGTTGACTGCTTTCCATGCCATGACACCAAGCCATCTAGTATTTTCTCTCTTTCATCCGAGTGATCGTCGTTCGCGATCTCTCTTTCCTTTTATTTTGCCAGCTGTAACCAAGTATTCTAACTTTCCTCTTCTCATGATGTGCCCGAAAAATGTTTATTGTTTCTTTTTGATGTTTCTTATGAGCTGCCTTTTTGTGAACTTTTTTTTAAATTTATCTTTTATTTTTTTTCAAATAGACGTACATAAAAACTATTCCGGTAGGGTCAATGTAATTTTTTTCCCCTATTTGCGATTAAATAAAAATCGTAGCCTGTTCACTATGCATCGACAGAGTGAGCATGCCACCTTTATTTAAAGCCCTGAATTTAACTTCCAACTGCCTGGCTTCATACACCCACGAAACGTGGGCAGCGTGGTGGTTAGCGCGCTGACTTGACGATAAAGCATGATGATGGTTTCAATCTCAGACTGTCGGTCAATCATCGCTGTACAAGTGTCTGGAGAGTTAACTTGTCACTGTTCTTCTTCTTCTTCTTCCTCTTCTACTTCTTCTTCCTCTTCTACCTTTTTAGCTCCCAGTGGAGCATAGGTCTTCAACAAACACTTTCCAAGTCGTTCTGTTTTTTGCCATTCTTTTAAGATCATTCCATGTCTTCCCCATCATCTTCATCTCTGCTTCTATCTGTCTTCTCCAAGAATTCCTTGGTCTTCCTCTCTGTCTTTTCCCCTGGGGATTCCAAAAAGGGCCTGTTGTGTAATACTCTCAGTTGGCTTCTGTAGTGTGTGTCCTATCCAGCGCCATCGTCTTCGCTGTATCTCTTTATCCACTGGTGTTTGACTGGTACATTTCCATAATTCTATGTTAGTGATTTTGTCCTGCCATTTCCATCCTTTTATCCTGCGTAAACATCCATTAATGAAAGTCTGTATCTTCGTGATTGTCAATTTTGTTGTTCTCCGTGTTTCACAGCCATATAATAGGACCGCCTTAACATTTGAGTTGAAAATGTTTATTTTTGTATTTAACCTAATTTCTTTGGATTTCCATATGTTTCCCAGTGCAATGAAAGCTCCTCTTGCTTTTGATATCCTTATTTTGGTATCATTTTCTGTTCCTCCCTCTTTATCTATATTACTGCCCAGATATATGTAAGATTGCACATCTAATAGAGGTAATTCTCCTAGATTTATTTGGTTATTGCCAACTGTATTAATTCTCATAATGTTAGTCTTATCTCTATTAATCTTCAAACTTGTCACTGTTGATAAGTGATATTTTTTTTTCGTTTGCCAGCTTCTACTTCTGACGATGTCCCTAGAGACTAGGAACTGAACTGAACTTTGCGTGGTAATCCGTTTTTCCCTGGCAGCCGTGTGCACAGGGGTCCCTCACCGCACAGGGAGATAACTCCGACTTCGGAGGTATTCATATTTTTTCCGTCGATGAGTAATTGACGTTTCAAGCCGGACCTCGCTGTTGAGACCAGGGGTGGTTGCCGCAGAGAGAAATCATAAATTAAAATCCCAACCGGTGCAGCCGGGATTTGAACCCACAACCTCTCTGACTCGAGGCTGGCGTCTTGCCTCGAGATCAACCAGTCCCCGATAAGTGATTTGTCACATTACATTGGGAGTAAACAAAACATTACCCTTAACTTTTACTGCCCAGAATACAGAACGCTTAACGGACACAACTTATAAGCCCTGTGATCTTCATTTTTGTTTCTAGCTATTAAATGACATTACGCTGTGTCACAACTTACAACCTAAACTACTTTAGCGCCTCTAAGTTCATACACTGATTCCATGACGGCCGATTGTTGAAATCAGGTTATTCGTTTGCAATTCGATACTCATTTTTACATGCATTATTACGCTGTGTAGTCTACCTCTCGATCGTTGAGACCGAGTTTATTCTTCATCAACTATGGTTAACTGGCACTGACGCCTTGCAGTCAGCCACCTTCAAAAAAAAAAAATAGTGCTTTATGTATGCTGCGTCTATATTTCAAAAATTGAATTAGAGTTAAAAAAAAAAAAAGGTAAAGATAGTCCCCTAGCAATTGCCTTTGGGTAATGAAATTGTTATGACTTCATTATACTTAGCCTCAGCTTGGGTAGCCAGTTCCTTCCTCGCTGCCTTTCCTTCCCAGAAAACATCACTGGTAGCCATTTAAACAGGCCGGGAAAGCCTTTTAGGTTGAAAAAAAAGTTTGACCTTGGTCAGTATTTGAACACCGAAACTTCAGGTCGGCAGACCAATAGACCATCCACAACGCCACCTGACTCTCACTGAGTACAGTGAATGACAAGCTTGAGCCCATGGCAATTAAAAAATAAAATGAAGAAATTGAAAAAGAAATGAGAAGAACGTTACGAAAAAGTGTTTCGTTTTGCATTTTCTTCATTTTTTACGTTTCATTAGCTTCAGTTTCTCCTTACCCACAATGCTCTTTTATGGTCGACATTCAACACCACAGGTACTTTTTCAGAACCAAGCTCAAATAACCTATCGTTCATCCACTCTTTAGAAAACAAAGATTAATTTTGTCTCTTGTTCCAAGACACCCACCAGCATCGAAAGATCATGTTAAGAAAACTTACAGAACATTGATCATATTTACAGTTGTCTTCATAATTTGTCTGGCCGCCTTACCGTGTTTCTCTCTACTTACATTTCACAACCTCTGCTACCTTTCATGATCCGAGAAAAATTGAGTCGGGAGACAAATAATAATAAATAAATGTTTTAGTTGGCAGTGTTCCCTAGCGTTTGGCCTTTCGTGGCAAGGCGCTGTGCCAAGGAGTACTGGTTCGATCCTGCTTCGGACCATATATTGTTCTTTGCTTTTTTTTCTGTTGTTGATTATTTTTGTTATTTTTTTCTAGTGCTGTAAACATACCTCTTCCTCTGAAGTGATTCGGAAAAATTGAGTCTCTGGTCAACGTTATCTAGTGGTTCTCACATTGTGCTAATCTTTATGGCTCCTTTTTTCATTAATCTGTTTTTTCTAGACCCATACTTTCCCCTCTTTCCGTTGTTGTGTTATTTGTGGGTTGTTTGCCTTTTCCAGCTTTGTATCTGTAGTGTAATCCCGATGGACTGAAATTCGCATGAATATCACTTTGTATCTGTAGTGTAATCCCGATGGACTGAAATTCGCATGAATATCACTTTATATCTGTAGTGTAATCCCGATGGACTGAAATTCGCATGAATATCACTTTGTATCTGTAGTGTAACCCCGATGGACTGAAATTCGCATGAATATATCTTTGTATCTCTAGTGTAATCGCGATGGACTGAAATTCGCATGAATATCACCTTTTTCTTATTTTTCACACCAGAAGCTGTATTTTTATAAAAAGAGGAGTAAGACAAGGATGAATCTTATAACCAAGCTTGCTCTATACACTGAGCAAATCTTTAAAAACATCACAGAGATGCCAGGCTTAAACATTAATGTAAAAATAATCAATAACCTGAGATAAGCTGATGATACTGTACTACAAGCAGAAAATCCTAAAGACCTACAACAATTGCTTAATGTCAAAAACGTATGAAGCAAAAAATGTGGACTAGAAATGAATATCAAAAAGACTAAAACTATGATCATAAACAAAGAAAATTCTCAAAACCTACAAGTAAATATCACAGTTGAAGGAATACATCTGGAGACAGTTCAGAGCTACAACTATCTTGGACATACTATAACCAATGATGGAAAAAGTAAAATTGAAGTAAACAAAGGAATAGGTATGGCAAAAAGTAATATTAATGTAATGAAAAATATACTAACAACAAAACAAATAACAGTAAGGCTGCAACTAAGAATAACAAAATGTTATATCTTCTCAATATTTCTGTATGGTGCAGAAACATGGACATTAGACAAGAAAACAGAACAGAAAATGGAAGCCTTTGAAATGTGGATTTGTAGAAGATTAGGTAGAATTGGATGGAAAGAAAAAATGAAGTTTGAATACAACTAAAAATAAAAAGAAAACTACTAAATACAATTAAGACAAGACAAATGAAATTTTTGGGCAATGTTAAAAGACACAACAGCCTACTAAAATTAATATTGGAAGGGAAAATACAAGATAAAAGAGGCAGAGGCAGACCAAGACTAACATGGACGAGTAACATCAAAAGATGGACAAGCCATTAATGTTTAGGCCTGGCATCTCTGAGATGTTTTTAAAGATCACAAATAATCACAAATAATCACACATAATCAACAGAAAAAAAAAACAACAAAGAACAACCAGTGGTACGAAGCAGGATCAAACCCAATCTATTTCATGAAATCTGATTTTGTAACCGACCTTCAGATTTTATAACATTTAAGCACAAAGGTAGTATCTCTCTATCTCTCTCTCTCTCTCTCTCTCTCTGCGATCAAATCTCAATCAGAGTAGTATTCCAGACTCTCTTATGAAGTCAGCTGTAAGTTTAAGTGATTCGATTGCCCCATATAGTTTCTCTGCCAGGGAAAAGGGTATGGACCACATTGTCCTTCTCAGGTCTGTGTACTGGGGGCAATCCTGTAGAACATGTTTTGTTGTCATGTTATCCAGTGTACAGTGACATTGGCTGGTAGTACCTATTTTGAATTTGGTGAACATGTAGGTTTCTCATTCTATTGTGGCCAGTGCGTGTTCAATTCAGCAAAATACTTAGTTGCAAAGTTCAAAAAGTTAATCGTAGAAGCACTCAAGTAGATTACGCCACTGAAATTTCATTACCGGTCACCTTTTAAACTCATTAGTACGACCTTGGTCATTAGTTGGTCAAGCACTGAGTAAGTTGTATGTTACCATCAGTTTCAAAGAAATTGTAGCTCTACAATAAAGTTGTCATGAATAAAAATAACTATAAGCCTCTGTCATATCTATACTACACACGAAAAAGTCACGCCACTGTCATAAGCCCTACTAAACGAAGGTATTACCAACCATGGCTACAAGGAAGGAAGACGGCCGTGGTCACTAGATGGATCAGATATAAAGTCGATCACTTCAGTGAAATTTTAATACACTCCAACTCCTAACTCTACGAATCATGAAAGTTACGCCTCTGTCATAACTCTACTAAACGAAAGTCATGCTAGTTCTACAACTACCACTACAACAACAACAACTACTACTACTACTACTACAACAACTACTACAACAACAACTACTACTACTACTACTACTAATACTACAACTACAACTACAACAACAATTTCTACCACTACTACATCTACTACTACTAATACTACTACTACAATTACTACTACAATAACAACAAGAACAACTACTACTACAACAACCTCTACTATTATTTCAACTACAAGTTACAATGGAGGAAAGGATGGAATTCTAGTTCAGGCCAAGTCCTAACTCTACTACTCATGAAAGCTACTTACGTCCCCCTGTCAAAACAACACTAAGAATACACAAAGAACAGCATAGTCCATTAATTTACCGTCTCTCTAAAACAAAGCCACAACACTAGACAGCTGATAAACTCATTAGCGCGCCCCAGCGGTCAGTCTCGCGGTCAATTTATCCTTTAATGTCCTTTTGCTGTTCAGGTGTTAAACTCATTAGCATAGCCCAAGTAGACGACTAGGCTGGTTTAAGTTTCTCAAGCGAAAAATTTCACCGAGGAACGGATCTTTGCCGCGTACCTGCTAAAGTCATTAACGCGGCGGTATCCGTGTTACGGACAAGCGGTCAATTTGGACATTAATAAATTTCATGATGCTGATGATTCCATGTGTTAAACTCATTAACGCGCCTTCATGTACATATCTAGGCATGTGTAAGTGTTACGGACAAGCACTGAGTAAGTTGTTGTCGACAAGTTGGCAATAGATGCAAAGAAATTTTTGGTATACGTTAAAAGTTTTCTTGAATAAGACTGTTTTAAAAAAAGTTAAAAAGTTATGTCACCCCGACGACGACACATTTCACGCCCATTTTCATGAGTCCCCGCCACGACGAGACTTCACAACATGCCACCCACTCCATTCCCCACATGAAACATCACTACGAGAGATCACCCCATCCCATTCCCCCTTTGACGAGAGGTCAACGAGAGGTCCCCCCCCCCCACGACGAGGGGTCATTACGACCGGCCGCCCATGTTCGGGTAAACTAATTATATAGCCGAAAATGCACCTGTGGTGAAACAAAAGGGGCCTGTAATGCTGCACCTTCTACTACTGATCTTCTTGTACTGACGTCGACATCTTACGTTAGACCACCCAGCCCCCGATTATGAGTTTTAAAAATCTCTTAGGGATGTCTTCTTTCGATGATCGTTTTAATTGTTAAAAGCGTCTGATTTGTTGTTTCTTAATATGAGAATTAGTACATCTTAACTATTTTCTTTACATTCACATTTCTAATTGTGATTTTTCTTGTCTCATTCGGTAGCTTTCTCAAGCATTTCATCTCCGCTTTGATGATTGTTCTTTAACTATCTGCCTTCGACTTGCTAGACCAGTCTCGTTTCAGGACGATTGGTGTATTAACTAATGGAGTCGTGTCCAGTCATTACATATTTATAGCTCGTTTCAAAACATATGCCCAACTTCAAAACGCTATTACTGTCTAACCGTTTGTTAAATACTTTTGAAATTTTCCAAATGTTATTAGAATGCAAAAGACCCTTTAAATGTATATTTAACAAATATCTTGCAGCTGCAGTTTTCTTAAAGCGGCGATATTTCTTTGATGTTTGTCAAAATTGTAAATTGTGAAGCCCTAAAGAATAGAAATTACCGTAGTTGCTGGTCTACGATTAATTTTCACTAGGTAAAGGCGTGGCCGTAATGGGGAAATAACTGGATAAGACAAAACACCAGGAGAATTATTGTCTGCTCAGTTCGAGGACGGACGATAATATCAAGGTATACCTGTATGTCCAATTTTCATAGTTGTGTGGTCCTGAAAAGGACCGTTTGTTGAAATAATTTAAGGTAATATAGGGGCCAACATTGTGGGGGCTATATACTTTCATTCTGAATCAGACGAGTCTAAAAGATTAATAACTGTCTGGGGTTGAACATTCCACAAACCATCATTTTTCCAATATTCCTCTTCCTGTTTTAAGACGTGGTCTTCACATTTAGCCCAATAATCTTTGTCTATATTTAATAAAGCGAGATTAGCAAGAGTCTTTACATCGCATATTTTGAATGTTGTATTTTCATCTGCCACTTGTCCTTTTAATTTTGCCCAGATTAGTTCTATTGGATTTAAATGAGCATGGTAAGGTGGCAGCCTCAAACTTATATGACCGTGCTCTTGGATAATCTTATCTATTTGAAAAATCTTTGTCCTCTGTTTTTGCTTTACTAGAGATAGTAATTCAGGTTTTAAGTACATGTTATTAAATTGTATGTGCTCCTTTGTGAGCCATATCTTAATAGCATCTTTTGTACTGGATGACGTCGGGACTTTATCTTCAAGTGCAACAATGTTGTGGTACGCTGCATTGTCCATTATTAGGCAAGATGGTCGATCTAGTGCTGGGAGAACATAATTTTCAATCCAATGTCTAAATATGTGACCATTCATCTCAGAGTGATAATCCCGATTGTCTATGGATTTTGAAAGAAAAATGAGCTCTGCATTCTGTATTAGTCCATGTTGTCGACTACCTGCATGAGCAATTATCAAGCGCTGTCCTTTGCTGCTAGGTATTAATCTCTTAATCTTTCCATCTGATGACTGCCATTCCCTTTGGTTAGTGTGGTGAGCATTGATCCATGTTTCATCCAAGTACACAATATCATAACCTTGCTTGCGCACCTCTTTTACTTCACGTAAGTACTTGCTTCTCATGACTACTATATGTGGCTTCTCACAGATGATGTTTCGTCCATTGGAATACTTTCTGAATGTAAAGCCTGCAGCTCTCACATTCCTCCATAATGTAGACTTTGATATTTCAATACTGTTGTTCTTTTTCAGCGATACTTTTAATTTTCTTATTGTAACAGTTTCATTCATACCCAACATTTTGCGAATTTCACTTCTAATAAGTTCACTGTCGAAATTATCCAACATTTTTGCTCTTCCTTGTGATTTTGTATATTTGGAACATTGACGGTCACGTGCTTGAATCCAGCGATTAAATGACCGTTTAGATAAATCCAAAATGTGTCTTGTCCTATTCTCAGGGTTTTCTAAAGAATGAAATAATCTTCCTCGTTTAGCCTCTTTGCAAAAATAGTCATACATTTTTATTGCGATGTTTTGTAAACTGCAGAATTTCATTTTAAGACTCATGATAAATGTTATTGTTCCACGTTACGCCGCTGAATTAACGGAAATGAAACACACAATGTCTCGTGTTTACTAGTGTCAGTGTCTAATTGTGTCAGACGACTCACGCGGAAAGCGTGCAAAATCGTAAATTTGAGCGTGTATAGATTTGTAATCGCTATTTTTAACTCAAATACTGTAAACACTAAGTTTTGACTACATCAATGGGTCGTTATAAATTTATATAAATCAAATAAACAATAATAATAACCAAATGTTTGTTTTTAATTAAATTAATTCCCTGTTGGGTTCTAATCATTATAACTATACATGCAAATTTTGAAAAAATTACAAAAAGCGGTTTAAAAGATATTGATTTTTAAAGTTGGGCACGACTTATGAAACAAGCTATAGACCACAACCGGAAGCCAAGGCGCCTGACAGCACCAGAGCTGAAGTTGTCAGAGTATTAAAGCTGATGACTTGTGCGAGGATCGGTGAACCGGGACCATTCAGATCCTACTCCACCTCTTCGTGGTGCTTCTAGTAACAGATTAACCAGTCTAGTCTGGCCAAGTGAGAAGGTCTAGAGAGGAAACGCAATCCGGTACTCAAAAATGCCGTGTTGAAGTCGAATATGTTGGGTCGAAAGGCGCAAATATCACAGTTCTACTGCAAACCACAACACAGCGTCTATCTTCTTCTATCTTTCAGCATCCTGTGGAGCATAGGTCTTCAACAAACACTTTCCAAGTCGTTCTGTTTCTTGCCATTCTTTTAAGATCTTTCCATGTCTTCCCCATCATCTTCATCTCT
Source organism: Megaustenia siamemsis (assembly GCA_032433765.1). Taxonomy (NCBI): domain Eukaryota; kingdom Metazoa; phylum Mollusca; class Gastropoda; order Stylommatophora; family Ariophantidae; genus Megaustenia; species Megaustenia siamemsis. The sequence goes on from JAVIAB010000051.1 coordinate 112,561,035, forward strand.
GCTTCTGTCTGTCTTCTCCAAGAATTTCTTGGTCTTCCTCTTTGTCTTTTCCCCTGGGGATTCCAAAAAAGGGCCTGTTGTACAATACTCACAGTTGGCTTCTGCAGTGTATGTCCTATCCAGCGCCATCGTCTTCGCTGTATTTCTTTATTCACTGGTATTTGACTAGTACATTTCCATAATTCTATGTTAGTGATTTTGTCCTGCAATTTCCACCCTTTTATTCCGCGTAATCATCCATTAATGAAAGTCTGTATCTTCATGATTGTCAAATTTGTTGTTCTCCTTGTTTCACAGCCATATCTCTCTCCCTCTTTCTCTCTCTCTCTCTCTCTCTCTCTCTCTCTCTCTGCGATCAGGACTCAATCAGAGTAGGATTCCAGACTCTCACATGAAGTCAGCTGTCAGACTAAGTGTGTTGATCGCCCCCACAGACAGAACATCACAATTAGAGTCTGCCCACTCTGATTGTACACCCGTTAAAACGTTGCACTGTGTTCTGCGCCAGTGGCCCAGTTCATCCGATTTCAGCCAGCATTTTATTCAGGTTTGCTTTCCTTAGCCTTTGATTGTCCCCAATCTTCCTGCAAGGCAGCAGATGATCTTATCTGTAGGAGATTCTGACCTTAGATGGTCGGCCCTCCCAGTTTTACGAGCACCATCTGCCCGAGTCACTAGATGTGACTAACACAGACAAGCATACACAAGGATATGAGATGTGACTAACACAGACATGCACACAGCGACACGAGGCATGACTAACACTGACACACATCAAGATATATGACACATGACCAACATAAACATGCACATAAAGATATGAGATATGACTAACAAAGACATGCACAAAGATATGACATATGACCAACATAGACATGCACACACAAAGATATGAGATGTGACTAACATAGCCATGCACATACAAGGATATGAGATGTGACATACACAGACATGCACACACAAAGATATTAGATATGACTAACAAAAACATGCACACAAAGATATGAGATATCACTAACCCAAACATGCACACACAAAGATATGACTAACACAGATACACACTAAGATATGAGATATGACTAAACACATACACACATAAAGATATGAGACATGATTAACACGGACACACCAAGATATAAGATATGACTAACATGACACACACCAAGATATGAGCCATGACCAGCACACACACACACACAAGCTAAGAGATGAGCCATGGCTAGCACAGAAACACATCAAGATATGAGCCATGGCTAGCACAGAAACACATCAAGATATGAGCCATGGCTTCACGGAAAAACACGAAGAAATGAACCATGCCCAGCACAGAAACATATTAAGGTATCCATATGCTTGAGTTTGTTGTAGTCATCAGATTCTTTTTAACGTGGGAATCATCGACATACGAGACGCAGGCCCCGATTAACTGTTCACAGATTTAGTTCACACAGTTGTCCGGAGATTTGAGAGTGCAGTCTGACCCGTAGAACGTTCCCTTGCATGTACAGTTCCCGGTTGACTGTTCACAGGTGTCGTTGAAACAGTTGTCCGGACATTTGAGAGTGCAGTCTGACCCGTATTACGTTTCCTTGCACTTACAGTCTGTACTTTCCGGGTGACATATGATGTCACAGCCATCAGAACACGTCTGTTTGCACTGAAGCTCAAAAATTATCACCGGGACAAGTGTCATTACAGGTGTAGCCATGATGTTTACATTGTAGGCATTTTCCGGATTTTTCCACACATAAAGGACAGACACTTAGACAAGACCCGGAGTAGTAGTGTCCATAGATCGCATGTGAACAGTTGCCGTGACACGTACCGATGATGACGTTGCAGCCTTTGCAACACCCACTACACACTGCACAAAACGACCAAGAATACCCGTCCAGACAATAGGAGTCTGTAAATGTTAGCACCTCACACACCGTCAGTGCACTGTCGACCTGCGAAATGGTCGGTGAGAACTCAATCGTAATGTGTGCCATTATCGCTTGTGTGGTGACTACAATAGTGTTCCCAGAAATATTAGGGTATTGTATATCATTATACTGGAACACTACACCGCCATTGTCAGAGAAAGCCTTTAGAGTGGCATTCTTTACCCGAATCATAGTGCTAGCTCGATGATAAATTCTAATGGTGTGAGTCTTCTGGGGCGTTGCAAAGTTCAGATACCAGTAAACAGAATTGGTTCCACTTCTCAATTGTGTGTGTGTACAGTCATTGTCATAGAGATTGGTCTTTGTTTTGCCATTAACTGCGGTCTCTGGTCCACATCCGTCTCCTGTATAACAAGCATTAAATGTGTCGGTCTGGTTTGTGTTCTGTTTGAGAGCCACATTCCGACCCCCGCCAATGTGGATGGAGCAGATATTTGCAACTATCGCCCCTTCAATCCGTAACTTGTTGATCAGACCAGCCCCAGAGCAAAAGATATCAATCTCGTGCGGACTAACTGCAAACCTTGATTCATTGTTACATGAAGCAGAACCATTTAGTTTTACCGTGAAACTGTCCGTATCTGTTAAGTCATTCACATAAATCCTAAACCAGGAGAACGGCAAAGATTGATTGAGAGTTGCCTCAACTGATGTAGAATCTGTGTGCGGATTACATGTGGTATCGTTGTTATCAAACAGGAAAGTAGGTTCAGATTTTTGGGCGTATTTGTAAACGAGATCCAAGTACTGACACTGGGGTCCGAAATATTCGTGCTGACAACTGTTTTGTTTGGGCATGTCCCTGATGTTTTGTCACAAACTGAGTCATTATAGCAGTGACATTGTAACGTACATTTTGCCCCAAACCAACCGTCTGCACAAGTTAGGTCATTAGCTTCCAAGGTCTCGAACGAAGCCAGCAGAATAAAGTCTTGATCTACAATGGTGGTTAACGAACTGTGTACAAACATTTATTATCAAACCCGTGGTTACATTTCTAAAAATCCGCCAACTCGCTGTGATAACAGATAGCGTGATGTTCAAAATCAACATTGGCACCATGGCACGGACACGGACCACAGCCATATAATAGGACCGACTTAACATTGGAGTTAAAAAATTTTATTTTTGTATTTACAACTCCTATGCAGCCGCTTAATTTTCTTTTAAGGTCGGATGACGTAGAGGTATATTCCTTTAGTCATCGAGTTAGCGCAAACAAGCAAGAAGACCACAACCCATATGCCTTTCTTGGATGCCTTACTCAAATAGGCTATTATGTTATAACACCAACAACTATTATCATTATTATTATTATTATCAATTTTGAAAGCTAAAAAATGGTGAAAAAATGCATTTTTGGATGATTCTTTTACCCAAGCATTTAATTTATTTGGTTCATGCTTTGCTTTTGTTAAAACAATCATGCAATACGAGATTACTTTTTCTTGTGTCCTATTCTCATAAGAAATGCTGCACTGGTAATAAAGGCATCGAATGGATACAAGGAGACCATTTGGAGGACCTCGACTTTGCTGATGACATAGTTCTCATCAGCAGTCAGATAAAAACGATGCAGGAAAACACAAATGAACTATCATCAATAGCCAGCAAAATTGGGCTTGAGGTCAATCATGAAAAGACTAAAGTCATGAAAAGTTTAATTCCAACAAGTGACAAAATATACATGGAAAACAAACCAGTAGAAGAGATCGATCACTTTATCTATCTTGGAAGTCACATTGATCGAGAAGGGGATACGAGCAAAGAAATTAGAATCAGACTGGCTAAAGCAGCAATGTCTTTCAGAAGCCTTGAAAAGTTGTGGAAATCAAAACTCATTAGCACAAACACAAAACTTAGGCTATTCAAATCAAATGTACTATCAACCCTTACGTATGCGTGTGAAAGCTGGAAAACAACAAGAGATATAGAAACAAAGTTGAACGCATTCGAAAATAAATGTCTAAGGAAAATACTTGGTATAGAATGGAACGAATTCAAAACAAACGAGGAAATTAGAGAAATCGCCAATCAACCACTAATATCTTCAGTAATAAAGAAAAGACGATGGTCATACGTTGGACATGTGATGAGAAGAGATAATAATCGAATAGCAAAGCAAGCCCTCATATGGGAAACAACAGGTAAAAGAAAAAGAGGAAGACCCAGGGAGACACTGAGAAGAACATTGATGAGAGAGGCAAGAGCAGCAGGAATCGGCTCCCTCAATGAGATAGAACTGCTTGCACAGAACAGAGACAGATGGCGAGATTTGATAAAATATCTTTAAAAGAAAACTGCTAGAACAAAAATTCATATAGGAGAAGGTGTATCTTGGTCTACGCCCTATGGGCCGGTTACGGCTCGAAAGGTCAATAGATAGATTCTCATAAAGTTTAGAGTTTCAACTCGCTGGAAGGTTCACATAGTTATACTTTCGCAATTCCAAATTAAAATGTAATTTTCTTTCGTGTGTAGCGATTGTTCTTTTTCTAAAGTTCTTTACGCTAGCAAATCTATTAGTAATTGAAAATGAAAATTCTTATAATAGTGTAGGCGTGTAGGTAGGTGTAAGCTAGGGACAACAATTAATGAATTATCAATTGATGGTAAAAAAAGATTATCTCAACTTGAGTGATCGGTCAGAAACTGGCAATACAATCGTGCGCGTGCTTTTTGGGTAAAGCGAACATCATGAATAAAATGGGGATCTTTGAGGTGAACTTTGGGTGGAAGAAAGGTGTGTTGTCGAACCATTGCAGAAGCTGATGCTGAGACAACCAGACCTTTCAGCGAGATGCTAACACTGGACCTCACAGTTACTATCAGATTCAGAGGAAATCAACTTGTCCATTGTGACGAAAGAACGTCTTCAATGCACCAAGAGAACTATCTTAGTTTAGAAGATATTAGAGTTCATCGAACGATATTGAGTTATTGAGTTATAAAGTTATTGAGTTATAAAGTTATTGAGTTATAAAGTTATAAAGTTATAAAGTTATTGAGTTATAAAGTTATTAAGGTATAAAGTTATAAAGTTATTGAGTTATAAAGTTATAAATTTATTGAGTTATAAAGTTATTGAGTTATAAAGTTATTGAGTTATAAAGTTATTGAGTTATTTGAGGGGTGGTCAATCATCACTGCACTCCGAACATGTCCATAGGTGCTCAGATCTCCTCCTCAGCAAGTCCCGCATCGACTGACGATTCCAGTTCTGTGTTGGTTGATAAGTCCATTTATACCCCCACTAAGTTTCTCGTTTCTGGCTGTTTCCACCTTAACTCCCATCTCTTTCATCCGAAGGAGTGACGTGGACTCATGGTTGTCGAAGTCCTGTGCCCTTCTCACATCTCGGAGGGCATTGATGATGTCCGCCCGATCCACTGTTTGACCATCCTCAACAATAGTGCAGCTGGTCTATATTTCCATCAACCTAATGATATTGTTGATGTATAAAATTAGATTCGTGTCAGATTAATTGATGGAGAGACCAGGGTGGTTGCCGCAGAGAGAAATCATAAATAAAAATCCCTACCGGTGTAGCCGAGTTTTGAACCTACAACCTCTCTGTCTCGAGGCCGGCGTCTTGCCTCGAGACCAACAAGTCCCCCATGGACTGGGAATATGAGGAAACTGCAACAAGGAACACTTTTCATGCATAGCCTTCAATGGTTCCTGACGCCTATCCACCATATACCCCGAAGTTCACGTCCTCCTGAAAATGATGATCGTCATATTTAAAATATATATATATATATAGCGCTTGATGATGTTAGGCCATAGTTGTTGACTCTAATACCGAACATATAAAAACACAGTTAGTCGTCAGATTATCCTCGTCGCACATCAAACAACAGACCGTAAGATTAGCGTAAGGCCGGTCTAGGGATTTACGATGAGCCATTGCGATGACGTAGCACACATAACAATGTTGCACTCACAGCAATTACGTGCCCTTTAGATTCTTGATTACTCTAGTGAATGCAGGATTACGATGAACAAAAAACAGTGCAAATTCTCTAAATAGATAAAACTGCGGCTGACGAAGCATTTCACATTAATGAGTAACATATAAATAACTTGCGTCAAGGAATTCCAACAACGGTCATGAACTACACCGATGTGACGTAAAGCGCAGAACAAGTCTAGACGGTGTAAGGTCGCATTCACAACACTTGATTTGTTAAAAAGGGACTGTTGCCGGCGTTCGACTTCGCTTTAGCGGCGCAGATGTAATAAGTATATCATCATTTTGACTTCAACGCAGAAAAGTGCAACGGAGAACCGAAATAAATCAGACCCTGAATGCACTTTCTGCAGCGATCGAGAGGATGTGGACTAGATTCGCCATCTTGGAGACGGAAGTCCGCCTAGAGAATAAATGTAATGTTATGTGTGGTTAATATGAGCAGTATAAGAGGACTACTGAAATTATATTTATCAGTCTGATTGTTTTACATTGTTCAGTCTGATTGTTTTACATTGTTCAGTTGGTGACATAATAAATACATGACACCTAATAAGGCATCTACTGTACTATGTTCCTATGATAGGACGAGCAATGTTTTATTTATGTTGAATGATGTTGCGAGGGAAAGTAAGGACTGACAGTTAAGTAGTCACTTCCTAGATAATAATGTTCTCTCACAATCTATAATGTTATAATCAAGGCACTACGATCCAGATTTAACAGACGACGTTAAGTCAGGTAGCTCTACATCCACAGAGAAAACCTCTTGTACCAATTTTCAGAGACTGGGCGATCTGAAGCTCATCGACCACAAAAAAACTCACCATAATAGGCATTTTAGTTCCAGGCCTTCCAAAAGCAACTCTCGTGTAAAACGTCGAGTTTCCGGATAAAATCCCTCGAACTCGCATTTCTTTTGTAAAACGTCGAGTTTCCGGATAAAATCCCTCGAACTCGAATTTCTTTTGTAAAATGTCGTAGAGTAAAAAGAAACTTGTTGGCTTGTTAGATGGTTTCTCAATGAGAACGCATGAGATAAAGCTCTCAGTGATGGGGAGCTGTTTGACCATTTGGCTAGACTGTGTTTGTATTTGGCTTCAGGTACTGGCAACGGAATGTAGAACTGCAGTAAACCTGACGACATGGAAGGTAAATTTACCGCTATTTTGGACATATTTGATATCCCCAACATTGAAGCTACTCTGATGCATGCACGGATCCACGAGAGAGGTCGTTTACCAAACGTCCTAATAAAATATTATTATATGGTGAATGCAGAAAAAAAACACCAACTTGGTGGCAAAAAAAAACGCTTTAAATATATGCTCAAGACTCCATTAAAAGCCTTAAACACTAATATTGACACGTGGGATAATGTAGCTCAAGAAAGAACTACCCGACACGTCTCCTCGACCAAGAGCTGCATCCAGTGAGCCAAACAAACAAAAATAGCAGTTGAGCAACGGTGACTGGCTCACGAAATGGATCCACTACCGTCAGCAACAAATAACGTGTCCATCTCTCGTTGATTATTCCAGGCCTGCGTCGACCTTAACAGTCATATGGACTAAATACATAAACTAAATATATAAACTAAATACATATACTAAATTTAAAAAAGTAAAGTACCCCCGTCACGCCAAGTGGCGTATAGGGAATATGGTGTTAGTGACTATAAATTTTACAGACCTTCGGCACATTATTTTTTGGGGTAATGTGGTCGGTATTACGCCCGTGCCGCTTTACTTTCCCAGAAAAAAATTCGGTACCTATTAAAGGCTGGATGAACCCGGAAGCCGTCGATTGGGATCGAACCCTACCTCCGGTCCTTTGTAGTCCAGTTCACTAACCACTGAGCTATCGCGGCTCTCATATATACTAAATGCATAGATTAAATACATAGACTAAATACATAGATTAAATACATCGACTAAATACATAGACTAAATACATAAACTAAATACATAGATTAAATACATAGACTAAATACATAGATTAAATACATCGACTAAATACATAGACTAAATACATAGATTAAATACATAGACTAAATACATAAACTAAATACATAGATTTCCTGTCCAGAGACCAACGTCTTACCTCTAGGTCAGTTCTCTTTTGGACAGCCAAGGCCACGGTGTTCAGACAGCCTCGACAAATGGGTACCAGTGATTCCTGTAGGAGTAATGGCGGCCTGGCTCGACATCGATCCTATATCCAAAAATTGCCTCATTCATGGGCAAATGTGAGCCGCTAACAAGACATTTTCCACACAACTAACAAGCCTAGAGAGGAAAACTTTACTTAAGGTAAATAATAATAAATGAATATTATTATAGAGGGAAACTTCGGATGTGATAGATCAGCGAATCATTTTATGGAGGGGAACTTCTGTAAACCTTGACTTGGCCATTTGAGATGTGCAACAAGCCACAGACAACTCGCGGACATTCATGTTCGAATCTGAAGAGTGGTCTGTCACCCATTAATGACTTTGTCCGTGATTGGAGAAGAGAAAAAAAAAAACGAAAAAAGAACTACACTCATATTTAAATTGCCATATTTTTTTTTAAATTGTTCACATTGCTTTTCATTCATTAATTATGATGTATGAGATTTTTTTTTTTAAGTCCAAAAAGGATCATTTTTACAAAAAAGATAGAAGTACAAAATAATGGTCCACCTCCCTGGAAGAGAAACTATATGGGGCAATCGAATCGCTTAAACAGACAGCTGACTTCATGAAAGAGTCTGGAATCCTACTCTGATTGAGTCTTGATCGCAGAGAGAGAGAGAGAGAAAAAGAGAGAGAGAGAGAGAGAGAGAGAGAGAGAGAGAGAGAAAAGAAGTATTGTTGAGTAGGTACAAATGATAATACATAAATATTTTTTCTTAGCCAATTTTTAAGTTGGCTGCGTGGCAGTGTGCCAAGCGTTCGGCTTCTCGTGGCAAGGCGCGGTGCCACTGAGTACGGGTTCGATCCCACTTCGGACCATATATTGTTCTTCGTTTTTTTCTATTGTTGGTTGTCTGTCAATTTTTCCGAGTGCTAACACATACTTCTTTGTTCTATTATTCCCTATTGTTGAGTAGCCGTGTCGACAGTATAACAATGACTAAATTAAGCAAGAAAACATTAGAAATTCATTAGCTATGGACAAATTGAACAACAACGTTTGGAAGACATTGTGACAACAAGAAATATTGAATGCAAGGGAATCCTATTAGAACAAAAAAAAGTATGAATTGAATGAACACGTAGTTGGAAAGAATATATTTCTGAAGGGTGTGTGTAAGCACGTGCATGTGTGGAAGTGTTTGACCATGTGTCTGCTGTACTATAGAGGTCAGTATGGCTTTAGTGTTAGTGTTGCTGGCACATCAAATTAAGTCTGCCGAGCTGCTCTCTGTTTAGCTGTAAATGATAACTAACTGAAAGAGGTGGAGGTTTAAGATTACCTCATCCGTCCAGCTAAATGTCAGCCCCTGTTCTTTAGTCCAGATCCTTGTTGTATTGTGCTGACATTTGTTTAGGTATTTGTTCAGTTTCTATTTCTTTTTGTAGAAAATTGTTCATCAATATGATAAATAAAGTAGCAAGATAATCGAAATTAATTCATGTTCTTCTCTGCGTGTGTGTGTGTTGTGGGTGTGTGTGTGTGTGTGTGTTGTGGGTGTGTGTGTGTTGTGTGTGTGTTGTGGGTGTGTGTGTGTGTTGTGGGTGTGTGTGTGTGTGTGTGTGTTGTGTGTGTGTGTGTGTGTTGTGGGTGTGTGGGTGTTGTGTGTGTGTTGTGGGTGTGTGTGTTGTGTGTTTGTGTGGGTGTGTGTGTATATTTCTGGTCTGTCTATCTTTTACGTTAGTCATGTCTGTCTATATTTCATGTCTGTTTGAACTCACATTGTTTGCCTAATTTCAGAACACACTGATCCTTTTGGCTTGCTTCATTGCCATGCGTGTCTGTCTATTTGTCAGTTATAGCTTTTGGCTTGCTTCATTGCCATGCGTGTCTGTCTATTTGTCAGTTATAGCTTTTGGCTTGCTTCATTGCCATGCGTGTCTGTCTATTTGTCAGTTATAGCTTTTCTGCCTCACTGTTATTGACTCTATCAATCTAGTGGCGTGTCTGTTTTCCTTATTTCTTATGCATCATGCAGTTCTACCACTTTTAGCCCGTCTACATGTCTGATAGTAAACCAAATAGCTGTTATTCCAGAAATTAAAGATAATATGAGCAATTAGGCAATGAAGTACATACTAAAAGATCTTTAAAGACATTCACGCAGGATAACAGAAGAAAAAAGCAGAATCCCCCAAAAAAAATGACCGCTATATACTTAACAGGCTTGAATAGATTTTCAATTCAGATCAGGTCATTCAAAATAAATAATAAATAAGGACATGCATAATCTACATCTGACCGATGAGCCAATGTGCACATGTGGGAGAGAAGATGAGTTGACTGCAGTATTTCCCCATGTTTGACTAGTTAAGAAGGATGTATTTGTCCAAAGAATCAAGTTTATAATCAAAGTAGGATGAAGCTAAAGAGACTTGTTTTATCAGGAGCATTTGTCTAGTCTTGTAAACATTAATATGCAAACAGAAGAAGGTTGATGGTAAAAATGTGCCAGAATAAAAAATGTGTTAACATTATCTTAAATCTTAGAAAATAAACAGCTTCTTTTGAACAGCACGTCTATCAGTGAATATATAGTTCAATTTGTATTCAAAATCTGAAACTGTAGCACGCAGCAAGAGAACATTAAGTGGGAAGGAGACCATATATGACCAGGAGTATTTCTTGAGGTTTCCCTTCCTTGATTTGTTTGACGTTAAATCGTGAGAAGACAAGACTAGTTTAGATAAAGTTACTCTTCAGAACAACACGAGATCACGTTCTCTCAAATTCTGAATGCCGTTAAAATTAACATTTGCACTTTTTCCAGGAAGTTGTAGAATTTGCATACAAGTTGATAAATGTGAGCCCTGTATAAAAAAAAAATAACACATTCCAGGAAGAAATGCTAATTGGTCTATGGAAACTGCTTCTTTTCAATTACAAGAAAACTGGCTAATCGCACACATCCACTCGCGCGGCAAAAAATTGTAGAAAAGAAAATGTTCTTGAAAATTCTGTTTAATTTGCAGAAGTTGACACGTTTAATTTGACAAAGATTTTGGAAGTGTGCAATGGGCAGGTTTTGATGTTAGAGCGTTTGGATTTATTTACTAGTGAGCGATGCAGTGTACAGCTTTCATGTTATTCATCTCGTATTTTGAGTACATAGCCTACATGCAGGAAGAGAAACCCCGGAAACCCTTTCAATAGCGTGACGTATTCAACTATACGAGCTAGAGACGGCTAATATTACTGTAGCCACAACCGCCGCTGTCAGCAAAGCTGAAAATGTCTCGCTAGTGAGGAGTCTTCCGGTGGAGTTCCGTCCCTGTGTTTCTAAAGTGGGCTATGGTTGATACTAATGTAATGGCTAGGACATTCACTTCACCTCCAATGACGTTTTTGTTGATACTAATCTGACAAGGTCCCCAAGCAGACAATAAATAGTTTGGGAACTGATGACGCACGAATTTAAGATAACTGTAGACATTAATTAACACCTGCTTCGGGATGCTTTAGGCTAAAGACCTGACATGATTGGAAGTGTCACACTTTTGCAAAAGAAAAACCAACACTGGATGATAAATAAAAGAGTGCATGGGTTGATAGGATACGCTTGATAAAATCGTGAAATAGAAATGAAAATAAAAATAGTCAGGAACTGTCAGAGAAAGGACACACTTAAACAAGCATTTGAAAGTACTTTTGTGAAGATAAAAACATGAAATAGAGTATAAAATTTAGGAAAATAACAAGTAGAGTATCAGACCTCGATTTTATCAGCTCATGTTGAACACGTCATGAGAAGAGGAAAGTTGGAATACTTGGTTACAACTGGCAAAATAAAAGGAAAGAGAGATCGCGGACGACAAAGAGAGAAAATACTGGATAGCATGGTGTCATGGCATGGGAAAACAGTCAACAACAGAATTGATACGATGCACTGTAGATAGAAGATTGTGGAGGGACATGATCACCTACGCCAACCGGTATGGCACATGATGATGATATTGAGCAACTAAAACAAGTAGAGAAATGCAAATACCTAGGAAGTTTAGTGACAAACGACAATTCACAAACAGCAGATAGACTCAAGATGCATCGAAGCTTGTCAAATCAGTGGACAGCTATCACTATTATTGTCCTGCAAGGAAATAACTCTAGAGGCAAAACGGGCACTCTACAATACAATCTTCATCCCTACGTTGTGCTACCAATGCCAGTCCTGGACACTAGATGCAAGAACAATAAGGAAAATAACATCTGCTGAGATGAAATGTGTTAGACGATTGACAGGAAACAATCTGAGAGACAAGATCAAAAATGAAGAACTGAGAAAAAAAAGCTAGGAATAGTCCCCGCCATAGAATATATTAAAAAAACAACAGATACAATGGTTTAGCCACGTGACAAGACAGAGTAATCAAAACACAACATAACGAGCCCTCATTAAACGTTGCGAGAATACCAGATCCAAGGGTCGAAAACCCAAAATGATGGATCGATGGAATATTAGAAGCACTATTAAATATAGCAGCAGCAGAGGTGAACAGAAGTGCAAAAGACCTCAGATTATATCTCCATTCGACGCTGAAAGGCAAATGAGGAAGGAAAGAGAAGAAAAAAATAGTGAGTGAACAACGGCAAAAAACAAGCTGAAAAAAAAAAGAAAATAGCTGCTGGACTCAACGTTGCCCCTGCGTTCTTAGCAGTGAAAGGACATAATGTAAATAGTAATTAGCAGCAATGAATGAATGAATGCACGACAGAGTATGCCAGGAGAACTTAGAGAGAAAGGGCTTTAAAGATTGAACAGCTACCATGAATCTCTCTGCCAATATATATAAATCGTCAGTAGAGTGGAAGTTATCGCCCTTGTTCAGAACTAACATTCACAGTGGCTTCCAGCCTAGCGGATGATCTCAGGAAACATTTGAGTCTACCTGATTCCCTAAGTTGTGTAAGGTTGTATAAGTGGGGAAGAACACGTGACCGTCACTTCAAAGTATTGTGGCCCACTACAGTTTAGATACACACTTTACTCCTCTATGACATGTTTTGTTACGTCACATCCTTTTCCTCTGTAACTCAAAACAGTAAGTTTCATAAAGTGAGTTTTCCATATGCTCACCAGGCGACTAATGCTCTCATCGTCTGCCATTTGAAGGGCGTTAAATAGACATTGATGCGTTGTGTCGTTCTTTTAAACAAACTATGATATCTACGCCTATCGGCCCAAGGCATGAGACTTCAACATGCTATTTTGGGGTACTTGCTGATTGTCTTCTCTCTCTATCTATTTTCGATTGATACCATAATCAAAAGTAATGTAAAGTAAAGAGCCATGTCACGCCAAGTGATGTATAGGAAATATGGTGTTACTGATCATCATTTTTATAGACCTTCAGCGCATTGTTTTTGGGGTAAAGTGGTCGGTATTACGCCCGTGCAGATATACTTTCCCATAAAAAAATTCCGGTACGTATTTAAAGCTGGGTGAACCCGGAATCCTCTTGTCCTTTGTAGTCCAGTTCACTAACCACTGAGCTATCGCAGCTCCCTGGTACCATAAATGCATCTTTTTAATTATGTGATCGAATCTTTCTATCCAATATTGGCAGATTTAGTCACGAGATGAGCTATTCAGTAAAACAATACCTAGCATATTAGGCCGAAACGTCGATTAGTCTGTGTCGTCCACTTATCACGTAAAGCTTCTAACATACCATTTTTTTGCATTTTTTAAATTTTTCCTCATATTCAGCTTTACTGCAGCTTCGCATTTTTATGCATTCATTTGCATTTCTTCGCTTTCTATCAACTGTCTTTCTCTTATAGCCAAAGAATATATATATCCACATACGAACGTGGACATATACAAAACAGGTGCTAATGAGAAAAAGAAAAGAAAATGTATCGTTGTTTGTGGGTGGCAGGGTCAAATGTACTGTTCCTAGTGCAAATTCAAATCACTCAACAGCATAATGAAGTAACATATACCCGATTATCTAGTCATTGTTCAACAAACTGCAGCAACGTTTCGTCCTATATTAAACAACACTTGGCAATTAGTTGTGTTTTTGTATGGATACTTGAAATTATGTAGCCTGACAAACGATGAATCGTGCTACTTTCTTATTATGACAACGTACTTGTCAATACGGTAATGTGGACCGCGAATAGATTTTTTTTCTTCAAATTAATGTATTTGGTTTACTTTTATAGTTGTAAATATGGAACCGTTAGGATGGGTTAATAGAGAAATAATGATACGGTGCGAATAGGTTTATGAAGTCAATAGGTGGTTGAGGTTATTGAAGAAATCCTGGTGGTGAAAGTGAATTTCTTAAATAACGTGGATCTTGATAACAAGCTTAGGAAATAGAGGAAATTTGGAAAATAAGTTTATGGAATCGCATGGACGTTGAGAATGAGTTTATGAAACTAAATTAGCAGCGAGAAAGAGGTAATGAAGCCTATCTGTCAACGAGGCCATGCATATATACAATGTGTCCGAAAAAAGATGTACATTTTTCTATAAATTATTGTCGGCCCTTTTTATGTGATATGAAGATCCTTTTTTATACCAAAGGTAATGTAATATGTCAATGCTTTTTTTTTTAATACTTCCTCACAAAGATTCAATATTGACGCCTGTAGTGACACGGCATATATTTAGTCGATAGTCCATTTCCTCCAATACTTGACTCAACATGTCTCTTGTAACGGCAACAAAGGCTTACTTGTTTCAATCTCTCACTTCTATCTAAATCGGTGTGTATGTGCACGGCTGGTATTTCAACTTAAACTTCTACGCTTCAGTTACAATCGCTGCTTATTACAAGTCTCTGCACACATTGGTCATCCGGAAAAAAAATAAAGGGGTACATTCTTTTTTGGACACTATTTATAAGTGGGTATTAGAAATGAGTTTATGGAACCTAAACTTAATTAATAAATTATATGCAACTTAAAAAAAAAGAAAACTGCATATAATTTATTAATTATGTTTAGGTTCCATAAACCTAATAAAGCAATTATAGCAATTGCAGCAAATGTTAATACTGAAATAGAAAAATTGTTACAACAAAAATATAGTAGACAAAGGAATGAACATTTTCCGACGATCGTCCTCTGTAGATTTGGCCACGTTTCTGATTTTCTTAAACTTGTTGTTGTAATTGTTCGCAGATATCTGTTACTGGAAATGGGGGTACGAGACTTTACTGTATTATGTTTTTTTTTTTTCAAAATGTCTTGAATATTAACTCTTCTACGTCTTCGCAACTTCCAAATAAACTTCGTATTATCTTCTTATAACCCTAGTGTACATGAATGCTTACCTGCCCTTTGATTTCAAGATGCGTGCGTTTGTTCTTACATTTTCTCATTTATTTACATCCAAAACCCAAATGAGCAATGTTTGTGTTGCACATCTCAGTTCGATAGAGTCTGATTTAGCCAAGGCCTATGTGACATATTGCATTTGTTTGCTAGTTATTTTTTCTTGCAACTTTCGTTATCGGGCACATAATTCCTTATGGTTTATTAAATGCAAAATTGCATTTATCATATTCTGGGGACAGTTCTATAATTCCCCTGGTGTGATGGTTTGCGATGTTTGATGTATTTCATGGTTAGCATTCCCTGGTGTCTTTCCCTATAGAAGAACAGCTTATATGTGTTTTCTTTTGTGTGTGCGTGTGCGCGCGCGCGTGCGTGTTGGATGTGTGCTGCTGTCTAAAAAAAATTAATGAACAAGAACACTTACATTTATATTATCATCATTGGCAAAAAACTCAACACAAAGAGTTTTTCGATGTGAAGACAATAATAATAAATACATAAATGTTTATTACGAATGGAAACTTCCGACGCGAGAGACAAACAAACAAATAAGGGACAATGCTATGTTTAGAGCACTTGGAAATGTCCACAAACAAACAAATAAGGGACGATGCTATGTTTAGAGCACTCGGAAATGTCCACAAACAAACAAATAAGGGACGATGCTATGTTTAGAGCACTCGGAAATGTCCACAAACAAACAAATAAGGGACGATGCTATGTTTAGAGCACTCGGAAATGTCCACAAACAAAACTCCAAAACAATGTGTCCAAAACAATAAAATGTCCAAAACTCAAAATCAATTTTCTCGAAATCTGTTTAGTATATAGCTGTGAAATTGTGCATGCATCTTGGAATTTTAGGACCTTAATAGAATCATTTTTTTATGTTATTTAATGATTTAATGTAGGATTTTGATCAAAAAGCTTTTTTTTTCTTTAGAGAGGTTTCATATGTAGATATTCGAAGGTTTACAGTCGATCCTCTTTTTCGTTCAACAAAATGTATACATGAAAATTACAAGTGCAAAACAAACAAAAAAAAAAAAAAAAAAAAAAACAAAGCAATCATGGACAATTTCAAAGCGCATGAATTTCTCGGGTCGAACTTGTCAATTGACTTATCAACATCTACAGCTACTTGTAGTAGTAAGGTCAACCAGCTGAAATGAACTATCCCAAATTTGTCACGTTTTTATCTCTACTAGCGGGAGTAGTATAGCCAAAATGGCGTCATTCGTCTATAGCTCACAAAGCTGAAGACGTCGTGATTGTGGTGTAGGGGTGGGGTTCTAGGATATACCTCTCTGTTCCTTGACCTACCTGCTCTAGGTAGCTGTGATGAGCACTTTAGCTATCTAGCTTCTCTAGGTCCGAAGTCGGTACACAGGACAAACATGTCTGATAATTCATTACAGAGTTTTATTTTGTTTTGTTTTATTTTTAAACCCATAGTTGAGCGAACCGATTTTTATTAATTGTTCTTTTTAATTTCTTGTGGTCCTCCTTGTTTTATTTATTTTTTTTTTAACATCCAGTGCCTACATGAAGGGCTGACGCGGTAGTCTTCCTTCGTATACTCTGAGAACATGACAGATGCATTTCCAACGTCTTTCTAGCATATAACAATTCATCATCATTGAGTGTCGTCTCCACATCGAAGGTTGGCTACCATGGAGAGCCAATCCGCTGTCTCTTGCTTTGAGAGTGCAGATTGTCATCGGCTGACGTCCGTCTTTTGATGTTATTCGTCCATGTTAGTCTTGGTCTGCCACGTTTACCTTGTATTTCTCTTCCAAAATTACTTTTAGTAGGCTACTGTGTCTTTTAACATGTCCCAAAAATCTCATTTGTCTTGTTTTAATTGTGTTTAGTAGTTCTCTTTTCATTTTTAGTTGTTTTAAAATTTAATCATTTGTTTTATTTTCTTTCTATGCAATTATTTGTATTCTTCTATAAATCCAATTTTCAAAGGCTTCAATTTTCTGTTCTGTTTTCTTGACTAGTGACCATGTTTCTGCATTATAGAATAATGTTGAGAAGATATAACATTTTGCTATTCTTAGTTATGTGTAACGATATTAGTATAATTTTCTTGACATTATCGACAGACACACAGTAGGTAAGTAAGTAAGAAAGGAGGTAAGTAAGTAAGAAGGTAAGTGAGTGAAGATTTTGAATCTAGATAGCTCAGTTATCAGGAAATATCCAGAAAGAATCACAGAGCTGTCATACCAGTGTATGACGTGAGGTGTAAGTGGGGCAGGTTAGGTACAACGTTGCGGAAGTCACTGGAAACAGAGATGAACAGTGTGAGCAAGACCTGGATCACCCTGCTAAGAATGCCAACGGACAGTGTTGAACGGAAACACTTTAGTCACCTGTAAAAAGCCATATGGTGTACACTCCTCTATCATTTTGTTTGTGACTAAGGAAGAAAAGGTAAAATGAGAGTTTAAAATATCTCTATTATACGTAACATTGTTTCTTCTTAACTGTAACATGCGTCATTTAAATTTCCTACGTTTGAGATTCCTTATCAATCAATCAAACCGTTCAGACACCTTTTTTTGGAGCATGTACCACGGACCTCTACGTTTATCCTTATTCTTGGACATTTTTCTCTATTATCTTGGTCAATGTTCTTGGCGGTTTTCATGATTACTGTTCTGTGCGTTCTTAGTCTTTCCCTATTTTCTTTTTCCCGTGGGTTTTTTGTCAATGCCTGTCTTGCTCTTCTGGCATCAGGTTTTCTTGTATATCTAACCCGTCCCCATTTTCTATTCATAGTCTGTTACTCGATTCCTTTGTTTTTCTTTAGGAAAATGTAAAAAAAAATATGCTGATTTAAAACATGTTTAGAAAAATCCAATTGAAATTCACACCCGAACACCTCGTGGCGACTGGACTGCAAAAGAAGCCCTTATCCTCCAGTCTTATAAGTGACCGTGGCAGACCCCAGAAATGAGATAATTCTGTAAAGAAAGTATTTTTTATTTTAAAGATGATCAAATGGTGAACTCTGAATGTATATCCTATCTTGTCTGTGTACATGATCGAGCTACCGCTGCACTGGTAGCATATTGATAAGCTCTCTCGTTGTTCACAATCACTGTAATCATATCATTGTTAGCAATTTCTTGTTTGAAAAACGAATTAACAATGAGTGCAAGTGGGGCAAAATTTCAAACTAACCATTCAACAACAAAAGCAGTATCAATGACATGATCGATATCTGAAAAATTATATGTTCCCAGGCCATATAGGATTAGTTCAAAGAATTACATTTATTAATGACACTGTGAGAACTCTGGTATTTTAGAGATATTCAATTACATTTTATCCATCTATTACTTTATTTATTATATTCTTCATCTTCCTGTAGGAAACGTCTAGTACGTGTATATAAACGTTATCCAACATTTGTTAACAATTTGCTTCTTGCAAGTACATCAAGAGCTTCATAACTCGACAACGGTTGTGTATGTAATAAAGTCTATTAATAACTGTTAAATAGCATTCTACCAATGAAGACTTAAGACCAATCCTAAGCTATATCTAGAGACACCAAATTAAACGATCAGATTAAATAACAACATCATCCCACGGAAGGTGTTAACTACCAAATGTAGCAGCAGAAGATGAAGAGGAGGACTCCAAAAAGATGGATAGACAAAATATCTGACGTTACACATAGAGCAATGCGTGAGGTAAAGTGCCCTGCCAAGAAAATCGATTACTCCATTTTCCCATCGACGCTGAAAGGCAAAAGGAGATAAAGAACAAGATAAAACTGACGAGAAAAGATTTATGAAATTGTGGGAATCGGGTGTCAGGTGCGATGTGTTTGAATGAAAACGATTGTGATAGTATTTGTTGCAACCAGTAAGCTAGAGGTACCATCAAAGAAATAGAGGTACCATCAAAGAAATAGAGGTACCATCAAAGAAATAGAGGTACCATCAAAGAAATAGAGGTACCATCAAAGAAATAGAGGTCCCGAAAACACCCCAATACTTGTGACGTCACGAGCTATGGACGGCTGACCTCATTTTACTCACAACTGCCTCTGCTCACAATGCTGAAAACGTCACAACTATTGGTCGCGCCCCCCCCCCCAATCCCTCATCGGGCAGGCTTAGAGATATCAGTGCCGACGCTCTCTCTCTCTCTCCCCCCCCCCACCTCCTCTCTCTCTCTCTCTCTCTATCTATCTATCTATCTATCTATCTATCTATCTATCTATCTATCTATCTCAAAGAAACTGTTATTCTATCTTTCTATTTCGCCCACCTTGTCCATGTTTTTATTTCAACCCTGCGTGACCTCCGTCAGAAGTATTACTCGCCATACCAGGTTAGGCAATAATCTGTGTTTAGAATGTGGTAGATAAAGATGTATTTAAACGTCAACATTTTTTAATTTGATAACAAATAAATATAACATTCCCCGAATATCGACATCAATTTCATAAATGTGTTCGGTCATTTCCGCTGCTACCGTAGGACAGCAGAGCGCAGTACTTGCAAGTGTCAAATCTACCTCTTTGTGGATGAAACGCGCAAGTTCTGGACTACCGAAATAAATAAACCCCAACAAAAAATGTGGAGAGGAATGCCACAAGTCGATGGCGGGGAGTCGTTCTTTCACTTCAGTTTTGAAATTGAGGTCTTTATGTGTTTTTTTTAAATGTATTTATTTCTTCCCTTTTGAAGGTGAGTCAAGTTTGGGTTAGTGCAATGTGTTAACTGTAATCTCCCTTACACTGTAGACACGGAAATAGGCTGTGAATAGTCTGCTGTTAACCGTCTGTGAACACATACAAAGCCATAAGAAGATCCAGTAAACTCAAAACAGGTCATAGGATCACAAAGAAACATCTCAATATGTTTATTCTCGCCTTAATGTATCAGCGCCAAGTGTGGCAATCCACGATATTTAAGACACAGAGAACTATACATTTACTGAGACCTGCGGGCTGAGTGGAAATTCCCGGAAAAACTCCAACTAGTGTGACGTTTTCAGCTTTGCGCGCATGGGCGGTTGTAGGTAGAGTGGCGTCAGCCGTCTATATCTGTAAACGTCACGCTAGTTGGATGGTTTTACCTGTTTTACTTTCCACCATATAGATGATACCTTTAGAACAGCGGCTGGAGAGAAAAGAAAAACATTTTTTTTTTAAATGAGGCCATAAGACAAGAATCAAAATCTTACTATTTAATTATAATCTAATTAATTCTATCTATCTATCTATCTATCTATCTATCTATCTATCTATCTATCTATCTATCTATCTATCTATCTATCTATCTATCTATCTATCTATCTATCTATCTATCTATCTATCTATCTATCTATCTATCTATCTATCTATCTATCTATCTATCTATCTATCTATCTATCTATCTATCTATCTATCTATCTATCTATCTATCTACCTATCTATCTATCTATCGACCTTTCGAGCCGTAGCCGGCCCATAGGGCATAGATCCATATACTTTTTCTCTTATCTAAATTTTTATTCTAGCAGTTTTCAATCACCGTAAAGATCTTTTATCAAATCTCGCCATTTGTCTCTGTTCTGTGCAAGCAGCTCTATCTCACTGAAGAAGCTGATTCCTGCTGCTAATCTAATTAATTACATACATAATAAGAAACGTACAACGGGATACCCACCTGTAGAAATTTACTTTATTGACTCTCTACCATACAAGACATGTAGGAAGAATAGAATGAAATAGCCTCAGAGGCGTATCCAAAGTAAGATAAAGGGACAGCATCACAGAAACCCTACAATAACACCAATTAGTAATGGTTAAAACTGTCAGATTTCTATATAGACCGTTGTATCTTTCTGATCGTCCAAAGGAGTGTAAACGGAAGTGGGAAAAAAAAATTATCTTCATTATCAATTATTCATTACTGTTATAAAGAAAGAAGTTGCCAATTGAATTATATTTAAAAATCTAAAATTTTAATACAAACTTTCCTTGATTCATTATTTATACTGTCAACATCAGTCTCTGTGATAATTATGATATATTTTTCTTTATTATTGATGATTTTTTATTCTACATCAAAAGTACATTTATTTTAATTTTGCAGAAAAATAGCGAAACAGAACAAAGGAAAGACATTTCGCACAACGACAGTTTATTTATGACGACAATATTTGTCCTGTTTTTTTTTTCGAGAATGTTTAGACGTCAACATAAATTCCTTCTTTAATTGTCTGTTATAGACATAGACAGTTGTATATGCCTTTGCCGAATGTTTGAACCTGCACGGGTCATGTTCTGACATTGTTTCGTGTCATTCGATGCGATGTTTGTAATGGAGATGGCACAGGAGTTTATTGTAATTTGGAAGCTTCTCTAACATGCAAAGTTTGCATGTCTTAAAGGGGGGCCGTTTTCTTTACACTAACATAATTCTAGTATCGCGTTTCCTTGTTGGGAAGCTTATGGATTTCATATTTGGTTTGAATGTATAACCAATCATAGAGATACGTTGCTTCCACTTGAAACTTATCCGTAACTTAACTCACATCCTGTCCTGTATGAATCGTATTTGTCTCTTCAGTATCAGAAGGAAGTAGCGAAAGCTTAGTGGTTAGTGAACTGGACTACTATAGGCAAGAGATTGGTTTCTATCCTGATCGATGGATTCTAGGTTCACCCAGCCTTCAATAGGTACCAGATTTTTATGGGGAAAAAAAAGCGGCGCGGGCGTAATACTAATCAAATTACCTTCAAATAATGTGCTGAAATTCAATAAAAAATATGGACACTAACGTCATATTCCCTACACGCCATGTGGCGTGACGGAGATCTTTACATTTTTCTTTTTCCATAACATCGGCACTTTAACGACATGATACATCGCTTGTATCTGCTTACGTTCAACGACATTGTTGTAATGGACGTTCATTTACTGTATTTTAACACTATATTCTTTTCATAGCAGTTTGTCACTGGTGTTTTAGTTACTTTGCTCGTATCCTTATTTTTAAAAAGTACCTGTTTATGATCCATTTATATTCAAATAAATTAGAAGAAATCTTATATTACATGTTACAAATTGAGTACTTCACACCATAAAGTGTCACATTTGTTCAACATTGAAATCTTGCCAATCGTAGGCATTCATTTTGTTACTAAAAAAACCAGCAACAGAAAAATGAGTGAAACTGTACTCTGATGTTACAAACTGGAAACACTCCAGATAAAATAACTTTTAATTAAAAGTGGAATGTAGCGGTCCCAGAACATCTTCACCCATAGATTCTGAATACTCTCTAAGGTTAGAATTAAATGTCATTTTGTAATTTTAAAAAGCAGCAGTATAACCCGCTGTGGTTCGTTCTTTTAAAGATTTTGATCGGCTATAAAATTGTCGCAGTTTACAACCAAGCTACAGCATCTTGTGCCTTTCAGCACATATTTTTATGCAGCATATTGTTACACAGGATTTGCCTCCTTTGTCCATAACTGCTGGACTGACACAAGTCGAGCTGTCTATTTCCGTGAATTCCATGAGGAATGAGATTCTGGTAGTTTGGGTTCGCTGGTCTTATCACCAAGAATATGCTACTATCTATCACTGGCTGTTACCAAATTAGTCACTAATCACTGTATCTACATCCCATATTTTAAATGTGCACAAAGCTAAAGCAAGAACTGCACACTAATTAGTATATATACTAGATTTTGGAAAGAAAAAAACATGGCCTAGGGACTATTGTTTATGTTTAAAAGTACATCATACGATGTTTACCTTCCGATGTAAACACGTTGTTTACGTTATGTGGATTGTTATGTGATGATTACATTGTAGTACATGGTAGGCAGGGCTAAAAAAAAACATCAAAGCATCGAATTACAGTCTGATGTGGCTTAGCTTGAAGCATGCAGGTAATGGGAAGCAAATGTTAACATCTCTCCCAGGTTGTTGACTTGTACAATAAATGGAGGTCCAAAAATACGAAGTCAATGTGTGAAAATTAACGGCATAGAAGTTCAACAGCCGAGCTGAAGATAGAAACTTTTAATGCATGAGGTTTTTCTGTAATTATACGTTAAGTTCTCGCTATCCGGTGTTTCTTCTCAAACGATGGCACATATTATATAGTCTATATAACAATTAAAAACACAAAGCATGTTTCATTTTGCAATGTAGTTGGAACCAGTGGGAAAGAGGGATTGGGTTCAATGGTAAGAATACGTCTAGGGATTTTTTAAAGTGGGTCGTTAAAAAGGTGGATCTTAGGACGAAAATGAAGATACAACAGAGAAATACAAAGCAGAATAAAACAGACATTTCGGAAAATAAAAAGCATTTCGTGCAACGAGTCTATGTCGATAGAAGTGAGAAACAGAATTCATCAGTGATATATAGAGTCAGTTCTAACCTATGGAAGCGAATCATGGACAGTACACAAACAGAAGGAAAGGCGATAAAAGGCCACAAAGTGGGGATTTCTCAGAAGAATGTTTAGATTTCCCTGGTTAGCCAAAAATGACCAACAAAAAAATTCTCAAAGAGGCCAATACAAAGAGAGAGCTCATAAAAAAAAATCTGAACGAAACATTAAACATTCTTCGGCCACATGAGAAGAGGAAAGTTGAATGTTTTGTTAAAACTGACAAAGTACAAGGAAAGAGAGAGATCAAAGACGAAAAAGAGAAAAGATATTCGATTGCTTGGAGTCATGGCACGGTAAACAGGTCAACAGCAGCCTGATACTATGCACTGTGGAGAATGTGACTACCTCAACCCTGACCATGGCGAAGGGAGAATAAAATATAGCCACCGTCACTTGCCAAGCCTGTTGTAAGAGGCAGCTAAGGAGATTTAATAACAAGGTCTTGCCGATGCTACGGAGTTCGTGCATTTGATGTGAATCCATCTTCAATCCTGAGTGGGTAAGAAGACACGTCGTGGCATTTCTTGCGACTGCGATACAGCTAGAAGCGCTGGAAGTCAATGAGTTTCATTTGAGTTGCAGTTCAAATTTGTGGTCGCGTTTTTTCTTCAACTGATAATTAGTTAAAATCATGTGATTGTTTTCTGGTAAAGTGACTTCGTTATTATCGCGGTGAATGTAATACCTATATATGTTGCCTTTACCTCAGGATGTAATACTGGCTGAATCTGAAACGTAAAAGAATTAATGATGTTGATGAGAGAGAGCATCATCTTGCAAACCAACATGATACTTCTTCCAGTCATCTTAAAATGGACCATCGTTTTAGCAAAAAAATTCTGTCTGTTGCCCTTTCTTGTACAGGTCCCGAAGACAAAACAACTACCACGAGGCATATTGTATTACAAGACATAGCTCAACGAGACCAAACTCGTATAAAGTGCTAAAATATCTCAATACTAAACATAAAGAACATGCCACAAAGAGCATCGATTAAAAAAATAAGGATCATGAACTTCAGGAAAATAAGAAAATGGTAAATAAACTGCAACAGGCCGTAACAATCAAAATACAATAGAGGCAAATAGATATTTGATGCACTGAAGGGTTTTAAATCTTGAGTTGAGTCGTGGGGATCTGTGAGTATCATCATCATCGAGTGCCATCTCTGCAACGAAGGTTGGCTACCATGGAGCGCCATTCTGCTCTGTCTCTTGCTTTGATTGTGCAGGTTGTCATAGGCTGGTTTGTCCATCTTTTGATGTTACTCGTCCATGTTAGTCTTGGTCTGCCTCTGCCTCTTTTACCTTGTATTTTCCCCTCCAGTATTACTTTTAGTAGGCTGTTGTGTCTTTTAATATGGCCCATAAATTGCATTTGTCTTGTTTGAATTGTGTTTAGTAGTTCTCTTTTGATATTTAGTTTTTTTAAAGACTTCATCGTTTGTTTTCTTTTCCTTCCATCCAATTCTACCTATTCTTCTATTTATCCACATTTCAAAGGCTTCAACTCTCTGCTCTATTTTCTTGTCTAATGTCCATGTTTCTGCACCATATAGGAATGTTGAGAAGACATAACATTTTGCTATTCTTAGCTTTAGCCCTAGTGTTATTTGTTTTGATGTTAGTATGTTCTTCATGACATTAAAATTACTTTTTGCCATTCCTATTCTTTTTTTCAGTTGTACATTTTCCATCACTGGTTATAGTGTGTCCAAGGTAGTTGTAGTTCTGAACTGTCTCCAGGTCTATTCCTTCAATTTTGATATCCACTTGTGCGTTTTCAGTATTTTCTTTGTTTATGATCATAGTTTTAGTCTTTTTGATATTCATATCTAGTCTATATTTTCTGCTTGTCATGTGTATTTTCTGTGAGTATAAAGAAGAATAAAAGTAGGTCCCTGGAAAAGACAAGTTTAAGAGCGCCTGTTTTTGTACATACAGGCATAATAATGTACTTTTTGTGTTCAAATATACTACATTTAAACAATCACAAAAATCAGAGTTATAGTGTAGGTGTTGACAAATTATAAAAAAAAAGAAACAAAGAAACAAAAACCCGTCACGCCCCAATGGCGTATAGAAAATATGTTGCTATAGCTCGTTTCAAATCATGTGCCCAACTTTTAAAATCGATATCTTTTTAATCTCTTTTTGTAATTTTTTCAAAATTTGCATGTAAAGTTATAATGATTAGAACCCAACAGGGAATTAATTTCATTAAAAAAAAACATTTGGTTATTATTGTTGCTTATTTGATTTATATAAATTTATAACGACCCATTGATGTAGTCAAAACTTAATGTTTACAGTATTTTAAGTTAAAAATAGCGATTAAAAATCCATACACGGTACAATTGACGTTTTGGCACGCATTCCACGTGGGCTTTCTGACACAATTAGACTCTTGTAGAAAACACGAGGCATTGTGTGTTCCATTTCCGTTCATACAGCGGCGAATCCGTCCTCGAACTGAGCAGACAATAATTCTCCTGGTGTTTTGTCTTATTATGTTATTTCCCCATTACGGCCACGCCTTTACCTAGTGAAAATTAATCATAGACCAGCAACTACGGTAATTTCTATTCTTTAGGGGCTTCACAATTTACAATTTTGACAAACATCAAAGAAATATCGCCGTTTTAAGAAAACTGCAGCTGCAAGATATTTGTTAAATATACATTTAAAGGGTCTTTGGCATTCTAATAACATTTGGAAAATTTCAAAAGTTTTTAACAAACGGTTAGAGAGTAATAGCGTTTTGAAGTTGGGCACATGATTTGAAACGAGCTATAGTGACTACTTTTAACGATCTTTACATTCTTGGTTCATGTGGTAGGGCATTATGTCAGTGCTGTATTTCCGAAATATTGGTTATCTTTTTTAAGGCTGAGTAAACCTAAAGGCTGTCGACCGAAATCACAGCCGACTTCTTGGTCTCGGTAGACCAGCTCCCTGACCATATCTGGGATCGACTTTCTGTGTACTCTACAACTTATATTTTTCTTCAGGGAGAGTAAATTCTTTCTTTGAAAATATAGTAAACACTAAAACCCAGGGTAACTCGTCTTTGGACTGTTATAAAACAGATATAGTAAACACTAAAACCCATGGTAACTCGTCTTTGGACTGTTATAAAACAGATATAGTAAACACTAAAACCCAGGGTAACTCGTCTTTGGACTGTTATAAAACAGATATAGTAAACACTAAAACTCAGGGTAACTCGTCATTGCACCGTTATAAACGTAGGGAGGTCAAAAAGTAATGCACACCAATTTTTTTCTCGGCTAATAATAAAGATAGGAATATGAAATTTTGCACACTTGGAATATGACATGTTCCAATTATGTGCACCAAATTGCACAGCATTCTGAAAAATATTACGCAATCTATGAACCGTTAAAATGGAGCTTGTCAACAATGTCCGTTACAAACAGCGAATTGTCATAGAATTTCTGGTTGCGGAAAAAGAAACTGTGGCAAACATTCATAAACGACTGTGTGCAGTGTACAAATGTTCTGCAGTCGATAGGAGCACAGTTAGTCGCTGGGTTCAGAGAATTAAAGCTGCAGAAAGTGTACGAGTGGAGCTGCATGATTTACCGCGTTCTGGACGTGTTGCCTCGGCTACCAGCACAGACATGTTAAACCGGGCTGATGCCATTATTCGTAAGGATAGGCGTATCACTAGTCAGCAATTGGCATTGCAGCTTACAGTCAGCAAGGGAAGTGCAATCGCAATTTTTTAAACTCTCGGATATTCAAAGATTTGCGCTCGATGGGTTCCTCGGTGCCTAACAAATGATCACAGAGTTCAAAGGAAAACATTCTGTTCTGAATTGTTGGAGCGTTTCGGTGTTGAAGGAGAAATGTTTTTGTCAAAAATTGTTACCGGTGACGAAACGTGGGCACATTATTATGAGCCTGAAACAAAAATGCAGTCAATGGAATGGCATCATCCGCAGTCACCAAAAAGAAAAAATTCAAAACATCTCCATCAGCCGGAAAGGTGATGATCACTGTCTTCTGGGACATTGATGGTGTGATTCTTGTTGATGTAATGACAAGAGGTGAGATAATCAACTCGACAGCTTACATCAATACACTGACAAAACTCAAAAATCGGTTCCACAGAGTTCGGCCTAATAAGCCATCTGCAGATTTGTTGCTTCAACATGACAATGCACGCCCTCACACAAGTCTGGTAACACGGGAAGCAATCAACAAATTTGGTTGGACTGTACTGCCCCATCCTCCTTACAGCCCTGATCTGGCTCCCTCAGATTTCCATCTGTTTGGACCACTCAAAAAATTCATGCGTGGGAAACACTTTGACAATGATGAGGATGTGATCCGTGCAGTTAAAAAATGGCTACGCGAGCAGGACAAAACTTGGTACAAACGAGGCATTCAT
This sequence comes from Megaustenia siamemsis, assembly GCA_032433765.1. NCBI lineage: Eukaryota > Metazoa > Mollusca > Gastropoda > Stylommatophora > Ariophantidae > Megaustenia > Megaustenia siamemsis. Next base: position 112,589,267 of record JAVIAB010000051.1, read on the forward strand.
GACCTAGTTTCGCGTTGGCGTAAGGCAATACGCTTGGACGGAGATTATGTTGAAAAATAGGTAGTGCAAAAGGGATGTTCAGCTACAATCTGTGAAAATTTCACACATTTTTCCCGAATAGTTTCCGAGAAAAAAATTGGTGTGCATTACTTTTTGACCTCCCTTCAGTAGTATACACTATAACCCATGGTAACTTATTTTTGGGTCGTTATAAAACAGGTATAGTATACACTATAACCCAGGGTAACTTATTATTGGGTCGTTATAAAACAGATATAGTAAACATTAAAACCCAGGGTAACTTGTCATTGGGCCGTTATAAAACAGATATAGTATACACTATAACCCAGTGTAACTTATTATTGGGTCGTTATAAAACAGATATAGTATGCACTAAGACTCAGGGTAACTTGTCAATTTGCCGTTTTAAAACAGCTGTGAATGTTTCTTGAACAGATCAGCTCTTCTAAACATAAAGCGAGTCAAAAAAGGAAACCTGCGGCATCAGACCCAAGTTTTTAAAATGCCAATTTATATAAAATATAGTTAAATAACGTTACACTTTTTATTCTAAAATATAATATTAATGGTGAACTGATTTTTTTTTTCCGCAGACAATCATATTGATTTGCAAATAAAATATCACGTTCTCTCCCCTGCGATAATTATCTCCCTTGCGCATGTTACTTATATTGTGGATGTAAAATCTGAATGCAGGGAAACAGGAAAACAGTTCTATTTTGATATAGTAGCGGCATCCTGTCAGTCTTGAAAGATACTGGATTTAGTGCTCTTGTGAGAATTGTGTAGAGACTACAGTTGCTTATCTCCGGCTGTCTGCAGTCTCATTTTCTGTTGACCTACATTCAAATATCCGCGCTACGTCAGCACGCATGTTTCCTTTCAAGTTTTGTTTTTCTTAATGCGCGGTTTCTTTACTTGGCATGCGTCTGTCCTTCATGACAGCCCCCTCCTCCCCAGCCCCAAATCCTTTCACTCATCTAATAGTCGTAACTCGTAAACTTGTCACCAGGGGCAAATTACTCTGGCAGGAACAATTATATAATTATCAACATCCGGTTATAATAACGGAAGTGGGATGCCCACCTTCATTATTCAGTTCGATATCAGGCTATTTTTAGAGGGTTAACATGACTTTTAGTGATAGACTTGCAGATTTAAATGTTATCGCAAGCATTGCTTACTATGAGGGCAACAGCTGTAAGCTTCTGTGATAAACCACTTTTACTTTTCCATGTATTCCTGTAAATACCACCCTGACAGAACGGAAACATCCCAGGTAACAGTTCAGATCCTGTTTGAGGGTTTAATTATGAATATCCCCACCCCTCCCCGGCAACCTGTGAATGTATGATTAATTACGTTTTCCTTTTAAGAACTTTGCTGCAAGCTATGGGTAAGTTCGGTAATTTACTTGTTTAGTATCCCTGATTATTTCTGCTCGGAGTAATTTCCGCCCACGCCCACACTTATTCGGTTGGTCTCAAACTGTCATCAGAAAACCACTGGGTTAGGTTTAGGGTTTGGAGTAGCCTACAACTAAACCTAACCCCAAACCATGTTTAAAATTAAAATTAAATGCAGAAAAACTAAAAACAGTTGATAATTCAAAAATATGCGGTCAGTGAGGAGAAGTGAGAAGATGCATTAAAAGGGACAAGAGGAAATAAATAGATGGACTAGCTAAAGAGGCAGAAGAAGCAGCAAATAAAGGAAATATGAAAGAACTGTACAACAGCACAAAGAAATTAGGTGGAAAATACAAACAGATCAATGCCTTTATTAAAGATAAGAAAGGAAATCTGCTTAGTAATATAAAAAACAAATGGAGAGGTTGAAAGAGCACTTTGAAGAACTTTTGAACAGACCCGGCTCAAATAATCCTCCAGATACACTACCAGCAAAAGAAGAGTTACACATTAACTGTGGAAAACCAAGCATGGAAGAAATAATGAAAGCCATCAAACTATTAAAAGATGGTAAAGCCACAGGACCAGATGAAATTCCTTCGGAAGCCATCAAAACAGATATTAACACCTCTACCAAGATGTTACATAATCTATTAGATAACATTTGGAGAGGGAAGAAATACTTAAAAACTGGAAAGAAGGTTATATGATCAAACTACCAAAGAAAGGAAGTTTACAGGAGTGCACAAATTATAGGGGAATTTTGCTACTATCAGTGCCAGGAAAAATATTAAGCAGAATCATTCTGGAGAGACTAAAAGAGGCCATAGAGAAACATTTGAGAGATGAATTAAAAAGGTTTTAGGAAGAACAGATCATGTGCTGATCAAATAACTACTCTGCGTATAATAGTTGAACAAAGTTTAGAACTAAAATCCCCACTTTATATTGGATTCATAGATTACGAAAAGGCATTTGATAGTTTAGACAGAAGAATGCTTTGAAAGTTGCTGAGTCATTACGGAATCCCCATAAAGTTTATTAACCTGAAAAAACAATGTATGAAGGAATGAAATGTAGTGTGGTGCATGAAGGACAGCTTACAGAAGCATTTGAAATAAGAACAGGAGTAAGGCAGGGATGCCTTCTGTCTCCATCTATCTTTCTACTGGCAATTGATTGGATTATGAAAATAACTCAAAACAACAGAAATGGGATCCAGTGGTCACTGACCAAACAACTTGATGATTTAGACTTTGCTGATGACATAGCTCTCCTATCACACAGCCATCAACAGATGCAGGATAAAATGAGCATAATTGATGAGAGACCACAACAGCAAGGACTGACGATAAATAGAGATAAGATCAACATTATGAGAATTAATGCAGTTGGCAATAACCAAATAAAATTAGGAGAAATACCGCTACTAGACGTACAATCTTACATATATCTGGGCAGTAATATAGATAAAGGAGGAACACAAAATGATATCAAAATAAGGATATCAAAAGCAAGAGGAGCTTTCGTTGCACTGGGAAACATATGGAAATCCAAAGAAATTAGGTTAAATACAAAAATAAAAATTTTCAACTAAAATGTTAAGTGTGTCAATATGGCTGTGAAACATGGAGAACAACAAAATTGACAATCACGAAGATACAGACTTTCATTAATGGATGCTTACGCAGAATAAAAGGATGGAAATGGCAGGACAAAATCACTAACATAGAATTATGGTAATGTACCAGTCAACTACCAGTGAATAAAGAGATACAGCGAAGACGATGGCGCTGGATAGGACACACACTACGAAAGCCAACTGAGAGTATTACACAACAGGCCCTTTTTTGGAATCCCCAGGGGAAAAGACAATGAGGAAGACCAAGGAATTCTTGGAGAAGACAGATGGAAGAAGAGAGGAAGATGATGGGGAGACATGGAATGATCTAAAAAAAATGGCAAAAACAGAACGACTTGGAAAGTGTTTGTTGAAAACCTATGCTCCACTGGGAGCTAAAAAGGTAGAAGAAGAAGAAAGAAGAGGATAGATCACGCGTTTATCTGAAATAATCTGGGACACTAAACTCGTAAATTACCGTAATTTCCTTAATATCAAAATTAGCTAAGACAGGTAGCAACGTTTGAAATTAAATGTAGCAATGATTATTAATGTTTTGATATTCATTTCGTTGTGTCTTTGTTACATTTTTAGAACAGTATCAATAAAATATTGAAAAAAAGTTCTTAAATGATCATTTTCTTTAGTGACCGTTTCTCTAGATATTCCGTTTGGAAGAGGGAAAACAAGAGGGGATGAGGGAAGGGGAGATGGACTTGCATGCTTTGGGGAAGTAAATAACAATACTCTAATTACGTCACTAACTCCAATTTGCATACTATTTCCGGTCCAATGTTCTGCGATTGGATCTGTTATGATTGAATATTAAATGGGCTCAATCTATTTTTAGTTTGTTTATTTAAAGACGCCGCAGCTCCAAAGTCATAATTAATAAAGGGACAAGAAAATATATGTGACCCGTCTGGTTGTTATTCCTGGCTCATGTTATGCGATGAGAGTGGTAGAGGCGCCAAACTTCCGTCACTTCAGATTTAGCATTCCACCAACAAAAATGTGCTGGTAATCTCGTTATCAGTATTGGTATATTTTACTTCAATAAAGATTACATACAAATACATTCATACGATACGCATACACATACACTTGCACATACATGCATCATCACCATATATATATATATATATATATATATATATATATATATATATATATATATAAATATATATATTAAAAAAAAATATATATATATATGAATCTTTATTAAGATGTGAAATGACTGATTTTCTAAATATCTATATACATTAGATTATATAATATATATACATATACATGTAGATATATGTATATATCTACACACACACACACACACACATATATACCAATGTATATGTAATACGTATGCCAATATGATTTATTTGCTTTGATTTGCATTTATTAAAGCAAGGTTTTCCTCTGGCCACTGCAATGTTTGAAAACATCACAATGAAGCCTCTAGGAGCCAGCGGTACATTTTCCTCTATCCGGACCTAGTATTAACGACCTTGACATTCAAAAATAGGAGTCAAAATAATACAGCAAAGCTGCCGCTAGATCAATGCGGTTTCAATGGTTATTTTTAGCTCTAGCCAATCAGAATCATCATAAAGTGAAAGTGAAACTATGTCTGATTACCGGAACATCCTTAGCTATTTATAAATAAAAAAAATAAAATAAATTAAAAAATAATATAAATAAATATATATATATATATATATATATATATATAGACAAACAGACAGACAGACAGACAGACAGAGAATATTTTAATTACACGTTAGAACACTCAACAACTTTTTAATATACAATTTATGTAGATTTGTCGCAATAATTTTTTGCATAAATAATAGAATATATATTCGTAGTATAGATAATCTCAATGTCAGAATGGCCAATGTTTTATGCTGGAGACCTACCTGATAGGTCATAACTCGCTCGGGCTCCTGTGATGTTGCTGAAATACCTGAACCCGCTCACAGCAATAATACAAGACTGCAAGTGGTATGCTTCAACAGACACCCCACTGAAACCTTAGTGTTCCTCCATTGGGCTCGAGGTGAAACGACGTTCATACTCTTCAAAAACAACTTCCATCATCAAAAACTGCAGTTCCTTCTCTAAGATCTCTCTGGTGGTCATCAAAAAGTTGCAGGACCAGTCTCATAAAATGGCATTTATTGAATTGAAGGACTGCTTCTCATATTGCCTGATCTACTTGACTTGCTGCAAAGTGAGTTCACACAGCAGCCTTGTGATCCTAGCACCTCAGGGAAGAACAACTAATGTTGGTCTACAAAGAGGTCCTTCAGTAATGGAATATTACCAGTCTCAGAAGTACCATGGTTCTTCAGTAAAGCAATGGTACCAGTCTCAGAAGTACCATGGACCTTCAGTAAAGTAATGGTACGTCTCAGAAGCACCATGGTCCTTCAGTAAAGCAATGGTACCAGACTCAGAAGTACCATGGTCCTTCAGTATAGCAATGGTACCAGTCTCAGAAGTACCATGGTCCTTCAGTAAAGCAATGGTATCAGTCTCAGAAGTACCATGGTCCTTCAGTAAAGTAATGGTACCAGACTCAGAAGTAACTTGGTCCTTCAGTAAAGTAATGGTATCTGTCTCAGAAGTACCATGGTCCTTCAGTAAATCAATGGTAACAGTCTCAGAAGTACCATGGTCCTTCAGTAAAGTAATGGTATCAGTCTCAGAAGTACCATGGTCCTTCAGTAAAGCAATGGTATCAGTCTCATAAGTACCATGGTCCTTCAGTAAAGCAATGGTATCAGTCTCAGAAGTACCCTGGTCCTTCAGTAAAGCAATGGTATCAGTCTCAGAAGTACCATGGTTCTTCAGTAAAGTAATGGTATCAGTCTCAGAAGTACCATGGCCCTTCCGTAAAGCAATGGTATCAGACTCAGAAGTGCCATGGTCCTTTAGTAAAGCAATGGTACCAGGGTCAGAAGTACCATGGTCCTTCAGTAAAGTAATGGTACGAGTCTCATAAGTACCATGGTCCTTCAGTGAAGGAATGGCACCATTCTCAGAAGTACCATGATCCTTCAGTAAAGGAATGGTACCAGTCTCAGAAGTACTATAGTCGTTCAGTAAAGGAATAGTACCAGTCTCAGAAGTACCATGGTCCTTCAGTAAAGAAATGGTACCGGTCTCAGAAGTACCATGGTCCTTCTGTAAAGGAATGGTACCAGTCTCAGAAGTACCATGGTCCTTCAGTAAAGCAATGGTACCAGTCTCAGAAGTACCATGGTTCTTCAGTAAAGCAATGGTACCAGTCTCAAAAGTACTATCATCTTCAGAGGGAACGTTATAACTTTCGTGGACACTTTGCGTAGATGTCAGTGCACCTGTAATCGGAACATGCCTCGAGGGAAAGTTGAGTGTCATCAATATTCATTGCTGCCCAGCTTCTTTTAAAAACTTAGCAGCACATACATTTCAATAAAAGGGAGCCGCGATAGCTCAGTGGTTAGTGAACTGGACTACAAAGGACAAGATGACGGGTTAGATCGACGGCTGCCAGGTTCACCCAGCCTTAAATGGTTACCGGATTTTTTTCTGGGAAAGTAAAACGGCACAGGCGTAATACCGACCACATTACCCCAAAAATCAAGTGTCTTTCGTTACTGTCTTTCGGTACCAGATAAAAATCAGGTACTCATTTCAGGCTAGGTGAACCTAGAAGAAAGCGGCTGTAATAAACTTTAACCGGCTTTGAGAATAGTGTGTAATTAATTAAACCTGCTGTGAGAATAGTGAGTAATTAATTAAACCTGCTGTGAGAATAGTAAGGAATAAATTAAATCGACTGCGAGAATAGTGAGTAATAAATGAAAACGAGTGTGAGAATAGTGAGTAATAAATTAAACCGGCTGTGAAAATAGTAAGAAAGAAATTAAACCGGCTGTGAGAATAGTAAGGAATAAATTAAACCGGCTGTGAGAATAGTGAGTAATAAATGAAAACGGGTGTGAGATTAGTGAGTAATAAAAAAACCGGCTGTGAGAATAGTGAGTAATAAATAAAACCGGGTGTGAGAATAGTGAGTAATAAATGAAAACGGGTGTTACGAAAATAAAGTAAAGTCTGCATGGGATGAGGAAACGGGCGAAAAGTGGGGAATATTTTATTGCCTGCGATAACAATTTCTCTGATGTTATCACGAAACGGCACGGTTATTGCCCGCAAGAAAATTGCTGTCACGAGACGTCAGGTAAATTAGAGGAAAAGTGATGACAGTTTTCTAAGCGGTTGGAGGAAGCGCTGATTGCTGGGATATATCAAGTGTGCTCATGTTCTCGTGCAAATATGAACAATTGACAGGTTTTTTTTTTTATAACCTACATTGAAATCAAAGAGACGTGAATGCACGTCAAGAGTGGAGTGAATTCTCTGAAGAAAAGAAACGTAATGTAAAGGCTTATAAAAATAAAAGCTTGGAAGAAAACAATTTTAAAGTTTTTGACATCAAATGTGAGATTGGAACAAAAGGTATCCATTGTATCAAAACCATAATGAAAGTAGTAGATTCGACGCACACTTGTCTACTGTATCGAGACCATAATGAAAGTAGTAGATTCGACGAACACTTGACTACTGTATCGAGACCATAATGAAAGTAGTAGATTCGACGCACACTTGTCTACTGTATCGAGACCATAATGAAAGTAGTAGATTAGACGCACACTTGTCTACTGTTTCAAGACCATATTGAAAGCAGTAGATTAGACGCACACTTGACTACTGTATCGAGACCATAATGAAAGTAGTAGATTAGACGCACACTTGTCTACTGTATCGAGACCATAATGAAAGTAGTAGATTAGACGCACACTTGTCTACTGTATCGAGACCATGATGAAAGTAGTAGATTCGACGCACACTTGTCTACTGTATCAAGACCATATTGAAAGCAGTAGATTAGACGCACACTTGACTACTGTATCGAGACCATAATGAAAGTAGTAGATTAGACGCACACTTGTCTACTGTATCGAGACCATAATGAAAGTAGTAGATTAGACGCACACTTGTCTACTGTATCGAGACCATGATGAAAGTAGTAGATTCGACGCACACTTGTCTACTGTATCGAGACCATGATGAAAGTAGTAGATTAGACGCACACTTGTCTACTGTTTCAAGACCATAATGAAAGCAGTTGATTAGACGCACACTTGTCTACTGTATCAAAACCATAATTAATGTAGTAGATTAGACGCACACTTGTCTACTGTATCAAAACCATAATTAATGTAGTAGATTAGACGCACACTTGTCTCCTGTATCAAGACCATAATGAAAGTAGTAGATTAGACGCACACTTGTCTACTGTATCAAAACCATAATTAATGTAGTAGATTAGACGCACACTTGTCTCCTGTATCAAGACCATAATGAAAGTAGTAGATTAGACGCACACTTGTCTCCTGTATCAAGACCATAATGAAAGTAGTAGATTAGACGCACACTTGTCTACTGTATCAAGACCATAATGAAAGTAGTAGATTAGACGCACACTTGTCTCCTGTATCAAGACCATAATGAAAGTAGTAGATTAGACGCACACTTGTCTACTGTATCAAAACCATAATTAATGTAGTAGATTAGACGCACACTTGTCTACTGTATCAAAACCATAATGAAAGTAGTAGATTAGACGCACACTTGTCTACTGTATCAAAACCATAATGAAAGTAGTAGATTAGACGCACACTTGTCTACTGTATCAAGACCATAATGAAAGTAGTAGATTAGACGCACACTTGTCTACTGTATCAAGACCATAATGAAAGTAGTAGATTAGACGCACACTTGTCTACTGTATCAAGACCATAATGAAAGTAGTAGATTAGACGCACACTTGTCTACTGTATCAAGACCATAATGAAAGTAGTAGATTAGACGCACACTTGTCTACTGTATCAAGACCATAATGAAAGTAGTAGATTAGACGCACACTTGTCTACTGTATCAAGACCATAATGAAAGTAGTAGATTAGACGCACACTTGTCTACTGTATCAAAACCATAATGAAAGTAGTAGATTAGACGCACACTTGTCTACTGTATCAAGACCATAATGAAAGTAGTAGATTAGACGCACACTTGTCTACTGTATCAAAACCATAATGAAAGTAGTAGATTAGACGCACACTGATCTACTGTATCAAGACCATAATGAAAGTAGTAGATTAGACGCACACTTATCTACTGTATCAAGACCATAATGAAAGTAGTATTGATTTCAACAAATCATGGAACAGTAGATTTTTCTCAAAGCTTTATTAGCGACCTAGCGTAACGCTGATCACGTCACCAACAATTGTGTGACTGGTCAGGGATAAAGATGAGTACAAGCACAACGCCTACCAATATATCAATTAAATAACAGATTCATTAATTTAAACAAAAATCTTTAATTAAAAGAAAAGTTTAAGACGCTCTTTAAATATGGAACAAATGCATTAGACGATGCAACAGAAATTTAAATTAATAGTTAACTTTTTTCATCCACAGTTAGTGTACAGTTAAGTTATTATTATTATTATTATTATTTTTTTTTTTTTTTTTTTTTTTTTTTTTTTGCGTTCGCCAGCTTTCACCTCTGACGAAGTCCCTAGAGACTAGGAAATGAATTTTGCGTGTTAATCCGTTTTTACCTGGCAGCCATGTGCACAGGGGCCCCTCACCGCACAGGCAGATAACACCAACTTCGGAGGTACTCATATTTTTTTTTTTCGTCGATTAGTAATTGACGTTTCAAGTCGGGCCTCGCTGATGAGACCAGGGGTGGTTGCCGCAGGGAGAAATCATAAATAAAAATTCCAACTAGTGCGGCCGGGATTTGATCTCACAACCTCTCTGTCTTGAGACCGACGTCTTGCCTTGAGCCCAACCAATCCTCCGGTTAAGTGATGAAGTACAAAATGTTAAAAAGGCAACGATATTACACAACTCACACAATCGTATTACAAAACTCACTTAATGGTCTTACAGGATTCATTCAATGTATTACACAATTCATCCAACAGTTTTACAAGATTCATACAATGTTATAATAAACAGTCGTTTAAAATTGTTATAGGATCTCATAATTAAATCATTTCTGTTTGCGTTGCAACTTCACATATTGGTTTAGCAGAACTGTCCCCAAGGCACTATCAACATCCCTAGAAAAATTTCTTATCCTTGTCAGTAAATATCGAACGAAGCCTTATTGATTACATGAATTTGTTGGCAAGTCACATCTTTTTTTCTATGGTCGTTGTCTTCTGCTCGCAACACTCTTGACTCCAAAGTTTCACAATTTCAAAATTGCATTTTTATCGGTCGCAGTGTTCTTCTCTTCAAGGTAACGATCATTAGATGAACGTATTATATGCCCCTTCCCCCTCTTATCCAACGAAGGGTTGGAAGCCCAATCGACGGCTTCCGAGTTCACCCAGCCTTTAATGGGTACCGGATTTTTATGGGAAAGTAAAGCGGCACGGGCATAATACCAACCACATTACTCAAAAATCAGTTGTCAAAGGTCTGTAAAATTTATGGTCATTAACACCATATTCCCTATACGCCAGTAGTAGCGGTGGCTGTGAACTCAACAGAAAAGTGGAATAACATGCACCGAAATACAATAGATTTGGCACCGACTTTGCACCAAAACGGTGCCAAAAAAAAATTATTTTTTTTTTTCGAATTCGCGATTTTTTCGAACTTCATTATTTTTTTTTTGAAAAATTTTTTTTTTTGGTGTTCGTCAGTTTGTCGAATCACTGAGAGCTTAACTCAGGTAAATTCAATAGAGACTCGGTGCTAATCCGTGTCCGGTGATCGTCGCTCGCTGTGTGAAATTTGTGAAAGAGTATTTTAAAAGAGTATGTGAAAGTAAAATTCAGAATTATTTAAAAAAATATGTATTTGTGAAAGTAAACTCAGAATTATTAAAAATAAAAAAATAAAAAAATAAAAAAAAACAGTCTCCCTTCAGGATTCGAACACGGGTCTACTACGTGACAGGCCAGGCAACATGTAAAAAAAAATGCTGACAAGCAATAACATTGAAAGGTTAGTTTTGTCGAACGGTCTCCTGTGTTTCTGAGAGCTTAACCGCAGGTAAATTCAATAGAGACTCGGTGCTAAGCGGCTTATTGTCCGGTGATCGTCGCTCGCTGTGTGTTAGAAATTTGTGAAAGAGTATTTTAAATTCCGTTAGCCAACTCAGGTAGAACCCCGATTGAAAAGAAAACGGACTTATGTTAAAAATAGTAAAATATAAGTGGTCGTGTGTGTTATCGCTACCAACATCATCATGTGTCGTGTAGTAAGGTGTGCTAATATTAAATAGTGACGCTCGCTCTTTCTCATTCAATGAAAAGCAAAACAAAATTCTATATTTCACAACTTTATTAATACATCATATATATATTACTGTCCGGTCGTTGATAATTTTAAGCGTCTGGGTTTCCTCCCTCCTGTTTTGGTGGTACTGTTTGTTAAATGTCTATCAAACACAGGTGCATAGGAAGTTTCATTAGCCTTCAAAACACAACCGCCCTCCATTTTGACAAAACCTTGATCAAAGCTGGAATAGGTAATCGGTGACTTTGCTGAAACATCCTGGGCATCCATACTGGCTGCCGGAGCTGTCGTCTGATTAACAAGATTGAGGTCCCCTTGGTTAACAAAAAAGGGCGTGTAGTTGATGTTAGCATAAGCGTTTTCGAGACTGCCTTAACGCCATCTATAGACAATGGAACTACCCCCTCTGCCTTCATGTCCTATCATCATCATGTGCCACCCTCAACACCATCACCCCTTCATGTCCTATCATCATCAAGCCACACAAAGTATCAACCCCTTCATGGCCTATCATCATCATGTGCCACCCTCAACACTATCATCATCATGTGCCACCCTCAACACTATCATCATCATGCGCCACCCCCAACACCATCATCAAACCTTCATATCCCATCATCATCTTGTGCCCTACCATTAAATAGTGACTCTCTCTCTCTCTCTCTCTCTCTCTCTCTCTCTCTCTCTCTCTATCGCATATCCAAGCTAACTCAAGTCAAATAAAAATCATCACCAAGCCACACAAATTGACACATCATCATCATAGGCCACCCTCAACACTATCATCATCATGTGCCACCCTCACTCTCTCTCTCTCTCTCTCTCTCTCTCTCTCTATCGCATATCCAAGCTAACTCAAGTCAAATAAAAATCATCACCAAGCCACACAAATTGACACATCATCATCATGTGCCACCCTCAACACTATCATCATCATGCGCCACCCCCAACACCAGCCCTTCATGTCCTATCATCATGTGCCACCCTCAACACCATCATCAAACCTTCATGTCCTATCATCATCATGTGCCACCCTCAACATCAAACCTTCCGGCTTGGACGGAGGAACTGTTTTCCATCAGTCGAGTAAATGAAACAAACCCCGTTACATATGTGTTGAAAGACGATAAGGGCGATGAGATAGAGGGGTCATTCTACACACCGAAAATTCAAAAGTTGGAGACAAACTCATCATCCCTGCATGTCCTATCATCAACCCACACAAAGTATCAACAAGCGAAATTCTCTCTCTCTCTCTCTCTCTCTCTCACACTCTCTCTCTCTCTCTCTTTCTCTCTCTCTCTCGCTCTGTCTCTCTCACATTCATGATAAACCAAAACAAAATAGGCTCATATTAAAAAAGTCGACCTAAAACCGTAAAATATTCCACTACAACACAGACCGCTAGACTGAACAGTACTATGAAAATAAACGTCCGTGAATCAAGCGCGCTTATAACACGAAGTCTCACATCCGACTAGTTTAAATATAATCCGTAAATCAAAGTTAGGAGGCAAGGGCAGAAACTTAGGAGGTAAGGGCAGAAACCAAAGAGGCAAGGGCAGAAACCTAGGAGACAAGGTCAGAAATCTAGGAAGCTGTGTTAGAAAACAAGGAGGGGAGGTCAGAAATCTAGGAAGCTGTGTTAGAAAACAAGGAGGGAGGTCAGAAACCTAGGAGACAAGGGCAGAAACTTAGGAGGTAAGGGCAGAAACCAAAGAGACAAGGTTAGAAAACAAGGAGGGAGGGTCAGAAATCTAAGAGGCAAGGGCAGAAACCTAGGAGGCGAGGTCAGAAACCTAGGAGGCGAGGTCAGAAACCTAGGAGGCGAGGTCAGAAAACAAGGAGGGAAGGTCAGAAACCTAGGAGACATGGACAGAAAACTAGGAAGCAAAGGCTGAAAACCAAAGAGGCAAGGTCAGAAATCTAGGAAGCTGCATTAGAAAACAAGGAGGGAAGGTAAGAAACCTATCTACTTCCATACTGATACTAGTTAGACACATCGATCAGATAGTTACATCCAAATAGCAAACATTTTACCCCAGAACACAAAAATTTAGGGTCATACTCAAAAAGTCGACCTAAAAATCCCGAAAGCTACTCACATAGTCATACTAGTTAGACACAACGAGCAGGAAGTTATATTCTAGGTCCAAAATGTTGGACCAAATCACAACGAACCACGAACCACAACCCCACGATCCATGGACTTAACGAACCATCAACTCACGAACGCGCCGATGAACGCATCGGGTTTCGTGTATAACCCAGGCTCCAATGTCACGTTGACATCAAATCTAGCGTCGCAAATATCGTCGTTATCGAGAGATTCGTAGCGAATCCAGACATCACCCTCTATTACATTGAAATAATTTAGTGGAAATTGTATCTCCACCAGTGCGATCTCATACTGCGTCGAAAATTGCCTCCAGCGTTCTCTAACATTGCCTCGATCGTTCTTTAACATTACCTCCAGCGTTCTCTAACATTGCCTCGATCGTTCGTTAACATTGCCTCGATCGTTCTTTAACATTACCTCCAGCGTTCTCTAACATTGCCTCGATCGTTCGTTAACATTGCCTCCAGCGTTCTCTAACATTGCCTCCAGCGTTCTCTAACATTGCCTCCAGCGTTCTCTAACATTGCCTCCAGCGTTCTCTAACATTGCCTCCAGCGTTCTATAACATTGCCTCCAGCGTTCTCTAACATTACCTCGAGCGTTCTCTAACATTGCCTCGATCGTTCTTTAACATTGCCTCGATCGTTCTTTAACATTGCCTCCAGTGTTCTCTTCACAAGTTTCGTAAGGGAAACATTTGTCGTACTGGGAGAAAAACTCGTTTACCCTATCCATTTTAACGACCCCTTCTAATGATGACTCGCTGAGTGCCAAGTACAGACTATCTGTATCCATTTCACAGAGTCGAAAGTCGGACCTCTCTACGAATCTATCCAGGAAGTCATAGTAAAATTCCAACATTCCCAATTTGGTGTACTGGTAGACGAAAAAACCAAGCTGTGAAGGAAGATCCCACAGGATACTTCGATTTCCAAGCGACACCTCATACAGGTCTTCACCAATAGGCGTCATGGTTTTAAACAGGGGGTTAATTACCAACTTTGTTGTATTGGCCCCCTCTTTAACATAGGTCACGTTCACATGTTTCCCCAAATTCGTCAAGGTCTTCCCATAGGCCGAGAAAAATATTACCACCAGATCACAAAAATGTAGGCAGAAACCTAGGAGGCAAGGTCAGAAACCTAGGAGACAAGGTCAGAAACATAGGAGGCAAGGGCAGAAACCTAAGAGGCAAGGGCAGAAACCTAAGAGGCAATGATGGGGGCTATTCCTAACTTTCTTCTCAGTTCTTCATTTCTGAGCTTATCTCTCAGACTGTTTCCTGTCATTCGTCTAACACATTTCATCTCTGAGATCACAAAAATTTAGGCACATACTCAAAAAGTCGACCTCAAAACCATAAAAAGCTACTCCCACATTCATCTAAAAGTTACACCAAAACCGCACCAGATTTGCACCGTGCAAAAACATGCACAAGTTTGACACGCGCACCAGTTTGGCACAATGCACCAATAGACATCCCCATACCAAAAATTTACTTTGATAATCACTTTTATGATTGATACGCCCCTTACGAAGGCTGATTGTTACGCCCCTTACGAAGGCTGATTGTTACGCCCCTTACGAAGGTGCATTGTGCCAAACTGGTGCGCGTGTCAAACTTGTGCATGTTTTTGCACGGTGCAAATCTGGTGCGGTTTTGGTGTAACTTTTAGATGAATGTGGGAGTAGCTTTTTATGGTTTTGAGGTCGACTTTTTGAGTATGTGCCTAAATTTTTGTGATCTCAGAGATGAAATGTGTTAGACGAATGACAGGAAACAGTCTGAGAGATAAGCTCAGAAATGAATCACTTTTATGATTGATACGCCCCTTACGAAGGCTGATTGTTACGCCCCTTACGAAGGCTGATTGTTACGCCCCTTACGAAGGTGCATTGTGCCAAACTGGTGCGCGTGTCAAACTTGTGCATGTTTTTGCACGGTGCAAATCTGGTGCGGTTTTGGTGTAACTTTTAGATGAATGTGGGAGTAGCTTTTTATGGTTTTGAGGTCGACTTTTTGAGTATGTGCCTAAATTTTTGTGATCTCAGAGATGAAATGTGTTAGACGAATGACAGGAAACAGTCTGAGAGATAAGCTCAGAAATGAAGAACTGAGAAGAAAGTTAGGAATAGCCCCCATCATTGCCTCTTAGGTTTCTGCCCTTGCCTCTTAGGTTTCTGCCCTTGCCTCCTATGTTTCTGACCTTGTCTCCTAGGTTTCTGACCTTGCCTCCTAGGTTTCTGCCTACATTTTTGTGATCTGGTGGTAATATTTTTCTCGGCCTATGGGAAGACCTTGACGAATTTGGGGAAACATGTGAACGTGACCTATGTCAAAGAGGGGGCCAATACAACAAAGTTGGTAATTAACCCACTGTTTAAAACCATGACGCCTATTGGTGAAGACCTGTATGAGGTGTCGCTTGGAAATCGAAGTATCCTGTGGGATCTTCCTTCACAGCTTGGTTTTTTCGTCTACCAGTACACCAAATTGGGAATGTTGGAATTTTACTATGACTTCCTGGATAGATTCGTAGAGAGGTCCGACTTTCGACTCTGTGAAATGGATACAGATAGTCTGTACTTGGCACTCAGCGAGTCATCATTAGAAGGGGTCGTTAAAATGGATAGGGTAAACGAGTTTTTCTCCCAGTACGACAAATGTTTCCCTTACGAAACTTGTGAAGAGAACACTGGAGGCAATGTTAAAGAACGATCGAGGCAATGTTAAAGAACGATCGAGGCAATGTTAGAGAACGCTCGAGGTAATGTTAAAGAACGCTGGAGGCAATGTTATAGAACGCTGGAGGCAATGTTAGAGAACGCTGGAGGCAATGTTAGAGAACGCTGGAGGCAATGTTAGAGAACGCTGGAGGCAATGTTAGAGAACGCTGGAGGCAATGTTAGAGAACGCTGAGGCAATGTTAGAGAACGCTGGAGGCAATGTTAGAGAACGCTGGAGGCAATGTTAACGAACGATCGAGGCAATGTTAGAGAACGCTGGAGGTAATGTTAAAGAACGATCGAGGCAATGTTAACGAACGATCGAGGCAATGTTAGAGAACGCTGGAGGTAATGTTAAAGAACGATCGAGGCAATGTTAGAGAACGCTGGAGGCAATTTTCGACGCAGTATGAGATCGCACTGGTGGAGATACAATTTCCACTAAATTATTTCAATGTAATAGAGGGTGATGTCTGGATTCGCTACGAATCTCTCGATAACGACGATATTTGCGACGCTAGATTTGATGTCAACGTGACATTGGAGCCTGGGTTATACACGAAACCCGATGCGTTCATCGGCGCGTTCGTGAGTTGATGGTTCGTTAAGTCCATGGATCGTGGGGTTGTGGTTCGTGGTTCGTTGTGATTTGGTCCAACATTTTGGACCTAGAATATAACTTCCTGCTCGTTGTGTCTAACTAGTATGACTATGTGAGTAGCTTTCGGGATTTTTAGGTCGACTTTTTGAGTATGACCCTAAATTTTTGTGTTCTGGGGTAAAATGTTTGCGATTTGGATGTAACTATCTGATCGATGTGTCTAACTAGTATCAGTATGGAAGTAGATAGGTTTCTTACCTTCCCTCCTTGTTTTCTAATGCAGCTTCCTAGATTTCTGACCTTGCCTCTTTGGTTTTCAGCCTTTGCTTCCTAGTTTTCTGTCCATGTCTCCTAGGTTTCTGACCTTCCCTCCTTGTTTTCTGACCTCGCCTCCTAGGTTTCTGACCTCGCCTCCTAGGTTTCTGACCTCGCCTCCTAGGTTTCTGCCCTTGCCTCTTAGATTTCTGACCCTCCCTCCTTGTTTTCTAACACAGCTTCCTAGATTTCTGACCTCCCCTCCTTGTTTTCTAACACAGCTTCCTAGATTTCTGACCTTGTCTCCTAGGTTTCTGCCCTTGCCTCTTTGGTTTCTGCCCTTACCTCCTAAGTTTCTGCCCTTGCCTCCTAACTTTGATTTACCGATTATATTTAAACTAGTCGGATGTGAGACTTCGTGTTATAAGCGCGCTTGATTCACGGACGTTTATTTTCATAGTACTGTTCAGTCTAGCGGTCTGTGTTGTAGTGGAATATTTTACGGTTTTAGGTCGACTTTTTTAATATGAGCCTATTTTGTTTTGGTTTATCATGAATGTGAGAGAGACAGAGCGAGAGAGAGAGAAAGAGAGAGAGAGAGTGAGAGAGAGAGAGAGAGAGAGAGAGAGAGAGAATTTCGCTTGTTGATACTTTGTGTGGGTTGATGATAGGACATGCAGGGATGATGAGTTTGTCTCCAACTTTTTGAATTTTCGGTGTGTAGAATGACCCCTCTATCTCATCGCCCTTATCGTCTTTCAACACATATGTAACGGGGTTTGTTTCATTTACTCGACTGATGGAAAACAGTTCCTCCGTCCAAGCCGGAAGGTTTGATGTTGAGGGTGGCACATGATGATGATAGGACATGAAGGTTTGATGATGGTGTTGAGGGTGGCACATGATGATAGGACATGAAGGGCTGGTGTTGGGGGTGGCGCATGATGATGATAGTGTTGAGGGTGGCACATGATGATGATGTGTCAATTTGTGTGGCTTGGTGATGATTTTTATTTGACTTGAGTTAGCTTGGATATGCGATAGAGAGAGAGAGAGAGAGTGAGGGTGGCACATGATGATGATAGTGTTGAGGGTGGCCTATGATGATGATGTGTCAATTTGTGTGGCTTGGTGATGATTTTTATTTGACTTGAGTTAGCTTGGATATGCGATAGAGAGAGAGAGAGAGAGAGAGAGAGAGAGAGTCACTATTTAATGGTAGGGCACAAGATGATGATGGGATATGAAGGTTTGATGATGGTGTTGGGGGTGGCGCATGATGATGATAGTGTTGAGGGTGGCACATGATGATGATAGTGTTGAGGATGGCACATGATGATGATAGGTCATGAAGGGGTTGATACTTTGTGTGGCTTGATGATGATAGGACATGAAGGGGTGATGGTGTTGAGGGTGGCACATGATGATGATAGGACATGAAGGCAGAGGGGGTAGTTCAATTGTCTATAGATGGCGTTAAGGCAGTCTCGAAAACGCTTATGCTAACATCAACTACACGCCCTTTTTTGTTAACCAAGGGGACCTCACTCTTGTTAATCCGACGACAGCTCCGGCAGCCAGTATGGATGCCCAGGATGTTTCAGCAAAGTCACCGATTACCTATTCCAGCTTTGATCAAGGTTTTGTCAAAATGGAGGGCGGTTGTGTTTTGAAGGCTAATGAAACTTCCTATGCACCCGTGTTTGATAGACATTTAACAAACAGTACCACCAAAACAGGAGGGAGGAAACCCAGACGCTTAAATTATCAACGACCGGACAGTAATATATATGATGTATTAATAAAGTTGTGAAATATAGAATTTTGTTTTGCTTTTCATTGAATGAGAAAGAGCGAGCGTCACTATTTAATATTAGCACACCTTACTACACGACACATGATGATGTTGGTAGCGATAACACACACGACCACTTATATTTTACTATTTTTTAACATAAGTCCGTTTTCTTTTCAATCGGGGTTCTACCTGAGTTGGCTAACGGAATTTAAAATACTCTTTCACAAATTTCTAACACACAGCGAGCGACGATCACCGGACAATAAGCCGCTTAGCACCGAGTCTCTATTGAATTTACCTGCGGTTAAGCTCTCAGAAACACAGGAGACCGTTCGACAAAACTAACCTTTCAATGTTATTGCTTGTCAGCATTTTTTTTTACATGTTGCCTGGCCTGTCACGTAGTAGACCCGTGTTCGAATCCTGAAGGGAGACTGTTTTTTTTTATTTTTTTATTTTTTTATTTTTAATAATTCTGAGTTTACTTTCACAAATACATATTTTTTTAAATAATTCTGAATTTTTACTTTCACATACTCTTTTAAAATACTCTTTCACAAATTTCACACAGCGAGCGACGATCACCGGACACGGATTAGCACCGAGTCTCTATTGAATTTACCTGAGTTAAGCTCTCAGTGATTCGACAAACTGACGAACACCAAAAAAAAATTTTTCCCAAAAAAAATAATGAAGTTCGAAAAAATCGCGAATTCGAAAAAAAAAATAATTTTTTTTTTTGGCACCGTTTTGGTGCAAAGTCGGTGCAAAGTCGGTGCCAAATCTATTGTATTTCGGTGCATGTTATTCCACTTTTCTGTTGAGTTCACAGCCACCGCTACTACTTACGCCACTTGGCGTGACGGAGGCACTTTACTTTTTTTTTTCTTCTTTACTTATCCAACGAGTCCGTTGCTTTACAGATGATTATTGTTAGGTAGCCAGTGGGAGCAGTAGTTAATTATCTGGCCTCCTGGGAATAAGAGATTGCACTGATAAGAGACTCACGATCGACGGCTTCTATGTTCACCTAGCCTTAAATGAGTACCTGATTTTTATCTGGTACCGAAAGACAGTAACGAAAGACACTTGATTTTTGGGGTAATGTGGTAGGGTATTACGCGAGTGCCGTTTTACTTTTCCAGAACAAATATTCCGGTACCCATTAAAGGCTGGGTGAACCGGAAGCAGTCGGTTGGAATCGAACCCTACCTCTTGCCTTTGTGGTCCAGTTCACTAACCACTGAGCTATCGCTGTTCCTATTAATTCATTAGACAACTCATTATTGTTTATCACGATCCACGTGACCGAAATGAGATTAGTGCACAGGTTATTATTAGTTGGAAATGACATCAGCTCCTCTGTTTGTCGCTTGCCGAAATATCGTTAGGAATCTAGGACGGCTCTCTGTTGCAACATGTACAAAACATACTGTGGACAATTTAGACGGTTAGACTAACAGGGAATCTGAGACAAGAGCCTTAGGGCTTAAAGTTATGTGGGGCTGTTCACCTTTTGTAATTAGAACAGTGATCTGGATCTTTGATGATTCAGAATTGTTTTATCTGAGCTACCAACTGAGAGGTGAAGAAATGAATAATCAAATCATTAGGATTTATATTGTCTTAATGAGAGATGAATTAAAAATTACAGGTTACAGTAACTTTCAGGACATTATCTTTGTGAGAAAAGAATTTAAAAATTATAGGTTACAGTAACGTAACTTTCAGGACATTGTCTTAATGAGAGATGAATTAAAAAATGATAGGTTACAGTAACTGTTATGTCATTGTCTTAATGAGAGATGAATTAAAAATGTATAGGTTACAGTAACTGTTATGTCATTGTCTTAATGAGAGATGAATTAAAAATTATAGGTTACAGTAACTTTCAGGACATTGTCTTAATGAGAGATGAATTAAAAAATTATAGGTTACAGTAACTTTCAGGACATTGTCTTAATGAGAGATGAATTAAAAAATGACAGGTTACATTAACTATTATGTCATTGTCTTAATGAGAGATGAATTAAAAAATGACAGGTTACATTAACTATTATGTCATTGTCTTTCACTGAAACCAGACATGCTTGTACAATTTTTATGAGAGTTAATTGAGTTAACGGGAGTGTCATGTTCCGCTCATTGTCATATTCCAAGACATACGACTATTGTTTAGCGGTAAGGACAATGATCGACTTAGACAAAAGAGGAATATATATGTACAGGAATGAGTACTAATATATTAATTAGACTGATTCAGAGATTTAGCCATAGCCTAGCAAAGACGAGTTTAGTCGGAAGATAGCCATAAGAAAAAGTGTAGGATAGAGATTCATTCAGCCTCGTGAGAGTCAGTTCGAGTTCATCTAGCAATCAGCTACATTAAGAGCTAACGTTACCTAAGAAAGGAACTAAAGTTAACCATGTTGAGACATAATAAGATCGTCAGGAAGTCTGAAGCCGACATTTAAGAGGACACATTTCTGAACAGCCAAATGTGAAGGCAGTTCCCAGTTGGTCATAGAGCTTGGCGCATTGATTTGTTGCCTAGACGTTCAAGCTGACATAAGATAATGGATTATTATAAGAGACAGTTCCGTCCGGTGGTAGACGATGGAGACAACAGAACCAGAGAAATGAAACCAATCTACATCATCTACGAGTTTGTTGACTTCAGCAACGAGAACCCCTAGTTCAGTTTATATCAGAACACGAGTGGGAGATTAAATGAGTTTGAGTCAATTTGTCACCTGAGCAACCACATTACCCTCGCCAAGCAGACGTCATGGCGAGTGTGCTATCCACTATATTCTATAGGAAACATGGCTCCTGACAGCGCAAGAGCTGAAAACTGCCATGGACTCACGGCTAATGGCTTACGCCTAGTTCGGTGAACCAGACCATCCAACCCAATCCACCTATTTGGGGTACCTTTAATGGCCAGACTAGACAGGTTGTCTGTTACTAGTAACAGCCTGTCAAGTCTGGCCAAGAGAGTAGTGATTGGGAGAGAAGACAACTCGGGTTTACTCAAACACACCATGCCGATGTGCTGGACCTGATGGTGCACCTATCGCGAACAGCAACATATCGCATTTACTACCACTTTACGTCCATTTAATGACGTTTGACGAAATGGCCTGAAAACTGCCAGCGACTGAAAGCTGATGACCAGATCGGCGAACAAGAACTAGCCAAGCCTGCAATAATTCTGTCAGTCTTCGGGTGAAAGCTCTCATCGCATATTTTAT
Source organism: Megaustenia siamemsis (assembly GCA_032433765.1). Classification (NCBI taxonomy): domain Eukaryota; kingdom Metazoa; phylum Mollusca; class Gastropoda; order Stylommatophora; family Ariophantidae; genus Megaustenia; species Megaustenia siamemsis. Next base: position 112,611,445 of record JAVIAB010000051.1, read on the forward strand.
AAATTGATCGTAAATCGTCGACGCTATACAGCAGAGACAATATCAGATTGCAGAATGTTTGCATGTTGAAAGAAATCTGTTCTATCTACCCATGCAATCAGTTTCATTGCTGTCAAGAATTCCCCATATCTGCTCCACCACATTTCACAGCATTGCTCAAAATGCATCAGTAAGTTGACAACGTCGCTCCGTGCACGTCCTACTCAAATGTGCAGGCGTCGACCCCAAATCTCCTTAGTCACCTCGTGTGACATGCGCGGCAGGTGATAGTGGCTCTATTCCATTCTCCCTTCACCGTGGGGACCCCGGTAGCTAAACAGGGGAGTTCAAAGAATTATGTCGATGTCCTACCCCACATTATTCTCTCGTCCAATAGAGGTTACATACAGTTAATAGATTTGTGTAGTCTTCAAGTAGTGGAGTTGTGTTCTGCTATAAGCGGTATAAGAGATGGACATATTGTAACTACAAGAATGCACGGTCATGCTAAACACGACACAGACACAACAGCAATAGCTGCTCATTACAGTGTCACTGACAAACTACCATTGGCGAGTCTGCTCTTCTAACTAGATACAGACTTTACCAACATTTCGTTCTCTCGTTAATCATTATATTAGTGACGTGTTTTTTCACCGTTCCTTATTTCCAGTTAATAAATTGGATCCAAACACGATCTCTTCAGCATTGTCTGGAACTTTGGTAGTGACAGCGTGACCATTGCGGTTGTAGTGAGTCGTGAAAGCTATAGTGATGGTTTGTCTGGGTCCAATGGATGATCACTGATTTATTTCACCCTTTATTGTAATGTGCTCAAATAAAATATGGTAAAAGTAGCCACATAGTGTGTGGCATCGTTTACTTGGAAGTTCTGCACTTTAACTACGGACCAACCTATCCGCCGATTCAAGAGCGTTATGTCCAAGTATTTACAGTTTTTTTGTGTATTTTGTATCATTTTCTCTCTCTCTCCCTCCCTCTCTCTCTCTCTCTCTCTCTCTCTCTCTCTCTCTCGCTTTAATTTGATTCAAAATTTGGTAAATTTAAATAAGAAACAAAATATACGTGAACTGAATGTTATGTTTCTATATAATTGTATAACTCATAATTTCAATACAGATTATCATCCTCATCATCATTGAGTACCGTCTCCGATTCGAAGGTTGGCAACCATGGAGCGCCATTTCGCTCTCTCTCTCTCTCTCTCTCTCTCTCTCTCTCTCTCTCTCTCTGCTTTGATAGTGCAGGTTGTCATAGGTTGACATGTTCATCTTTTGAAGTTACTCGTCCATTTTAGGCATTGTCTGCCTCTGCCTCTTTTACCTTGTATTTTCCCATAACAAGATTACTTTTAGTGAGCTATAGTGTCTTTTAACATGCCCCAAAAATCTCATTTTTCTTGTTTGAATTATATTTAGTAGTTCTCTTTTCATTTTAGTTGTTTCAAGACTTAATCGTTTGTTTTCTTTCATTTCCACCCAATTCTACATATTCTTCAATAAATCCACATTTCAAAGGTTTTAATTTTCTCTTCTATTTTCTTGATTAATGTCCATGTTTCTGCACCATACAGGAAAGTTTATAAGAAATAAGATTTTATATTCTTAATTTTAGCCCTGGTGCTATTTGTTTTGATGTTAGTATGTTCTTCATGACATTAAAATTACTTTTTTCCATTCCTATTCTTTTGTTTATTTCAGTTTTACATTTTCCATCACTGGTTATAGTATGTCCAAGGTAGTTGTAGCTCTGAACTGTCTCCAGGTCTATTTATTCAACTTTGATATTCACTTGTGGGTATTGAGTATTATCTTTGTTTACAATCATAGTTTTCGTCTTTTTGATATTCATATCTAATCCATATTTTTTGCTTGTCATGAGTATTTCATTAAGTAATTGTTGTAGATCTTTACGATTTTTTGGTAGAGCAAATGACAAGGAATCGGGTTCGATCGGGTGTTTTACTGGGACAGTAAAGCGGCACAGATGTAATACAGACCACATTGCCCCAAAAAATCATATGCCGAATGTTTATAAAAATTATGGTCACTAGCACCGTATTCCGTATGCACCACTTTGCGTGACGGAGCTCTTTACTTTTTTACTCACTATACAATGTATCATCATCATATCTTAGGTCATTATCAGTATCACGGCAGATAACTGTTCGAATAAGCAGATTAATTCAATAAAGAAAGAAACCATAATATTTGAATATAAGAGAAAAGATATCTGATGAAAACAAGCATCCTTTTTTGCAGTTGTTTCTTAACCTAAAAAAATTAAGATGTTTAACAGCAGCAAAAACTATCGCGATTTAAAAAGGAAACAACCCTATGATCTCTTGCCAATGCGCATTTGACATTTTAGCTGTAACCCTATACATTTAATCATGTTTTATTAGAAACTGCTCTGAGTGTATATTACTTTCCATTATATCTTTAAATATTTGATTGAACTATTTCCAATCTGTGAAACAAGCAAAATTGTAAACTTTCCAGCTTAATTGCTTCTTGTTTTAATCATTGTTTTAAGAACATTAATGCTTATTAAAAAAAAAAAAACAAGTGTTTAAGAATATTGATAAATCGGATACTCTGTAATAAGAAATGGTTAATATACAAATTATAGTACGAAAATACACAGGAAGATCAGAGCGCAGTGAACGCTTTTTGTAATATCCGCAACATCTCTCAGTATCTCTCAATATCTCTCTCTCTCTCTCTCTCTCTATATATATATATATATATATATATATATATATATATATATATATATCTCAATATCTATTTGAGAAACTGGTTAATTATTGTGATACATTGTAGAAATTGTACTTTCCTTTTTGTGAAATTTGGCCGAAGCAGCGGCATACAGCCTTTTTTTTTTTTTTTTGAACTGCATAGGGTACTTCTAATTTTCAACTTGATATATATGACCTTTTGTATCGTCCGTCTCTGATAGATACTCGTACTTACCAAACGTGACCTTGAGATCAGGGATTATCGCAGAAACCCCGTTTCCTAACCTTCTTCCAGTCCCCTCCCCCTCCCCTCATATTTTTTCCAATCAAAAATAAAATCTAGAGTTGGAACGGGATAGAGTATTTAACAACTTCACCAAAGTCATTCTTCTTCTTGTTTCCTTCCTCACTTGCCTTTCAGCGTCGAGGGTAGAAATAATTTGCGGTCTTTTGCTCTTCTGTTCTACTAACGTCACTGGACAGACACAATCTACGATTCACTTCAAAGATTGGTATTTTCCCAACGATACTATACCTGGTTAACATACGTGAACTATCCACTTTGTATTCAACCAGTCGTTTAGACAATTTAGTGTGTCAGTTGTTAACTGTTTGGGTGATACATTCTTTTGATGTTTAGAAATATTTACGTAGTAATTTGGGAGCCGCGATAACTCAGTGGTTAGTGAACCGGACTACAAAGGACAAGAGTGATCGACGGCTTACAGCCTTAAATTTGTACCGGATTTTTTCTGGGAAAGTAAAGCGGCACGGGCGTAATACCGACCACATTACCCCAAAAATCATGTGTCGATGGTCTGTAAAAATTATGATCACTAACACCATATTCTCTATACACACTTGGAGTGACGGGGCACGTTAAATTACTACTTTTACATTGTAAGTTGCTTATATTAATTTTGTTTGCTATATTGTTATTGAGTTATTTGAGGGTCATCATCATTGCACACCGAGCATGTCCATAGGTCTCTAGCGCCCCTCCTCAGCAAGCCTCGCAGTGTCCAGCGACTGACGACTCCAGTTTTATGTTGGTTGATAAGTCTTCTTACAAACCCACTCAGTTTTCTCGTTGCTGGCTGTGTCCATCTTAAGTCCCATCTCTTTCATTGCTATATTTATTGCTTAGCTTTTTTTTTTATAACAAAGTCACATTTTTACATTTCATTGAAACCCTGTGCGTGTTTATTTTCTTCTGTCAGTTATTTTTGCAATTAAAATCAAGCTCAAGTGTTCAGTAGTTTAACGTAGCTTGTGAAGAAAGTAACACAAGTCGTCACTTTGACTCACATAAGCTCATACGCACAACCGGACCGTCACAAGCAACATAGAAGTTAATAGAAATAAATAGTAAGTAAATAACGAAGCAGCGGAAAAAAAAATAACTAGATATTTACAAATGTTGCAAGTTAAACAACATTATAAACATAAAATCAATTAAAAAGTAACATTCAATAGAGAACATCAATAACAGCTAATTAAAAATGTAATAAATTAAAAACGGTTTATCCACTAAAAAATTATTTCCCTGAAGCAAATTATATGTTAGTAATATTTTTTTACTTCAATAAACATGTTATAAATCTGAACCATTCAGTCCCGGCAGTACGTCTATTGTATCTTGTACGTGTTTCATTGTGGTACTAATCCCCTTCTGTATTGCTCAAGACCAAAGGAGTAAAAAAAAATACAGATGGATTCTCATATAAAACTGTTTACAATTAATTAAAGTAACATTTCTGAATGCTCTCAGACATAGGATTATGGATAGTGCTTCTCTTAAAATGTTGGCCTGAAAGCGGATTTTGGGGGAATTAAAAAAGACGAAAGAAAGAGAGAAAATGACTGATGTCAGAAACGGTTGTGAAGTTATTTTGATAAACCTGTTAATTCCCAGGTCCCTGGACGCTTCCATATGTCGCCATTTGCTCTCCTCCATGCGGCGTGCTTCCTCTACTCTATGGACAGAAGAGGTGTAATCGCGACTTTGGTTCTCTTCTGGAACATTCTAGCTATGGTTGGAGCTAAGAGCAACGTACAGGTAAGGTTTGTTGGCGGTTTGGTATTTCCATCGTTCTATTGTCACCGGTTTGTTTTGTAGCAAATGTTCTATAGTCTGTGTAACCGGTTTGTCTTGTAGTAAATGCTCCATTTAGTCTGTGTAACCAGATTGTTTTATAATAAATGTTCTATTTAGTCTGTGTAACCGGTTTGTCTTGTATTAAATGCTCTTTTTAGTCTGTGTAACCAGATTGTTTTATAATAAATGTTCTATTTAGTCTGTGTAACCGGTTTGTCTTGTATTAAATGCTGTTTTTAGTCTGTGTAACCAGTTTGTTTTATAATAAATGTTCTATTTAGTCTGTGTAACCGGTTTATCTTGTATTAAATGCTGTTTTTAGTCTGTGTAACCAGATTGTTTTATAATAAATGTTCTATTTAGTCTGTGTAACCGGTTTGTTTTGTAGTAAATGTTCTATTCAGTCTGTGTAACCGGTTTGTCTTGTAGTAAATGTTCTATTTCGTCAGTGTAACCGTTTTGTCTTGTAGCAAAAGCTCTATTTAGTCTGTGAAACCAGTTTGTTTTATAATAAATGTTCTATAGTCTGTGTAACCAGTTTGCCTTGTAGCAAAAGCTCTATTTAGTCTGTGTAACCGGTTTGTCTTGTAGTAAATGTTCTATTTAGTCAGTGCAACCGGTTTGCCTTCTAACAAATGTTCAATAGTCTATGTAACCGTTTTGTCTTGTAGCAAAAGCTCTATTTAGTCTGTGAAACCAGTTAGTTTTATAATAAATGTTCTATAGTCCGTGTAACCGGTTTGCCTTGCAGTAAATGCTCTATTAAGTCTGCGTAACCGGTTTGTTTTATAATTAATGTTCTATTTATTCTGTGTAACCAGTTTGTTTTTGTAATAAACGTTCTATTTAGTCTTTGTAACAGGTTTGTCTTGTAGTAAAGGTTCTATTTAGTCTGTGTCACAATGATTTGCGTTATGCAAAACAAACAACCCAGTTTGTGTTATCGATGATTTGCGTTATGCAAAATAAGCAACCCAGTTTGGGTTATCGATGATTTGCGATATGCAAAAATAAATAACCCAGTTTGTTTTATCGATAATTTGTGTGATGTGAAATTAACAACCCAGTTTGTGTTATCGATGATTTGTGTGATGTGAAATGAACAACCCAGTTTGTGTTATCGATGATTTGTGTGATGTGAAATGAACAACCCAGTTTGTGCTATCGATAATTTTGTGATGTAAAATGAACAACCCAGTTTGTGTTATCGATGATTTGTGTGATGTGAAATGAACAACCCAGTTAGTGTTATCAATGATTTGTGTGATGTGAAATGAACAACCCAGTTAGTGTTATCAATGATTTGTGTGATGTGAAATGAACAACCCAGTTTGTATTATCGATGATTTGTGTGATGTGAAATGAACAACCCAGTTTGTGTTATCGATGATTTGTGTGATGTGAAATGAACAACCCAGTTTGTGTTATCAATGATTTTGTGTGATGTGAAATGAACAATCCAGTTTGTGTTATCGATGATTTGTGTGATGTGAAATGAACAACCCAGTTTGTGTTATCAATGATTTATCTGATGTGAAATTAACAACCCAGTTTGTGTTATCAATGATTTGTGTGATGTGAAATTAACAACCCAGTTTGTGTTATCAATGATTTGTGTGATGTGAAATTAACAACCCAGTTTGTGTTATCAATGATTTGTGTGATGTGAAATTAACAACCCAGTTTGTGTTATCAATGATTTGTGTGATGTGAAATGAACAACCCAGTTTGTGTTATCAATGATTTGTGTGATGTGAAATTAACAACCCAGTTTGTGTTATCAATGATTTGTATGATGGGAAATTAACAACTCGGTTCATTTTATGTTTGTGTTTTTTTTTTACCTGTCTGGTTTAAATGAACACAGATGTAATGGGGAAAAAAATCAGTAGCAACATCTCACTGTTACTGTGTGAAGCTTCTAGGTTCACCCAGCCTTAAATGGTTGTGGGGTTTTTCAGGGAAAGTGAGGCGGTACTGATGAAAAGAAAAACAAAAAATAAGTAAGTACACCAAAAAAGTGGTATGGCTGCAGCTTTACGTGTGGGAGGGACAACGAAAAATGAAAACGACGTTGTGGCGCAGCAGGTCATCAGCCGCAACAAAGGACTAAATACACAAGTATATATTAATTCATTAATTAAAACTACATAGCGACTTGATTATAGAACAAATTATTATCTGTTCCTGCTGAAGGCCAGCGGAGCCGCAGCGTCGTTATGATTTTGTCTTGTCCCTCGCCAACGTCAAACTACGGTAACCACATCATCTATATACCCATTTTTTTTTCATTCCATCTTTATCGTCAGCTTTACATCAACATGTTTCGCGCCCATCATGAGAAGAGGAAAGTTGGAATACTTGGTTACATCTGGCAAAATAAAAAGGAAAGAGAGATCGCGGACGACAAAGAGAGAAAATACTGGATAGCTTGGTGTCATGGCACAGAAAACAGCCAACAACAGAACTGATACGATGCACTGTAGATAGAAGATTTGGGGAGGACATGATCCCCTACGCCAACCGGTATGTCACATGATGATGATTACATCAGCCTCACATTTGTATGTTTTTACCACCGGGACGGTACTGGCCTAGTACTGACTACATGAGAGCAGTGTTTTCAGATGGACACCGTAACGCACACTCATGGCGTGATGTGGTTTTTTTTTTTGCTTGAAGATAAAGTAAACATGTTACATTTCTTGTTGTGTTTACCATCGCTAATTATAAATGTGACACATTTTGGTCATTCTTAAAAATGTGTGTGGACTGAAGCTGTCTAATATAGAGCGAAGTCACAATGATCTATAGGGCCGTAAAGTCTGCAGGTAATCACTATAGAACTAACACATCGCAGCGCTAACGTGTGCACGATGATCAAAAGTGTGCATATGATAACTAAATTGACACAATATAACATTATAATGTAACATTCAATATATAAATGTAAACTGTCACATTAATAAGAAAGACACCAATTGCCAACACGACGACATCATTTTTTTGTGTTTCTAAACCTGACGATTGCTGGATAGAACAGTCACCACTTTCCTTTCCTTTAAACTTCCATCGCTGCATTGACCGTCCACAAAAGCTTGAACATTGTGCCTGTCATTTCATCCTGCGTTTAATTTCTCCAGATGTGATTCATTTTTCTGATCTCTGTCTCGTAGTAGTTTCTCTATGTGTTTCTATGTCTTCCTCTTGTCCTCACTCCCTGTGGGTTCCAAGTGGGAGTTTGTCTAGCGTTGTTTGTTGTTGGTTTTCAGAGCGTCTTCCATATCAGTCGCCATCGTAATTTTTTTCTGTATTATTTCTTCAACTGATCAGTTCTTTTCAACAGTTCATCATTTCTAAAAGTGTTAGACCATCTGATCTAAATATCTTTCTCAAGAAAGCATTCATAAATGTATACATTTTCTTTGTATTTTTTGGTTGATTTTTCCAAGTTTCTGCTTCATACAACTGGCATTTGTATTGAACATTCTTTAATTATGTTGAGGATAGTCCTTTGACTTCTAGATATTCTTCAACAGAACAAAACCCTCTCTAGTATTCTCAGTCTCTACTGTAACAGATGCACCAGTTATCTGACGATATCATTTATTTTCGCACATCATCGGACTAACAAATCAAATGAGGCTAATAGAACTATTATTATCATTTATTAGTGAGGGGAGGACAGTTGGCCGATATCTATGAGAGCTGAAGAAACAAGAAAAAGTAAATGTCCAGTTTTGCCTTCCCTCGACTTTTGTAAAAGGAACTGATAAAAAACATTTACATTATTTTGTCATACTTAATACTCAAACATTCGTTAGTCATATCCAGCTCACGCGTAAATACTTTTTTTTTAAAAAATCAAACACTCATACATTTGTTATACATCTATATCAAATAACAAACATTATTATATGCAATCAAATGTGCGAACACAATTCTTAAACATAAATAGCTGATAAATTGAGAAATGACAAATGATAAATAAGATGCTATTGAAACCCTCTACATTTTTTTGTTATTGGAAGAAGCCGGACATTGATATCTAAAAATAGAAGCACTTAACCTTCCGACCGCCTTTAATTCCAATAATCAGGTCAGATGCTGTCTCCAGTTTGGATGTTATAGATTTCCATAATTGTCTGTCTTGTAGCCCAAAGGTGTACTCTGACGAATCGCATCACATTGTGTGGGTGTGTGTGTGGGTGGGTGTGTGTGTGTGTGTAGTGTGTGTGTGTAGTGTGTGTGTATGTGTGGGTGTGTGTGGGTGTGTTCTTGAGCAATGATGTGGGGAAGAGGAATTTTCACGTCCGCCTAAGAGGGACACAAAATAAGTAAAAGAAATGTTCATTTTTTAAGCAAAGCACTCTAGAATAAGGGAGCTGCGATAGCTCAGTGGTTAGTGAACTGGATTACAGAGGACAAGAGGTAGGGTTCGATCCCAACCGACGGCTTCCGTTTCGCCCAGTCTTTATTGGGTACCGGATTTTTTTCTGGGAAAGTAAAGCGGCACGGGCGTAATACCGACCACAATACCCCCCAAAAAATCATGTGTCAATGGTCTGTAAAAAGTATGATCACTAACACCATATTCCCTATACGCCACTTGGCGTGACGGGGGTATTTTACTTTGTTTTAACTCTATAATAAGAATATTTAAAAAATAAAAACAATTAAAATCCAGTTTACATTCAGAATAATACATTATTAAATGAAAATAAGCTAACAATTATAATTGAAAGTAAAGATCAGTCAAAACGTCGTGTCTTTAATGTATTATATAAAGAATATGATGTTGACTCTTTAATCTACCATAAACAAAACCCCATGAGACTGTTGAACAGCATGACACCAATTCGCTTTTCTATCTGAGATATGAAGCATAATGTCCATTATCAAGTTGGGTAAGCCAACTATAGATTTACTAAGGCCTGCAGACACACAACAAATTGGAAGACCCACCAAATAGATTGACGTTTTCAGCTGTATGGACTATAGATGGCTGACGTCACTCTACCCACAGCGCCCCTGTTCGCAAGGCTGAAAACGTCACACTAGTTTGGTGCATTTTCCTGTTTTATTTCCTTTACTCAGGTCTTAGTACATTTATAGTTGGCTGTGGGTAAACGCAGAAACTTTTCTATAGAAGATTATCATTAAGGTTGCCATGAGTCGACCAATCAGCAGTATCTTAAGATCTAATTGACACACCTCAAGAGATAGTCTATCTCTGACGTCACTTTTTCACACAATCACTGATCCTTCCTTTATATCTATCCAATCTGTTAGTTTGTCTGAAGAAAGTCTTTAACTGAACATTTCAAATTGGCTCATGTATTGTTCCTTCACTTCATAAAGTAGTTTCCAAACCTTCTCTATGTCTTCTTCAGTTTTTTTTTTCTCATTCTGATACGAAATATTTGTTATTTACCCCCTTTTTTTGTTGTTGCAAACATCACGACTTTTCTTTTTATAATAAATGTGACGTGGTAGTCTAGATATTATATGAAGCTTGACTGGGTAAATCACTATCTCCATATTCCGTGCCCAGGCAGAGTAGGTAAAGTGAATTGAGGAAGAAAGCACCAATGTTTAAACTTGGCACATGGAACGTTAAGGACCATGTGCCCTGGACTTATTAAAGCAAACACACTGAAAGAAGGACAAATTAGAACAACAGCCCTCATAGATAAAGGAACTAATTAGGCTACATGTCGATATTTTGCCCTCCTTAGGACAACCGGCAAGGCTTTTGCGAGAGTAATACTAAAACGCCTGCATAAACTTACAGAACGTGTTCTCCCCGAGTCTCAATGCGGCTTCAGGGCCAGGAGATCAACTATATACATGATTTTCGCACTTAGACAATTACAAGAAAAATGCCAGGAACAAAATATGCCGCTCTATATTGCATTTGTGGTTGTCACAAAGGCCTTCGACTCAGTAAGTAGAGATTGGCTCTACATGGTGTTAGAAAGCATAGGCTGCCCACCTAAATTCATCATTCATCATCATCATTATTGAGTGCCTTCTCCGCAACGAAGGTTGGCTACCTTGGATCGCCATTCTACTCTGTTTCTTGCTTTGATGGTGCAGGCTGTCATAGATTGACTTGTCCATCTTTTGATGTTACTCGTCCATGTTAGTCTTGGTCTGCCTCTGCCTCTTTTACCTTGTATTTTCCCTTCCAATATTACTTTTAGTATGCTGTTGTGTCTTTTAACATGCCCCAAAAATTTCATTTGTCTTGTTCTAATTCTGTTTAGTAGTTCTGTTTTCATTTTTAGTTGTTTTAAAACTTCATCATTTGTTTATTTTAGTGTATTATATAAAGCTGCCCTAGTCGCTCATAATGACGCCACCCTACAATCGTTGATCAACAACCTGGACAAAGCATGCGACCTTTTACCACTGTCAATTAATGTTCATCATCATCATCGTCATCATCGAGTGCCGTCTCCGCAACGAAGGTTGGCTACCATGGAGCGCCATTCTACTCTGTCTCTTGCTTTGATGGTGCAGATTGTCATAGGTTGACTTGTCCATCTTTTGATGTAACTCGTCCATGTTAGTCTTGGTCTGCCTCTGCGTCTTTTATTAGTGTTCAGAAAACAGTAATACTAAGTCAAGGCTCCCCTCAAACCTCTATTAATCACTTTAAAAGGTTGTCCACTAGTCAGTTCAGAAATTCAAGTATATGGATCCAGAATTACGCAAACAAAATCTCTAGATGACGAAATAAACTGCCGAATTGGTAAGGCAGCCAAGACTTTCGGCAAACCCACAGAAAGGGCCTGGAACAACACGAAATTAACACTAAAGACCAAACTCTTAATATATCAAACTTTTGTGCTTAGCACATTATTATATGGATCTGAAATCTGGACACCATACTCAAATCACGAAAAAATACTAAATGTCTTCCACATGCGATGACTCCGCAGAATAATGCACATCAAATGGCAGGACAAAATAACCAGCTTAACTGTCCTGCAACGTGCTAAGACCCCAACAATCATGTCGATACTCGGATGTCGAAACTAAGATGGCTGGGGCACGTCCAGCGAATGAAAGAAAAACGCATCCCCAAGCAAATACTATATGGTGAACTAACACACGGAAAAAGACAAATCGGCAGACCTAACCTGCGATGTAGAGATATCTGTAAATCATCTCTGGATGTTTTCTCCATCTGTGAAAATGACTGGGAACATCTGGCAAGTGATCGCACATCATGGAGAGAATATATAAGAAATGGTATAACATCATTTGAGACTGTGCTAAGACAAAACTCAGAAGAGAAAAAGGATGGAAAACCATGTGGATCTGTGGACCTGACTTGTTCATTCTGTGGCCGTGTGTGTTTGTCAAAAATTGTTAGAATTAGCCACGAGAGAAGCTATTCGACAAAAACAAAACCTAAAAAAAAATACACAATATCCTCCACTAGACCGTCTGACAAGACGAAAATGGCCATATTTATACGAAGCTAATCTATTTTAGTGGACATTCTTCCTAGATAATAGCCTTGCAGACACTTTAAAATTGATTCAGTTTGCTTGTAGTATTCTCACACTCACTTTAATGGTCATTGTTTAGTAGATGCAAGCAAAGACTATTTGTACTAAAGTCGAATCACGTTTTCTCTGCCATCATCGGATTGCTATTCACTGTGCTTTTTAACACACTCGATTGTCTCTTTTAATCCCTATGCACCGTTTGAGAGGAAGATCGTGTCATCAGCGATTGTGAGTTCTAGTCATGTTTTGCCATATGAAAGGGTCGAATGTCACAAACTTGCCATAGTTTCTGTCATTTCTCATGATGTTCTCAACATAGATTTTGAACAGGCAGGTATGAAGAGAAACTGCATCCCTGCCTCACTTTATTTTGGACTTCTACCAATCTGGTGTGGTCCTTGCTGTTGTTAGGATCATCATCACTGCACACCGGGCGACTCCATAGGTGCTCTTATATCTATCTTGAGAGTCTCCAGAAAATCCGAGGAGACCCGTGACCCAAGTGCACGAACTCCGTGACGCGGCCTGGTATACAAGGTATAGGTAAATTTTTCCTGACAATTTTGCTCGAGTAGCAACCACATTTGATGGCTTAATCATGTCTATGTTAACTCTCAGTGGTTGTTTCACTCTCTTTCCTGGAAGCTGCTTACTGTTCGGGATATAATTGATTCAATAAGGTGTAAAAGGTGTATTGGAAAGTCATTGTCATTCGTGGTGTCTCATAATTTGCCATATATACAGTCAAAGGCCTTGTTGTAATCTATTTATCATGAATGCAGATCTACATTATATTCACAACATTTCTCCAAGTCTTTTCCCATGTTGAAGATGTGGTTCTGTGTAACTCTACAGCGTCAGAACACCTGACTGAACTGCACGAAGTTCATGTTCTAATTTCCGTTCATCACATTCGATTGCTAAATATACTCATTTGGTTATTTGGTTATTTCGTTATGGAAGGCCCCGGTATCACTGCAAACGAATTAAATTCCATAATTGCTCAACCGCCCGTGCCAGCGTTATCATCCGAATCTCATCTCCCAAACAAAGAAAGGTAACTGTAGTCCCCATCATAGCAGTCTCAGCACACGCCAAAAGACATAAGGCGAAACCGCGCAGAAAGTGAACACAGCCAACTGTTCCCTGTCATACGATATCATCATTCATCGAAAGCAATTGGAATATCGAAACATGATCAAAACGGATGAGACACACAGCTCACGGTGTGCACAGAGCACTTAACTCAGTAGCTCCTGCAACAAGCCGGACTTGGAATATGAGGAAACTGCAACAAGGAAAACTTTTCATGCATAGCCTTCAAATGGTTCCTGCCGCCTATCCATCATATACCGAAAGTTCACGTCTTCCTGAAAATGATGATCGTCATGTTTTTTTTTAAATGTATAGCGCTTGATGATGTTAGGCCATCGTTGTTGACTCTATTTCCGAACATATAGACAAACAGTTGGTCGTCAGATTATCCCCGTCGCACATTAAACAACAGATCGTAAGATTAGCGTATGGCCGGTCTAGGGATATACGATGAGCCATTACGATGACGTAGCACTCGCAACAATATCGCACACACAACAATGTCGCGCCCTGATTCCTGATTACACTAGTGAATACAGCTTACGACGAACAAAACACAGTGCAAATTCCCTAAAGAGATAAAACTGCGGCTGACGAAGCAGTTCACATTAATGAGTAACATGTAAATAACTTGCGTCAGCAATTCCAACAAAGGTCATGAACAGCACCAATGAAATATACTCATTGCGTCTCGGAAGTTTCCCCCTATAATAATATTCACGTATTATTATTTGTCTCCATACTCACTGAAGGCAGTGTGCAACGTTACATAGATAACTGTGTGTGATTTCTTGGAAGACATGAAAGAAAACTTGCTGCACAATATGGTGAATGTTGAATAATAAAGGAAAGTGATTGTTTTGATTTTTGTAATGAAGGTCTCACAGAAGAAATATACAAACTAAAGTGTAACACGCCAACCTTAAAATTAAATCCTGTTCTCTGTCTCATGTTACATCGCTGCTTGACAGCGCCTTCTCATCGTGCCAATGAGACTTTGGGACCGATCTTGTGTCATGTTATCAAATTATGATATTTCTCATGCAAAGCTGATGCTAGATGATGGTGGTTTCCAGGATTATTTTCTCTTCTTCGCAACCTACGTTCCAGTTCATCCCATACGTTTTCGATGAGAGAAAGGTCAGGAGAAACAGTGACAGAAAGGTCAGGAGAAACAGTGACAGAAAGGTCAGGAAAAACAGTGACAGAAAGGTCAGGAGAAACAGTGACAGAAAGGTCAGGAGAAACAGTGACAGAAAGGTCAGGAGAAACAGTGACAGAAATGTCAGGAGAAACAGTGACAGAAAGGTCAGGAGAAACAGTGACAGAAAGGTCAGGAGAAACAGTGACAGAAAGGTCAGGAGAAACAGTGACAGAAATGTCAGGAGAAACAGTGACAGAAAGGTCAGGAGAAACAGTGACAGAAATGTCAGGAGAAACAGTGACAGAAAGGTCAGGAGAAACAGTGACAGAAAGGTCAGGAGAAACAGTGACAGAAAGGTCAGGAGAAACAGTGGGCTATTATTAGATATTGATCTGTTGTTGCTAGAAGTAGGCCATGGCCATCGTGCCATATGTGGAAGAGCATTGTCCTGCTGCATTATCATGTCTGGTCTATCTTCATTGAGGAAAGTCTCTACGTTTGGTGTCATGATTTCATTCCTGTATCCAATAACAGTGTATTTGCCATTGATGATAGTGAGGTTCGCTCTACTGTACAATAAATTCTACCCCCAAATATTACACTGCCTCCTCTTATCCTGTTTCTCTGTAACACAGAATTGCCAGCAAAACACCCTCCTGCTTGACGTATGCACATCAAACAACTCCCATCATTCCTTTACAAATATAATCTTGACTCATCAGATGACACTATGCGTCTCCATTGATGATAAAGCCGTACTACATGCTGTCTGGGTCAGACCTGGCACACTTGTCTATGACGAACTGAGAGTACTGCTCTTATTACATGTCTTTAAGGTAACAGATTTCCCTTCTGTCTCCTCTCTGTCGTTATACCAGAATGCCATCAGCAAAAGTCATATAGTTGCTGTTCCGTGATCGTTAGTGTGTACACGTTAAATAGAATAGAATTGGTGACAATGCCTTGTGGCAGCCCTGGGAAAATTGATGTTCACTCGGATGACCAACTTCCACATCTGAGTATCACCCTCCTATGAAACAGTGCTGTAGCGATCCATCTGATGAGGAAGAGATGTACTGCCAGTTTGAGGAGGATGTACATGAGGTATTCAAATGGTACACTGTTATATGCATCTTCCAGAACTATAGCAGCAGCACATGTCTCTTCTCGTCTGTGGAAGCCTTCGGAGACCTCGTAGGCGAAGACTGCCGCAGTGAGCCATGTCTCTTTGTTATAAGAATAGTCAAAAAAGACAGAATAGTTAAATAATACAGTGATGTATACGCTATTACCAAAATAGTATACCGATGGAGGTGATGTCAGTGACCAGTGCATTCATCTGGTTGGACTCACAAGACTACACCCACGCCTGTATACTAAGTGATTTGGTGAACATGAAAAGAAAAGTGGAAGTGGTCTCTATACGCGGACAAAGGGAAGAGTCATTCTATATATCTATTGTCCTTTCGAGCCGAAGACGGCACATAGGGCAGAACTACAATCTCAAAAACAGAAACCTTGCGTGCCAAAATGGCACATATTGCAGAGATCACTGCTTCTAAAATCTATGGTTCTGTTTCCATAACAATGCTTTTTACAATAACAACTTGTCAAACCATCGATCAATTTCCTTAGTCGCCTCTTACGACATACCTGGAAGGTCACAGTGTCACTATTCTTTACTTCTCACATCATGAGGCCCCGGTAACAATCGGGAGGAAGAGTCATTGCAGGAGTTAAAACTACGTTGTTACCTTTGTCTATGTCTCTGGACATGAGGGAGTACTGAGAAATGAAGTACTGGTTGGCTAGCTGTGCTGTTGTTAAAGACGGTCATCCAATGTAAACCAACAACACAAAATTATTGCTGTAGGGATGTTAGCTGCTGGAACGGCTATATCTGCTCTATCATAAGATTTCAATGTGAACCAAAACACTATATCGATGTTTATCAGAGCAACATTGACTGCCATGATCATTTCAGATTTATTGACGTGGATCGTACAGACCATTGCAGATTTGGCTCAAAGAGACAGATCTGTTACAGATCGGGTGGACTTCATCAATAACCACCGAGGTATGGGAAAGACATAAGACTTTGACAACCATGAGTCCATGTCCCTCCTTCGGATGAAAGAGATGGGAGTTAAGATAGGCACAGCCAGAAACGAGAAAATTAGTGGGCGAATAAGAGAACTAAAAACCAACACAGTACTGGAGTCGTCAGTCGCTGAACACTGCGGGACTTGCTGAGCACCTGAAACATGGACATGTTCGGAGTGCAATAATGATGACTCAATAAAAACCAAAAAAAAGTAAAGCACCCCCATCACGCCAAGTGGCGTATAGGTAATATGTTGTTAGTGACCATAAATTTTACAGACCTTCGGCACATGATTTTTGGGGTAATGTGGTCGGTATTACGCCCGTACCGCTTTACTTTCCCAGAAAAAATCCAGTACCCATTAAAGGCTGGGTGAACCCGGAAGCCGTCGGTTGGGATCGAACCCTACCTCTTGTCCTTTGTAGCCCAGTTCACTAACCACTGAGCTATCGCGGCTCCCTAAATAACTCAATAACTCAAGGTAACAGATCAGAGACGTTTAGTAATCTCTATTCGAATGATTACGTTTTTTATGTACGTGTGATCAACGCTCTTACCTATCATTCATATGTGATCATTATCCCCTTCAGCTCTTTTAGGCTTGCGCAGTGGTTATATGCCTCTGTATAACGTGAGACAATTGCCACTGCACGTGGACACCACCTACACTGAAACGTGCACCATCTTTCATGTCATGTCTTCTAAGAAATCACACACAGTGACCTATATAATTTTGCGCACAGGCTTTTGTTTTTCCTTGAGTGTATTTAGTTATCAAAAGTGATGATTCACATTTCAATCCCCAAAGTTGTAATTATTCTTTAATTAAAGACAACGACGTCACCGTTGATTAACAAATCATGACATTATCATTTCAATAATTCGGCGAAGTAAAACGATTGTATTAACTAAGAAAACAGTTAAAGATCACACTTGTATTAGAATATATACAGAACAAATGAAATGTGTTGGCCACACAACAAGAAACACTCCAATTCATACGGTTACAACGGACCCTATGAAAATGACAGACCGATATGAAGTACTCAACAACGACAATAATAGGTAAATAGAATATTTCCAACACTTGGACACGTGACACCAGAGACAAAGACGGCAAGCCATTGCTCGCTTGGGTGCTGAGAGACAAAAGGTAAAGAATAAGAATGGAGTGGTGCACTGTGCCAGCTACGTTGTGTGGATATAAAGCGCCCTCGTTGTAAGTTCTGCTACGTATTGTAGTCTCAATTTTTTTTAATATACAGATTTTATGAATGAATAATCTGCTACATTCTTCTAGCTTCTAACGTTGATATTTTATGGAAGTGGTTCAAATTTATGACACCGCAACCACAGAATGTGAATTATGTTGTTTATTGAACTAATTTGTCCTTTAGTTATTATCTTAATAGAATGTTTATAGAATGTATTAATAAAGAGAGCATATATAGCGTAATGGTTAGCGCTTTCTTGGTGGTGCAATGAGCGTGGGTTCATCCTCATTTGTGGGCTCAACCGACAAAGTTGAAATTCATAACGCTCGCTAAGTTGGGAATGTAACAAGCGAGGAGCAGCAACTCAATATCTCCCAAAAGTGTACGATGAATTTTAATGTTTTAATATTTAATTCTCACAGAAACTATTTATGGCTATATTTATCATTTTTACTCTTAACTTATGAAAAAAAACTACACACACTCAACACGCTCAAAATAATGACGTGCAAATTGTATTCACTAAACAAACATTGTTTGGTCAAAATGGTCAACCGAAATATAGAGAAATATAGATATAGGGTAGGAATTATAACATTGTTTTAAATTTTGTTCACACATTTGCATCACAAAATAATGTTTTATTCTTCCTATGCAAAATGATGCATTAAATTTATATAAAATGTATTTTGTTATAGTAACCACAGACTATTTATTGAAATTATATCTTGATGTTACTTTATTGTTCAGGACATCACATTTATAGTTGACACAACATTAATCATGACATACTCTTTCTCTGAATACATAATGATAGTCAAATTTATTGATATTTCTTGGCACAATGATTCGACTAGTGGTTGATGCACTTTTCTTAAATTAATATTCGTTAATGCTGGACACTCAAGAGACTATCGTCGGAGACTATTTGAAATGTCCATAAGTGTATATCTTGCATTCAATCTCTCTATCACTTACTTACGTTTATCAGAAATATGAAACACAACTCTCAAACACTTCACAACTTAAGTTCTTATGTTCATTGCTATCTCTACTACTCGCTATCAACTTACTTAATAACTTCTCAACTGACTTGAAACTACAACTTGAAGATTCTTAACTTCCTAACTAACTGGCTCATCTTCCTAATCTTAACATTTTAGATCTGACTTCTATCTCTATAAACTTCTAGCTCGTCGTATTTCTGACTCTTGTTCTAATTGTTCTAATTGTCCTAATAATGATTGATTGCCTAATCTAAAAGTTGTTCTCATTCTAATTGTTTTAAACCTACTGTGTTGAAGTTTAAATACTCCAACCTTACACTTTGTGTGACATATCTGCAGCCAATCAGACCGTCGCAAAGTGACAATTTTCAACCCTTCAGATAACTCGTGGAGTCATCAACTCTCATCCTTCTGACCCAAATTTTGCCCTATGACTCAGAATTGTCAAAACAAACTGTTTATTACTCTGTGAGCAACCTCTACTTGATCGCTCCCTCCCTCTGTGATTCTGTATAACATCTGGTCAGTCTTGAACTCTCCTGAGTTTAACATAATCATTACTTCATGACTTTTACCTGTCCTGATAGTTGGATGACAACTTATTTATCAGACGGCCAAAGTCATGGGGTCAATGCATGCTATTGTCATGCGCCTACTCTCACTTCCACAAACTTGGTTGAAGTGGAAATTTCCATGGACCTAAACTCTCAGTATAATTATACCTTTCCTTCCTTGCCCACTATCCCCTTGAACTTCTACCTTAAATTGGTGGGTGTCCGTTATGTCCGAGTATAATTCCTCGGTGGGTGTCCCTATCCCTACTATAAACTCTGCGCTATCTCTATTTGAACACTTTGTTATTTTGGTTGGGAATTTTCCATACCTTAAATTTTATGTCCCAACTACTGCTGGTCGCTACCATATGTTACTGCTATTGTCTATGAAAGAATGGGTAACGACTAAGTTACCTGCTCCCATGCTTTCATTAGCTTACTTTGTTACATGATTGTTCATAAATTATTATGAGTTAGTAATTGTCAATTAATCCAATTTTTTTTTACAGTATTTTGTTTTGTCTTATGGGTTTTCGGAATGCACTGTTGTCCACTCAAATAATAATGAACTTTTATTATTATATTAATTGCTAATAATTGTAATATAAAAATCCCAATTAAAAAAATTAAAAGCTGTGAGACGTATTTGAAGTATTGAGAGACAAATAGTACGAAGGATTTGTTGGCAAAAACGGAAAGGTATGACGCCTTATACTGACGTCAATATGTATACTGTTTTTTTTTTTTTACGTGACGTATGTATTGAACACAGATAACTGCTTGCAGTACGTCATTACTCTTGTGAATGTTCCATATCTTACAACAATTTGCAATAATCAACAAACTGAAGCTGTGAGTTGTAAATACAGCGATGCTGTGTACACGTAAGTTGCTGTTTGGAAGTGCATTAAAAAAAAAAAGCAAAGTCACGCCAAGTGGCGTAAAGGGAATATGGTGTTAGTGACCATAAATTTTACAGACCTTCGGCACATAATTTTTGAGGTAATGTGGTCGGTATTACGCCCGTGCCGCTTTACTTTCCCAGAAAAAAATTAGGTACCCATTAAAGGCTGGGTGAACCGGAAGCCGTCGGTTAGGATGGAACCCTACCTCTTGTCCTTTATAGTCCAGTTCACTAACCACTGAGCTATCGCGGCTCCAAAGTGTATAAGTTGCGATAAACAAATCGTTTGGCTGAAGTATGTTATGTTTTTTAAAAAAGTCCCCATAGCTGATATGTAATCTATTAGTATTGCCCATTTCTTTCTTTCATCCATACAACGACAAAAGCAATGAATAGTTGTATTCATCATCCGCCCTTAAAAGATGTTAAGTGAGCGTATGTGCGTTGTCTTGACTTTTGTCAAAGTTGTGATGTTTGCATATTTCGGCCCAATACATCAGACTTTCAACACAGTGTTTTTTTAGTACGGGGTTGCCTTCCCTCTCGATCTCTATTGACTTAGCTAGACTGGGGAATCACGAAAAGGTGTTGTAGGATCTGGGTAGTCCTGGTTCATCGATATAACAAAAACACTCAAATATAAATTGTTGACCGCTTTTAACTGTAGTTCTGATAGGCGCATTTGTCCTCATAGTACTGTCAGGAAAAGAGAACTTAAAGCCAAGGAAACAACGCAGAAGTAATGAGCCCTGGGAACTACTTCAGTGAACATTCGCTAATATGCTAACGGTCAAAAAGGAAAATGACATAGCACAAAGCAACAATCTTTAGGGAATTGTGAGCAAGAAATGATTGTACAGACTGAATCATTTCGATGTCCTCTGCAAGTCGTTTTCTTTTTGTCATTGGATAATTTATTTGGAGGTTACTTTTGTTTAAATGTATATTTGTTTCTTTAATTATCCACATTTTACAGAACATAATTGATGCTAAAATGTATTATTATTGAAATTATTTCCTGCTGCAGGTGGTTTTCAAATGAATTTTAAATAATTCGTTCATTTTCGTGAATATATTCTTTAAATTAACATTTCTGAATCATCGATTAAGCTGTGCAAATTATATAGCTATCGGGTGGCATTCATCAAAATACAAGGCAATATTTTAAAATAGGCTAGAGGGTTAGAGCCAGTGCCTCATTAGTGTCTAGACATCTGAATGTACCTGCCCACGGCAATCACAAAAACAGGAAGATAGATGCAATATAACAAAGGGACAGTAAAGAAATTAATTAGAGACATGGTCTTCGGGCAAATCATTTTAGTAAAGAAATTTTCCTGACATGGATATAAAGAAATCTTCAAGCTACAGTGTCAGCACCAGAAGAATGCATTAGAATACATGAACATCAAGGCTCTTTAATTGTTGCGATATAAATACAAAGATGCAAATTGGCGGTAAATCGTGTTTGAAATGACTGATATAACACATATCTCAGGATCGTCATGTTCTGAAAGTTTGCTGAAGCTAGTTTTGTTTAATTTCGGATGGAAAGAAATATCATGTAACAGTTTATTTATATATGAAATTCATAAATTTCAATAATAATAATAATAATTAAGCTTTTTTTATTTACAGTATAGCACGGCGGGTAAATAATAAAAACGTTTCTCGTAGTTTTAAATGATATAGATACCTAGCGTTTCATCGAGAAAATACGATTTTGTGTAGGCTCCAAGTGGTTCAACAACATTGCTAATAAACATTGGTTCCAGTCAGGATGCTTGGTTTATATCTGGCTACTGTAAATGTGCACATAGGCAGTGATGGGGTGAGGTACAGAGAAATAGTTGCCAGTTTGTATAAGAATTATAGACACTGCCAGCTCTGCGTAATGAGTTGATTGATATGTTGGGAAGTCGATGTAGCCAAGCGGATAGTGGTTTCAAGATAATTGTTTCCTAAGTTTGGCTCCTTTTCAGCCCTTGAGACCCAACATGTCCTACTGACTATCTATCTTGTGACCAACAGGACGTCTAATCCTGGCCACTGTTCCTATTCCACCATACTCAATCATGAGATCAGTTTTGTATCTAGTGTGTTTATTATATTTGATTTAGAGTAGCACTTTTCCATCGTGTTTTGTGTATAAAGTATAAATATGTGTTGTCTTGTATCTGATGAAAGCTTTTGCTGAAACATCATTGTTTGTCTCGTCTCTCTTTAGGTTTCATCATCATCATCGAGTGCCTTCTCCGCAACGAAGGTTGGCTACCATCGATCGCCATTCTACTCTGTTTCTTGCTTTGATGGTGCAGGCTGTCATAGATTGACTTGTCCATCTTTTGATGTTACTCGTCCATGTTAGTCTTGGTCTGCATCTGCCTCTTTTACCTTGTATTTTCACTTCCAATATTACTTTTAGTATGCTGTTGTAACATGCCCCAAAAATTGCATTTGTCTTGTCTTAATTGTATTGATCATGTCTCTCCAAAACTTTCGATCTCGGCAGCTATTTATAATTTCTGTTGTTGACCTTCTGCCAAGCCATTCTTTTAAGCTGTCTGTTATTTTTTCTCTTTGCTTCCCTCTATCTCTTCGTCCCTCAATTTTTCCAGTTGTTACAATATATTTCATTTGTTCTCTTCTCATTACATGGCCAAAAAATGATGATTGTTTCTTCCTAATATTGGAAACTAGCTCTCTTTTTGCTTTGATCTCTCTCAGAACATTACTCTTCTTAGCTGTCCATGGTACTCTCAACATTCTTCTGTAAAACCACATTTCTACAGACTCCAGTGATTTTCTTGTCTGTTGTCCTATTGTCCATGATTCACATACATATGTTAAGACTGGCTCTACGTAACATTTAAGAACTCTTTTTCTTGTTTCTATTGTCAAAAAATAATCCTGTGTGTTACCGGGGCCTCATTATGAGGGAGGTAAAGAATAGTGACACTGTGACCTTCCAGGCATGTCGTAAGAGGCGACTAAGGAGGTTGATCGATGGCTTGACAAGCTGTCATTGTAAAAAGTCTTGTTATGGAAACAGCGCCATAGATTTTAGATCAGTGATCTCTGCAATATGTGCCATTTTGGCACGCAAGGTTTCTGTTTTTGAGATTGTGGTTCTGCCCTATGTGCCGTCTTCGGCTCGAAAGGACAATAGATAGATAGAATTGTATTTAGTTCTCTTTTTATTTTCAGTTGTTTTAAAACTTCATCGTTTGTTTTCTTTTCTTTCCATCAAAATCTACATATACTTCTATAAATCCACATTTCAAAGGCTTCAATTTTCTTCTTTAGGTTTAGCTGCTTCATATTATTCTATGTTTATGTTATATGAATAGTAGAAAGCTCAACTAAACTGGTTAATTCTCGCTCCCGAAAGGCGTCTATGTTCTCCCAGACGTAAATGGGTACTGGAGAATTTTCCGGGTAATTAAGACAGCTTGATATAAAGCTGACCATGTTACTAAACATTTGTCAAATGTAAAAAAAAAAAAAAAAAAAAAAAAATTTGAGCACTGTGATTTTTTCCTACACATCACACTCGTTACGTGACGTGACCCGCTATCTTATTTTGTTCTCTTTTTATCGGAATAATTCAATCTTGTCTGCACAGCAATGCTGCTATGAATGTCAGTATGTGTTTTAATGTTTTCTACGCAGCAGATATTCACTTTAACTAGTTGGAATCTTAACGGACCCTTCCTTTCACACGATATTTGATTTCTCGATTTTTCTTCTTTTTTTTTCTGTTTCCTGACAGCCAACACGGGCTCACTTATAAGGAACAACAAAAAATATATAATTTTTAAAATCTACAAATACGCATATGTCTTTGCTTGTTTTTACACCATTGAGTGCAAGAATGGTTCTCGCATGTGAATTCCACAAGTGCTCGTCTCTCTTTCAACAAATGCTGCGGCTCATGGATACAATGTATTATGCGGCTCCATTATGCGTGGAAATCAACACATGACGTGCGTTTAATCTTACCGGAGCCGTGTTTAGTTTCAAATTACTGCAGTTTTAAGAATGAACCTTCATCAGTTGTTGTGCCCAGTCTAAAAGAATTTTATTAACTGAATTATGCATGTTCCCTTTGTCCATTAGTAATGGTCTTGTTATCGTTGCTTTCCTTCAGCCATTTTTTGTTGCCTTAGACTCCCGCGTGTCTTGGGCGTTAAATCCTTACAATAGATGAAGACTCTCTCTGTGTGCATGTGTGTGGTCCCTAAACGTGCATGTTTATGAGCCTTTTGCATGAGATCACATGTTTAATTGTACATGTAACTTTAAAGACAGTATAAAGTAGTCCTGAATCCATATACGCGTATTTATTTTAATAGTTGTGTGAGAAATAGTCTTTTTAACAAACAAACAAAAAAAAATTATTTCAATGCGTATCTGTGTAGGTATGAAAAATTTGTTGTGTGAGAATCATAACCTTTGTTCCTTTAACAAATGAATTATTTCAATGCGTATCTGTGTATGTATTTGTATTCGTGTATGCACATATATGATGTGTGTAAGTACACGGGTGGGAAATATTAAAGAGATCCTAAAGAAAAGAAGCGATCAGACATCACTCCCCTGTCAATCAAAAAGCTAATTCGTTCATGGCTCATGACAGCAACATTATGATTTGTTTTGTTTTTTTAACTCCAGCATTTTTTAGATTCCGCTAAGTCAACAATTCGTCCATTTCTGGTGTTTCCTTTCAATATTCTTGTTTTATTCCAATTGCAGAGAGGAGTGGTTGTGAACATTACAGCCGCCAAACAAAATGAGAGGATCAAACAAGAGTACCTCTATTGCCTGGAAGCTATTGTGTCCCAACCCAAAACTATGATAAATGGTGAGTGCCGTCTATGTGTGTGTGTGTGTGTGTACCAATGCTTCTAAACTGTAGGATGAGGGATCACTTTTCTTCGTCCATGGTGCCAGTAGTTTAGCGCTATCTTGGTTATTTATTTCATGAGAAATTGATGTGCTAGAAAGTGGTAGGTTTAATTTTCTTTTTTTTTTAAAGTAATAATGCAAGTTTAACAACATGTGTGGTTTCGTAGTGGTGACCAATGCTGCAAATGTTTGGAGCGCAAGAGAGAGAGGGAGAGAGAGAGAGAGAGAGAGAGAGAGTTAAGATAAATATAAAAGCAAACTTATTTTAGAGAAGTGACTAAAATATGTGTGTATACATTAGAGAGGAGGGTGGCATGGGAGGGGGGGTACGGGGGAAGAGGGGGGGGACGGGGGGGGGTCTGCGCTTTTCACGCAGATTAAAAATAACATATAAGATACTTATTTGCTCAGCGAAGGAAGGGCATTCGAAGGGAGAGCACTGAGTCGAGCCCACATAAATATGTTCCCAAATGAAGTAACTATCCTACACTAACATTTCCCAATGACAGTGATACTACGTATAAGGATGCATTTATCTTTGCCTATAATGCTTCAACTACAGCTAGAAAAGTTACAGTTAGAATAGTTACTGTTAGAGTAGTAACAGTTAGACTAGTTACTGTTAGGGTAGTTACAATTAGAGTAGTTAATGTTAGAATAGTTACTGTTACAGTACTTACAGTTAGAGTAGTTACAGTTAGAGTAGTTATAGTTAGAGTAGTTATAGTTAGAGTAGTTACAGTTAGAGTAGTTGTAGTTATAGTTAGAGTAGTTATAGTTAGAGTAGTTACAGTTAGAGTAGTTACTGTTAGCTAGAGTAGTTACATTTAGAGTAGTTATAGTTAGAGTAGTTATAGTTAGAGTAGTTATAGTTAGAGTAGTTACAGTTAGAGTAGTTACTGTTAGAGTAGTTACTGTTAGTTAGAGTAGTTAATGTTAGAGTAGTTACAGTTAGAGTAGTTACTGTTAGAGTAGTTACTGTTAGAGTAGTTACTGTTAGAGTAGTTACAGTTAAAGTAGTTACTGTTAAAGTAGTTACTGTTAGAGTAGTTAATGTTAGAGTAGTTAATGTTAGAGTAGCTACAGTTAGAGTAGTTACTGTTAGAGTAGTTACTGTTAGAGTAGTTACTGTTAGAGTAGTTACAGTTAGAGTAGTTACTGTTAGAGTAGTTACTGTTAGAGTAGTTACTGTTAGAGTAGTTACAGTTAGAGTAGTTACTGTTAGAGTAGTTACTGTTAGAGTAGTTAAAGTTAGTTAGAGTAGTTACAGTTAGAGTAGTTATAGTTAGAGTAGTTACAGTTAGAGTAGTTACAGTTAGAGTAGTTACAGTTCGAGTAGTTACAGTTAGAGTAAAAAAAAAAAAGGTAATGTACCCCCGTTACGCCAAGTGGCGCATAGGGAATATGGTATTAGTGACCATATATTTCACAGACCTTCAGCACATGATTTTTGGGGTAATATGATCGGTATTATGCCCGTGCCGCTTTACTTTCCCAGAAAAAAATCCGGTACCCATTAAAGGCTGGGTAAATCGGAAGCCGTCGGTTGGGATCGAACCCTATCTCTTGTCCTTTGTAGTCCAGTTCACTAACCACTGAGCTATCGCGGCTTCCTACAGTTAGAGTAGTTATATCTAAAGTAGTTACAGCTGGGGAAGTTACAACTATAGTAGTTACAGCTGGGGAAGTTATATCTAGGGTAGTTACACTCAGAATAATTACTGATATAATAGTTACAGCTGTAGTTAATATAGCTGTAAATATAGAAGTTACAAGGTTTGGTCATGTTCGTAAATGGGAGAAGTCAGAAGCCACATCGATCTGAGAGATAATAAAACATTGACTTTAAAATGTCGACAGTAAAATGATAAGCCACTATTAACTCTTTAACTCCCGACAAACATTTCTGATGGTTCAAAGTAGTATTACAAAATATTGTCATGTTTGCAGAGTTTCCATGTTGTGCAACATTTTCTCTTTCATTTCGTTTATACACTGGCAAGTCTGGATGAGAAAAAAAAAGTATACACAAGTTTTAACTTGATGACATTTCGTACTTCACAATTTCACGACAGATAAATTATGTTTAAACTAGTAGAATAAATAATATAATATAATATAATATAATATAATATAATATAATATAATATAATATAATATAATATAATATAATATAATATATAAATATAATATAATATAATATAATATAATATAATATAATATAATATAATATAATATAATATAATATAATATAATATAATATAATATAATATAATGTAATATAATATAATATAATACAATACAATACAATATAATACATACAATACAATAAAGTATAGTATAGTATAGTATAGTATAGTATAGTATAGTATAGTATAGTATAGTATAGTATAGTATAGTATAGTATAGTATAGTATAGTATAGTATAATATAGTATAGTATAATATAGTATAGTATAGTATAATATAGTATAGTATAGTATAGTGTAGTATAGTATAGTGTAGTATAGTATAGTATAGTATAGTATAGTATAATATAGTATAGTATAGTATAGTATAGTATAGTATAGTATAGTATAGTATAGTATAGTATAGTATAGTATAGTATAGTATAGTATAGTATAGTATAGTATAGTATAGTATAGTATAGTATAGTATAGTATAGTATAGTATAGTATAGTATAGTATAGTATAGTATCATTAGTATAGTATAGTATAGTATAGTATAGTATAGTATAGTATAGTATAGTATAGTATAGTATAGTATAGTATAGTATAGTATAGTATAGTATAGTATAGTATAGTATAGTATAGTATAGTATAGTATAGTATAGTATAGTATAGTATAGTATAGTATAGTATAGTATAGTATAGTATAGTATAGTATAGTATAGTATAGTATAGTATAGTATAGTATAGTATAGTATAGTATAGTATAGTATAGTATAGTATAGTATAGTATAGTATAGTATAGTATAAATAATATAAATAATAATAAAATTATACTTTTGGATTCTTCACGTTACCCAGGAATATTGAGAACGAATTCTATTCAAGTCATATTGTGGAGAATAGAGAGAGAGAGAGAGAGAGAGAGAGAGAGAGAGAGAGAGAGAGAGAGCTAGGATGGAAGTATGAAATAACAATTTCCCAACCAATGAAAGATAAAAGATGAAGTAAGACAAGGGATACTCTTAAAACAAAAAACTGGCAACATTCGCGCAACCAAATTTGGCAGCATTCTGACTGGTTATTGACTGCTGGCTGGCAACACTATGTAAAGCATTGACTTGCGTGTTTGTGCTTTAGACGACCTCAAATCCTCAAATGTATGCATGTCTGCCCTAGCGTTGATCTAATTCGGGAAGTCCCGCAAATATGTTCATAAGTTCAAACATATACGCATTGCTGCCCAGTAAAGCATTTCCGCTTCCCTCCAAGGTCTTACCTATTTCCATAACTGCCTTGCACTTTCCATTTTCTGTTACGTCAAACACGTCACTTCCTGTAAGATGGCTGCACCATTTCAAAACTCATTTATATCACTCAATAACTAACTGTCTCAGACGGTGATAACTTTCACGCTGATGATTTTGTAGTTTTATCTTAATACGGAACCTGCAAAACATGGGAATAAACTTATTATCATAGCTGGGCAGTTTCTGTTGAGACATTTCCTGCTTCTTGCAGAGTCTTTTTTTCAGTCTAGTAGTTTCGTCATTTCGTTTCGCTAGTAAACTTAAATCCCTATGGTATTGTTACTGTTCCATAAGGAACCATCCTGCTAAAGAGTTTCTCTGCGGGTAATTTCATGATTTTAAGAGATTGCTCAGAAATCTTCGTAACGTTCTTCATGCCCCACGGTTAATTGTTTGTTTCTATTTGAGTTATATGTAGTTATTTTTAGTTATCTGTAGTAATCTGTAGTTTTCTGTAGTTATCTTTAGTTATCTGTATTTATCTGTAATTATCTATCGATATTTGTAGTTATTTGTAGTTATCTATAGTCATCTTTAGTTACCTGTAATCTGCAATTATGTGTAGTTATCTGTAATTATGTGTAGTTATCTGTATTTATCTGTAATTATGTGTAGTTATCTGTATTTATCTGTAATTATGTGTAGTTATCTGTATTTATCTGTAATTATGTGTAGTTATCTGTATTTATCTGTAATTATGTGTAGTTATCTGTATTTATCTGTAATTATGTGTAGTTATCTGTATTTATCTGTAAGTATGTGTAGTTATCTGTATTTATTTGTAACTATCTGTAGTTAGTTGCGCCTGCTTGAGAATGCGTTTGTCAGACACACAAACTTGATAATAAAACTTAATTTTTTTTAATTTTCAAAAATCAAACTCGTTTATTGCATTTCCATCAATATATTGTATTTCCCTCGTTTTTTTTTTTTCTAATTGAAGGTTTTTGAGCCATGACAAAAAAAAAACATCAATTTAATTCAAACACCAAGAGTGAAGTAAAATAATAAAAATAATAATAATAATAATAATAATATAATGCCTGTTTCACGTGAAGTAAAACGAAGCTTGCAATCAAAGTATTCAGCCTTATCCATTCAGTGATAATGCATCATACAACACGTGATCGATTGAACGGCTCTCATATATCTCTAGTAGAATATGAACCAGCACACAATAGGGGATTGCTTTAGAAACATAAACTATACATTGTTATATAATTATAAAGTGTCACTTATCTCACACGTGCCAGAACTTAAGGAAACGTCGTTGACGTTTTAGCCTTGTATACATTCACTGAAACGGTCCACTTCAATCATATCATTGACTTCAAACGTGATAAATATTGTAATTTAGTTCTATGAGATCACATTTTTACAGAAGTAATTTATTTGTAACTCGGACTAATTTTCCCTTGTTATCTTGTGACTAGAATCGAGGTATTTCCCCTGTCACGCAACATAACTGGGCAATGAAGGTAACCGTATGGTTGCGGCTAAAACTCTGAATAGAATATAGTCGATAATGAAAAGAAGTGTTTTCTGAAAGCACGTGATAAACTAACACGAGAAACAAATAGAACTGAAAATACCTTGCAGGTTGCGGTGTTTGTGTCTACTTTGTTCATGACCATCGGCACATTTATGGGCAAAGTGGTTAGAATTACGCCAGGTCGATTTACTTTCCTAAATGTAAATCTCTGGTATACTTTTAAGACGTTGAGTTATCGTCTTTAAAAATCGCGACATTTTAACATTGAATCCGGACACAATTGAACTCACTAACTACTTCGCTACAGTGGCTTTTTGATCATCATCATCATGTGCCATACTGGTTGACGTAGGCGATCATGTCCTTCCACAATCTTCTATATACAGTGCATCGTATCAGCTCTGTTGTTGACTGTTTTCCATGCCATGACACCAAACTATCTAGTATTTTCTCTCTTTGTTGTCCGCGATCTCTCTTTCCTTTTATTTTGCCAGTTTGTAACCAAGTATTAATTGATTAATTATTAATTAAAACAAGTATTCCAACTTTCCTCTTCTCACAATGTGCTCGAAAAATGTTAATTGTGGCTTGTTGATCAACTAGGACAAACTGTAATCTCTGTGTTCAAACCAGGCCATATGACGTCGATATGTATACGTTCATTATCTATTCAAAATAAAAAAATAAACAAAATTTCAGGCATTATCCCATTTCTGGTCTTCAGGGGGGACTTACAGGAGTGGAAAATAAAAGCCGCTTGTTCAGTTGAGTGGACACAAGGTGTTCGCGTCTCAGTTTTGATATCACCACCCATAGAAAAAATAATTGGCTCTATCGGGATTCGAACTTGCGTTCTCCTGGCACAACAAGTCACTGATTCTGCCTCCCGGTCTCCTAAAGGTTCACTAAAGGACCAAAACTACGCACCATCTACTACAAGACCAGTCAAAGGATGTGAATTGTACCAAAGATTCAACGTAACAAACAAAACGGCTTGAAGCTAACTAGAAGAGCCAAACAACGACCAAATTCATTACAATCGCCTGATGATATAAACATGAAGACAGGGACACGAAAAGATAAATATGTATGAAGTGAGATAATAGCGTGGGCATACTCCGCAATGTCTACATTAATTTTTTTTTTTTTTTAAAGATTTAAGACTGGGGTAGGAGGAGATTTTTAGGACTGATGCAGAAGAAAGAATTTTTTTCAGAAATATTGATTGCAACTCGTCTGCGACGTAAAGACTCAATGGCTGCTCGCTATTGACTAGAAGCCCAGGTTGGTGTGGAGGTGGCAGTCTTTGAGATCATTGTGTTGATGTTAATCAGAACCTCGTGGGCTATTAAAGCAACAGCATAATTATTGTCGGTTATAAATTTGAATTGCACCACATATCTCTTTATTCTCTGCTTCACTAGTCAGTCGTTATTGAAAATTGTGGGTAGAAATTGTTCCGTTATGTCTATAATTTTACGATGCACTGTAGATAGAAGACTGTGGAAGGGCATGATCGCCTGCGCCAACCGGTATGGCACATGATGATAATGTCTAATTTGATAGACGTCACCGCACTTTTAATACCATAACGTACATAATGTATGAAGAGCAACACAAACACTATGGGACAATAAGTGAGCCGAATTAATCAATTGAACGAGAACACTTAATTAGATTTATCATTGTATATATATATATATATATATATATATATATATATATATATATATATCCATTTTTGACAATAGAAACAAGAAAAAGAGTTCTCAAATGTTATGTAGAGTCAGTCTTAACATATGGATGCGAATCATGGACAATAGGACAGCAGACAAGAAAATCACTGGAGTCTATAGAGATGTGGTTTTACAGAAGAATGTTGAGAGTACAATGGACAGCTAAGAAGAGTAATGAAAACGTTCTGAAAGAGGTCAAAGTAAAAAGAGAACTAATTTCCAATATTAGGAAGAGACAATCATCATTTTTTGGCCATGTAATGAGAAGAGAACAAGTGGAAAATATTGTAACAACTGGAAAAATTGAGGGACGAAGAGATAGAGGCAAGCAAATAGAAAAAAATAACAGACAGCTTAAGAGAATGGCTTGGCAGAAGGTCAACAACAGGAATGATAAATAGCTGCCGAGATCGAAAATTGTGGAGAGACATGATCACCTACGCCAGCAGGCACGGTACTTGATGATGATGATATATATATATATATATATATATATATATATATATATATATGAATCTAACGGAAACAGCTAATTGTAAAACATTTTTTTTTCAAAACAATATAATGAATAATGTTCAAGCTATAAAAATTCATGTAGGTATTTTCAAAGCCATTATAAAATGTGCTGCCTGAAGAAGAATATAGAAGGAAATGTATTTTTTGGGTTAGGGAAAACAATGGAGCACACTTTCAAAAGGTTGGATGCAGGAGTCAGGTGAATAAATACAGAGTTCATGGAAGAGCAGCTTCTGTTTACTGTTGCAGATTTTCACTTTCTTTTTCACCATGTACATTAAACAAGAAACCAGAAAACGGAAGCTTTTGAAATGTCGATTTATAGTAGAATAGGTGGAATTGGATGGAAAGAAAAGAAAACGAACCATGAAGTCTTAAAACAAACTAAAAATGAAAATAGAACTACTAAACACAATTCAAGCAAGACAAATGAGATTTTTGGGACACGTTAAAATCACAGCAGCCTACTAAAAGTAATTTTGGAAGGGACAATACAAGGTAAAAGAGGCAGAAGCAGACCTAAACTAACATGGGCGAGTAACATCAAAAGATGGAAAGGTCAACCTATGACAACCTGCACCATCAAAGCAAGAGACAGAGCGGAATGCGATCCATGGTAGCCAACCTTCGAGCGGAGACGGCATTCAAATATAATAATAATAATTCTTAGCTACCAGCCAAAATGCTGAACACAAAAACAATATGCTGGAGACACAAACAAAATGCTGAACACAAAAACAATATTTAAAAAAAGTCAAGCACCCCGACTTTCAGTCAGTCAAGAAAGATAGAAAGAAAGAAAGAAAGAAAAAACATCATTTGGGCATCAAAGGGACTATGTTGATGGAAACCTCAAAACAACAGAAAATATATGTTAACTCCACATAAAATCGTTTACAGACCTTGTATATACAGTATATATATATGTTGTTTATGTACCAACCTTATATTCTTAATCACTATTTGTAGATTATGTGACATTGAAACAACAGAAAATGTAAGAGACCTGAAAACAGAAGACAGTTTTGGAAACTTCAACACAACAAAAACATTTAGAGACATTAAATAACAGAAAACATTGGAGACTAGTTTTAATATTAGTTCTTAGTGCGTGAGCCCCAGACAGACAAAACTACGTTCCCTTATCGTACTTAAAACAGTAGTCATAAAATTACCAGTAATCATATTCCCAATAGAACACTAGTTTTAGAGAAATATTTTGGTGAGTGAGACAGGTTAATTCCAAACAAACCTAATCAAATACACACACACACACACACACACACGCACTCGCACTCGCACACGCACACGCTCACGCTCACGCTCACGCTCACGCACACGCACACGCACACGCTCACGCTCACGCACACGCACACGCGCACACACACACACGTGTACTTCTAAGTTCAGTGCCAAAACTGAACTCAGAAACATAATTGCAGCGGACATATACTACTATAGGCCATAATTAGTGCCTCTACACACCGTATCCTTTTGACTCACGTTTTTTTTTGTTATGTTTTTTTTTTTTTACGGGCTATGACTCTAACATTCACTGTTGTTTGGATAATCACTGAAATATATTCCATGTATTATTATAACATTTGTACTTAGAATAACTTTGTGTAGATATGCAAGACAAATATCATTACTAATTCGATACAGTGCGTACAAAATTAAAGTGTAAGGAACAGTCAGTGGTTGAAATGCAACTCATTACAACTTGTTCTGTTAATGTTTACTTAGTGATACAATAGATTTCCAATGTCAATGTGACGGATAGGCGGCAGGAACCGCTAAGGCTCTGTCTGTGTTCCTTGTTGCAGTTTCCTCATATTCCAAGTCCGACTTGCTTCCGGAGCAACTGAGTTTAGTCCTCTGTGCACACCATGAGCTGTGTTTTTCATTCTGATCGTGTTTCGATATATTCCGATTGCAAACGATGAATGATGATATCGTATAACGAAGGACAGTCCTACTGCGTTCACTTTCGGTGCGGCTTGGCCTTATGACTTTTGGCGTGTGCTGTGTTTACTACGATGGGGACTGTAGCTGCCTTTCCTTGTTTGGATCCTTCATTGAGATGAGATATTAATTCGGATGATTCCACTGGCACGGGCGGTTAAACATTTATGGATTTTAATTCGTTTGCAGTGATGCCGGACCTTCGACAAACCATAACTACAATAAGTATCAGTATTCATCATCATCATCATCATCAAGTACCGGACCTAGTGGCGTAGGTGATCATGTCTCTCCACAGTATTATTTTCTATTTGCTTCCCTCTATCTCTTCGTCCTTCAATTTTTCCAGTTGTTACAATATATTCAAGTTTTTCTCTTCTCATTACATGGCCAAAAAATGATGATTGTCTCTTCCTAACATTGGAAATTAGCTCTCTTTTTGCTTTGACCTCTCTCAGAACCTCTTCATTACTCTTCTTAGCTGCCCATGGTATTCTCAACATTCTTCTGTAAAACCACATTTCTACAGACTCCAGTGATTTTCTTGTCTGTTGTCCTATTGTCCATGACTCGCATCCATATGTTAAGACTGGCTCTACGTAACATTTGAGAACTCTTTTTCTTGTTTCTATTGTCATTAATGGATTGCATAGTATTTTCCTCATTTTCTGGAAAGCTGCTTTTGCCTAAGCCATTCTGCATCTCACCTCTTTTGTACATCTTCCGTCTGAGGTTAACAAAGTATTACTTTATTATTGAGGTATCAGAATTACTGTAATATAAAGAAGTTTTAACATTCAAGAAAAATATCTTTGATATTATTTTCTTTGATGTTATTTTCAAACCTTTATTTTGATTATTATTTAGGCCAATTGGTATAGTTGTGATGTTTTTCTTTAAAGATCAAATAAATCTCCTGAAGAAATCTCCTTAAATCTCCATTCTAAACATCACAATCTCTTTTTCAAGAAACCACAAATCATAAATCAGGACAATATAATGATACTGTTATTTATACAGTTCTGCTCAATTTATGCATTTTTTAATAACCGAAATTGAATGCGCAACCCGTTCTTTGTTTCTTGCATACTGTTTTTTTATATATTTCCTTGTGCTTATTGTTCATTCTGCTGTGATCATCGTTTTAAGCATAACTAAATTGATTTATTTACATTTTTCATTCTCTTATGAGCTTTGATAGCATGCGTTCTATTGTTTTTAATTGGGTTAAGTGCTGTTCATTTTCTCAATACGTTAGCAGATACCAACATTTATACCTACGTGTTCTGACAGTTACATTCTTATTTGTCTATTGACACTTTCACCGTATTTCTGATTTTACCTGTCCGTGAGCGACAAAATAGTCAGTAGTTGGCACAACTCGTGACGTCTTCTAGTGCGATTACTAAATCTCTCCATTTTACTCGTTTCTTTTTTCCAAAATAAAAAAAAAAATGTCTTTTTCAGGATGCACCAAATCTGGTCCACACAATGTATTTATATCTGACCCATTCTCGACCAGATTGTCTTTAGTCTATATTTCTTTCTTCGCTTCTTTGAAATTAACTGCACGGCAGGTCTTAAGAAGGTTTATGAATCTCTTCTAAGCCCTGTTCCTATTTGGTTCTGGCTTCTAACACTTTGTTTATAACTTCATATTTACACCAGTTAATCACTTACAAATTACTGATTATGTTTTGGGTAAATATTCTGAGAAAATCCTTAAATAGGTTGTTTACTATTTCGAGATTCTTCCTGTTTTGTTACATTGTTGTTGTTGTTAACATTAACATCACCCAAAAGTGCAGAAGTTAGCAGTCCTCAGATATTTTTAGTTTGTATTTGTTTGCTGTATTGTCAAAATCTCATAAAATTGTATTGAATCGAAGGAATTGTATTCTGGTTTTATTCTTTCGTGAATGACCATATCAGCTTACCCTCCTTCATCAATTTGATATTGTTTTTTCTTTCAATTAGGAACAATCATGTGTTGTTGCTAGCTTCTGATTTGGCTCATTTCTCTTTCAACTGGTGCCATGCTGTGTCGTATCGCCGGTCATCTCTTCATAATCTCCTGTCCGATGTATTGTGTGTGGAGTCCGCAACTATCCAGTTTCTCCTCTCTTTGTCGTCCACAAACTCTGCTTCCGTAATTTTATCTGTTGTCATTTTGTTCTCTTTTTTCTCTCGCTTCATAACATGCTACATAAATGATTGAAACCTTTTTATCTAATGATGTTTCAGTAGCTCTTGCTGTGTACTAGTTTCATGAAGAATTTTCAAGTTGATTTATTTTTTACTGTCCACAGAACTTTCAGCAGTCTTCTGATAAACCACAAAACAGGAGAATCTAGTGTTCTTGCTTGTATTTTTCTTTCTTTTCCAAGCCCCTTGTTATAGGTCAGGATCAGATCTTGCAATCATTGACGTAGGTTTCTTGCAAAAATATTTTCCACGCAATGTTTTTTTTTCTTTGGCACTCTGACTTCTGTCTTTTTGAAATTTATATTTAATTTCATTAGTTAGCTGCATCAAGGGCAATCTTTTTAACTACAGTTATATACTGCAATAAAAGTAATTTATCGGCAGTAATATTTCATGTATATATATATATATAGTCTAAAGAACAGAGTAAGAAAAATATTACTTTAGTCAGATAGTGACTTATCTGTGCTGGTAAAACATTACAAATCATAATATTTGCATGTCCATTTAGTGTTCTTGTTTGTTATGTCTTTGGCCTTTTGTTGCAATAGCGAGAATCTAATTCTTCAGCAGGTTTCAAGTTAAATTATTAAGAGTAGGAAACCATTACATAAACACTTTACACTGTCTCACTAGATGTAGCTATCAGTTGTCTGGAGTTTGGTGGATTAGATAATTAACTTAATTCTTGTCTTCTGTAGTTAAAGTGTTTTAGTTTCTTTATTCATTTATATTTTCTATTCTGCTGTTGAACTGATTTTGACTAAATGACGAGTCGTGTATATCAACATTTCAAATAGTTTTTATTTTCAGGAAGTTAATTGTTTACATAATTAACTTATGAAAACCGTTGAGCCTTGTAGCTATTGAAGAATATTCCAAATTAACAAATATTTATGTGAGACCGATCATAAAGAAAAAAAATTAAGACCAAATATAGTGCCACGAAGCAGTGTCTCCCATGGGACATCAGAAAAAATAGAGATTGTATTAATGTACTATTCATTCTCGAACAGATAGCAATAAAGACAACAGGACATAATCAACATCTACGGATAACTTTCAAAAGTCAAGAAAAATAGAGTTCCATAGAGTTAACAGAAAACAAATATGGAAGATACTAACAATGTATAGGAAGTACAACAATATCTAACTAACTTATATATTTATAAATCTTTACAACAGCAGCAGCTGCACAACCAGGATAGCAGTACGTGACACAGATCATTGTGTAATTACAGTAGGAATTAGGAGTGCCAACTATCATCTATTGTTTACGTAGACAACATATGTAGTTAGCTAACCTATCTTGGAGTGCCAACTATCATCTATTGTTTACGTAGACAACATATATAGTTAGCTACCTATCTCGGAGTGCCAACTAACATCTATTGTTTACATAGACAACATATATAGTTAGCTAACCTATCTCGAAGTGCCAACTATCACCTATTGTTTATTGCTTACATAGACACCATATATAGTTAGCTAACCTATCTCGAAGTGCCAACTATCACCTATTGTTTATTACTTACATAGACACCATATATAGTTAGCTAACCTATCTCGAAGTGCCAACTATCACCTATTGTTTATTACTTACATAGACACCATATATAGTTAGCTAACCTATCTCGAAGTGCCAACTATCACCTATTGTTTATTGCTTACATAGACACCATATATAGTTAGCTAACCTATCTCGAAGTGCCAACTATCACCTATTGTTTATTACTTACATAGACACCATATATAGTTAGCTAACCTATCTCGAAGTGCCAACTATCACCTATTGTTTATTGCTTACATAGACTACATAAATAGTTAGCTAACCTATCTCGAAGTGCCAACTATCACCTATTGTTTATTGCTTACATAGACTACATATATAGTTAGCTAACCTATCTTGGAGTGTCAACTATCACCTATTGTTTATTGCTTACATAGACTACATATATAGTTAGCTAACCTATCTCGGAGTACCAACTATCATCTATTGTTTACGTAGACAACATATGTAGTTAGCTACCTATCTCGGAGTGTCAACTATCATCTATTGTTTACATAGACAACATATATAGTTAGCTAACCTATCTCGGAGTGCCAACTATCACCTATTGTTTACATACACAACATATATCGTTAGCTAACCTATCTCGGAGTGTCAACTATCATCTATTGTTTACGTAGACAACATATGTAGTTAGCTACCTATCTCAGAGTGTCGACTATCATCTATTGTTTACATATACAACATATATAGTTAGCTACCTATCTCGGAGTTCCAACTAACATCTATTGTTTACATAGACAACATATATAGTTAGCTAACCTATCTCGAAGTGCCAACTATCACCTATTGTTTATTGCTTACATAGACACCATATATAGTTAGCTAACCTATCTCGAAGTGCCAACTATCACCTATTGTTTACATACACAACATATATAGTTAGCTACCTATCTCGGAGTGCCAACTATCACCTATTGTTTACATAGACAACATATATAGTTAGCTAACCTATCTCGAAGTGCCAACTATCACCTATTGTTTATATAGACAACATATATAGCTAGCTAACCTATCTCGGACAGAGGAAGTTAACGAGCAGATCATTTCATCACAATGTGATCAGACATTCATGTTCTACACAACAGAAGACATACAAGAGCACCTCATTCTATATAGTTAACAACACAGGCACTCCATACAAAATGAATACAAAATATTAATATAACGATAGGCGTACACGTAATTTCAAGCAGGAGAATGAATAAAAATATATAAGAAGTCTACAACATACAAACAGAAATACACTCAAGAAGAACGAAACTTGCCAAACTATTGGACATGTTCCACCACTACTGTCGAGCAAGGAGAGAGATACCTCTTGGCAGACCTCGAAAACTCTACATTACTATCTTTATCCCAACGTTGTGCTACCAATGTCAAACCCAGATACTAGACTCAAGAAAAATAGCCACTACCAAGATGAAATTTGTTAGACGAATGACAGAAAACAGCGTGAGATAGAAGATCAGAAATGAAGAATTCAGACGAAAAAAGGTCCAGGAATATTGTTCGGCTTTGGTTACATCAAGAATTAAGTGGCCCAAAAAAATGGGTTGGTCACGTGATAGAACGGAAAGAACTAAACAAGACAAAACGAGTCGCGAATAAACGTCGCAACAATAGAGCTCATCAAAGGGCCGACCGCAAGAAAGATAAATGTATGGAATGTCGAGACACTCGGAGACATGGTAGCTAGGGAAAGACTAGCAATAGATAGAAACACAAAAATTATATTTCTCTTCGTAGGTGAAAGGCTGGTCATTAGGAAAGAAGAGGGAGAATGAAAGAAGATATTAAAATGTGCTGAGGCACAGAATACAGAAATATTTTATAGCTGTAAAACGTAAAGTGAACAGTGACGTCAAACTTGACCAAATGAAATCGAAGTTAGAGAAAAATAACGTGGATGTGGATAGGCGCTGGGCGTTGCCATGACAACACGTCTACAAATATCAAAATCTGTATTGGGGGGAATTCTTCATTCAGTGATAAGAGAATCGACGACATGAATTGACATTCTAACGTACTTTATTATCATATCTACTACAAATAGCAACATTAAAATAATCTTATTTCTTCACAGACACGTACTGCCCTCGCATTTGGGACGATGTTCTCTGCTGGCCGGACACGCCAGCTGGTAAAGTGGCCGTCCAACCATGCCCAAATTACGTCAATGGTTTCAAGCCTTGGGGTGAGTTCACGTTTATTCTCTTCTATTTTTTGTCTTGCTGAAATTTTATTTATAAGTCGCAACAAATAATCCAATTTTTTTGCTACTATTGTCCATTTTTTATTTCAAAAACGGAGCCGTGGATTTTAGACAAGATCTGTTAAAAGTTATATTTTCTAAAATCATCTATTTGCTTTTCTGTGTTTGTGTAATACTGTAAGGCATTTGGCGTCTTGACAGAATTGGTAGCAAGCAATCATGATAAGTCAGTAGTTTGGTAAAGCATTAGTGTCTCATACTGGGTGCTGCTTTACTGAACAGTTTCTCTCGTGGCTTCTTCTTATCTTCTTCTTCCCTTGATCATTTGCCTCTCAGCGTCGAGGGGAGATATAATGTGCGGTCTTTTGCTCTTCTGTTCGCCTCTGCTGCTGTTATGTTTCCTAGTGCTTCTAATATTCCATCCATCCATCTTTTTCGTGGTCGACCATTGGGTCTGGTATTCTCACAACGTTTGCTGAGGCTTGTTGTGTTCTGTTTTGATCTTTTTGCCCTGTCACGTGGAATAACCATTTTATCTGTTGTTTCTTTATATATTCTATGGCGGGGGCTATTCCTAGCTTTTTTCTGTTCTTCATTTCTGATCTTGTCTCTCAGACTGTTTCCTGTCATTCGTCTAAAACATTTAATATCAGTAGAGTTTATTTGTCTTATTGTTCTTGCATCTAGGGTCCAGGTCTGGCATTGGTAACACAACTTTGGTATGTAGATCTCGTGGCTGAATTTGTCAATATTGGACATAGAGATCCATTCACAGAACGAGCCAGATGTGTTTGTTGTGCTTGGCCTCGTGTCCTTTGTCCTGTTCCTTTTGTCTTATAAATTGTATATAAAGGCTGCCTCTAATGTTACTGTGCCATTTGTTTTTATTTTGTCCTCAATATACTACGATCAACAGCTAGATCTTCCAGTTTCTTTCACTGATAGAGAATTCCCTCAAAAAACCTTGCAGACATCCTTATATCTCATCACTGGTCTGCCTTTTGCTCTCTTTCTGTCCTTAAGTTCGCCATACAATATTTGTTTGGGAATACGATTGTTTGCCATTCTTCTTACATGGCCCAGTCACCTTAGTCTACGACTCCTAAGTGTTGCCATGTTGGATGGAAGAATGGCTCTTAGCAGGACATTAGAGTTCGTTACTTTGTCCTGCCATTTGATATTCAGAATCTTTCGAAAGCTATTCACATTGCTGTTTAACCTTTTCTCCAGCCCTTCATAAGTAGTCCAAGTTTCTTATTTTTATAGAAGGGTTCTAAGCACACACCTTTGGTAAATTTGAATCATAGTCCTGCGTTAGTTTGATGTTGGCCGTGCTCCATCTTTAAGAATTTATGTGAACTTTCTCACAGATTCAAGGGGTGAAAGACATAAGTGACCCGAGGTGATGTGCAATACTGCAAGTATTGTTTCTATAATTTACCTTCCTGGTTTTATGTTCCATGAAAAATTGCACGTACCCTACTACTTTCTTCTTCAAAAATAGTGTCCTATAAGTGAAACAATATTATAACAGGTAAATGAATTTAAATATCTGGGAACAGTGCTAGCCTCAGACGGTAGATGTACAGCAGAAGTGAGATGCAGAATGGCTCAGGCAAAAGCAGCTTTCCAAAAAATGAGGAAGATACTGTGCAATCCATTTTTGACAACAGAAACAAGAAAAAGAGTTCTTAAATGTTATGTAGAGCCAGTCTTAACATATGGATATAAATCATGCACAATAGGAAAACAGACAAGAAAATCACAGGAGGCTTTAGAAATGACAAATGTGGTTTCACAGAAGAATGTTGATAATACCATTGACAGCTAAGAAGAGTGATGAAAACATCCTGAAAGAGGCCAAAGCAAAGAGGGAGCTAATTTCCAATATCAGGAAGAAATAATAATAATTCTTTGGTCATGTAATGAGAAGAGAACACTTGGAATATAGTGTGACAACTGGTAATATTGAGGGACAATGTGATAGAGGAAGTAAGTAAAAAAAAAAGTAAAGTACCCCTGTCACGCCAAGTGGCGTAAAGGGAATATGGTGTTAGTGACCATAAATTACACCGTTTTACTTTCCAGAAAAAATCCGGTACCCATTTAAGACTGGTGAACCCGGAAGCCGTCAGTTGGGATCGAACCCTACCTCTTGTCCTTTGTAGTCCAGTTCACTAACCACTGAGCTATCGCGGCTCGACTACAGAATGAACACAATGTATTTGTGGTGCCTGGCTTATCTCCTTTCTGCGTCTTTTTGTGTTCTGATTTTGGCATAATCATTTCCTCGATTGTTACTGTACCTTTTTTTTTATATCTTTGTTCTATATTTGTTACAATCTGCAGCCAGATCCTGCCAGTATCTTTCACTGATAGAGAATTCACATAAGGATCCCTGCAAACATCCTTATATATCAATACTGGACTGCCCTCTGGTCTCTTTCCGTCCCTAA
The DNA here is from genome assembly GCA_032433765.1 of Megaustenia siamemsis. NCBI lineage: Eukaryota > Metazoa > Mollusca > Gastropoda > Stylommatophora > Ariophantidae > Megaustenia > Megaustenia siamemsis. The sequence continues at coordinate 112,654,369 of JAVIAB010000051.1, forward strand.
ATTCGCCACACAATAATTGTTTGGAAATGCGATTGTTTTTCTTCACACAAAATAATATGGACATTTAGAAAACTTGCTTCGAACTTCGGCATTTTGTTGGTTTGATAAGATGATGACGACAACGACGCCAATAATGATAGAAATCTCAGCGCCACCTTCCTTTTTCGTCAGCAAAATTAGGTGTCCAATCCTATGATAAATCTTTCTGTAGACAGACAGCTTATTTAGCACTATGAGAACGCGAGTCACATCACTTCTCTCCGTAGCCACATTTGACGACCTAATAATGGAATCAGTAATCTAGTGCTTACTCGGTAAGTGACCCAGAGACGGCCAATTAAAAATGAAAGCTCTCCCCACCCCTTTTCGAAATCTCCCCTACCCCGAAAGTAGGAGAGCTAACTCTGACTCGGGTTAAACATCTACTTTTTGGTCACAGAAATCGATTCTTTATAGACCAATTGCACCACGCCATGATGTAATGAAAGAGATCTTTCCTTGTAATGTTAATTTGCATAATGATGCTGATAATACTGTATTAAAGGGAGGGAATCCAGAAGCCCTACCACAACTAGTTAACAAAATAAACAAGACTAACAAAGAGTATGGTTTGAATATAAACATTTAAAAGCATAAAAAATATTAATATAAGCAGGTGAAAAGACACAAAATACAAGTGGATATCAAAATAGATGGAAAACCATAGAAAGAGTTCAAGCATATGGCTCCTTTCACATTCCATAAGAAATGAAGGGAAATGTAAGACATAATTCTTTTTAAAGAATCATCATTATCTTGTTCCATACCGGTTGGTGTAGGCGATCATCTCCTTCCACAACTCACTATTCACAGTGCATCAGATCAGTTCTGCTGTTGACTGTTGACCGTGCCATGACATCAAGCAATCGAGTATCTTCTCCCTTTGTCGTCCGCGATCTCTCTTTTACTCCATTTTGCCAGTTGTAACCAAGTGTTCCAACTTCCCTCTTCTTATGATGTGCTCGAAAAATGTTGATTGTTTCTTTCTGATATTTCTTATTAGCTCGCTTTTGTGTTGGCCTTTTTGAGTACGTCCTCATTGGTCTTTTAGCTGTCCAGGAAACTCTCAATATTCTTCTGAGAAATCCCATCTTTGTGGTCTCTAATCGTCTTTTCATTTGTTTGCCTACGGTCCTTGATTCACCTTCATAAGTCAGAGTTGGCTCTACATAACATTACTGAACTCTCTCTCATATCTATTGACATAGACTTGTTGCGCAAGACATTTTAAACAAATAAATACGAATGATAACAGTAAAGCAATTTTAACAACATGAAAATATAACCACATCAAAGTAAACAGCACCGAAACTAAAACTATGAATTGTAAAGTGCTACATTTACTGAACATTCCTGTATTGTGCAGAAATATGGACATTAAATGAGAAAACAGCAGAAAACTGAAGCTTTTGAAGTGAGGATCTATAGGAAAATGGGGAGAATTGGGTGGAAAGACGACAAATACGGAAGTTCTGAATCAGCTGAACTAATGGCTGAACTAAAACAAGTGAAATTTTGTAGACATGTGGTGAGACACAATATACTTCTAAGTCATCTCGGAAGAGAAGGTACAAGGTAGATGATGCATAGGCAGACCAAGACTAAGGTGGACTGATAACACCAGAATATGAACAGGTGAACCTATGACAACATGCACCATAAAGACAAGATACTGAGTAAAATGACGCTCCATGGTAGCCAACCTTCAATGTGGAGACGACATCCAATGATGATGATGCTACCACAATGTGTGGAGACGACATCCAATGATGATGATGCTACCACAATGTGTGGTGACGACATCCAATGATGATGATGCTACCACAATGTGTGGAGACGACATCCAATGATGATGATGCTACCACAATGTGTGGTGACGACATCCAATGATGATGATGCTACCAAAATGTGTGGTGCGACAATTTGTAAATGTTAAAAACACAAAAGTAAAGAGCTCCGTGAAGTCTACGAAATATGGTGTTAGTGCCCATGTTTTGTTAAGACCTTCGACACAAATATCAATATTTCAAGACTGCCGAAACATGTTACATGATTTTGAAAGCACGGTTAGCCTTTCAAAAGTTGAAATAAATCATCATCATCACTGAGTACTGTCTCCGCAACGAAGGTTGGCTACCTTGGAGCGCCATTTCACTCTGTCTCTTGCTTTGATGGTGCACATTGTCATAGGCTGACTTTGTTCATCCTTTGGTGTTACTCGTCCATGTTAGTCTTGGTCTGCCTCTGCCTCTTTTACCTTGTACTTTCCCGTCCAATATTTCTTTTATTAGTCTTTTAACATGCCCCAAATATGTCATTTGTCTTGTTTGAATTGTGTTTATTAGTTCTTTTTTTCATTTGTAGTCGTTTTAAAACTTCATCGTTTGTTTTCTTTTCTTTCCATCCAATTCTACTTATTCTTCTATAAATCCACATTTCAAAGGCTTCAATTTTCGGTTCTGTTTTCTTGTCTAATGTCTATGTTTCTGCACCATACATGAATATTGAGAAGATGTAACATTTTGCTATTTTTAGTTTTAGTCCTGGTGTTATTTGTTTTTGATGTAATAAATGAGTTTATTGACACAGTTTGCTTTGAAACTAATAAGATTTGTAAGACATATCATTTCAGCTTGTTACATTTAGAAATGGCGTGTTTTGTATTGACTATCATGAATTATCCGCATTTATTCGTTAATTCGAATATGATAATTGACTGCTAACCTCTGTGAAAAAAGACGTTCAGGAGGAGACATTTTTTTTTAAAATGCATCCATCAAAATTATTGAAATCTTAAATGGTTCACTCCAGTTTTGTGATGTGATCTTGAAATAATACTACATAATACTAACAGGTCTACTCACAAAACTTAGGACATTATCTTAAAGCACGTCTTAAAAACGTCTTCTTTTGTTTGGTTCATAAAGTATAGAAAAATATAATAGCTTAAATAAATAATAATTTCAAAAAGTATTGATCACCTTGGTGCGTATTTAACAACTCTGGAATTATTGAGGATAATTTAATAAGACTTTCGTTGGTTATGTGCTTTTTGTGTTTGTCTTTCCGTGTGCTGTACACTTTGAAAAAATGAAAACAAAAATAAACTTGAGAGATATGTACATTCGTTTCTTGCATGAATATCCAGTATGTATATGTATGTTTCTGTTTCCATTATTTATATATATATATATATATCTGCTTTGCAGAAAATGCTACAAGACGGTGCATGGAAGATGGTACATGGTATTTTGACACCGTACACAATAGAACGTGGACTGACCTACGTTTCTGTTCTTCCAAAGCAGATGACGAGGTCACAACGAGAGTTGAATTTATCAAGGTGCACTCATTGAAATAATCTAATTATAAAGCATCATTTTAACGAGGAATCTACCTTTTCTCTTCCGTATTTTCTTCTATCGAATTTGTTGTTCTCGTGTTCCTTAGTTAAACTATATAAATTACATTTTATAATTTACTTTTATTTGTTTTCTGCCATGCTTACATTACCTCTACAATCAGGAAAGGGGGCAAAGTGCTGATCTGAGTACAGTGAAGATGGCTCTACATACAACAACAATTATTATAATTTAGTTTCGTCACTTTCTGTGCGTTGTATGGGGTCTGGATAGTCTAGAGGTTCGACATCAAAAAGCCCATCACGTGCACCAATTCCTTTAATTGGAAAAAAAATAACGAATTCGTGGTTTCATCATGACGTTACTACCCCCTGATGTTTTTGGCACTGAGATCGAATGCCCAGCACTTTTGGATAACGGCAATAAACAGGAGGTCCCGTGTGCACTTGCTCACGTTAAAAAAAGTCGTATGTAGTTAATTAATGTGAACAGGTTTTTGCCATAAACTTGGCTGCTGTCCGGGCAAAAGTGTCAGAAAAAACTTGCACCGAGGATCCCAGCCCGTGCTACGGAGTTTGTGCACGTGGGTCATGATTCTTTTCAAGTTTTTCTCGAGATTTTCGCGGGAGATTTCGGGAATTCTTTGGTCTTCCTCTTTGTCTTTTCCTCTGGGGATTCCAAAAAAGGGCCTGTTGTGTAATACTCTCAATTGGTTTCCGTAGTGTGTGTCCTATCCAGCGCCATGGTCTTCGCTGCTCACATTATTCACTGGTATTTGACCTGTACATTTCTATAATTCTATGTTAGTGATTTTGTCCTGCCATTTCCATCCTTTTATTCTGCGTAAGCATCCATTAATGAAAGTCGGTATCTTCATGATTGTCAATTTTGCTGTTCTCCATATTTCACAGCCATATAATAGGACTGACTTAACATTGGAGTTGAACATTTTTACTTTTGTATTTAACCTAATTTTTTTGGACTTCCATATGTTTCCCAGTGCAACAAAAGCTCCTCTTGCTTTTGATATCCTTATTTTGGTATCATTTTCTGTTCCTCCCTTTATATCTATATTACTACCCAGATATATGTACGATTGTACGTCCAGTAGAGGTATTTCTCCTAATTGTATTTGGTTATTGCCAACTGCATTAATTCTCATAATGTTGGTCTTATCTCTATTAATTTTCAGTCCTAGCAGTTGCGATCTTTCCATTAACCTCAGAGACGTTCAAATACCAGTCAAGAAATCCTAGTCGTAAAATGTATGCGTAATGAATGACCTTCCAGCAAAGTTACTTTCATTGAGAGGAGTTGCAATTTGGCAGGTTCCTTATCAAACTTTCCTCTAGTGACCAGCGCCGAAGCGTACATATCCAATCCTCATTATGGCTACATTATATACAATTTTTATTTTTCTGTTGTTAATTGTAAATGTTTCTGAGTGTGAACATATTAGAATCCAAGTATCGCTTATACTCCAAGTACTCGCCCTCGTCGTCTCCTCAATTTTTTAATTCACTGACGCTCACTTCAGATATAACAAATATTCACCCTTCCACCTTTGTTTAATAAATAATCTATCTGTCTGTCTGTCTGTCTGTCTGTCTGTCTGTCTGTCTGTCTGTCTGTCTGTCTGTCTGTCTGTCTGTCTGTCTGTCTGTCTGTCTGTCTGTCTGTCTGTCTGTCTGTCTGTCTGTCTGTCTGTCTGTCTGTCTGTCTGTCTGTCTGTCTGTCTTTAGTTGTCATTGTTTTAAAAAGGCGTTTGTCCTCCTGTTGGTTATATATATATTTCTCAATCTTTTTGTCTCTCTGTGCCCCCTTCTCTCTCGTTTTCTTTCTCACCACCCTATTCGCTCAATGAACTTACTTTTTGTCTTGTGCACGAGTATGCACATACATGATCTCGCTATCTATTTATCTCTATAGTCACATACTAGAAAAATACACTTTTGTATCTTTCTCTGTCTCTTATTTTCACTTTTTTCTTCTTTCACTCGCCACCACATTTGCTAGTAAACTTATCTCTATAAACTATTTATATAAATATATATCTGACATGAATATCTTATTAGTAATGAATGTCTTGAAATATTTGATTATAAATATCTGATTATGAAGCTATAATTAATTACTTTTCAGTCTCATATGGGCCGAATTAGACTAATGTACAACGTGGGCTACGGTATCTCCCTGGCCTCTCTGGTGCTGTCAGTCATCATTATGGTCAGCTTTAAGTGAGTACAGATATTATTTTGGCTATACTTTTTCTGGTGGGTTATGTCCTTTATATCTTTACATTTATAATGAACGTGTATAGCAATATTATTATTTTTATCAGTGAAAGAAATGGGGACATGTGGCTGCAGATCGTAGCATATGGAGAGCAAAAATAAATAATGGCACGGCAACTTTCGAGACGGTGCTGATATCAAATTCAGAAGACAAAAGGCGCAAGAGAAAAGAGACAAGTCAAGGTACCGCAAATACACCTTGTTCGTTCTGTGGATGGATCTGTCTGTCCAAGATTGGCAAATTCAGCCACGATAGACGATGTTCAGTAAAGCAGCACCCAGTATGAGACACTAATGCTTTACCAAACTACTGACTTATTATGATTGCTTGCTACCAACCGTCTGTCAAGACGCTAAAGTCATATAGTAATAGTCATTCATTTCAAAAGAAGATGACAATAGTTGCGATTTTTGTTGCTGCGCCTCTCGTAGACTTGATCTTCACTTAGTTGTTGATTGTTGGCTGACGGAAGCTGTAGCTTATGTCGGACTTGTATTCTTCTTTCTTAACTTCCTCTTCTACCCGTTCAGGTGTCGAGGGAGATACATAGTTCTGATCTCGCCCTTTTAGGGGCCTCACTCATTGTCAGTTGATGTTGTCTGTCCATCTTACTCTAGGTCTGCCTCTTGTTTTTCTCTCTTCTCCTCTTTTAAATATATTCTGCGTATGGTAAGAAATCTCACGGCATTCTTTCTTAATGGACAAATCAGAAGTTGTTGCTTCTGTATGTAGCTTTGGATTGGACTTGTATTGAAGGGAGGAAAGTTGCGCTGTTAGTTAGTCACACCTTATTGTCCAGGCCTGTTTAAAATAATGACCAGAGTGAGTCCAGACTGCTGTGGATAATACAGAATTCAGTGTATGGCCAGGAATTTCTGAGTGTCCCACCGTGCTCTGTGAGGTCCACGTGGCTATGGTGGAGCCACTCTTTTATCTGTTGAGCCAGCTAGCGCTTTTGTCCATATACTCCGCCTATTTCTTACGCAGGAAAGTTAAATATTCTGGCAACATTGAAAGACTCGGTGGTATGGAAAGAGCAATAATGGGAGGTATTATTTAATGAAAACTAGACAAGGGTAGACCATGAAGAAGGTGGTGTCATGGCATCAAAGAAACTGAACTTGAGAATAGAGGCAGTGGGAGATTGGTTTAGAGACTGAGATTCCTTCAGATGGGCTGTGATGAGAGCAATGTTCTGCAAAGTAGGGTTCGGTAGGGTTCGATCCCAATCGAAATGCTTTAAAATGGGTACCGGATTTTTTTCTGGGAAAGTAAAGCAGCACGGGCGTAATACCGACCACATTACCCCAAAAATCATGTGCTGAAGGTCGGTAAAATATAGGATCACTAACACCATATTTCCCTATACGCTACTTGACGTGACGGGGGTACTTTACTTACTATATACACTTGCCTATTTGCTGTTATTTCTTGATCACATTTTGATCCCTATTTTAATGGCATCAAGCAAATTATCATTAATATGATCTTATTATCCGTAGTAAAACTTTCTCTAAGTTATCTCCCCACATGTTGTTAGTTCTTCCTTTCTGTTAGTTCTTCCTTTCTGTTAGTTCTTCCTTTCTGTTAGTTCTTCCTTTCTGTATGTTATCTTTCCATATAAAGTATAACAATTTTTCATTCTAAACTACTTTCTCAAACACAAAAAGCTTTCTTCTTTGTTATTCCCACATATGACAAGTGTTTCTCTCTGTGATCTCCCAAAATGCAGATTCCTTTGTGCAGTTTTCTCAAAATTAGGAAGTTGTTATCTTTGTTTTCTTCCCACTTATAGCAGAAATACCGACATGCTTTATTGTTAAGTCATTGGTAATTTCTCTTTCCGGTGCGTCTTCAAATTCGCCTCAAGTTTGATTAAATGTGTGTGTCTGTGTGTGTGCGCGCGCGCGTGCGCGTGTATCATATATTTTCTAAGCTAATATTTTCGTGTAAAATTTATTCTACATTTTTTAACCTGCTAATTTTAATTTTGCTGCAGTAAAATAGATTTAACCTAATTAATTATAAGTAATTGGATTTACATTTGAGTGAAACGATAACCAGTAAGTTAGTTTTTATTATTAACTTGCATTTGATTAATATGTTGATGTTTTGATTTGCCCTGATGATGAAGAAAAGACACATTGTTGCAATCATAAACTTCTTGTAAAAACATTACTGTTACAAATTATTCCACAGAAAACTTCACTGTCCAAGAAATAGCATTCATGTGAATCTCTTCATTTCGTTCATCTTGCGAGCCTCCATTTCATTTATGAAAGAAAACCTATTGGTTGATGGTGTGGGGTTTCCAAATGATGTCATGGAAGACTCCAGTAAAAATGTGATATTTAAAAACGGAAGTTTGGTAAGGAGACGCCATCACTTTGACGTTTGAGGATTTTTCCTCACCATTAATTGATGTTGGAAATTAGTACATTCAATTCACATACGGTCAATGCAGGGGCGGACCTAGCGTGTTCTGCTGCTATGGTTGTTGTCCACCTACGAGTACCCTTTCTTTATTTTTGTCTTTATCCTTCACCTTCTATGAACACTTAGCCCACATTAGTTCTTCTCTCCATGACAGCACTTTACTGCCAGACACCCAAGGCGCATCACGCTACCCTTTTTAGTAAACACTTTGACTAGTAGAGAAAGTAATTACATAAGCTCTCTTTACTTTTTGTGCGATTTAAAGAAATGTCAGTTAACTGAAAGTTCTTTGTTCTCTATCAACAATCAACATCATAACTGTTCCTTAACAAAAATGTTTTATTTAATGTTTATTGCATTATTGTTCTGTGCTTATTCTGGTCTCTGGTAATTGTTTATTACAGATCTAATTGTTTTGCAAATGATTTTGTGTCATGAAATTGTATTAAAACAGTTTTAGAGAACTTCGTGCAACTAAATTTCGAATGAAGACCAATAATGTATATTTGTTCTCGTGAGGTTCCAGTCCAGATTTTGTCACTTTTGTAAACAGATAATAGTACATCAAAAATGTATAACACAAATCTATTGTAATAGCTTTTAATGGAAATAAAGATAACATTATTGTCCAATAATAAAAACCAATTTCAAACAATCGTAGACCGTTATTCAAGCGGCGGACCATAGACTTCATCTCTTCTAGCCAGGCCATGTAGTTGTAAGTGTTTGTGACTCCTTGTGTTTCATATAGAGCGTTTCATTTATCATGGCACGGAGCAAGACGAGACTCTCTAACGCAGCAGAGTGTCAAATATTGATAATGATGATGTTCTCAACTTTCCCTCACGACACTGTGTGTATTGTGCTTGACTGCTCTCTCTCTCTCTCTCTCTCTCTCTCTCTCTCTCTCTGCGATTAAAACTCAATCAGAGTAGGATTCCAGACTCTCTCATGAAGTCAGCTGTCTGTATAAGTGAATCAATTGCCCCATATAGTTTCTCTTCCAGGGAGGTGGGCGTGGACCACATTGCTCTTCTCAAGACTGTGTACTGGGGGCAATCCTGTAGAACATGTTTTGTAGTCATATTGTCCAGTGTACAGTGGCATAGGCTGGTTGCACATATTTTGAAGTTAGTGAACATGTAATTTCTCATTCTATTGTGGCCAGTGCATAGGCGAAGTATGATGACTTGATCCCTCCTTGATAGTTGGTGGTATCCGTCACTCTCGTTATGCTTTGGGTGTTCTCGTTTCCATTTTTCAAGGAACTGACCCTTGAGGATGGATTTGGCTTCATCATAATTGAGAGGATGGTTCTCTTGTGGTAATCTCCCTCCCTCTTTAGCTAATTTGTCTGCGCGTTCGTTCCCGTGTATATTACAGTGTGATAGTATCCACTGAATGACTAGTCTCTGGAAGTTATTGCATAGTTGATCCAGGGTTGTTCTCAGGGTTGTCATCTAGTTCATTGTTCTTGGGGCTTTTTAGAGCTGATAGTACTGACAGTGCATCAGTCAGAATCACAAATTTATTGTGCATGTTATTTTTGTGTTGAGTAGCCAGTGTTGCAGCATCTCTGAGGGCCTCCGTTTCTGCTTTAAAGTTGTTTGAGAATTTTCCAGTAGCTATTGACTTGGTGATCTCGTCCTGATTATTCAGCGTCAAGAACACACCTCCCCTCCATTTCTGGTGGCATTTGTAGCAGAGCCATCTGTGTATGTGTGGGACCAAGAGTCCTGTGGGTAGGTATCGTGTATGTGTTTTTCTGCTACGTGTTTTCTTTCTGTGTCTGATTGGGTGCCTTTTTTTCATGATTCCTGTTATATTTCCTTAAGTTCTGGTATTTTATGTTTTCCATGAGGAGACATATCAGATGGGGGCCAAGGGTTTCGATATTGTTTGGGAAAGTACTGGGTCTCCAGTAGTTAGTTCATTGGCAATTGCAGCGAAGTTGCTCCTCTTTAGTCGTACAATTCCGGAACCAGTTATTCTTTGGTGCATGGGGTGGCTAAGGAGCCTTCTATATTTCTCCGCTTGTTGCAATACTTTAGTGACCCATCTGTCATCTAAGGGTTGTAAACCTGTTACTGTTTCTAGAGTCTTGATAGGTGTAGATTTCATAGCACCAGTGATGATACGGGCAGTTTGGTTCTGTGTTCTGTTAATTTTGCTAACGTGTGATTTGAAAGCCAAGCCCAGGCTGTGGCTCCATACTCTAGAACTGGTCTGACTCTTCCTACGTATAGTCTTTTTCAAAATATTGCTGTCTGCTCCCCAGTCCGTTCCTGCCAATTTCTTCATAATATTAGTTCGTTTTCTGGCTTTTTTCCTTGGTCTGTCTATCTGATTTTTTCAAGTCATTTTGCGATTCTGTAGCAGTGATTACAGAGTGTATGACAATATGGGAGTGTGTGATAGAAGTCGAGGGGAAAGTCAGAAGAGTTCACTCAAATAGAAATATCGAGTTTCACGTGGAAAGAGAGAAGGAGGAATGTAAATAGGGAAACTTATTGGTTGGAAGGGAGAAAGTTAGGAAAAACGATAAGTTAGAAGGTCAGTCTAGATGGGACCAGTACTCAATGCGGATGGTGGTTTTTGGCAACCGATACTATGAGTTGTAGCCAGGTTAGTTACACACAACAGTGTGGTAGTGTTAGTTTTTTGTGCTTGGCAGTTGAGCGGAACGGACATTGGCACATGGGTCAATGTTAAGTAAACTTGTGTTACCAGTATAGATGCAAGTAGAGGTAGTTGTGAAACTTATAAGCAATGAACAATTTAGGTGATAGTAAGCGAGACAGCTCTCGCCGATTTAATGCTCAGTAATGAGTGTGCTATTATAAGGGAGTTGTGAAACTCATTAGCATTAGCAACGAACAATTTATGTGACAGTGAGCGAGACAGCTCTCGCCGATTTAATGCTCAGTGATGAGTGTGCTATTATAAGGGAGTTGTGAAACTCATACACAACGAATAATTTAAGTGATAGTAAGCGAGACAGCTCTCGCCGATTTAATGCTCAGTAATGAGTGTGCTATTTATTATAAGGGAGTTGTGAAACTCATAAGCAACGAACAATTTAGGTGAAAGTAAGCGAGACAACTCTGGCCGAATTAATGCTTAATAACGCGTGTGCTATTGTAGGCACGAACAGATGACATTGTGAAATTCATCAGCCAAGACCAGTTGCCGATAGCTAGCGGGGAGATCCCGCGTAGTGTTTTTCAAGAGAGTTCGACCGAGTGGAGTCGGCTCCAACAGGATGTTATCAAATTGCATGGTGGCCTGAAGAAAGTACCGCAACTCTGCACCCTGTCATGATGAAGCCGTCCAGTGAGTTGATGTAACTACAAACCGGTTCTGGGGGTGTATAATTTATGGAAGGGCAGTGGTACCAATGCAGCCCTTAGTTAAAAGCCAAGACACGTTGGCGTAGGGTGTGTGGGTGGAACTAGCCCCACCACATGAAGGGGTCACATTGACAGTAGTGCAGGAAAACGAGGCGAGTGTATGTGTTACGCCTCATTGTTAACAAGTATTGTGAGAAGTGCAGCTGACAAACATACTGTGGTTGGAAGTGTACAATGTTGTGCGAGGGTGATATTCCATAAATAAACATTGATTGTGTACTTTAAAATGGTGTTCCATTGACTACTTGCTCAAGGCAGTCTGTATATGTCTGTGCCTAGCGAAGAACGAAAGCTTGAAAGGGGGGGGGGGGTGGGCACCAAGCACGAGCCCGGCGAAGCAGTGACGGTCTTAACAACAAAAAATCGCGAAGTTCAAGGTTATATGATCACGATGGACACGTGTGTCGGGCCACTGGAAGGGTCCTGCAGGAGTCAAGCCTAACGCTGACTGAAGTGTGTCAGTCCATGAAGGTGTCAATAAGCAAAGGTGATACAGGGCAGTGCAGTACAATTGCAGTGTCCAGGCAATCGAGCATCAAGATCTGTCACCGGCGATTCCGTGACACAGGGCGAGACGACCTTTCAAGGCGACACATTCAAGAGACAAGCCGGTGCCGGAGTTTCTGGTATAATTCATGGTGACGCCAAGATATGTTGGGTTTTGGTCAATAGGGAGTGTGTGGTCTTTTATCTTCAAGTTTGCAGAGAGTGTGTTTCTTGATAGGCTGAAAATTGTACTAATAGTTTTTTTTTCGTTGATTGGTAAGAACCAGGTGTTCGTCCATTTTTCAAGTTCACCTTGGACATCTTGCATCCTGGGTCCAGCCACCGACATACTTTCCTCGCGAGCCCATAACGCCAGGTCAACTGCGTATATTGCTGAGTGTATTCAGGGTCAAGTGATGGTTCAGTTATTTATGTTTGGTGCGGAGTTGGAAAATTGTACAGCTCTCATCCCTCATATTCAGGAAACTGATGTCATCCTAAAGATTAGACCCAGTCCTCTGTAGAGTTCTCACCGATTATTTTTCTTAGACTATATATATATAGACACGCCCCTTTGCTGTTTTTATTTGCTTCTAAACTTCCGCGTGGTTGTTGCCTTGTACGACTGTTCTTGTTTTGATACCAGCTTTGTTAATCTATTTCTCTTATCGTTGCCAGGTGAATTCAGTTGCCTGTGAATCTAGTGCATAACTGTTCTGAATCCGCGGCCGGCTGGATTATATATATATATATATATATATATATATATATATATATATATATATATATATATATTGCGCAAGCTGTCACTATTGTGGATGTTTAAAATTATAACGCATTTTGGAACAACCTTTAGCTTAGTGGATAAGACAGCAAAAAGACTGTAAAGATCGAGCCAGGATGCAGTGAAGCATGTAGCTTAGTGAGATAAGACAGCGAGCAGACTAAAGAGATCCCAGTGTTATGTTTTTAATATTAACTTGGACACTCGATTCTAGAGCAATTATGGCAATTATCACCGGAGTTGAATGTGTCAGGTGCATGATAGGGGCCAGCTTGAGAGACAAAATTAGAAGTGAAGAATTTGAATGAAATTAATGGATTTACCTTTCCGCTTTCCGGCAGTACAATTTATACAGAAACAAATGAAGTTGTTCCTATATGACAAGATAGAAACTCTCTTCTTATTAGCGTGCATCCATTAAGTTGATGTGGATGCATTGTGTCGCTAGTTTACGGCAAAGTCGCTATATTTGCGCCTTTAAGCCCGAACATCCCTTTACGACATGAAGAAGAAAACAAATAAACACGACCCATACAGCTATCAACAAAAGATACCAAAACAGCGGACAGCGAGGATGTTATTGGATAAGTATAGATAGAAAGAATAACAAAAACGGACGGAAATATTGGAGATCAAACAACGAGCTTTAAGATCTTAAACTATTTTCTCATTAATGTCTAAAAGGCAAAAAAAAATAAATAAATTAGCAAGGAAGAAATATTTAACGACTTTATAAAGTTGACTGTCGATTAACAGTAGCATTGGAATATTGCAATAACATTTTCATGTATACTTTCCTCGCGTCACAGCACTGGGAATGTAAACTTTTCTTCACGTTTTTCCACTACATCCTGGGCGCCAACTACATGTGGATATTTGCTGAAGCTCTCTACCTACACATCCTCATTTCCGTGGCAGTCTTCTCTGAAAAGAGTAGCGTCAAGTGGTATGCTCTTCTAGGTTGGGGTGAGTCATTCATTGTTTAAACTTCAAAAATAAACATGCAATGTAAGATTTTTTTTTTTTAAATCACTAATAATTAAGCTTCCCCATTGTTTTCAAGATAGGAGGGCAAAAACATACACGCTGATCTGGCGTTGTGCTGATCATATTCCCCCCAAAAGTGTTGATGGTAAAAACAAAGTACCATGTCCCCTCTGTGTCATGTAGTGTGACTGATTTCTGTCTCTTTCTTCTGATCCAACTTTACATGACAGCACTGAAACGAAGAATGAAGAATAAAGACAGAGAGAGTAATAGACATTCATATTCGCTTTTGCAAGCTGCCTTGTAAATAAGTTTGATTAAACCGTCACTTTTCTGAGGACACTTAGCATAGAGAGGTAATAGGTGCATTGGCTTTACGACTGCTGGAGGATGTTGGTGCCATTCATGAGTCTATCCTCCTTAGATAACACATTCTTAAACCGAACACAGAGCGAGTGAATAAAAATGCACAAGAGAAAGTTTAAAATGTATTGAGCCATGTGGATCATAAGTTGCCGGCAAATTGGTTTAAACACCTATGGGTTTACTTGAGTGCTTCTGATTCTTTATCATAAACAACCATTCATTCAACCGGGACGCCTTGAATAAAAAAATTATTGACAAGAAAAATAATATGGACAAGAGAAGCAGATGAAACCAAGGCTATACATTTTGGTAGGAAATGATCATGTGGTTGGTAAAACAAATGGCGCACAAAGTAGGCAAATGATGAAAAAAAAAACAAGACTTTGTAATTGGATTTATGGTAAACCCTGGAAATCCAGATAACTAAGTGCTTGATGTACTCGTTCGAACATTTTGGATTCAATTTCCAGATGTGGGAATTTTTTTCTGATCAACATTGCTTCGAAGTTCACCCAGGCTTTGAAAATAATTAGCAGACATTTTTGTGGAAGGCAGTGCGGCTTTGCGTGATGCCGACCATACCACCTATAATTTGTACCGCTGGTTTTGGGGAAAAAGAAGACACTAACATCATAGTTCTCATAAGCTTTAGATTGTGGAGTAACAACCCCCCCCTCCCCTTTTCCTCCCCTCTTCAAAAACACCCCTTTTTAAATAGAGAAGTTCTTGCTTTCAGCGTCGGACTGTGTCTTCGTTTCACAATCTTACACAGTCAAGATGACTTTGAATTATAGTTGTACTTCATCATCATCATCATCAAGTACCGGACCTGCTGGCGTAGGTGATCATGTCTCTCCACAACTTTCGATCTCGACAGTTATTTATCATTTCTGTTGTTGACCTTCTGACAAGCCATTCTCTTAAGCTGTCTGGTATTATTTTCTCTTTGCTTCCCGCTATCTCTTCGTCCCTCAATTTTCCCAGTTGTCACAATATATTCTAGTTGTTCTCTTCTCATTACATGGCCAAAAAATAAATGATGATTATTTCTTCCTAATATTTGAAATTAGCTCTCGTTTTGCTTTGACCTCTTTCATAACATTTTCATTACTCTTCTTAGCTGTCCATGGTATTCTCAACATTCTTGTTTGTACTTAATTATCTATAATAACGACAATTCATATTTATTGACAGCATTTCATTACTCTTCTTAGCTGTCCATGGTATTCTCAACATTCTTGTTTGTACTTAATTATCTATAATAACGACAATTCATATTTATTGACAGCATCTCCCGTGCTCTTTGTCCTGCCATGGGTGGTTGTGAGAGCTGTTTTGGAAGACGAATAGTAAGTACAAATAATGTCCTCTGTCACGTTTTTCTTTTCACATACTCTCAACAACAAAACAATGAGAAACTATACAGCTGGAAAGCATTGATGATAAAAAGACATAACAACTGAATGAGACAAGCTCTTGAAAAAACAGTATAAATGAATGTGTGAAATTCGAGGCGAATGAGGCGAAGGCACGCCTCCCAGCACCAGAGCTGGAAGTTGTCAGCGATCCATAGCTGATGGCTTGCGCCAGGATCGGTGAACCAGAACCATCCAAACCCTGCTCCACCTCTCCGTGGTGCCTCTAATAACAGACTAACCTGTCTAGTCTGGCCAAGCGAGTAGGGATCGAAGAGGGAAGACAACCCGGTACTCAAAATGTTATACTGAAGTCGGATGTGTTGGGCCGAAAGGCGCAAATATCACAGTTATACTGTAAACCACAACGCAACGCAGACACGCTTACTTAAAGTCCTTTTAAGGGCGGATGATGACGAGGTACACTTCTTAAGTCATCGGGCGAATGCAAGCAAGCAAGCAATGTGTGAAATTTAGAAAAAAAAAAAAAAAAAAAAAAAGATTGTTGAAAAATGGAATGATCATCAATACCAGAAGGTGCAGAATATGAATTAGATTGTAAATGTATCGTTTTAGACTTAATTCATTTTTCAAACGAGACGCGGAAATAAGCAATAAAATTACATCATCGACTGTAGGGAAGCATCACCGGGCGCCGATAGTTCAAACATTAATTCCCCAATAACCTGAAGGCCAGGCAATTAGGCGCTAATCGACACCGGGTGGGTGGCAAGGATTCACCGGACCGACGGGTCTATAAAAGGACGTTGCTGTTGCAGTGACCACTTCATTTCGACAGGAAAGCACAGCAACCTGCTAGGGTAGCAAGACAGGTCAGTTTAACTATTTTCGAGTATTGCGTATTAGGTGTAGTTATCTTGTGCCAGGTATTTAGTGTAAGCCTTAGATGCAATGCAGCAGGAGGTCGACGCCTGCTAGTCATGACCCAGCCCACCTCCCCTAGAGTGTCAAGAAGCTAAAGAGCTGAAACACTTGCTGGGCAGGTCTTCATCTGATGATCAGATTGCCTCCTTCTGCGAAGCTCTGTACAAAGAGTTTCCTACTAACGCAATATTAATTTATGTTGACTCTACATTTCATTGTTTTATCTGCATTGTGTCCGGTCCCTAATCGTTTAGTTTGTCTTGTTTTTATTTTTTTGGTATTGCCTACTTCTTGGTGAGTTACGATCCGTTCAACCTCAGACTACCTTCTGGGTTATATTAAACCACAATTTTTTTCATTACAAAAATAAAGTGAAAACTAGTTTGAACTGGAGGACACGAGCATACGACCGGAGGTCCACTAGCGGCCAGCGAAATTTATAATTCTAATTGATTTTTTTTTTTTAAAGTAAGTAAAGTACCCCCGTCACGCCAAGTGGCGTATAGGGAAATATGGTGTTAGTGACCCTATATTTTATAGACCTTCAGCACATGATTTTTGGGGTAATGTGGTCGGTATTACGCCCGTGCTGCTTTACTTTCCCAGAAAAAAAATCCGGTACCCATTTACGGCTGGGTGAACCCGGAAGCCGTCTGTTGGGATCGAACCCGACCCCTTGTCCTTTGTAGTCCAGTTCACTAACCACTGAGCTATCGCGGCTCCCTATATATACTTTAATGCTTTAAAATTACCAAGTTCACCAGTTTTCAAACATTTTAAACTCGAGACCCATACATTCGTAATCATTATTCTATACTTGAAGGGCTCGTTATTCTGTTCCAGTCACTCGTGGGATACAATAAGTTAATAAAGATAAATGGCATCTTTTTGTTATTGCTTAAATAATTTGTATCTCTCCCTTGAAGGTGTCTATGATCCTCATGGGGCGTGGATACACTTTAGAGAATCACCAAATCAATCATTAATTCAAATGTAACCAACAATCATAGAAGCAGCAACCGTTCAACACATACCACACTTTCATTTTTAGATTAGGCAAATATGAGCTATACATTTGATTTCGCACTCAAAGGTCGGTGAACACCCAATAATATGGGTCGAAGGGAGTCCGCTCACAGGCCACTAGTTCCACAACAACAACAACAACAACTATTCCTCATAATGTTATATTATATGACTGAAAGGCGTAGCGACTTTTTAATGCAGAAATGTTGTATAGAAAAGACATTGACCGGACACTTGGATCGCAATTGCAGATTTTGCAGAGGACATTAATTCTTATAAGTAACAAATTGAACACGATGCAAAAAAAATACAAATGTCCTGTATCAAAGGCTAAGAAAATAGGACTCGACATCAATCAAGAAAATATCAAAGTAATGAAAAATCAAATACGCCAAGAAAAGATATAGCTGGAAGGAAAAGCGGTGAAAAAAGTAGATCATTTTTTATATCTTGGAAGCTGCATAGATCAAGAAGGGGACACAAAGAATGAAAT
Organism: Megaustenia siamemsis; assembly: GCA_032433765.1. Lineage (NCBI taxonomy): Eukaryota > Metazoa > Mollusca > Gastropoda > Stylommatophora > Ariophantidae > Megaustenia > Megaustenia siamemsis. The sequence goes on from JAVIAB010000051.1 coordinate 112,672,353, forward strand.
TAGAATCAAAATAGCTAAGGCAGCAATGACTTTCAGAAACTGTGATAAAATATGGAAATCTAAATTACTAAGCACACAAAAAAGTACAAGACTTTCAAATAAAATGAATTTTCACTCTTACTAATGCATGCGAGAGCTGGAAAACAACTCAAGAAATAGCAAATACATTGGATGCATTTGAAAATAATGTACTTCGTATACCAATGAATGAATTCAAGCTTAGTGCAGAAATAAAAAAGAGAAATGACAAAGCATCTAAAAACAATCACGTCAAGAGAAGAAGGTACTATACGATGAGAAAAGACAACAATAAAAATCTCAAAGCAAGTCCTCAAATAGAAACCATGAGGTAAAGAAAAAGAGGTCAGCCTAGAGAAACACTAAAAAGAATACTGAAGCGAGAGACAAAACCAGCAGGTATCAGCTTCCTTGTCGAGGTTGAGATGTTTACCCAGAACAGGAATGTGTGGCGAAAAACAATTAGAGTCCTTTACAAGACCTGATGCTTGATAGCAAAGATCGTTAGACGTGGAGGTGCTAGAATTGTTGCCCTGATGCTTGATAGCAAAGATTGTTAGACATGGAGATGCTAGAATTGCTGCCATGATGCTTGATAGCAAAGATCGTTAGACGTGGAGGTGCTAGAATTGTTGCCCTGATGCTTGATAGCAAAGATCGTTAGACGTGGAGGTGCTAGAATTGTTGCCCTGATGCTTGATAGCAAAGATCGTTAGACGTGGAGGTGCTAGAATTGTTGCCCTGATGCTTGATAGCAAAGATCGTTAGACGTGGAGGTGCTAGAATTGTTGCCCTGATGCTTGATAGCAAAGATCGTTAGACGTGGAGGTGCTAGAATTGTTGCCCTGATGCTTGATAGCAAAGATCGTTAGACGTGGAGGTGCTAGAATTGTTGCCCTGATGCTTGATAGCAAAGATCGTTAGACATAGAGATGCTAGAATTGTTGCCATGATGCTTGATAGCAAAGATCGATAGACATAGAGATGCTAGAATTATTGCCCTGATGCTTGATAGCAAAGATCGATAGACATGGAGGTGCTAGAATTGCTGCCCTGATGCTCGATAGCAAAGATTGTCAGACATGGAGATGCTAGAATTGCTGCCATGATGCTTGATAGCAAAGATTGTTAGACATGGAGGTGCTAGAATTGTTGCCATGATGCTTGATAGCAAAGATCGTTAGACATGGAGATGCTAGAATTGATGCCGTGATGCTTGATGGCAAAGATTGTCAGACATGGAGATGCTAGAATTATTGCCCTGATGCTTGATAGCAAAGATCGATAGACATGGAGGTGCTAGAATTGTTGCCCTGATGCTCGATAGCAAAGATTGTCAGACATGGAGATGCTAGAATTGCTGCCATGATGCTTGATAGCAAAGATCGTTAGACATGGAGATGCTAGAATTGATGCCCTGATGCTTGATGACAAAGATTGTCAGACATGGAGATGCTAGAATTGCTGCCATGATGCTTGATGGCAAAGATTGTCAGACATAGAGATGCTAGAAATGCTGCCATGATGCTTGATGGCAAAGATTGTCAGACATGGAGATGCTAGAATTGCTGCCATGATGCTTGATGGCAAAGATTGTCAGACATGGAGATGCTAGAATTGCTGCCATGATGCTCGATAGCAAAGATTGTCAGACATGGAGATGCTAGAATTGATGCCCTGATGCTTGATAGCAAAGATTGTCAGACATGGAGATGCTACAAATGCTGCCATGATGCTTGATATCAATGATCGTTAGACATGGAGATGCTAGAAATGCTGCCATGATGCTTGATATCAATGATCGTCAGACATGGAGATATTAGAATGGTTGCCCTGATGCTTGATAGCAAAGATCGTCAGACATGCAGATGCTAGAATTGCTGCCAGGATGCTTGATACCACAGATCGTCAGACATGGAGATGCTAGAATTGCTGCCCTGATGCTTGATATCAAAGATTATCAGACATGGAGATGCTAGAATTGCTGCCCTGATGCTTGATATCAAAGATTATCAGACATGGAGATGCTAGAATTGCTGCCCTGATGCTTGATATCAAAGATTGTTAGACATGGAGGTGCTAGAATTGCTGCCCTGATGCTTGATATCAAAGATTGTTAGACACGGAGATGCTAGAATTGCTGCCCTGATGCTTGATATCAAAGATTGTTAGACATGGAGATGCTAGAATTGCCGCCCTGATGCTTGATATCAAAGATTGTTAGACACGGAGATGCTAGAATTGCTGCCCTGATGCTTGATAACAAAGATCGTGAGACACGGAGATGCTAGAATTGCTGCCATGATGATTGAAAGCAAAGATCATCAGACATAATATAAACTAGAATGGTTGCCCTGATGCTTGATAGCAAAGATCGTCAGACAGAGATAACTAGAATGGTTGCCCTGATGCTTGATAGCAAAGATCGTCAGTCATTTAGATGCTAGAATGGTTGCACTGATGCTTGATAGCAAAGATCGTTAGACATGGAGATGCTAGAATTGTTGCACTGATGCTTGATAGCAAAGATCGTCAGTCATTTAGATGCTAGAATGGTTGCACTGATGCTTGATAGCAAAGATCGTCAGTCATTTAGATGCTAGAATGGTTGCACTGATGCTTGATAGCAAAGATCGTTAGACATGGAGATGCTAGAATGGTTGCACTGATGCTTGATAGCAAAGATTGTCAGACATGGAGGTGCTAGAATTGTTGCCCTGATGCTTGATAGCAAATATTGTCAGACATGGAGGTGCTAGAATTGCTGCCCTGATGCTTGATAGCAAAGATCGTCAGATCTGGAGATGCTAGAATTGCTGCCCTGATGATTGATAGCTCAGATCGTCAGACATGGAGGTGCTAGAATTGTTGTCCTGATTCTTTATAGCTAAGATCGTCAGACATGGAGGTGCCTTAATTGCTGCCATATGTCTGTCTTCGGATAAGAGGGACAATAGACAAATATAGAGATATAACCTCAGTTTCAATCGCTCTCCTTGCGCATGTGTTTACATCATTATTAGTAAATCAATTAACTAAATTAGGTCAATTCATTTTAAATTTGTGTTGTACTTTAATTTAAAAACTGTTATTTATAAATGAGTATAAATGAAACAATTTTCTTTTAAAATTGTATATTGATTTGAACTTGTGCATTTCTCAGTTGCTGGAATACTCACCCGACTCCTGGCTACTTCTGGATAATGAGAGGTCCTATAGTTGTCTCTATTGTGGTACGGATTGCTATTATTCATGTTATATGTACAATGGTTTATATGATATATATTTTTCCCCTTTTCTTGAATACTTTTGCTATTTTCTAATGTTGATTATCTTAAAAAATGCCCTTCATGAAGAACAAGTAAGCGTATGCTGCTTGCGGAAACCCATCTAAACAAAAAGACATAGCCTTGATGATCAGGGGATACCAGTGTTACCGATCTGACAGAAAAGATAGGCAAAAGGGTGGAATATTGACATTTGTGAAGAACAACATCAGTGCATGTTAGCTTGAAGTGTATATGAATTGGGCTGAATAGCAGATACTGTACCTCAGAAGAGTAAATATGGACTTTCATTTACCCAACTACTACTGTCCGAGCGACCGTCCACTGTCACTAGACACAATTTCATTAAAAGAAAGAATAATTATTGCATGTGGAGACTTTAACAGACATTCACAGAGCTGGGGCTATGAACATATGGACAAGAGAGGTGATGAGCATGGCAATTGACAGGAAGACAATGTGCTTGTACAGCTAAACAAGACAGCAGATCCACCAACATTCTATTCCAGATCATGGCATACCATATCTACACCAGACCTTGCTTTCCATTCACCAGACCTGGAATTGAATATTACTAGTATTGTTGGGAAACAACTTGGAGACAGCGACCATCGACCAGTCTTTTCAGTTTTAACAATGAAGCTGTCAGGGAGAGCAGCATTCTCGCTAGATGTAATCACAAAATGGCAGGAAAAATGTATGAACTACACATACACCAGTGTACTAACTCACAATCTAAATACAGACAGAGGCATCAACAAAATAGTTGATGAATTCAGTAGACTAATACTACAGGCTGACAGTGAAACAGTACCTAGAGGGGCACGGACACAAAATAAACCATACTGGAGTAGTGACTTGGGAACTGCACAATGACATGGAAATAGCTCGATAGTAAGCAGAAACTAATCCTTACCAGGGACACCACAATAACTATCTGCATGCTAAGGCTAAATTTTAAAGGGATAGCGAAAACCATACGGAAAAGCTGGAAAGAGAAAACAGAGTCCTTGAATCTTGAACAAGAAAAAAAAAGTGTGGAAGCTTTTACAAGAGCTTAATGATAAAGGTACAGAAAGGACACCAAGATTACACTGAAGAAAGATGGGAACATCTTAACAGGTAAGCATGCAGCAAATCACTTTACAGACTCCTTTACAAATGAGAGTAATATTTAAATTAGCCTAGAGAAACGATAAGAGACCCGCTTAAAGCATCAAAAGTAAGATTGTAAGACAAGAAGGGACCATACACGGAGCCATGGAAATACCCAATACACAAAGAGAGCTACAACTGGCAATATCCATATTAAAAATAAAAAAATTCACCAGGCAGTAATGGGGTGTCCAATGAAATGATTAAGAACTTGGGAACTGCAGCTAAAGCAAAACTACTGCAGATCTACAATATTTGCTGAATCACATGTAGAGTGCCACAGGCATGGAGAGAAGCAATTATGATACTATTACTAGAGCCAGGAAAAGATGGTTCGACGACATCCAGTTATAGACCAATCATCCTTACAAGCTGTTTGTGTAAAACAATGGAACGTATAATCAATCTCAGACTGCAATGGCACTTGGAAATATGAAAACCTACTTGTGCCATAGCAAGCAGGCTTTAGACAGTGTTACTCTACCGAAGATCAGGCGACCTATCTTTCCATGGAAATTGAGGATGCGTTCCAAGAAAATAAACTGGTACTAGCAGCATGGATGCATGGATTTAAGCATTTGATAGAGTATGGAAGGAAAGGCTCATAAAGAAACTGAGAAATTACGGAGTAAATGGCAGGATGTACAAATTGGTGAAATTATACCTGCATAACAGGAGTGCTAGAGTGCAGCTGGATGGTCTAAAGAGTAAGTAAGCCCTAATGCGTCAAGGCGTCCCACAGAGAGGGTACTGTCTCTAACACTTTTTCTAGTCTACATCAACGACCTAGTTACTGAACTACCGCATGGTATCAAAGTGGCAATGTATGCAGATAACATGGTAATGTGGTGCACAAATAGATAGTGTATCAGCATCAATACAGACAAATGGAATACTACACATGTCTCTCTCTCTCCCCTAAACAAAAAGTAGGAGTCATCTACATAAACAACGAGCCTGTGAAATAAGACATATAGTTTTCAAGCTACTTTTCTCGAAGTTACATTTGACAACAAGCTATCTTGGCATCAGCAGATAAATAAGGCAACCCAAAAAGCTATGAGGAAGTTATCTATTACAAGAAAGCTGTGTGGAACCACTTGGGGTGCGAGTGGGAAAATGCTCAGTAAAGATTGCCAACAAAGTATACGCCCACATTTAGAATCTGAATCATCTGCATGGTGCTCAGCATCAAACACTACACTGCAAGACAACTCTTAAGGTACAAAACCAGGGACTTAGGGTCATCACAGGAGCAATGAACTCAACACCAATATTGGACTGGAGATGGAGAAAATGTGGAGGATACCAGCACTGTGAGAACGGAGGGACATAAAGGTGCTGATACAGGCAGAACAATTCTCATGCATGCCAAGACATCCAATGAAGGACCGATTCCAAAATCTTGCATTGGGACGACTTAAGAGAAACACAGTTTTATCCACCAAGCCAAACGAATTTATAGACAAACACCAGACATGCCAAGAGTTGTCAGCCCCCTACTGCCCATACCAGAACAGACCTTCTAGACAGAGGAATCCGGATTGTCAATACAAATACAGACAGAAGTGAAAGTACTATATAGTAAAATACTATACAGCGTAAAACAATAACTAAGTTTCTTGGATGAAGACCCACAAGACTTATGGGTTCGTGCATACATAGATGGATCAGCACAAAATGCAGTAAAGATTGGGGGAAGCAGGTGCATTCATAAAGTACCCAAATAAAGTTATAGATATGAATTTTAAATAGCAGCAGAGAAATATTGTCACAATCACGATGCAGAAATCCAAGCAATAAAGTTTGCAATAGAAAAACTGTTGAACAGTAATCTTAGCCCACAGCCTGTAGTGATTTTAACAGATGCAATGCTCCAGACATTACAATCCAGAAAATTACCACATCTGTAGACGTTATTGACTGAACTCTGCAAGCACCACAAGGTCGCCCTGCAGCGGATCCCATTTCACTGCGGAATATCAGGAAACGAGAAAGCGGATCAGCTGGCAAAGGAAGGCGTAACAAGCACAACCAGATACACCCGTTACATACCATCAGAAGAAACCGATAATCAAATCAATCAGAAGACGACAAGTTCCAAATCCAGATGCATTTCATAATATGAATAGATGGGAACAGGTTTTATTCGCCTCAGAACAGGCACAATCGACTCCACAGTTACATGTATTCAGAATTCAAGATCAGCATCTCAACTACATGTACATGTAGACAGGCGCCCCAGACAGCTGAACACATACTTCCAAACTGTACTGAATATGACTGATGAAAACCCATTGGCCCATAGATACAACACTGCAGACAAAACTATATGGGCCACTGCAATATTTACAAAAGCCAGTAAAATGTATATAGGAAACGACATTGCAGATGAAGATAATACTTCAGGCGAATGAAAGATAGATAGATTCCCCAATAAAAATGTACACAACTTAACCAAAACAATTTTTTTAAACTTCAAATAAATGCATGGACTACCTGTCAGTTACAGGATTTATGTGCGAGTGTGCGTGTACGCATATGTGAGTGTATATAGTGTCACCTAATATCACCTCCCTTTACTTGAATATAATTTAATATACTTATTTCATCTGTCTGTTTTGCTTTGTGCTATTCTGTCCTGTTGGAACTGCCACCACTGCCCGAGGATACGTCTAAATCATCTGTTTGTTAGTGACAATCTAACATATATTTTTAAAGATACATAACCACAAACTAAACTGCATAAAACGAACGAAGATTTTGTCTTATTAATTTAGTGATACATGTGACGAGCTGCGCAGAAGTATTTGTTTATCTGGCAGGAAATGTAGAGCATGCCGTGATGTGGAATACAAATGTTATATTACATTGATAACAAGTGATGCCGGTTAGGAAAATGCCCAATTTTGAACGTTGAAAGGTCTATAGGTATATAGTATATATAAGTTCTCCACTGTTAGACCTATTTGATTCAGATGAAAAAAGAACGCTAAGAATATTGATGTTTTCAAGATCGTCAATTCTAAATGACAACAGCGATGTCTACAGTTACTCTTCTCTTAAATGTCGTCTCCATAGCAACGTTTAGGGCGAATGTCATGTCAGACTTTAGGCCCAAACTTCGAAGGTCCAATTTGTATAATTAAGACACCATAATTGCATCAAATAAATAAAGATCCCAAAATTGTTGGTGAAATAAGAATCAACGTTGAAGAAGAGCATATAATTTAGACATCTTGCGATAAAGCTGGCACGGTAGAAATAAAATAAATAAAATAACAGATAATGTTAAAGTTTCCCACAATAAAAAAAGCACACTACAATCGAACATTCTCATGTTGCAGCTAGATGCCCTTTTTCGGGAAATTCAAAGGACACAAATTAAGGCAAAAAAGACAAGTAACAAACAATGAGCATTTAAATCTGAAAATTGCAGCTTTGAGGACGTCCACTGCGGTGGTTTGGTGTATGAAGTGAGTTACAGTTTAAAACATGCATGGAACTGGTGCTCTTATTTGATTTTTTTTGTGAAAAAAAATAATCATTTTCATAGTGTTTTTTCTAAGACTATATTTCTAGATCACAGCAGAAGCACATATAGACATCTATATATAGCAGAAGCACATACAGATATCTTAAGGTGACCATATTTTTCAAATCCCATTCCGGGACGGAATAATTTTACTTCAATTTTCCACCAATAAAATTACATTTCTTCTTGTTGTCATTTTCAAGTGAATAATACATACATTTTAAAACATCTAATAATATAGACCTACAATACGCTATCAGGATAATCAGGAGATAAAAAAAAAACAGTGTGACTCACTTTACTTTTCAGATGAGTGAATTTTCTGTAAAATGTCCTTCTTTGTATGCAGCATCTTATAAAATTAGACACATGTTCCCTCATAGTTCACTTTGGTGATCAACATGGCTTTTAAAGTTTCAACACCTAGTTGTGTTTTATCATTTGTCCACAAACTGTTCATCAGAGAAAACACTCGTTCTGTTGCAGCATTTGTTCCAGGTAGACACAAAAAGAACTCTGCCAACTTCAGAATATGTGAAACGGGCACATGATTGTTTCTGTAGTGGGAAGCTAGTTCAACCCAACGCTGCCCTGGTAATGTTTTATTAAGACTCCACTCACTAATGTTTTGTGAAGTAACGAACTGTTTCATATAGACATATTCGTCATACATTTCATTTTCTGGAAAGTCGACTGAAGGCACTGTTTGACTCACTAATGATGAAGACTTCTCAATATCTTCCAAATTTGGTGTTCTGTTCAGCATTACCCAGCTGTAAGACTCTAGGTTTTGAAAATTATTTGCAGCCCATTTCTTCAAATAACTTAAAGCTGTTTCATAAAATGAAGAAACACTGGCGTTAAACTTTTTCACATCATCACGTGGAAATCCTTCCATTTCCAGCTTTTTAAGGATTATCTGAACTCTTGATGGCAAGAAGCCGTCTTCCAGCTTGGACTCCAAGATAGCTTTCAACCTATTGATGTTGTCAATGACTTCAAATACAGTGACCATCTGTCCCTCTACTTTCTGCACTGCTTCGTGGAAAGAGGATGCCTGACTGTGAACCAAAATAAGCCATGCCTCAGACAGTGGGTTTTCAAAGAATTCCTGTATAAAAACTGGGCATCTGTCTTGAGATTGAAAATATGATTTTAGAGGCAGGAACATGTAAAGAACCCTTTCAACAGCAGACAAGAGCGCAAGCCACCTAGTTTGTGCATAACCTAAAATCATCTGGAAGTCTGTGTCGACAAACTGACAAAACTCCTTGAGACTTTCAACTCTAACTGTGTATGATTTGAAGTACAGATAAATTTTTGCAATAGTCATTTCAACATCAACAGGCAATACGTCTGCAGCTGCTCGAATAGTGTTGTGGAAAATATGGCAAGCACACCCAACACCTATCAAACTATGTCCAAGGTTTTCTTTCAGTTTTGTGAAAACATTGTTCTGTACTTTTCTTTCAGCGCCCCCAAAATTAGAATTTGTGTTGTCTGCACATAATCCAACTACTTTCAGTTCTAAACCATTTTCAGTTAGACAGTCATTAAGAAAACTACTTACTATATCAGATGTTTCACCCGGCAATGACTTCAACTCTAATATTTTAACTTTCAGTCCCTTATTGCGATCAAATATCTGACAAGCAAAGGAAAAATCTTGATTTCTTTGTGGTTGGAGGCATCTGTCAGTATGGAGATAAATGTTACGTTTTCTAGGTCACATCTCAACTCGTTTAGAGCATGGGGTGTGAACACATTCCGAATAATAGCTTCTGTTTTCGTACGTGCACAAGCAAATTTTGGTTCTAAAGTTACCTGAAGCAATTTTGATGTGCAGTCCATAGATCTAAACGTGTGATTGTGCAAAACTGTATGATATGCAAAGGCACCTTCTGTAGCAGCTAACTGTTCTTCTTTGTCATCAACCTGTTCAGCTCGAAAAAAAATTTTCAACGACGAGCTTGATGCAGCAGTAGCGACGGCTCTCTCATGTTTATCACTATTTATGTGGCTCTTAATATCACCACGTCCACTATGGTTAATAGTAAACCCGGATGAACATATATTACATCTTACAGTGAAGTCTGATGACGATGTAGACTTTTTTATAAAAGGGTATTCCTTTTTTAAATCTTGATTAAAACTACAATTACGCTTCGGTGCCATTTTTTGCGAAAGTGAAAGTGAAAGTTAGTAACACAACGAATATATACGAGATTTGAAACTAGGAGCGCATTCTACTGTTTTCATATTAAACAAAATTGTCTACACAGCAACGGAATAATATTTTTTTTTAAATTGAAGAAATGTACGCCGTATACCAAAATGGCAAAATCGGTAAACGTTTGTGTCCCAAATTATTTTTTATCAAATCCGGGACAAAAGCTAAAAAATTTGCCAAAATCGGGACAAAACCGGTACGGCAGCTAATCCGGGACAAAGGTTCAAAAAATGTCAAATTCCGGGACTGTCCCGGACAATCCGGGACGAATGGTCACCTTAAGATATCTAGACATAGCAGAATCACATGTAGATATCTAGATAGAGCAGAATCGCATATATATATCTAGACATAGCAGAAGCACATACAGATATCTAGACATAGCAGAATCACATATAGATATCTAGTCATAGCAGAATCACATATAGATATCTAGTCATAGCAGAATCACATATAGATATCTAGTCATAGCAGAATAATATATAGATATCTAGACATAGCAGAATCACATATAGATATCTAGTCATAGCAGAATCACATATAGATATCTAGACATAGCAGAATCACATATAGATATCTAGTCATAGCAGGATAATATATAGATATCTAATCATAGCAGAATCACATATAGATATCTAGTCATAGCAGAATAATATATAGATATCTAGACATAGCAGAAGAACATATAGATATCTAGACATAGCATAATCACATATAGATATCTAGACATAGCAGAAGCACACACATAGATATATCAATAAAAAATAGGGAATAGTTCATTATTCCAAGCTTCTCGTATATAAACATTTGTCTTCTTCTTAGCGTCCACTCATTAAGTGGGCGTAGATTTGCTGTGTCGCTAATTAAGAACAAAACTCCGATATCAGCGCCTTTATACATTCGTCTTCAACATGAGTAGATTTGCTTAACAATTGTTTGCCCTGACAGAGGCCGTTTTTGGCCTACTCTTTTCGAATTTAACTATAAGGTGTTTTTAGCGTGCGTGAGTGTATACTGGGCATTCTGTTATTTTTGTCGCCGTTATCCGACAGGGTTAGACATCAAATCTCACTACATTGAGACCTGGTGCGGGTAACGCCAGGAAGACACCACACTTGTGGCTGGATTCCAACCCGAGACCTACCTGTCCAAAGGCCGACGCTTTACCTGTAAGCACCCAGTCCCCTTAGGAGCATTTACTTGATCGATAATTAGAAACTTATCTAAATGCAGTAATGTCAACTCTTTTACTGTACAACATCTAAATATAGTAATGTCAACTCTTTTACTGTACAACATCTAAATATAGTAATGTCAACTCTTTTACTGTACAACATCTAAATATAGTAATGCCAACTCTTTTACTGTTGAACATCTAAATATAGTAATGCCAACTCTTTTACTGTACAATATCTAAATATAGTCATGCCAACTCTTTTACTGTACAACATCTAAATATAGAAATGCCAACTCTTTTACTGTACAACATCTAAATATAGTAATGCCAACTCTTTTACTGTACAATATCTAAATATAGTAATGCCAACTTTTTTTACTGTACAACATCTAAATATAGTAATGCCAACTCTTTTACTGTACAACATCTAAATATAGTAATGCCAACTCTTTTACTGTACAACATCTAAATATAGTAATGCCAACTCTTTTACTGTACAACATCTAAATATAGTAATGCCAACTCTTTTACTGTACAACATCTAAACGTAGTAATGCCAGCTCTTTTACTGTACACCATTTTCTAAATGTCGTAATGGCAACCCTTTGACTGTACACCCTCTAAATTTAGTAATGCCAGCCCTTTTATTGTACAACACTGACAAGTCTTTAATGTATAGCTCGAGCATTGTATTTTAAAAGAATGACTTACTTTACGTCTATTGTATGATGCCACAAAGTTGGTAAAGGACAAATGTGAAGCAGCACAAAGTCTGCAGGAGTTAAACATGATACAACAACTTCAGTTCTTTGACTGGCAATAATTTTGCAATTTCAGATAAGGATCAAATGTTTACCGTTATCGATATATATATATATATATATATATATATATATATATATATATATATATAAACATAAGTGTCAAGAGTAAAGAGCCCCGTCACATCAAGTGGCGTATAGTGAATATGGTGTTAGTGACCATAAATGTTACAGACCTTCAGCACATGATTGTTGGGGTAATGTGGTCGGTATTACGCCCGTGCCGCTTTACTTTCCCAGAAAAAAAATCCGGTACCCATTTAAGGCTGCGTGAACCCGGAAGCCGTCGGTTGGGATCGAACCCTACCTCTTGTCCTTTGTAGTCCAGTTCACTAACCACTGAGCTATCGCGGGCCCCTATATATATATATATATATATATATATATATATATATATATATATATATATAACTCTGAATTGTTGTACCGGTGCTATCCTGTGTTATTTTGTCAAATCAGGAAAAAGGCCAGAGTTGTGCAGTACTGCCCGCGTATTGGTAAATTTTATACAAACTCAGATAGGAAAAGCTCAATTATCTGATAAAACTTCTTTTCTATGAGACATAATGACTACAACAGCAACTGCGTTGTCCAAACAAAGACCGTTGCAGCAGTTCCAAACAAATACCCATTGAGAGCTAATGCGCTGCACCACTTGGGACAAGTCACCTCCATCAACAAAGAAGAATAACATGTATATGAACTGGGCTTTTTGTAGCAGAGTTTGTTAATCTGATTTATACCACCCACTAGTTAAGATTTCATTTGCACGTGGGAGGCTCATGAATTTCATTTTATATTTTAAAATGTTCGAAATAAAGAAACTAAATTTGTGAAAAAAAATTGTATGAAAAGAAAAATGTTACTAATATTTTTTTTATAGATATTTGAAATGTGTGATTTAAAACGTTAAAGTACAGAAATGTTGAACTCTATCAGATCTTTGTATAATAATGGTGGGTTGAATTGTGGCAACATTTGTGTATTTGGGATAAAATAGATACCAGAATACCATCCCAATAATTCTTATTCTTCAGGCATATTATCACTTCAGTTATTTTTTAAATATAATGTTGAATATCAATCATATTGTAATTACGCGTAGCCTAACATTGATGGTAAGTATAACAAGTATATATAATCAAAAGTCCAGCATATAGTTTCTCAGTGACAAACTCAAGTAACGCATCAAAATACACGTTTTTTTTTTAAATTTAATATTTATAGTTTATTTAGAAAATCCAGCTTTTATTTATTCGTTCAAATACAAGTGGGCAGTAAAGAAACAGTATCTTCACGAATGTGGCAAAAGTATAATCATGTTGAAGAACACTAGTAACGAGCAAACTAACGAAACAAAAAAACAACATTCATACTGTTATTATTATTCTGAAAAAGATTGATCCCAGCTCCACTCTGAACTTGCCCTCTTCCTACAAAAAGCATGCCCTTGATGCAGCGTCTGATAGCAAATATCAAATTATAACGAGATAGAACTGTGAGAATGAATTTGAAAGAAATTATGGGGTTTTTTTAACTTTATTTCTGCCTCGTTAACATTTTCCAAGATAAAAAAAAACATTGATTTTACTTGATTTTAGTTGTGTATTCTTACGCGCTTCAGTCAATTCTGTTACTTCTTGTGTTGTTTTTATTTGACCTAGTTATAAATTTGTCATCTATGTTGGATCTTGGAAGCATGAACTAGTTCTCTGACACAAAACCCGCGAACACTTTCACACAAAGCAAGTTATTGAGTTATTTGCGGGTCCTCATCATTGCACTCCGAACATGTCCATAGGTGCTCAGATCCCCTCCTCAGCAATTCCCGCAGTGTCCAGCGACTGACTACTCCAGTTCTATGTTGGTTGATAAGTCTTCTTACACGGCCACCAAGTTTCTCATTTCTGGCTGTGCCCATCGTAACTCCCATTTCCATCATCCGAAGAAGTGACGTGGATCTGTGTTTGTCGAAGTCCTGTGCTCTTCCCACATCTCGGAGGGCATTGATGATGTCCGCCCGATCCATTGGTTGCCCGTCCTCAACGACAGCACAGCTAGCCAACCTGTCCGCTCTGTCATTTCCCCGTACTCCCGCACTTCCAGGGACAAAGACAAAGGTGACCTTACGTATTTTGGATTTCTGCAGCGACTCTACCCAATGCATGCGTACAGAGCCCGCCTCCACTTTTTTTATCATGCTCATCGAATCACTCAGTATACATGCGAGGGTGTAGTCTTGTGACTCTAACCATTTGAATGCCTTGGTCACTGCCATCACCTCCATTGTCATGTTACTCGTAGTTATGACGTATGCACCACTGTCTTCGTAGACTATTCTGCCTGCCGAGCGTGCTGTAAATGCCCATGCACTTCTTTGGTGTCGTCTTACAGATCCGTCTGTATAGATGACTGCGTCTTTCTCATTGGTGTTATCGCAGATGAGACCGTTGACCTCAGCATTAACCATGACAGGGGTTCTGTTCCCTACTTTTCCTGTCGAGTGTGACAATACACGAGAAAGTCCCTTTGAACGACGTAGGCACCGGTATCCACTCCTCACCAACGCTAATATTGGTAAGCCCACTTACCTGTTTGATGACCTCTTCTGCTCGGCCCACCCATGATTTGCCTCTTTTTAGCCTGGCATCTGTCCCTGTACTGAGCACGTGATGCAATGGATGCTCTTTATCTGTACTAATCTTCAGATATGCTCGTGCTCTTCATATATACTCGTCCTCTTGATTCTGTCATCTATTGTTGGAAAGTCAAGAAGATACCTCATTGCTACACAGGAAGTGCCCCTTGTACATCCCAAGATAATGCGCATGGCTTCATTTTGTATTTTCTCCAGCCTATCAATTTGAGTCGTACTGACAGTAATAATTGCCAGGGCATACTCGATTGGTGCGAGGACTAATCCCTGGAACAGAAGAGTAAGTAGCCTCTGCTCGATGTTGGCAGCTGCCATGACCTTCAAGGCGGCTAATCCTTTGCGGGATTTTGTTATCACATGGTTGACGTGGTCCCAAAAACACAGGCTGCGATCAAACTTAACTCCTAGGCATGTCATCAACTTGTTCCTGGTCACCTCATCAGCTCCCATTCGTACTACCGGTGTGGTCGTATTAACGATATGATTGTTAAGGGAGAACCATGAAACAGACGCTTTATTAGGATTAACCAAGGCACCTGAAATCCCACACCAGGAAGAAATACGATCGAGTTCGTCTTGCATTGTGGAGGCGATTCCCCGTCTGTCTCTTCCCTGTCGATATACCAGAATATCATCAGCAAAAGTCATAGTTCTTCCCCTCCCATCCAGCTGTTGTTCCGTGATCATTATTGTGTATACGTTAAATAGAACTGGTGACAATGGTGAGCCTTGTGGCAGCCCTGGACAAATGGATGTAGGCTCGGAAGACCAACTTCCACATCTGAGTATCACCTTCCTCTAAAACAGTGCCGCGGCGATCCATCTAATGAGGAAGGGGTGCACAGCCAGTTTGAGGGTCATATACAAGAGATATTCAAATGGTACCCTGTTGTATGCATCCTCCAAATCTATAGCAGCAGCACATGTCTCCTCTCGTCTGTGGAAGCCTTCGAAGACGTCATAGGCAAAGACTGCCGTTGACATTGAGCCATGTCTCTTTGTTATATCTATAATCTCCGAGTGTGTGTGAGAATGCACGTTTCTGTTCAAGTGGACAGGTAAGGACACGGGCAACTATTTTCTCCAGCAGCTTGCCCGCAGTGTTCTGCATTGTGATGATTCTGTAGGCACTGATCTGAGAATGGTCCTTGTTTGGCTAATGAGTTTAATGCCAGCATTCGGAGTGGCCAGATTAAGGAGGAGTGGCTACACAGCTACTTACACAAATCAAGTGCAATTTGTTAACTCTCTCTACTACAAGTTTTCACACAAATCTAGTGTAAGTTGTTAACTCTCTCTACTACAAGTTTTCACACAAATCAAGTGCAATTTGTTAACTCTCTCTACTACAAGTTTTTACACAAATCAAGTGCAATTTGTTAACTCCCTCTACTACATGTTTTCACACAAATCAAGTGCAATTTGTTAACTCTCTCTACAAGTTTTCACACAAATCAAGTGCAAGCTGTTAACTCTCTCTACTATAAGTTTTCACACAAATCAAGTGCAAGTTATTATCTCTCTCTCTCTCTCTCTCTCTCTCTCTCTCTCTCTCTCTCTCTCTCTCTCTCTCTCTACACGTTTTCACACAAATCAAGTGCAAGTTATTAACTCTCTCTACAAGTTTTCACACAAATCAAGTGCAAGTTATTAACTCTCTCTACAAGTTTTCACACAAATCAAGTGCAAGTTATTAACTCTCTCTCTACAAGTTTTCACACAAATCAAGTGCAAGTCGTTAACTCTCTCTACTACAAGTTTTCACACAAATCAAGTGCAAGTCGTTAACTCTCTCTCTACTACAAGTTTTCACACAAATCAAGTGCAAGTTATTAACTCTCTCTACAAGTTTTCACACAAATCAAACGCAAGTTGTTAACTCTCTCTACAAGAAATCTGTAAACTCACCGTAAACGTTTACATTCTTCAACAAAACTAGTTTCAGTGGAGCCTCAATTTTGCCAACAATACCGGTGTTATCCATATTTTCCATACCCCTCTAAGTTATATTCCCTATGCTTTTATTTGTCCTGATATATTTCTTATGTAAACCTCTAGATCCTGAATCATGTTATATCTGATACCCGTATTATATTGTGTTGCTGTTATATTTAACACTTCAAATATAAATCTTTATGAATCTGGTGATTTGTTTCTTATTTTGTTCAATAATCATGCCCGTATGCCTGTCATGAACAGTATCGTTCTGATTACATTCATTTTTCTATTTATTGAAAAAAAAAAAAAAACAAGCAAACAAAAGAAGGCATTGGACTTTGTTTTTATCGTCAGGTGAACTTTATCTTATTTCTGAGCATCATGCGCGTGTTGTTTACTAAGCTGAACGCAGTCAACTCACCAGAGGCCAAGAAATTCAGGTACAGGTAAGAATTCTCTCCTTCTTTTGCGCTTAAACATGCAGCTCAGCTCGCTTTAGCTGCCTCCGGAAATTGACAACCTTTTGTTGAATTCTCGTGTTATAACTTGTTATCTTATTTTTTTAACATTTCATTGTGCTTGTTTATTAGCTATGTGTTATACCTTTACTCTAGGATGGATTAGCAAAGAAAGGTCACTTGTTCAGCAAAACGCCAGAGTTGTGAACACAATCGACACAACGCAAGATAATTAGTAAATGTTTTTAATCAGAGAATGAAGGGCACTCCAGAGTAATTGAAACAATGAAAAGAGTGAGTGAGAGTACGAAGTGGCAGACTCCTCAAAAGAGGTGTATCCACAAAAAAGCACCACATTCCACTTTCCAACGGCAGTAATGCTATGAAATACTTTGATTTTTTTATTCATTTACTCAGACACGTGATTTTTGCAGTTATTTAACATTTGTAAAATTATTTCGGTTAACTACAGTTAACAAGTTATATTTTTGTAACGTTACCAACAGTGACGACTGCACCCCCAGGCGAAAATTAAATACCTTAGCTTTTAATTATGTTCTAGTCTTTGTAATTATTTTTTAATTCACATGATTTTGAATTTAACAACTTATTATCTTATTCATGAATTTAACACATTCTCATCTCAGTGTAACGTGAGCAATGACAGATTTTCACTGCGGCTTTGTAGGGGCAGCGAACTCTACTTGAATATAAGATTAATTTCTTATATTTTTTTATTAGTTAGCTCATCGAGCCTTCAGTTTATGTGACGTCAACAATTGATCTTCCACAATTATATTCCTTTCTAAAACGGCCTCGAATCAATTCAGAGGAAGAGCTATGTTTACAGCACTCGGAAAAAATTACAAATAATCATCAGAAAAAAAAGCAAAGAACAATATATGGACCAAAGCAGGATCGAACCCGTACTCAGTGGCACAGCTCCTCGCCACGAAAAGCCAAACGCTAGGGAATACTGCCACTCAGCTGAGTACGGGTTCGATCCTGCTTCGGTCCATATATTGTTCTTTGTTTTTTTTTTCTGTTGTTGATTATTTGTAATTTTGTCCCGAGTGCTGTAAACATACCTCTTCCTCTGAATTGATTCGCTGATTATCGCCTCGGAAGTTTCCCTCTAGAATAGTATTCATTTATTATTATTTGTCTCAGAATATTCATATTATCTGATCTCATTCTCAAAATAGTATCTATACCTCATTCTAACAGAGATAGGAACAATATAGTATAACGTACGAGACCTGTGTATAAATGGACGTAAACATAGACAAAATATGTCATTCACAAGAAGAAATGTATAATTGTGTACTGTCATTTTCTGTGTTAAGATGCTATATATAAATGTATATATATTTTTCCACTTTCCATATATCTCACTCTAGTTTCGTTAATGTAACATCTTATTGTATAATATAGAAGCTGCAAATAACATTATACAACATACAAGTATAAAAAGAGCAACCGCTT
The DNA here is from genome assembly GCA_032433765.1 of Megaustenia siamemsis. Taxonomy (NCBI): domain Eukaryota; kingdom Metazoa; phylum Mollusca; class Gastropoda; order Stylommatophora; family Ariophantidae; genus Megaustenia; species Megaustenia siamemsis. The sequence goes on from JAVIAB010000051.1 coordinate 112,691,113, forward strand.
TTAACAATTGCGTTTTTTTGGGCCGAGTAGATCGATACAATAGCGGCATCTCAATTTGTCAAAACATTTTATTTAAATCAATAACAGCTAGTCTGATTTTATCCATTATACAGTGTATATATTCTGTTTTTTTCCTTGCATAAGATGGAGACAGAACTACTTCTGTCGTGCTGCTGTCCAGACAGTTATGTGCAATTATATTTAATTAAGTCATTTTCTTTTCTTTTTTTCGTTTAGGGAAAAATGTATCAAAATACTGATTTATTTTACTTTTTCTTTATGAATTATTTTTTTGGGTTTAAATGTCAAAACTTTCGACACTCATAAAAAAGTGTACAATTAGTCTTCTAACAAATTATTTTTTTTTTGTTTGTTTATGCATTAATTTGCAGTATTTACTTTTGTTGTTAAAAATAGAAAAGTTGTTATTTCACCATTAGCTTTTTTTCCCTCTCGTGTATAGATACGATAATGTGAACCTTATTCATATATTTATTCATGTATTCGTATATGGATATATATGTCATAAACAGTATTACAAATATTGGAAGTAGAGAATATTTCTTATGATTTTCTATGTCACTATTGACTATGGAAGACGGGTTCCACAAATCATAAGTTCTAATTGTTATCAAAATATGAGTTAGGTTATTCGTCTTTTCGAAGCGAGAAAAAAGTATTGAGATTTCAACATAAGATATACATTTGATTTGAATATAAGTATGAGTTGATATAAAGTATATACTGTATATTGATATAGTTCATATATCTGATATGAGAACTATATCAGCAAAGTAATATTACATATAGTAATATCCAGCTAATATATATATATAAAATCGTAACAATATCTAATTTCTTATTTATTAGTTTGGATGAGTGTGTGATGTCTACTTTAGTCATATAAAGAAGGTCATCATAAGTGATAGACTAAATTTGGAAACATGATTTGCTTAGAGATTATTACGTGCAGACATACACAAACATTGAATCATGCATCGACCTCAATGAACATCGTGTTATTTTGTTCTTATATTGTACTCTCAATATGCATTAGGAGAGCTGGGAATACAAGTCATAACAAAACTACTCAGTGACATATATAACACTGGACACATACCTGAAGATCTACTAAAATCTATCTTTGTAGCCATACCGAAGAAGTCAGGCGCCACTGATTGTGAAGACCATCGCACTATTAGTCTCATGAGCAATATGACTAAATTATTACTAAGAATAATCATGAGACGTGCAAGGAACAAAATAAAACCAGAAATAAGTGAGGAACAATGTGGATTTGTGGAACGAAAGGGCACCAATAATGCAATATACATCTTAAGAACATAGATAGAAAGATCTATATAGGTAAAGAAAGATCTATATATGTGCTTTATAGACTACACGAAAGCATTTGACAAAGTAAAGCAAGTGGACATAATAAATATGCTGGAGAAATTAAACATTGATGGTAAGGATCTGCGAATCATAAAAAAACATGTACTGGCAACAAACAGCAGCTGTACGAATTAACAACCAAACAGGACAATTTCAACTTGTAAAACAAGGAGTCAGACAAGACTGTGTTCTGTCGCCGGATTTGTTTTCACTTTACAGCGAATATATTATGAGATCAATAGTAGACAAAAAAGAAATTGAAGGCAACGGTCACAACATAAATAACTTACGATATGCGGATGACACAGTCTTAATAACAGAGACAGAGAATGAGCTACAAGAAATGATAGATATAATAGTAAAAGAAAGCAACAAGAAAGGTCTCAGTCTGAAAAGTAAGAAAACAGAAGTAATGGTTATATCGAAGAAACAATCATCACCGTCATGCAGCATACAAATAAACGAGACAAATCTGAAACAAGTGCAACGCGTCAAATACTTGGGCACAATTATAACATCAGATAGAAGATACACCACAGAAATAAAAAGCGGAATAGCTCAGGCCAAAATAGCATTTCAGAAAATGAAAAATATCTTATGCAACAAATCTATGTCAATAGAAATGAGCAAGAGAGTTCATCGAAGCTATATAGAACCAATTCTGTCCTATGGAAGCGAATCATGGACAATAGACAAACAAATGAAAAGACGATTAGAGGCCACAGAGATGGGATTTCTCAGAAGAATGTTGAAAGTTCCCTGGACAGCTAAAAAGACCAACGAGAAAGTTCTCAAAGAGGCCAACACAAAAAGGGAGCTCTTAAAAAACATCAGAAAGAAGCAATCAACATTTTTTGGGCACATCATGAGAAGAGGAAAGTTGGAATACTTGATTTTGCTGGCAAAATAAAAGCAAAGAGAGATCGCGGACAACAAAGAGAGAAAATACTGGATAGCTTGGTGCCATGGCATGGAAAACAGTCAACAACAGAACTGATACCATGCACTGTGGATAGAAGATTGTGGAAGGACATGAACGCCAACGCCAACCGGTACGGCATATGATGATGATGATATTGTACTCGTGACATTGTCCTGAAGTTCAACATAACGTCCTTGAGACATCTTTGTCGTGTATTTTTATTGAGTTATTTAAGTATATATGCCTTATTTATGTATAGTATTATTTTTATTGCTGGTTTGGGACACAGAAGTCTCAAACTGGCTGTTTCAAACGCACTTATTTGTGAATCATTAATTATGTAAGTAACGATGAGTTTAACTTAATTGTTTGCTTTTATTATGAAAGAAGGAACAGCAAAACTGATATCCACGTCATCTCTCCCCAGGTCATGTTTACGTTAGACCTCTTGTGGGTCTCGTTTTGTGATAAGTATCACACTGTAACCACGTGATGTTTTTTTTTATAATGTGTAGCATAGATATCACAATAGTGTGTACAACTAATCCTCACCCTTTGTTTTTAGCACTCACGTTTAACCTAGAATACACATGTTGTATAACCAAGTGCCTCTCTAACATGCTATAAATGCATTTGCTTCAATATTTGGTTCGTTTCTTATATTAGCCTCTAATACCACAACTGTTTATTTTTAATCTTCTGCTTCACATTTTGGCGGGCTTCAGACTCGTCTGCAATTAATTTCGTGGCTTTTTCTTGTAGAAGTTTTAGGCAAGGCATCTTGTTAATAGTTTTGCATGTTCTCTAGTAAATGTATTTAAATGTTTATATTTTGGCTGTGTCTGCAAAGTGTGCAGCCATGCATTTGTAATGTCAGGTCAGACATGGCTAAAAATGTTATTTATGTATGTGGATGCATACTCTTTTGTTCTTATGTATGTTCATATGACTTGTGTATGTATATAACCCATCTCTTCGTTGGTGATATTTTAGTAAGCTTGATAAATGTCATCTGCTCTGAAACATGACCTGAGATTAATTCTGCAATAGCACATTAAACATTGTCATAATGGAGGCAATCACTTACATTGTGTGGTTAAAATATGATTATTTTACACAAGAAAAGCTCAAGTTAGTCAATTTTTTTTATATTTATTCTCATAAACGTTTTTTTCGGCTTAAATATAAATAGCATAACAATTAAAAGGAGCCGCGATAGCTCAGTGGTTTGTCAACTAGATTACAAAGGACAAGAGGTCGGGTTTGATTTTGATCGACGGCTTCCGGGTTCACCTAGCCTTAAATGGGTACTGGATTTTTTTTTCTGGGAAAGTAAAGCGGCACGGGCGTAATACCGACCACATTACCCCAAAAACCATGTGGCGAAGGTTATGGTCTCACTAACACCATATTCCCTATACGCCACTTGGCGTGACAGGGCTCTTTACTTACTTACTTTTATAGCAATTAACTGTTCTAGAATATTAATAAATTAAATTTTAAATATTCAACTCAAACGTATTATCAATCCTTACCTATGCATGTGAAAGATGGAAAACAACAAAAGAAACTGAGAGAAAATTAAACGCTAAAGGTAAAGGTAAAGGTAAAGTACGAGACTTGAACCGGCGTCTTAGCACGCGAGTTTACACCCATATGTGCTCGGCCGCCTATCCAGAAATGTTCGGAGATTTCTGTATAGTGTCGCCTCAAGCATCGAAACTCAGATGCGAAGCAACATACCTCACCTTCCCAGGGTAATACTGCTGGTTTAATAATAATTAAACGCTTTTTAAGACACATGTCTAAAAAGAATATTCTGTGTACAATGGGATGAATTTAAGACTATTGTTGACATTAGAGAAATGACCATGCAACCAAAGATCTCATTTACAATTAGGAAGAGAAGATGAATAGATGTGGAACATGTGCTGAGAAAAGACAACAAGAGAATTCCAAAACAACCTCACACACAATGTGAAACATCAGGATACAGAAAAAGAGGAAGACAAAGAGAGAGAGAGAGAGAGAGAGAGAGAGAGAGAGAGAGAGAGTAAAAAGAACACTTATAAGAGAAGCAATGTTGGCAGGCATTAGATCAGATCGAACATCTCGCCAAGAACAGAGATGGATAGCTAACAACACAATGAGCACTTTGAGGCGTCTAGCAGCGCTGGAAGGATCAAGATCAAGAATATTCATATTTTCGTAGTCTCACAAATTTGAACCACTCCAAACAAATTTAAATCTCAAGGATAAATGGAATGCAGTTTCTCCAGGATATCTTCATTCGTACATATAAATACAAGCTTATGATTATAGCTAAAATAATACTTTGAGATTAAAGAAAACAGACGCGTTAAGTGCAATAGTTTTAAAAAAATAATGCCTTATGAGAATGGCAACTATCATGCGAACGCGTAAGTACTTTTTAGAAAAAATAGCATGTATATGGTGGGCGTTCATACAAATACTCAGCATTCAAGACACAAACTACATACTGGTATGCCAATTACATAAGTTCACAATATTATCATCATCATGTGCCATACCGTTTAGCGTAGATGATCATGTCCCTCCACAATCTTCTATCTACAGTGTATCGTATCAGTTCTGTTGTTGACTGTTTTCCATGCCATGACACCAAGCTATCCAGTATTTTCTCTCTTTGTCGTCCGCGATCTCTCTTTGCTTTTATTTTGCCAGTTGTAACCAAGTATTCCAACTTTCCTCTTCTCATGATGTGCCCGAAAAATGTTGATTGCTTCTCTCTGATGTTTTTTAGGAGCTGCCTTTTTGTGTTGGCCTCTTTGAGAACTTCCTCATTGGTCTTTTTAGCTGTCCAGTTATCACAATATAGGATTGGTTAATTACAGTAGATTCACACAATATAGGATTAGTTAATTACAATAGATTCACAATATAGGATTAGTTAATTACAGTAGATTCGCACAATATAGGATTACTTAATTACAGTAGATTCACACAATATAGGATTAGTTAATTACAGTAGATTCACACAATATCATCATCATCATCATGTACCCTGCCGGTTGGCGTAGGCGATCATGTCCCTCCACAATCTTCTATCTACAGTGCATCGTATCAGTTCTGTTGTTGACTGTTTTCCATGCCATGACACCAAGCTATCCAGTATTTTCTCTCTTTGTCGTCCGCGATCTCTCTTTCCTTTTATTTTGCCAGTTGTAACCAAGTATTCCAACTTTCCTCTTCTCATGATGTGCCCGAAAAATGTTGATTGCTTCTTTCTGATGTTTTTTAAGAGCTCCCTTTTTGTGTTGGCCTCTTTGAGAACTTCCTCATTGGTCTTTTTATCTGTCCAGAGAACGTTCAACATTCTTCTGAGAAATCCCATCTCTGTGGCCTCTAACCGTCTTTTCATTTGTTTGTCTACTGTCCATGATTCGCTTCCATAGGTCAGAATTGGTTCTATATAGCACCGATGAACTCTCTTTCTCATTTTTATTGACATAGATTTGTTGCATAAGATATTTTTCATTTTCTGAAATGCTATTTTGGCCTGAGCTATTCTGCTTTTTATTTCTGTGGTGCATCTCCCATCTGATGTAATTTTGTGAAGCCCCCATTAACGTTGTTAGCTGTAAATAGAAATTTGGGACTTGTTATGATTATTCCAGGCAATTTAAGAAGGTAGTTTGCCATTCCTTTCCTTCTTGGCAGTGACTGTACTAGTCGGAGATCGCAACCATTGTCTCTATACATGAGATCCTCTGCCTGCCATCGCGGTGTGGGGAGCATAACCGGCACTACTTGTCGGCTGCTCCCACAACACCATCCACCACCTGTTCCAATGGCTTCATATATCCCTGATAGGGGGGTTAAACGGGAGCTCCACCTTGCTAGCGGAGGAAAGGAGACGTCTTAACTCCTCCTTTGGTATGGCAGAACCTTACCCCGCTAACACAATATAGGATTAGTTAATCACAGTAGATTCACACAATATAGGATTAGTTAATTACAGTAGATTCACACAATATAGAATTAGTTAATTACAACACATATTCACACAATATATCAAACATACCACACACTCTCTTTAAGAAATCATTATTCACTAGTGGCAAACTATGTATGTTAGTGAACGTTCTTTCGTTGTTTTGATAAGCTCCTGGATCCTTCCTTTGTGTTTTATTACTTCGTATTGAGTACGGTGCCGTAGCCTTGAGTTCGTTAGAATCTTCTGGACTGAAGTTGGTTAATTTATTTTTCTTCTGTTGCTGAGTCCGCCCTACGATTAATTCTCTTCGTCATCGCCATTAAAGTGGTTTCGAGAGAGCTTAGTTGCACCGTATCGTTGTTTACAGCATCCTGCGATCTTTGTGTCGTTGAACCCATCACATCTAACTTTAATAAGATATATTTGAGTTCAGGGTTACCGCCCCGTTTCCAACTCTTGTTGATTGATCAGACTGGCTAGTCTATTTCCAGAGCCAGCGGTGCAGAAGCGCCTGCGAACTGCGGTCGCAATAGCAGGGTCGGCGCACCTTCAGCTGACCAAGACCTAGCAGATCTACCTCCTCGTGGTCTCCCCTGGTAACAGTCTGCGTCAAAACAGACTGGCTAACAGAAGCTAGGATCGCCGTGTTCCCTGTAGTGGTGGCTGTTACCGATATAGAGGACCCAGTATTGCAGTACCTCTGTGCTGGACTAGTAATTTCCCAGCATAACCTGGGATAGACGAACTCCAACCTTTCCAGTAAGAGCCGGGAATGTCAAGAAAGCCATTACGACCGGCCACATCTTATGAGTCAAAGGGCAACCTGCCCGCATCAACTCGTGGCAATCCGTCAACCGTCAACATTTCCAGAGCCACCCGGAACAGATGAAATAGTTAATAGGATGTAAGTCCGTCTTTTATTTGCGTTCACCAGCTTTATATATCTCTAGCGAAGTCCCGAAGGACTCAATTTGCGTGAATATAACATTTTCCTATTGTCCAGATCGACAGCCGTGTGCTCATGTGTCCCTCGCCGCACAAGTAGGTATTCTCCGACTTCAGTGTTAACTTTTATCGACCAGTTTTAGCGTTGTGGGTAGATTTTTTCCCTATTAATTTTGCCCGTAGAGTGGCTATCTTTTGGCCTACTCTTTTCGATTTCCAACAGTCAATGGTTCTTTAACGTGCGCCAAACTGCACACGGTACCTCCTGTTTCTCGCCGTTGTCCGAGAGGGCTAGGTGAGCTTGTAGTGCTCACGCATACAGAACTAAGTGAGCTTGTAGTGCTCACGCATACAGAACTAAGTGAGCTTGTAGTGCTCACGCATACATAACTAAGTGAGCTTGTAGTGCTCACGCATACAGAACTAAGTGAGCGTGTAGTGCTCACGCATACAGAATTAAGTGAGCTTGTAGTGCTCACGCATACAGAACTAAGTGAGCTTGTAGTCCTCGCGCATACAGAACTAAGTGAGCTTGTAGTCCTCACGCATACAGAACTAAGTGAGCGTGTAGTCCTCGCGCATACAGAACTAAGTGAGCTTGTAGTCCTCGCGCATACAGAACTAAGTGAGCGTGTAGTCCTCGCGCATAGAGAACTAAGTGAGCTTGTAGTGCTCGCGCATACAGAACTAAGTGAGCTTGTAGTGCTCGCGCATACAGAACTAAGTGAGCTTGTAGTCCTCGCGTATACAGAACTAAGTGAGCTTGTAGTGCTCACGCATACAGAACTAAGTGAGCTTGTAGTGTTCGCGCATACAGAACTAAGTGAGCTTGTAGTGCTCGCGCATACAAAACTAAGTGAGCTTGTAGTGCTCGCGCATACAGAACTAAGTGAGCTTGTAGTGCTCACGCATACAGAACTAAGTGAGCTTGTAGTGCTCGCGCATACAGAACTAAGTGAGCTTGTAGTGCTCGCGCATACAGAACTAAGTGAGCTTGTAGTGCTCACGTATACAGAACTAAGTGAGCTTGTAGTCCTCGCGCATACATAACTAAGTGAGCTTGTAGTGGTCACGCATACAGAACTAAGTGAGCTTGTAGTCCTCACGCAATATAGAACTAAGTGAGCTTGTGGTGCTTACGCATACAGAACTAAGTGAGCTTGTAGTGCTCACGCATACAGAACTAAGTGAGCTTGTAGTCCTCACGCATACAGACGTAAGTGAGCTTGTAGTGCTCACGCATACAGAACTAAGTGAGCTTGTAGTCTTCACGCATACAGAACTAAGTGAGCTTGTAGTCCTCACGCATACAGAACTAAGTGAGCTTGTAGTCCTCGCGCATACAGAACTAAGTGAGTTTGTAGTGCTCACGCATACAGAACTAAGTGAGCTTGTAGTCCTCACGCATACAGAACTAAGTGAGCTTGTAGTCCTCGCGCATACAGAACTAAGTGAGCTTGTAGTCCTCACGCATACAGAACTAAGTGAGCTTGGAGTCCTCGAGCATACAGAACTAAGTGAGCTTTAGACATACGCATACAGAACTAAGTGAATTTGTTATCCTTTCACTTAGATCGCAGAGTGAGTTTGTAGTCTTCACGCTTTACACAACTGAGTGAGTTTGTAGTCTTCACGCTTTACACAACTGAGTGAGTGTGTAGTCATCACACTTACACAACTGAGAAAGCTTATAGTCTTCACGCTTTACACAACTGAGTGAGTTTGTAGTCTTCACGCTTTACACAACTGAGTGAGTGTGTAGTCATCACACTTACACAACTGAGTAAGCTTATAGTCTTCACGCTTACACTGCTGAGTTTCATGTCTCCTGGACGTTTTATTTTACGAATTCAGTCAAAAAGAAGCGCACGTGCATTATGTATTATGTCTCATATTGTGGCCTCAGAACAGACAAATTGTTATCTCCCTAAATTCTCAATCCAGGGAGCCGCGATAGCTCAGTGGCTAGTGAACTGGACTACAAAGGACAAGAGGTAGGGTCCGATCCCAACCGACGGCTCCGGTTCACTCAGCCCTTAATGCGTACAGGATTTTTTTTCTGGGAAAGTAAAGCGGCATGGGCGTAATACAGACCACAATACTCCAAAAATCATGTGCCGGAGGTCTGTAAAATTTATGGTCACTAACACCATTTTCCCTATGCGCCACTTCGCGTGACAGGGGTACTTTACTTTGTTTTTTTTTTTTTAAAAACTCTCAATCCAAAAAGGTATACGATAAGCTGCATGTGCGAATCAACTAAAGAATCAGCGACAAACAACTGTGAGATACACTTCCCGCGCCGCTATTACCGTTATCTTCCTCCCACTTGTACGGTTGGGGGGAGGGGGCGGGGCTTCTCTTTGTATTATCTGTCACCTTCAGAGTTTTAGGTTTTTGACATGTTATACCCATACTTTAATATATGCAATGAGACTAACTTGTATACAACACACGCACACGCACGCGCACGCACGCACGCACACACACACACCAACAACAACAACAACACAGCAGTGATACTTTTTTCTGGTGTACTCATCATGTGCCAGACTGGACTATACTTAAATGGACACACTCAAAGAAAGTGTAAAAATGTGCTTCTACGTATAGTTGTTTGTCTCGTTTTCATTATATGTTGTACATTGTCTCCGCTTGGAGAGTTGTCGATTGTTTAGTCTTTGTTTTTATTTCTACCGCGTTTTCTCATGTTTTTTGTTTCGTTCAATATCTTCTTGCAACTATTAAATAACGTGTTCATTTACGTGAGATTTGTTTTACATTTGAAATAGTGCACGGATCTGGAGATGAAAAATCCTCGTTATTTCCAAATTTGGCTTTTTAATAATTTAATTTCATTTAACAATAGGTTGGGATATTTTACTTTCTCCTTATGAATGGATTTCTTTGCATCTTTGAGTAGCTATATAGCGATGCTTGTAATGATTTTTTTAAAATAAAATTATATTGCACCATTGAAATGTGCAGATAACCATTATCAAGTATCCCCAACGGGCAACGTAATAAGGAGCATTAATTAGTGATCTCCCTTGAAATGCCTGCTCTTTCCATACGTCTAATTTAAGAGATAGGCTGATAACAATTTGGAAAAATATTTGTTAAAAGCATTTTATAAAATGGAAATATTTAAACTTAAATACTGTATAATATTACATATTATCTATATGATATAATATTATACTTCTGGAATTAGATGCAATATTAGACTGTATAGAGTTAGATATAATATTATATAAGAATTACACGTGGTGGAGTGAGAATAGATTTTGTTGATTAGTGACATAATAAATGGGCGGGGGGATAGATCAAGAGGATGCTGCAAAAATATCATTCTCTGGAAAAAGTAACAAGATAAAAACATAGCTAACCTGTAAAATTAACTACATAAGGGCTTGTCATTTTCAATCAATATTGAACGCGTGGAAGCAGATTTTGATGCCTTGTAACAATAATTATTATTAGTGTTTATCTAACAGGGGGTGCGGTTGTTAATTCATATAAACTACGAAAATGACGAAATTTCCTTTACAGAAATAATAACAAATGTAATGAAAACTAACTAATTAAAAATTACAGAGAACAAAAAGAAGATAATGAAAAATAAAGAATATAGTTATCTCCACGGTTATGCAGAAATCTGGGAGTGATCGAACTTTGTTGCTGATCTGCAGGACTCAGTTATGAGTGTTAAGGCCATTGACTGACTTATCGATTCGCTGCCAAGATCAAGATGAAGAAAACAAATATATGAAAACACCCGGGTCATTCAAAGTAAAGAAGAAAAAAAACATTTCATTTTTCCAAGAGAGAGAAACTTTCATGTTATATCTGGTAGAAATTATTTTCTTTGTCAGCCATGAAACAACAACAATAGCAAGAACACATATATAGCCATTGATCCGTTGGAATCATGCTAGGTTCCTCCAAAGAAATAGTGCCATAGGGCCTCGTAGTTTGAACAAGCGGCCAGTTTGTCACTCAGAATTGGCATCGACCAAACATAATGCAGCGTTTCATGCGACCGACAATGTGTCTGGCACTGCTTAAGATTCTGGCGCGAAATTAAAATAGTTATTATAGCTATTCTATTATATTCTATTTATGGAATCAGTTTCATTGCAGTCAGGGCATACCCGTATCCGCTCCACTGACCATCATTTCTAGAAGTGTATGCGGACTGACTGTTCCTTAAAGGTATTGATAAGCTGTGATTATAATAGTTGATTATAGGCATGGCTGAAACTCTTCACTGAATTTTAACATGAAATCGAACAAATTTGCACATTTAAATGCAATTATTTTTCTATAATTGTAATCAATGTATCAGTGTGATTAATTAATTAATTAATTACGTTACAATGGAGCAAACGCTCACATTCAGTCACAGAGATTTGACAGCCTAACAAACTAATGAGCATAGAAGCAAATCACTCAACATTAATTACAGTGAGTTTTTAATCTTTTAATTTCTTGAGCTAGTCAATGTATTACTGTTTGCATGCCATAATCATTATTTCTTCGCTGTTTTCACATTACTGAATGCTAAAACCAACTCATGACATTTGTAATTCATTAACAGGTGCACTGAATAGGCACTTAGTATATTATTTCATTGTGTACTTAAATGCGTATGTTTCTTTATTATATGTTCATTTGTACCTCGTAAAATTCTTGCCAGTATTAATTATAAAATACGCCAACTTATAACACGGACCTTTTATAAAATAAAACAATAATCTTGCAAAGGATCTAACTATAGTCCGTTCAGATTCGTTTGCCGAGATGTTATGATTTATAATTCAAAAAGTTCTTGATGATTTCACATGATTTTTGGCATACGGTGTTAAAATGTCCATGTCACGAGAACATATGTGTTACTCGATGTCTAGCTATAACGGTTTTCTTAAAGCGGCGAATTCCTTTGATCTTTGCCCATGTAACTATTATTTTGACCCTAATCAAAATGTTTTACAGTAATCTAGTGCAACGATGACCCATAGGCGTGTCCATAAAATTTTACTTGGTGGCAAGTATACAAATTTTAAATTATATATAGAACTTTTGTTCGTAGAGTCAATTTGATATAGTTCCATGCTCTTGGTGTGAGTTTCCCAAATGTTGTCGCTGCCTTTCAAATACGTACATTTAGTTCCTCATCTAAGGAAAGTGTGGCTGTAATAGTGGATCCAAGATAGCTGAACTTCTGTACTGACTCAAGCAGGTTTCCATTCAAAGTAATGGTTGTTGGTTTGCTTATATCATATTTTTGATTGCTTGGGTGGTCTTGAACAATAAACTGTTTAACAAATCAACTAGGAACTTTTGCAAATCAAACTATTTATCTGTAGACTTAATCAGAGTAATGATCATTCAGAATCAGACGAGTCAAATAGGTCGATTACTGCTTTCGGCTGAACAAACAACAAACCATCCTTTTTCCAATATTCCTCTTGTTGTCGTAACACATGATCCTCACATTTTACCCAGTAGTCTTTATTTATATTTGATAGAGCCTGATTTGTAAGTGTCTCAACATCGCATAATTTGAAAGTTTTATTTGTATATGCTACGTGTCCTTTAACTTTTGCCCAAACTAGTTCTATAGGATTTAAGTGTGCATGATATGGAGGTAGTCTCAAACATCTATGGCCATGTTCTTGAATTAACTTGTCTATTTTAAATATCTTTGTACGTTGTGTCTGTTTTACAAGGCTAAGCAATTCGGGTTTCAAGTAGCTGTCGTTAACTTGTATGTGTTCTTTTATGAGCCACGTTTTGATTGCATCTTTTGTACTTGATGATGTTGGGATTCTATCTTCTACGTTAACTACGTTATGGTATGAAGCATTGTCCATTATCAGACAAGAAGGTCGATCTAATATTGGAAGGATACTTTTCTCGATCCAGTCTTTAAATATGTGCCCATTCATTTCGGAGTGGAAGTCTCTATTGTCTATGGATTTTGAAATGAAAACGAGATGAGCATTCTGCAACAACCCATTATGTCTGCTACCTGCATGTGCAACTATCAAACGTTGCCCTTTACTGCTTGGTACTGATCTTTTAATACTTCCATCTGCTAACTGCCATTCCTTTTCATTTGTATGATGAGCGTTGATCCAAGTTTCATCTAAATAAACAATATCATAATCATTTTCGCGCATTTCCTTCACTTCACGTAAATACTTGCTTCTAAGAGCTACTAGATGTGGCTTCTCACAAATAATGTTTTTTCCACCAGCATACTTTCTAAAGGTGAAGCCTGCACTTCTTAATATTTTCCATAATGAAGTTTTTGATATTTCAATGTCGTTGTTAGTTTTCAGCCAAAGCTTCAACTTTCTAAGTGTCACTTCTTCGTTTATATCAAACATTCGACAGATTTCTCTTTTTACTAGGTCCTTATCAAAACTGTCTAACGTTTCTTTCCTTCCTTGCTTTCTTGCATTTGTTGGCAATAAATATCCGCTTCCTTTAACTATTCGATCAAATGAACGTTTACACAAACCTAAAATATGCATTGTTCTCTTCTCAGGGTTTGATAAAGAACAATAAAGATGTCCCTTTTTACGCTCTCTGCAGAAGTATTGATAAATCTTTATAGCAATGTTATGCTCAGTAAAATATTTTGCCTTTATATTCATTCTCACATAGACTTGCAGAAGATAATATGGATAGTGCCGCCTCCTTTCTGTAAATATTGAGATTTGCCTCTGAATTATGACTCGAACTCGAGTCTACGGCCGTGATTTTGACGTCACATAATTTCCGGTTTCGGCTAAAATGTCATTTTGTGCTAAACGGGAAATTTCATATGTAACATTTCTTTATAAAAATTTATAGTGGAAACATAACTATTTTAGGACGGTGCGCATTCAGCCGTGAAGGTCATGCCTATATGTTAAAGAATCAGCTGTGAGATGTAAGCATCTACATAATCCCGCCGGTGTTTATAATATCGATTAACTTTTTTTAATATAGGTTAAATAAGGCATCTTTGAAACTGGATCACATTTCTTTGATAAAAAAATATTTTTATAGCGACATTAGTATTCTAAACCTAACTTCAAAAGATCAATGCAATGAACAATAAGTTTTTGAAAAAAAATAAATTAATGTCTAGGCAAACGAATCTGAACGGACTATAATTCATTCGTTCGTGTATTCGTGAAATAAAAAAATTAAGAAAAGAACGTATGTTTTCTAGTAATACTACATGAATCATCATTCATCGAGTATCATGCCTGCTGCCGTAGGTGATCATGTCTCTCCACAACTCTCGATCTCGATAATTATTTATCATTTCTGTTATTGACCTTCTATATACCCAATATATTCATATTCACGAGCAGATATAATAGACATACAACTGAAACTCCACTGTCTGGAATAATTGTATGGAGGTACAGTCTAAATAATATACAATCCGGATAAACGATGTCATACTATATGTGGGGAGGGGAGATTGATTAGTCTCGATACAAGACACCGTGCTCGAGACAGAAAAGTTGCGAGTTCAAAACCCGGCTGCACCATTTCGAATTTTTATTTCTGATTCCTCTCTGCGCAACCACCCCTGATCTCACCAGCGAGGTCCGGCTGGAACCTCATTTACTGATCGACGGGAAAAATATGAGTACATACGAAGACGGAGTTATCTGCCTGTGCGGCGATGGACCCCTGTCCACATGGCTGTTAGGGAAAAACGGATTAACACGCAAAATTCAGTTCCTTGCCAGAGGTAAAATCTGGCGAACGAAAACAAAAAAAGAATGCTATATGTCATCAAATAAACGAAGTGTGCACATAATTGCTGAATTCCTTACCACATAACAAAGGCCAGATAACGATTATATAAATTATGGCGGTTCTTTTTTTGGAGGGCAAAATTACACTAAAATAGTTGTATGGACCCCCGTCGTTTTTTCGTTCCAACCTCTCGATTTCTTCATCGCTTTTCCGTTAGAGCCTCTCGGTTTCTTCGTCGCTTTTCTGTTAGAGTCTCGGTTTCTTCATCGTTTTTCCTTTAGAGCCTCTTGGTTTCCTCATCGCTTTTCCATTAGAGCCTCTTGGTTTCTTCATCGCTTTTCCGTTAGAGCCTCTCGGTTTCTTCATCGCTTTTCCGTTAGAGCCTCTTGGTTTCTTCATCGCTTTTCCGTTAGAGCCTCTCGGTTTCTTCGTCGCTTTTCTGTTAGAGTCTCGGTTTCTTCATCGTTTTTCCTTTAGAGCCTCTTGGTTTCCTCATCGCTTTTCCATTAGAGCCTCTTGGTTTCTTCATCGCTTTTCCGTTAGAGCCTCTTGGTTTCTTCATCGCTTTTCCGTTAGAGCCTCTTGGTTTCTTCATCGCTTTTCCGTTAGAGTTTCTTGGTTTCTTCATCGCTTTTCCGTTAGAGCCTCTTGGTTTCTTCATCGCTTTTCCGTTAGAGCCTCTTGGTTTCTTCATTGCTTTTCCGTTAGAGTTTCTTGGTTTCTTCATCACTTTTCCGTTAGAGCCTCTTGGTTTCTTCATCGCTTTTCCGTTAGAGCCTCTTGGTTTCTTCATCGCTTTTCCGTTAGAGTTTCTTGGTTTCTTCATCACTTTTCCGTTAGAGCCTCTTGGTTTCTTCATCACTTTTCCGTTAGAGCCTCTTGGTTTCTTCATCACTTTTCCGTTAGAGCCTCTTGGTTTCTTCATCATTTTTCCATTAGAGCCTCTTGGTTTCTTCATCACTTTTCCATTAGAGCCTCTTGGTTTCTTCATCACTTTTCCATTAGAGCCTCTTGGTTTCTTCATCGCTTTTCCATTAGAACCTCTTGGTTTCTTGATCACTTTTCCATTAGAGCCTCTTGGTTTCTTCATCACTTTTCCGTTAGAGCCTCTTGGTTTCTTGATCACTTTTCCGTTAGAGCCTCTTGGTTTCTTCATCACTTTTCCGTTAGAGCCTCTTGGTTTCTTCATCACTTTTCCGTTAGAGCCTCTTGGTTTCTTCATCGCTTTTCCGTTAGAGCCTCTTGGTTTCTTCATCACTTTTCCGTTAGAGCCTCTTGGTTTCTTCATCGCTTTTCCGTTAGAGCCTCTTGGTTTCTTCATCGCTTTTCCGTTAGAGCCTCTTGGTTTCTTCATCACTTTTCCGTTAGAGCCTCTTGGTTTCTTCATCGCTTTTCCGTTAGAGCCTCTTGGTTTCTTCATCGCTTTTCCGTTAGAGTTTCTTGGTTTCTTCATCACTTTTCCGTTAGAGCCTCTTGGTTTCTTCATCACTTTTCCGTTAGAGCCTCTTGGTTTCTTCATCGCTTTTCCGTTAGAGTTTCTTGGTTTCTTCATCCCTTTTCCATTAAAGCCTCTTGGTTTCTTCATCACTTTTCCATTAGAGCCTCTTGGTTTCTTCATCACTTTTCCATTAGAGTCTCTTGGTTTCTTCATCACTTTTCCATTAGAGCCTCTTGGTTTCTTCATCACTTTTCCATTAGAGCCTCTTGGTTTCTTCATCACTTTTCCGTTAGAGCCTCTTGGTTTCTTGATCGCTTTTCCGTTAGAGCCTCTTGGTTTCTTGATCACTTTTCCGTTAGAGCCTCTTGATTTCTTGATCACTTTTCCGTTAGAGCCTCTTGGTTTCTTGATCACTTTTCCGTTAGAGCCTCTTGGTTTCTTCATTGCTTTTCCGTTAGAGCCTCTGGTTTCTTCATCACTTTTCCGTTAGAGCCTCTTGGTTTCTTGATCGCTTTTCCGTTAGAGCCTCTTGGTTTCTTCATCACTTTTCCGTTAGAGCCTCTCGGTTTCTTCATCACTTTTCTGTTAGAGCCTCTTGGTTTCTTCATCGCTTTTCCGTTAGAGCCTCTCGGTTTCTTCATCACTTTTCCGTTAGAGCCTCTTGGTTTCTTCGTCGCTTTTCTATTAGAGCCTCTCGGTTTCTTCGTCGTTTTTCCTTTAGAGCCTCTTGGTTTCTTCATCACTTTTCCGATTGAGCATCTCGGTTTCTTCATCACTTTTCCGATTGAGCATCTCGGTTTCTTCATCACTTTTCCGATTGAGCCTCTGGATTTCTTCATCGCTTTTCCGATCGAGCCTCTCGGTTTCTTCATCGCTTTTCTGATCGAGGCGCTCGGTTTCTCCGTCGCGTAATCGAGCTTCATCTGTAGTTATTTCAGATTAAATGACAATTGTATAGCCAAAAGTGCCAGAGAAATTGCAAATAAAATTAAAGTGTACAATCATTCTTTATAAATTGTGAATATTTGTTACAAGAACATAATTGAAATCTTCCTATTTTGTTTGATAGAAAATTGGCAAAGTCGACGTTAGTTCTTATTCCTCTATTTGGAATCCATTACATTGTGTTTGCATGGCTTCCTAAAGACGTTAACCCGATAGCAGAATTGATTCAACTCTATTTTGAAATGTTTTTCAACTCAGTTCAGGTAAGTCCATATTTGTCAGTAATCATTTATGTCGTGTGCTTTTTCGTATATTTTTTGTACGTGCTGAATATGTTACTAAAATATGCGCCGACTGACATTTCTGTATGCTTAATATGCCTGGATGAATAATTTGGAGATTGTTTTCTTCCCAAGACACACAAGCTCTGTATCGACTTCTCTTTGAAGTGTTACAAACATGGTCGTTACGTTTGGAACCAAATTTAAGCTGCAGGGGATGCCAAAAGATGGATGATACACCTCGGACTGACTTAGAATCCTTACCCGCGGATTCTCTCTCTGGGTGTACTCCCGTGGTGTATAATTCTTGTAACACAAATGAAATAGCTGCAATACTCGTTTTCATCCACACCGTTCTACTGAGGTACAAACAGGACGATGCACTCCCATGAAATGTTATCATCAAGCCGCATGCCTTTACAGAACGTTACATTCACCACAGTCCGTCTGAAAGAATCTGTCTCTGGCCAGATATCCCACAGAATCTCTGTCTGCAGCCAGATCTCCCACAGAACGTTGCATTCGTCACAGCCCGTCTGAAAGAATCTCTGTCTGTAGCCAGATCTCCACAGAACGTTGCATTCATCACAACCCGTCTGAAAGAATCTCTGTCTCTAGCCAGATCTCCCACAGAACGTTGCATTCATCACAGCCCGTCTGAAAGAATCTCTGTCTGTAGCCAGATCTCCCACAGAACGTTGCATTCATCACAACCCGTCTGAAAGAATCTCTGCCTCTAGCCAGATCTCCCACAGATTTTGCATTTACTACAGCCTGTCTGAAAGAATCTCTGTCTCTGGCCAGATCTCCCACAGAATCTCTGTCTGTAGCCAGATCTCCCACAGAACGTTGCATTCATCACAACCCGTCTGAAAGAATCTATGTCTCTAGCCAGATCTCCCACGGATTTTGCATTTACTACAGCCTGTCTGAAAGAATCTCTGTCTCTGGCCAGATCTCCCACAGAATCTCTGTCTGTAGCCAGATCTCCCACAGAACGTTGCATTCATCACAACCCGTCTGAAAGAATCTCTGTCTCTAGCCAGATCTCCCACAGATTTTGCATTCACTACAGCCTGTCTGAAAGAATCTCTGTCTCTGGCCAGATCTCCCACAGAATCTCTGTCTGTAGCCAGATCTCCCACAGAACGTTGCATTCATCACAACCCGTCTGAAAGAATCTCTGTCTCTAGCCAGATCTCCCACAGATTTTGCATTCACTACAGCCTGTCCGAAAGAATCTCTGTCTCTGGCCAGATCTCCCACAGAATCTCTGTCTGTAGCCAGATCTCCCACAGAACGTTGCATTCATCACAACCCGTCTGAAAGAATCTCTGTCTCTGGCCAGATCTCCCACAAAACGTTGCATTCATCACAGCCCGTCTGAAAGAATCTCTGTCTCTAGCCAGATCTCCCACAGAACGTTGCATTCATCACAGCCCGTCTGAAAGAATCTCTCTCTCTAGCCAGATCTCCCACTTCTTCTGTTGTCATGTTCAAGGCCTCCTTGGTGTCTTGAAACCACCCTCCTTCTTGGCCTGCTCCCGATGCGTTGCCCTGGAACCCAAAAAATATACATTATACTAATGAGGAGACTTCAGGAGACTCAGAACGTCTTCATCTAAAGACTCTGCTAAATCTTCTGGGTTATTACTAAAATGTCACTTTCAAATCAGAATCAGCAGCTGAATTACCTTTATTTCCTAGTTCCGTAGAAGTCGCCCACAGCCATCTATAGTAGTAAGGCTATAGGGCAGAAGGAAATCACCCCAATTTTGTGACGTTTTCAGCTTTGCGACCAGGTGCTATTGTGTGGAGAATGAGATCAGCCGTCAATAGCTCCCATCTGTGAAATCGTCACAATTGTGGGGTTTTCTGACATTTCCCTCACTCCCTGCTGGCCTTACTACTATAAACTAGTGAACTACCCATCAAGCTTGAGAAACGACGTAACTACCATAACACAGTGGTTCCAAAAGGTGTGATGCCCGCGGCTCCCTTTCCCTGCTGATCATATACCAGCGGTGCCGGCATTTACTATCGTATAAGCTTGGTAAACTCCGATTCTTGTTTTTATTTTTACCGAGATTATGTTTTTTTTTTTATGGGAGATAATAACCGAATAACAAACCCAGCCCTCATGTGGGAAAAAACAGGTAAGAAGAAAAGAGGCCAACCTAGAAAGACACTGAGAAGAACATTGATCAGAGAGGCAAGAGCAGCAGGAATCTGCTCCCTCAATTAGATAGAGTTGTTTGCACAGAGCAGAGACAAATTTCGAGATTTGATAAAAGATTTTACAAGGATTGAAAACTGCTAGAATAAAAATTTAGATAAAAGAAAGAGTATCTGGATCTATGCCCTATGGGTCAGCTACGGCTCGAAAGGTCAATAGATAGATAGATAGATAGACAGACAGACAGACAGACAGACAGACAGACAGACAGACAGACAGACAGACAGACAGACAGACAGACAGACAGACAGACAGACAGACAGACAGACAGACAGATATGTTTTTTAGCTACAGAAATGAAGCTCAGTAAAAAGACAGAAATAAAGATGATTTAATATAGAAAAAAAAGTAATGCGGAAAAGCTTGCCCATGAAATCACTTTATTTTCGTTCATATAATGTGCCTCCAGATAAGAGGATAGATGACTATATAATTATAGTCCGTTCAGATTCGTTTGCCGAGATGTTATGATTTATAATTCAAAAAGTTCTTGATGATTTCACATGATTTTTGGCATACGGTGTTAAAATGTCCATGTCACGAGAACATATGTGTTACTCGATGTCTAGCTATAACGGTTTTCTTAAAGCGGCGAATTCCTTTGATCTTTGCCCATGTAACTATTATTTTGACCCTAATCAAAATGTTTTACAGTAATCTAGTGCAACGATGACCCATAGGCGTGTCCATAAAATTTTACTTGGTGGCAAGTATACAAATTTTAAATTATATATAGAACTTTTGTTCGTAGAGTCAATTTGATATAGTTCCATGCTCTTGGTGTGAGTTTCCCAAATGTTGTCGCTGCCTTTCAAATACGTACATTTAGTTCCTCATCTAAGGAAAGTGTGGCTGTAATAGTGGATCCAAGATAGCTGAACTTCTGTACTGACTCAAGCAGGTTTCCATTCAAAGTAATGGTTGTTGGTTTGCTTATATCATATTTTTGATTGCTTGGGTGGTCTTGAACAATAAACTGTTTAACAAATCAACTAGGAACTTTTGCAAATCAAACTATTTATCTGTAGACTTAATCAGAGTAATGATCATTCAGAATCAGACGAGTCAAATAGGTCGATTACTGCTTTCGGCTGAACAAACAACAAACCACCTTTTTCCAATATTCCTCTTGTTGTCGTAACACATGATCCTCACATTTTACCCAGTAGTCTTTATTTATATTTGATAGAGCCTGATTTGTAAGTGTCTCAACATCGCATAATTTGAAAGTTTTATTTGTATATGCTACGTGTCCTTTAACTTTTGCCCAAACTAGTTCTATAGGATTTAAGTGTGCATGATATGGAGGTAGTCTCAAACATCTATGGCCATGTTCTTGAATTAACTTGTCTATTTTAAATATCTTTGTACGTTGTGTCTGTTTTACAAGGCTAAGCAATTCGGGTTTCAAGTAGCTGTCGTTAACTTGTATGTGTTCTTTTATGAGCCACGTTTTGATTGCATCTTTTGTACTTGATGATGTTGGGATTCTATCTTCTACGTTAACTACGTTATGGTATGAAGCATTGTCCATTATCAGACAAGAAGGTCGATCTAATATTGGAAGGATACTTTTCTCGATCCAGTCTTTAAATATGTGCCCATTCATTTCGGAGTGGAAGTCTCTATTGTCTATGGATTTTGAAATGAAAACGAGATGAGCATTCTGCAACAACCCATTATGTCTGCTACCTGCATGTGCAACTATCAAACGTTGCCCTTTACTGCCTGGTACTGATCTTTTAATACTTCCATCTGCTAACTGCCATTCCTTTTCATTTGTATGATGAGCGTTGATCCAAGTTTCATCTAAATAAACAATATCATAATCATTTTCGCGCATTTCCTTCACTTCACGTAAATACTTGCTTCTAAGAGCTACTAGATGTGGCTTCTCACAAATAATGTTTTTTCCACCAGCATACTTTCTAAAGGTGAAGCCTGCACTTCTTAATATTTTCCATAATGAAGTTTTTGATATTTCAATGTCGTTGTTAGTTTTCAGCCAAAGCTTCAACTTTCTAAGTGTCACTTCTTCGTTTATATCAAACATTCGACAGATTTCTCTTTTTACTAGGTCCTTATCAAAACTGTTTAACGTTTCTTTCCTTCCTTGCTTTCTTGCATTTGTTGGCAATAAATATCCGCTTCCTTTAACTATTCGATCAAATGAACGTTTACACAAACCTAAAATATGCATTGTTCTCTTCTCAGGGTTTGATAAAGAACAATAAAGATGTCCCTTTTTACGCTCTCTGCAGAAGTATTGATAAATCTTTATAGCAATGTTATGCTCAGTAAAATATTTTGCCTTTATATTCATTCTCACATAGACTTGCAGAAGATAATATGGATAGTGCCGCCTCCTTTCTGTAAATATTGAGATTTGCCTCTGAATTATGACTCGAACTCGAGTCTACGGCCGTGATTTTGACGTCACATAATTTCCGGTTTCGGCTAAAATGTCATTTTGTGCTAAACGGGAAATTTCATATGTAACATTTCTTTATAAAAATTTATAGTGGAAACATAACTATTTTAGGACGGTGCGCATTCAGCCGTGAAGATCATGCCTATATGTTAAAGAATCAGCTGTGAGATGTAAGCATCTACATAATCCCGCCGGTGTTTATAATATCGATTAACTTTTTTTTAATATAGGTTAAATAAGGCATCTTTGAAACTGGATCACATTTCTTTGATAAAAAAATATTTTTATAGCGACATTAGTATTCTAAACCTAACTTCAAAAGATCAATGCAAATGAACAATAAGTTTTTGAAAAAAATAAATTAATGTCTAGGCAAACGAATCTGAACGGACTATAACACTATCCTGCAGTAATTTGTTTATGTACTAAATAATGTTTAGGCTATATCGATTTTATGATATATAACCACTAAGTTGGCCAACGACAATACCATCGTTGCTGCGCCCGTGCCAAAGTTTGGCGACGCCTTTGGGAACCGCGTGCAGACTTTGGTAACCACTGCAGATTGTATTGTATTCTTCTTGTAAAAAAAGGTAACAGATCAGTATATTCTTTTTCATTCATATTTCCAGGTGTGTTGCACTGTGTTTCACACTGGCAGATTCATGTTTAATACGAGATCAAATACTTACACATACTTCCGGGGCAGGAATGGAGAGGCTTACCGGATACACAAAGATGGAGTGATTGTGTAATACAAAGATGACGTGAATGTAGAATACAAAGATAAAGTGAATGTAGAGTACAGAGATAAAGTGATTGTGTAATACAAAGATGATGTGAATGTAGAATACAAAGATAAAGTTAATGTAGAGTACAAAGATAAAGTGATTGTGTAATATAAAGATGATGTGAATGTAGAATACAAAGATAATGTGAATGTAGAGTACAAAGATAAAGTGAATGTAGATGTACAAAGATAAAGTGATTGTGTAATACAAAGATGATGTGAATGTAGAATACAAAGATAAAGTGAATGTGTAATACAAAGATTATGTGAATGTAGAATACAAAGATAGAGTGATTGTGTAATACAAAGATAAAGTGAATGTAGAGTACAGAGATAAAGTGATTGTGTAATACAAAGATGATGTGAATGTAGAATACAAAGATAAAGTTAATGTAGAGTACAAAGATAAAGTGATTGTGTAATACAAAGATGATGTGAATGTAGAATACAAAGATAATGTGAATGTAGAGTACAAAGATAAAGTGAATGTAGATGTACAAAGATAAAGTGATTGTGTAATACAAAGATGATGTGAATGTAGAATACAAAGATAAAGTGAATGTGTAATACAAAGATTATGTGAATGTAGAATACAAAGATAGAGTGATTGTGTAATACAAAGATAAAGTGATTGTGTAATACAAAGATAAAGTTAATGTGCAATTTAAAAAAAACTTATTGAATATAATCTAAAAAGCAACCATTTATCCTTTCAACTATCAAGAAAAGAAGATGGACACGTGTCAGGCATGTATTTAGAAAACGACTAGAGAATTACTAGACAGCTCTCAAATGGAAACATCAGGTCTGAGGAAAAGAAAACGACCTCGAGAAACACTAAACAGAACTCTAACAAAAGAGGCAAGGTTGGCAGGCATAGACTCACTCTCTATAATCGAACAGCTCGCCCAGAATAGAGCCAATTAGCGAGAGACTATTAGAGCCATATGTGTCGTCTAGTGGCACTGGAAGGATCAAGAATCAAGAATATAAAAAGCAGTGATGAATTGAAAATTCAAAATGACGAGGAAAATGGAATAGAAAGCTGTGTGATTGATGAAAACAAAATTATGATGAATAAAACATACACAATTTTAATTGAAGACGAGTACAAAAATATATTTAATACAGAACAAATCATTACATCAAATAAAGTAAATATTATTTTAATGAAAGAGTATTGAATGATCAAATTGAAATGATCAATAGAAGCAAAGAAACAACGAAGACAACAATAGAATGATGAAAATGGGCAAAGAAATAATCAAGACAAAAATCAACAAATCATCCCTTGTCTGCAGTTAATGAATTGTGTGTATGTTATTTTTTATTGTTTCTACTTATAACTTGCATTTGATTTTATTTTTGTGAATTATTTATTTTGTGGAGATCTTTATCAAAGTGTTTTCTTCCGTAGAAATTGATCACGTTATGAATATTCTCACATAAATATTGACCGCCTTGTCGTTTACTTACATTCATCACTACTGCAGTATTTCCAGTTCCGTTTCCATTTCTTTCTTCGGTTCTAGCTCTCAAATTAACCACTGACTTTGCACCTTTCTCCTGTTGTCGAGAATTTTTTTTAGCTGAATGGGTTAACAATATTCTTCCTTGCCCCACTCTAAGTGCATGCATTTTCCTTTCGACTCAAGGCTGTTCATGTGGAACTCGTACCCATCAACTGACTTTATAAGTGAACGAGAATTGTTGCTGTTTAAGATCAACGTCTTGTAACCTTTGACCACGATAATACAAACGCAAGAAACTAAAACTTTAGAGGCATAATATATCACGATTTTCTTCTTTTATGCGATTGTAACTTGAATGTTCTATAGCTATCTTTAATATCTCCTTTTGTCTTCCTATTGATATAACTTCTGCTTTTTAATTTATTAGATAAAAATAAGTAGTGACAAAAACACAGAAATTATATCAATATGTAACAATAGAAGACTTAACATAACTCTAGTTATATATGTATATGTTATATAACATCAAGTTATAAAATAATTAACACACTTTAAATATCAGGGAACAACATTCTCTGAAAGAATTTGGTAAAATCGATTTTAAAAAATCGACATACGACGCAATAAGGTAAACAACATATTAGGACAGCTATCCATATACTTCAACAAAAAGCAATGCGTATTACCAACAAGAAATATCTTGCCCCACCCTTGAATTCTAAAGTTATATTTTCTCTTCTCTCCCCTCCAACCAACCCCCACCCTTGCCTTCTAAAGTTATATTTTCCCTTCTCTCCCCTCCAACCAACCCCCACCATTGCCTTCTAAAGTTATAGTTTCCCTTCTCTCCCCTCCAACCAACCCCCACCATTGCCTTCTAAAGTTATATTTTCCCTTCTCTCCCCTCCAACCAACCCCCACCCTTGCCTTCTAAAGTTATATTTTCCCTTCTCTCCCCTCCAACCAACCCCCACCCTTGCCTTCTAAAGTTATATTTTCCCTTCTCTCCCCTCCAACCAACCCCCACCCTTGCCTTTTAAAGTTATATTTTCCCTTCTCTCCCCCTACAACCAACCCCACACTTGCCTTCTAAAGTTATATTTTCCCTTCTCTCCCCTCCAACCAACCCCCACCCTTGCCTTCTAAAGTTATATTTTCCCTTCTCTCCCCTCCAACCAACCCCCGCCCTTGCCTTCTAAAGTTATATTTTCCCTTCTCTCCCCTCCAACCAACCCCCACCCTTCCCTTCTAAAGTTGTATTTTCCCTTCTCTCCCCCAACAACCAACCCCCACCCTTGCCTTCTAAAGTTATATTTTCCCTTCTCTCCCCCAACAACCAACCCCCACCCTTGCCTTCTAAGTTATATTTTCCCTTCTCTCCCTCTCCAACCCACCCCCACCCTTGCCTTTAAAGTTATATTTTCCCTTCTATTCCCCTACAATCAACCCCCACCTTGGCCTTCTAAAGTTATATTTTCCCTTCTCTCCCTCTACAACCAACCCCACCTTTGTCTTCTAAAGTTATATTTTCCCTTCTCTCCCCCTACAACTAACCCCCACCTTTACCGTCTAAAGTTATATTTCCCTTCTCTCCCCGCTACAACCAAACCCCCCCCCCCGCCTTCTAAAGTTATATTTCCCTCCTCTCCCCTCCAACCAACCCCCACCCTTGCCTTCTAAAGTTATATTTTCCCTTCTCTCCCTCTACGACCAACCCCCACCCTTGCCTTCTAAAGTTATATTTTCCCTTCTCTCCCCCTACAACCAACCGTCACCTTTGCCTTCTAAAGTTATATTTTCCCTTCTCTCCCCTCCAACCCACCCCCACCCTTGCCTTCTAAAGTTATATTTTCCCTTCTCTCCCCCTACATTCAATCCCCACCTTTGCCTTCTAAAGTTATATTTTCCCTTCTCTCCCCTCCAACCAACCCCCACCCTTGCCTTCTAAAGTTATATTTTCCCCTCTCTCCCCTACAACCAACCCCCACCCTTGCCTTCTAAAGTTATATTTTCCCTTCTCTCCCCACACAACCCACCAACCCCAGCCTGTCCTTCTTGGCCGAGGACTCCTACCATCCTCCACAACATCAGCAAACTCATCTTGTTATATTTCTGCGAGTCTTTCCCAACTCTGGTCTTTCTCATCTCCTGCTTTATCTGTACAATGCATACGCACATTTTGCGTACATACCCTCGACAACCTTGTCTGTAGTAATCAATGCTGGGCATATCTAGTGCAAATACTTGCATTCGGCTTCGCAGGCAGGCAGTGTGTCTGTCAATTAACTGCTAATGATGACACGTGGGAAGCAGGAATGAAACAGACACAATCAGTCAATGACAATATCGAGGTAAGATCTGTTTCGTCACAACAAAATAGCTGGAATAGCAACGATAAAGCAACCAAAGAACTGTGTGACTTAAATACAATTGGCTAAAGAGCTGGAGAGCTGAAAGATAATCAATAACCTAAGATATGCTGTACTACTGTACTACTAGCGGAAAATCCTAAAGATCAACAACAATTGCTTAATGTGATAAGCATGACGAGCAAAAAATATGGACTAGATATGAATATCAAAAAGACTAAAACTATGATCATAAACAAAGAAAATTATCAAGACCTACAAATAAATATCAAAATTGAAGGAATACATCTGGAGACAGTTCAGAGCTACAACTACCTGGGACATACTATAACCAGTGATGGAAAATGTAAAACCGAAATAAACAAAAGAATAGGTATGGCAAAAAGTAATTTTAATGTCATGAAAAATATACTAACATCAAAACAAATAATACCAGGACTAAAACTAAGAATAGCAAAATGTTACATCTTCTCAATATCCATGTATGGTGCAGAAACATGGACATTAGACAAGAACACAGAACAGAAAATGGAAGCCTTTGAAATGTGGATTTATAGAAGAATAAGTAGAATTGGATGAAAAGACAGGAAAACAAATGATGAAGTTTTAAAACAACTAAAAATGAAAAGAGAACTACTAAACACAATTCAAACAAGACAAATGCGATTTTTGGGGCATGTTAAAAGACACAACAGCCTACCAAAAGTAATCCTGGAGGGGAAAATACAAGGTAAAAGAGGCAGAGGCAGACCAAGACTAACATGGACGAGTAACATCAAAAGATGGACAAGTCAGCCTATGACAATCTGCACCGTCAAAGCAAGAGACAGAGTGGAATGACGCTCCATGGTAGCCAACCTTCGATGCGGTAATCGATGATGGTTATGATGATGATGAAGAGCTGTAACAACTATCGTTCGTTTCGTTAAAACAGCTTAGTTGTGTGTGTGTTTTGTAAGTTAGTTTACATTTGTAATGCGTCACTCACTATTGATTCGTGTACAAACTGTAATAAGAGGAACCATGATAGTGTCGGAGACGTAAAGTAGTAGAAATCCTCGCATAAATTGCTTATAGAACTGTACTGAAAAATATATGGAGAACGGGACCTAAGACGTGCCCTGGTTGAATAGGAAATCGTTTGAATACACTCAAATTGTTCTTACATACTTGCCTAATAATGTGAACACCTAGATATTGACACAAGAAGAAGATAATGAAGAAGAAGTGAGGAAGGGAGGAGCAAATATGCAGAAAGAGACATGTAGACGGTGTAAACTGTAAGAGATTAGGCTGCTTTTAACTAAACAAAAAATCGCTGTGGCAGCGGCGTATACCGGTTTTGGGGTTTGGGCTACCGCTGACATAATAAATAGAAACATACATTATATTCAGTAGGCTAACATAAAGTAATATTTTCTAATGACATCACTACATTTCAAATTACTTACTTATTTATGTTAATTATATCCGTCTTGTTTGGGAAGAAAATGTCTTGATGACTTTGTCATTGAAAGTACTGTTGGGTTGTTTTCTAAGTTTCTGAAGGAATGATTTCTCAATCGACATTAATGGCAAACCAGATAAGCGTTCTTGTGTCTGAGTTGAGCGGCAATAAGATTTGATTCTCTTGAGAGTAGAAAAAGTTCTTTTTACAGATGCTGATGAGCATAACGCAGTTATAAATAGGTTAGGAAGTTCGGTAATCAGACGTAGTTTCACTTTTTAACGCTTCTGATTGGCTAGAGCTAAAAATAACCCATAAAACCGCATTCCTCTAGCGGTAGCACCCGCTATATTATTCTGACTCCCATTTTTGAATGTCAGCGTCGTTAATACTAGGTTCGGATAGAGGAAAAATGTACCGCTGGCTACTATAAGTTTCATTCACAAACGTTATAGTGGCCAGAGGAAAACCTTGCTTTAATAAATGCATATCAAAGCAAATAAATCATATTGGCCTACGAAATGTGCAATAGAATATTCGAAAATGTGTAATATAATTATTTTTAAAAATATAATAAATTATCATTTCCTTTTGTATTTCGTTAATATGTTCAGGCTACCGGCGGTAGCTGCGGTATCATAGAGAATACGCCACTGAGCTGTGGTCAAATAAAAATCCTTTTTATGTGAAAGAAATGTACCACAAATACAATAGATACATTATGTAAATAAACATATGATTTGATGTGGTTAATTCGTAGAACTGAATTCCTCTACTTGCTTTAAGGCAGGCAACTTAAACAAGTAGAGGAATTCAAATACCTAGGAAGTCTAATGACAAACGATAATTCACAAACAGCAGAGATAGAATCAAGATGCAACATAGGTTGTCTAATCATCGGACAGTTATCACCACTATTGTCCAACAAGGAAATAACTCTAAATGCAAAACGAGCACTATACAACACAATCTTCATCCCAACTTTGTGCTACCAATGCCAAACCTGGACCCTAGATGCAAGAACAATAAGAAAAATAATCTCCACTGAGATGAAATGTGTTAGACGAATGACAGGAAACAGTCTGATAGATAAGATCAGAAATGAAGAACTGAGAAAAAATCTAGGAATAACCCCGGCTATAGAATATATAAAGAAACAACAAATAAAATTGTTTGGCCACGTGACAAGGTAGAAAGATCAAAACACAACGAGCCTTCAGCAAACGTTGTGAGAATACCAGAACCAAGGGTCAACCACGAAAAAGATGGATGGATGGAATATTAGAAGCACTAGGAAACATAACAGCAGCAGAGGCGAACAGAAGAGAAAAAGAGTGCAAAGTATATCTCCCCTCGACGGTGAAAGACCAATGAGGAAAGAAAGAAGAAGAACTCGTAAAAATATTTATGCCGAACCAAAATTCATTTGTCTTGTTCGAATTGCGTTCAATATTTATTTCTTCACTTTCAGATGTTTCAACACATCATTATTTGTTGTATTCTATGTCCACCCATTTCCCCCCATTCTTCTGTAGATCTTTTTCTTCGGCGATCAGCCACAGCTATGCATTTAGACTTTTATACCAGCGGAGGTCATGAATAGTTGTCTTTCCTTATTTCCTGAAGATAACAACTTCACAGTGATAAAATAGGTTATAAAGTAGCATACATTACTCGGGCTGGTGGAAGCAGAGAAGTGCCTAGCACTTCTTAGATACATTTTATTTTCAAAACTTTATTTTATTTCTTTCTTTATTTTATTCGGTCTGGACTTTCCTAGTTTGTGCCTCTGATTCTGTCTCATTGTCAATGTCCTCACAATGTTGTTAATTCGCAACCTCGGGGCTTTTTTGTAATCCTTTATCACTGTATTGTTGTAACCATTGCACGTTTTGTTTTTTAATGTACATGTTTGTGTGTGTGTGTGCGGATGTGGGTGTTTGTATGTGTGTGTGTGCGGATGTGGATGTGGGTGTACGGATGCGCGCTCGAGCAATTCTCTCCAGTGGCGCAGCACGAATTATCAGCGCCCTTCTTGGATTGTCGTATCTCAGTATCTACTATATCTGCATATCTCTGTATGCTTTACCGTGTCTGTGCGATATTTCCCTTCTTGGATTGTCGTATCTCAGTATCTACTATATCTGCATATCTCTGTATGCTTTACCGTGTCTGTGCGATATTTCCCTTCTTGGATTGTCGTATCTCAGTATCTACTATATCTGCATATCTCTGTATGCTTTACCGTGTCTGTGCGATATTTCCGTTCTTGGATTGTCGCACATATCTACTATATTTATTTATCTCTGTCTGCCTCTATTCTTTAGTTACTACTTCACGTGGTCTTCCTATCTCAATACTAAACATTCTCTGTTTAACTATCTTGTTCCGTCTCAACCTAAAAGCTCTCTGTTAGTCTAAGGTCATACGTCTCCGTCTGATGTCAGAAATGTAATTGTCCAACGTCCAATGTGTCTGAGCCTTATATACATTGTCTTATTTGTACCGGGCATGAATTTAGGTCAAATGATATATATTTCCCCTTGTTTTTCTGCTTGTGTATATTTCTGACTCCCGTATGTTACCGAGGCCTCATTATGTGGGAAGTAAAGAATAGTGACACTGTGACCTTCCAGGCATGTCGTAAGAGGCGACTAAGGAGGTTGATCAATGGCTTGACAAGCTGTCATTGTAAAAAGCATTGTTATGGAAACAGAACCATAGATTTTAGAAGCAGTGATCTCTGCAATATGTGCCATTTTGGCACGCAGGGTTTCTATTTTTGGGATTGTGGTTCTGCCCTTTGTGCCGTCTTCGGCTCGAAAGGACAATAGATAGAAAGATAGATATTTCTGACCTCATGTTTATGATCAAGATTCGACGAACTTCCCGTGTCGAAAGGTCGTCTTCTGTAATAAAAATATTTGTAAGTGTGTTTTGGGACATCATAACCCGGGTCAGGTCAGTAATTAGTGAAAAATGTCAACGCAATTAGGATTAAATTATTAATTTTCTACACAAAAATCACAAGCATGAAGCACACCGAGAGCTATGCCAGAAGACGATTTCAGCAATGCTTCTTATACTTTACTCTTAAATTTTGAAAACAACGATTTGCATAAAAATAAATGCAACTTTAAAATGTATCGAGTCAATCTCTGCAGCTTTGAGGAAATTACCATCAGAGAACCTGTTAATGGTTGCAGCTGTATTTATAGAATCTAAGCCTGTGGCCCGTAATGCGAGTGGCTTGTGTATTTAATTGCCTGCAATTTGCAGGAATTTGTGGACAATATAATCGCGGAAGGACAAGTAAAAAGTTAACGGCATCTAAAGCTTGGCTTTAGAAGAACGCTAAATTGGTAAACATTGAAGTCACCCAGCGACAGCTTAGCTCGTACATTTAGAACCATGTATAACTTTAGAGGGGATCACTTGCGTTTTATGCAACATTATATGTTATCATCTGCCAACACAGCTGTAAGATCTACAATGGTGACATTGGTAAACGTTTTCGTGAACATCTTCGCGGCATTTTGATTCTGGTACTCCTGTGGCTGTCCACTTAAGTTCACCGGGCTATTCTGTCGCTGATGACATCCCTGTTATTAGCACGACGTTACGCGTTACGGAAGAACGCAACAGTTTTCCTTTGGAGAACAACCTCACAGTTCTGTTTTTTTTTTAACCCAAGTGAGATTAACTCTTTTCATTCTTTTATTTAATTACATCTTTTATGTTTCATTCCTTACATTTTATTTGCACGTTTCGGGCGTTATTCACTGTTTTAGTGTAAACGTAGAAAGCGATACTGAACTTAATAACTGACACTCATGTTGGAGACCATGTTGTACATTTAAATTACTATCAGACTATGTGGGCATAAGAGTTATAAATATATATCTACAGATTATGTGGATGGACAGACAAAGGATCAACAAATATTTATATTGTTAACAGAAACGTGGACGGAAATACGTAGGGGGGTAAAATAGAAGTGTCTTCAAATATATATTGACTCGCCTCACTCGCAGACCGAGCAATAAGTCAGTGAGTAAAGAAAAAGCAGTCGAGTGCAGATAAGACAACAAGAGTAGATAGAAGCAGATGAGTCACTAACATTAGAAAGATCAGAATTTAGAAAAAATAGAAAAGGCAGAGTGATTAGAAAGGCTGCCAACTAGTATAGATAGATAGGATGTTAGAACAAGACATATATAAGATCCAAGTGAATAGATTAGCGGACCTAGTTAGTACACAACATGACTTATGTATAGATAGCTAGAAGTGTAATTTGCGATGTGTTAAATAGTTCCAGAAGTGTGTAATTCAGCGGTCATCCAGGTCGTCAGGTAGTGTTGTTATTGATTGTAGCCTTGAGGTAATGTATAGTTCATATAAATCACGAAAATATGTTACTGTAACTTGCGACCACTTTCTGTAAAATAGTACATAAATAAATGTTTTGGTGTTATTGAACACCTCAAGCGTTTGTCGATTGTCAAGGTCGAGAGGATGAGATTTGACTTGAATGTGTTAAAGGCAGAACGAGACGGCTTATATCAGTTTATGAAGTACGAACGACACGGCGCCATAGACATTACATTATATTAAAAGTTCAACGTAATTCAACTAGCGCCAAAAATAAAGCTAAAGCATCAAGATCCAATCATACAAAGATTTTAAAATGGGGTAGAAAAAAATCTCTTTACATTGGCACGGTAAAACAGTCATATGTGGTAAGATCAAAGTATAAAACGCAGCATCACTTTACAATAGAACCGCTCCTCTTCTAATATCTTCTGTTACTAAATGATGTGTTAATTTGAGTACATTTACAAGATGATATTAGATAATATGGCCACAGTTCAGTCGTTAGTTTCTTCGCATCTTTATTGATTTGTATTGTTTTTTTTTCGTCCTAGTTGAAGATCTTTAGATCAAAACGTTTATTCTTTGCTTCGTTGTATCTTTATCGAAAAGCTGAAATTTCATAGTTTTTGTCTTTTATTATGCCGGCTTATTAGTGCGTGACATGGTGTCGGAAGAAATTAAAAGATTTCAGAAATGTGCAATCAAGTTCTAAATAGGATTCTGATGACAAGCATACAAGTGTCTGAGGTGACAACAAACAAACAAAATACCATACCTATTTTTCAATGGGGGGGGGGGAGAGAGGGGGGGAACTATAATCGGCGGACTGTTTACAAGTTAATATATATATATATATATATATATATATATATATATATATATACATATATATATATATATATATATATATATATATATATATATATATATATATATATATATATATATATACATACATATATATTCATCATCATCATCGTCATCATAGAGTCACATGCCTGCTAGCTTAGGTGATCATGTTTTTCCACAACTCTCGATCTCGGTAGTTAATAATCATTTCTGTTGTTGACCTTCTGCCAAGCCATTCTCTTAAGCTGCCTGGTAATTTTTCGATTTGCTTCCCGCTATCTCTTCGTCCCTCAATTGTGAAAGTTGTCACAATATATTCCAGCCGTTCCCCTTTCATTACATGACCAAAAAAATTATGACTGCTCCTTTATAACATTGAAAATTATCTTCCTTTTTGCTTTGGCCTCTTTCATAACGTTTTCGTTACTCTTCTAGCTGTCCATGGTATTCTCAACATTCTTCTGTAAAATCACATTTCTACAGCCTCTAGTGATATTCTCGTTTTTTGTCATATTGTCCATGATTCGTATCCATATGTTCAGACAAGTTCTACATTACATTTAAACACTTTTTTTCTTGTTTCTATTGCAAAAAGGGATTACACGGTGTCTTTCTCAGTTTTTGGGAAAGTTACTTTTGCTTGAGCTATTCTGCATTTCACTTCTGTTGTACATCTACCATCTCAGGTAAACATCGTTTCCAAGTATTTAAATTCATTTACCTGTTTTAATATTACTCTACTTGTCTTTATTGTGCATTGGTGAAGTCTTTTTCTTTGTTGCTACCATTACTTCTGCTTTTTTTTTTTTTTTTTTTTTTTTTTTTTTTTTTTTGCTAGAGATTAATTCTAGTCTTAGACTGAAGCGTAATTACTATTCTTGTAACGATTTCCTATATATCGTTGGCACTACGACTACAGTAAATTGCTCTACTTTATTTCATCCTCTTAAGACGTTCAGGGGAACAATAGTCACGATAAGGAGGAAGCTATGCAAACAGCGAACAATAAAGCAGATCGGACAGATGTCAATGTTTGTCAATGACTGATCAAAATAAAATTTAAAAAAGTAAAGAGCCCTGTCACGCCAAGTTGCGTATAGGGAATATGGTGTTAGTAACCATACATTTTATAGACCTTCAGCACATGATTTTCGGGGTAATGTGGTCGGTATTACGCCAGTGCCGCTTTACGTTCCCAGAAAAAAATCCGGTACCCATTTAAGGTTGGGTGAACCCGGAAGTCGTCGGTCGGGATCGAATTCTACCCCTTGTCCTTTGTAGTCCAGTTAATGACAGATCAACCAATACTAATTCATTGAATTCTTTATTTTTATTGTTTATATTTTATTTTCTTTCATCTACAGGGCTTTTTTGTGGCTCTTCTATTCTGTTTTCTCAACGGCGAGGTAACAATAGTATTTGTCATTTATTATGTGCTTAATATTTAGATAATTTTAGTAAATTTAGTCATTTTTAGTTTAATCGGCAGACCTAAACTACGATATATATATATATATAAATCATCTCTGAATGACTTCTCCATCTGTGAAAATCACTGGGAACATCTGGCAAGTGATCGCACATCATGGAGAGCATGTATAAGGAATGGTATAACATCATTTGAGATTGTGCTAAGGCAAAACTTAGAAGAGAAAAGACTCATGAAAAAGGATAGAAAGCCCTGTGGATCTGACTTGTTCATTCTGGTGCCGTGTGTGTTTGTCAAACATTGGTAGAATTAGCCACGAAAGATGCTGTTCGACAAAAACAAAACCTGAAAAAGAAAAAAAACACACACAATAGCCTCCACTAGACAGCCTGACAAGACGAAAAGGGGCCTATAATATTTAATGTGTGAAATCGTTCGTTCGTTCGTTCGCTTTCGTCAGCTTTGACCTCTGACGAAGTCCCACCCACTCAATTTTGTGGGACTGAATTTTGCGTGTAAAGTCTGTTTTATAATGAGAACAAGATAGCTGTTTTTTTTAATGTAACATGTTTTAAAATGTTAAATAAAGAGTGATTTTTGTTGTTTAAAAGGGCGCACATAGCGTAGAATGTATAAATTGTGTTCTAGAGAAAAGAGTTCGTCTATCACCGTCACCATCATCATGTTCCATGAGAGCTACCGTGTATGATTTGGGACCTCCATACCTTATACCTCAGTGTTGTCTACTACGTATTTGATCTTCGTTCAAGAAAACGATGATCAACTTCTTTTTTTAGACATCTTCTCATTTCTTTTCATTTGTTTCATCTCCCATCTCATTTCTCTGAAACCTATACTGTTTTCATAATGCATTTTTATTCGGAACCACACTGTCCACAAACAAATATGCTCACACTAATAGGCATTGTTGTGATTACTTTTCATAGGGAGGGTAGATTACACGAAGTGTAATGCCTATTGCCTATTTTATATGTAACCCTCAGAGTTAATGAGTCTACACTGATAGATGCAACTCGCTTCCTCCACACATTTGTAGGTGCGTGCTGCGCGCGTGTGTGTGTTATGAGTCGACGATTGTTTTTTTTTTTAGTTGGCACATGTGTGTTTTGTGAGTTGACGCATGTGTGTTTTGTGAGTTGATGTATGTGTGTTTTATGAGTTGAAGTATGTGTGTTTTATGGATTGACGTGTGTGTGTGTTATGAGTCGACGATTGTTTTTTTTTTTTAGTTGGCACATGTGTGTTTGTGAGTTGACGCATGTGTGTTTTGTGAGTTGATGTATGTGTGTTTTATGAGTTGACGTATGTGTGTTTTATGA
Source organism: Megaustenia siamemsis (assembly GCA_032433765.1). NCBI lineage: Eukaryota > Metazoa > Mollusca > Gastropoda > Stylommatophora > Ariophantidae > Megaustenia > Megaustenia siamemsis. The sequence goes on from JAVIAB010000051.1 coordinate 112,727,525, forward strand.
ATTGACGTGTGTGTGTTATGAGTCGACGATTGTTTTGTTTTTTTAGTTGGCACATGTGTGTTTTGTGAGTTGATGTATGTGTGTTTTATGAGTTGACATATGTGTGTTTTGAATTGACGTGTGTGTGTTATGAGTCGACGATTGTTTTGTTTTTTAGTTGGCACATGTGTGTTTTGTGAGTTGATGTATGTGTGTTTTATGAGTTGACATATGTGTGTTTTATGAATTGACGTGTGTGTGTTATGAGTCGACGATTGTTTTTTTTTTTTTAGTTGGCACATGTGTGTTTTGTGAGCTGATATAGGTGTGTGTTTTGTGAGTTGATATAGGTCTGTGTTTTGTTAATTAATATACATGTGTGTTTTGTTAATTGATATAGGTGTGTGTTTTGTTAATTGATATAGGTGTGTGTTTTGTTAATTGATATAGGTGTGTGTTTTGTTAATTGATATAGGTGTGTGTGTTGTTAATTGATATACATGTGTGTTTTGTTAATTGATATAGGTGTGTGTTTTGTTAATTAATATACATGTGTGTTTTGTTAATTGATATAGGTGTGTGTTTTGTTAATTGATATACATGTGTGTTTTGTTAATTGATATAGGAGTGTGTTTTGTTAATTGATATACATGTGTGTTTTGTTAATTGATATAGGTGTGTGTTTTGTTAATTGATATAGGTGTGTGTTTTGTGAGCTGATATAGGTGTGTGCTTTGTTAATTGATATAGGTGTGTGTTTTGTTAATTGATATACATGTGTGTTTTGTTAATTGATATCGGTGTGCGTTTTGTGAGTTGATATATGTGTGTGTTTTCTTAATTGATATAGGTGTGTGTTTTGTGAGTTGATATAGGTGTGTGTTTTGTTAATTGAAATCGGTGTGTGTTTTGTGAGTTGATATATGTGTGTGTTTTGTTAATTGATATAGGTGTGTGTTTTGTTAATTGATATAGGTGTGTGTTTTGTGAGTTGATATAGGTGTGTGTTTTGTTAATTGATATAGGTGTGTGTTTTGTGAGTTGATATATGTGTGTGTTTTGTTAATTGATATAGGTGTGTGTTTTGTAAGTAGATGTATGTGTGTGTTTTGTGAGTTGATGTATGTGTGTGTTTTGTAAGTTGATGTATGTGTATGATTTGTAAGTTGATGTATGTGTGTGCTTTGTAAGTTGATGTATGTGTGTGTTTTGTTAATTGATATAGGTGTGTGTTTTGTGAGTTGATATAGGTGTACGTATGGTAAGTTGGCGAATGTGTGAGTTGAAGAAATTAAGACCTTGTACATTTTGTGACAATGTTTTGTTATTGTGTCCTCACCTCGGTATTCCGTTACTTCAAACACCACGTAGACAGTAATGTATTATAAATGCTAAGTTATGTGTAAATAAGAACTCTTACTTCCTAGTTTATTCCAACCTTTATATGGTATTTTGTCATTGTTTATTCCAACCTTTATATGGTATTTTGGCATAGTTTATTCCAACCTTTATATGGTATTTTGTAATAGTTTATTCCAACCTTTATATGGTATTTTGTCATAGTTTATTCCAACCTTTATATGGTATTTTGTATCGAACATATACAAGATGGAGCGGGTGGCAGGACGAATTGAAATCTTACGTTTGCCTAATTGATGAACACGAGTTCGATTCCCAGTGGCGTCTTTCTTTCTATCAGAGGGTGAAAAAAAAGCTCTGACATGAAAACGATGTGATGACTGCACTGTGTATGCAAACTCATAGAACAGATCCAAGAAGGAGGTTAAATATTTTAATGATTGACCACTCTAAATCGCTGAGCGAACCCCTTCCACTCCAACATATGTCCATTAGGTCTCGTACAAATTTGATGACTCGCTATATGCTCAAATTGGAACGTGGAATAGGTTCTTGATCAGTTCTGGGTCACTAATCTTCACACAAGCGGTTAAGAATGAGTCTGGAGATTTCAACTTAAGTGCAATTTGACCCTTTGGGACAATAATTTAGCTGTTTCCGGTGCTCTCCAGAAAGTTGAGTCTTTATCAGCTCAAGATCATTAATTCGGACTTTTAAAAAATATTGATGTGCCGCCAATGCTGTCAAATATAACTTATGGAAGCGAATCATGGACAATAGTAAAAACAAATAAAATGACGAATATAGGCCACATAGATGGGATTTCTCATAAGAATGTTGAAAGTTTCCTGGACAGCCAACGAGGAATTCTCAGCGAAGACAACACAAAAAGAGAGCCCCTTAAAACATCAGAGAGAAACAATCTACATTTTCGGGCCCATTATGAGAAGATAAAAGTATATACAGCTGACAAAATATAGGGAAAAAGATACCGCGGACGAAGAAGTTATAAATTAGTTTGATGTCATAGTATGGTAAACAGTCAACAACATAATCGATACACTGAACTGAGGACAGAAATATTGTGGAAGGATCGCCTCAGCCAGATAGCATGGCACATGATAATGATGCCTTCAGTTCATTGATTGCAATAACCTTTGGCCGAGATGCCTAATGAATAGATTACGTAAACACTAGAATGACTTTTATTGTGGTCAAACCCCTTTGCACACGGATGCCAGGGAAAAACGGATTAACACGCAAAATTCAGTTCCTAGTCCTTAGGGACTTGTCAGAGGTGAAAGCTGGAGAATACATTAAAAATCCCACTTTATATTAATTATACATTGTGTTTTTATGTTCATGTTATATTTTTTTAATCAATAGGTACAGAGTGAATTCAAGAAGAAATGGCACAGGTTTCGCATCAATTATCAACATCATCTACCAAAAAGCAGGAAAAATAGCCAAAATCCGACGTACACCACATATGCCTCTAAGGGCCGTGATTCTGTGACTATCGCACAATTTCCAGACCTGCGCGATTCCCATGACAAATGCACATTTAAAAACATTCATTCCTTAAACCAGGACTCTTCTGTTGCCTTATTTCCCATAAGGACACGGAACAACTTAACAGTGACAGGAAATAATAATATATCAGAGCTAGATGAAACAGAACCTATGATTGGCCAAACCACTTTTACTATGGCAGACCGTCAAAATCATACCAATGGAGTGTCGTGAATGTGGTAGAATTATTCTATAATTATCAGGGAAGCTGATATAAGAAATGCATAATTTAGCTAATGGAACAGAAATACAATTCCACAGCCTTTGAAACATTATAAAACCGATCAGTGGCTTTTCAAAGGCAGCGGTATTAAAATTAACTCCTAGTATAATACCTTCAGTGGTATATTACCACGTGATCGACGAGCTCTCAGACTCTGGAATGCGAAGCATCGTGTTGCTGCCTGAGATCCTGGGTTCTACTGGAACAAGTAAAACCTCCATCTTAGAAGAGCTGCATGGTCTTCTATATAAAAAATATTCTATAACGGCGATTCTTACATTGTTGGTAAGTCTTATTTAGTTGCCTGCAAAGCAGTAGCTAAGGCCTGTGTATTGAATTACGATGAAGACGTCTACACGGCTGATGAAGGAACAGTTTGGTTATTTTGTAAGTCATGTTCAGTTTGAGTAGGCCGTACGAATGAAATAATGCATAAAGAGGGCGTGTGTTAACCAATGAGCTATGGGAAACTAATAGAACCATATATTTTGTGTCTTCTGTTTAGAAAGTATGATTATCTATGAGTCTGCCAGGAGTGCCGTGATATAGTGGCGCTGCTGACAGACAAAGGCACAATCAATATAAATGCACCTGGGCAGCAATAATTCTATGTGTACATTATAAAATATATATAATGTGCCAGCAGATTATTCATAGCCCACTATACTCTGCCCATGCTTTGGGCGGTGACCTTGTCACGTGCTAGGGCTTTTAGAGCTAAACGCATGGGTACTTTGAGCAATCTACGGTCATACATTCATCAGGTGAGAGTCACAAGACTACACCCACGCCTGTATACTGAGTGATTCGATGAGCATGATAAGAAAAGTGGAGGCGGGATCTGTACGTATGCAATGGGTAGAGTCATTGCAGAAGTCAAATATACATAAGGTCACATTTGTCTACGTCCCATGATATGCGGAAGTACGGGGAAATGAAAGAACAGACAGGTTGGCTAGCTGCGCTATTGTTGAGGACGGTGAACCAATGGATCAGGCGGACATCGTCAATGCTCTCTGGGAAGTGGGAAGGACACAGGACTTCGACAACCATGAGTCCACGTCACTCCTTCAGATGAAAGAAATGGGCACAGCCAGAAAAGAGAAACTTAGTGGTCGTGTAAGAAGACTTATCAACCAACACAGAACTATAGTCCTCAGTCGCTGGATACAGCAGGACTTGTTGAGGAGGGGATCTGAGCAGCTATGGACATGTTCGGAGTGCAATGATGATGACCCGCAAATTTCTCAATAACTCAATACGGCAGTAGTTAATCTGACGTCCATGACCTCAACGATTATATCTGTGACACTTAACGTGGGAATTTGATAACCTGACAATGAAGATTTAAAAGAAGTCGCACAATGGCAGTTCAATAAAGGATGATATAGTCTCCCCATCTTCTGAGTTAACCTGTTGATCGCTTCTCTTCCACATCCGCTAATCAAGACGTTAATTTGGCGTAAATTACGCTATGTCATGGTTTACAGTAAACATCTGCTCCTTTCGGCCCAACGCATGCGATATGAACAAAATATTTTTAGTGCGAGTTCGCCTTCCCACGTTGACCTCTACTCGCTTAGTCAGGCTAGTTAGCCTCGTTCCAGAACTACCACAGAAAGCTGAATCAAATGTTGATATGTTCTGAATCACTGAACATGGTCAGCAACGAATCACTGGTCGCTTTCAGCGTATGCCCTGTATGGCATCGTAAACCCCAAAAGTGAAACTGAATAGACGTTGATAAGATTGATTTTTAATTCTAGTTGCGCTACATGTAAGGCAGGATGCATGCAGTTATGATGAATCTGAAGTTAACAATCAACGAGCTGCAAGGAACGATCGACATTTATATGTTGTGCCGCGTGACACTAAATACATATAGGTCCACATTAAATTAAATAAGTACGATGCTTACAATCAGTAATGAAGGTCCACTTAGCTTTTCTGTGTTTTACAGTTGTATTGTGTGTGTGTTATTATAAATCATTAGTTGAATAGTTTCTTCGTTAGAAAACCTGTGGATATCAGCCTAGTCTTTAGGGGAGCCGCAATAGCTCAGTGGTTTGTGAACTGGACTACAAAGGACAAGAGGTAGGGTTCGATCCCAACCGACGGCTTCCGGTTCACCCAGCCATCTAATGGGTACCGGATTTTTTCTGGGAAACTAAAGCGGCACGGGCGTAATACCGACCACATTACCCCGAAAATCCGAAGGTCTGTACAATGTATGGCCACTAACATCATATTCCCTAGACGTCACTCGGCGTGACGGGGGTACTTGACTTTTTTCTTTTTTTTTAACTAGTCTTTAGGAATGGACGGTCCAGGGGTAAGACGTCCAACTCTAAACTGGAATATCTCGGGTTCAAATTCTATCACTGGCGGTGAGAGTTTTTCAAACATTGAATTCGTGCTATGCTCTTGGTGTTACCTCCCCTGGTAAGAATTGTTCAGTAAATCTATTCATGCCTGAGGGCGGATGTGAGGAACATAAAGGCGCAGATATCGCGGCTCTGTCGTAAACTAGCGACACAACGCATCCATGCCCATTTAACGAGGGAACGTTGAGAAGAGAACCCAGTCTAATTATTTCCTTCCTTATTTTCCTGCGTCAAGAGGGAGATTTGTTGGCTCTTCTGTTGACCTCTTCAGCTGTTATATTTCTTAGTGTTCCTAATATTCAATCACTCCATTTTTTCGTTGTCGACCCCTGGGGCTGATATTCTCATGGCCTTTTGTTGAAGGTTCGTTGTGTTGTATTTTTATCTATCTGTACGATCATGTTAGCCAAAGCATTTTATCTGTTGTTTCTTTACGTATTCTATAGCGGCAATTATTTCTAGATTGTTTTCTGTTCTTTACTTCAGATATTATCTGCTCTCGCTGTTTCCTGTCATTTGTCTAACACGCAACGAATCAGTAGTAGTTATTTTGATTAATTGTTCTTGATTTTACCGGCCAGTTGTGTTGGTAGCACAACTGGAATGAAAATGGTGTTGTAGAGTCATAGTTTTGTCTCTAGTGTTATTAGATATTACCTTGTTGGCAGCAGTGATGGCATCTGTCAAATGATTTGACAAACTTTTTTTGCATCTTGAATTAATTTTCTTGCTTGTGACTTGTCTAATTTCAATTTATCTTGTCATATACACTATTCTTTTCGTGCATTTAATTTGTATGTCTCATGCCACATTCAGAAATATTTTCAGGCATTTCATTTCTATATTCTTTTGTCACATTCAGAATTCTTCTCAGGCATCTCATTTTTATCTCTCATGCCACATTCAGAATTCTTCTCAGGCATCTCATTTTTATCTCTCATGCCACATTCAGAATTCTTCTCATGCATCTCATTTTTATCTCTCATGCCACATTCAAAATTCTTCTCAGGCATCTCATTTTTATCTCTCATGCCACATTCAGAATTCTTCTCAGGCATCGCATTTTGATCTCTCATGCCACATTCAGAATTCTTCTCATGCATCTCATTTTTATCTCTCATGCCACATTCAGAATTCTTCTCATGCATCTCATTTTTATCTCTCATGCCACATTCAAAATTCTTCTCAGGCATCTCATTTTTATCTCTCATGCCACATTCAGAATTCTTCTCAGACATCTCATTCCAGCTGGGACAATCATCTTGTTCTCTTAGTCTCAGGTCTCTAAGGCTCAGAACTGCCAGATTGGCAGTGTTGGAGAAATGCTGTTAAACAAGGTTATTTTCTTTTTTTCACTTTACATTTCAACAGAAACAAACTCTTCATCACAATACGGGCTATGGGAGGGGTGCTTGACCTATGTGTTGTTTTTTGACAGTAATCAAAACTGTTGTTTTGATAATGTTCTTTATCATAGCAAATCACTTAAAAGTTTATAATTTCTTTTTATATAATTCAGACCTGAGGTCAATGTTTTGCTGACATTAAGGGGTATCTAGCTATTATATTAACAAATAATTTGATTGAAAAAAAAGTATAAAACTACCTAATATAATATGGTGTGCCCTGAAACATAAATAATCTCTAATTTACCTTTTCACACATGTGCTGCCCATATAAAATGCCATACAGAGTTATGACATGAAAATATGTAAAAGGTAATGCAACATAAACTTAAAAACAAAAAAGACACATATATATTCTTCTCCATTGCTCTATTATGCTGCTTCACTGTACGAGAAAACAAAAAAAAAAACAGATACTCAACAAGTATGAGATATGTGCATTATTCATGTTTGAATAGCCTTCAAAATTAATTCTGTGAACTTACAACTCCGAGTAAGTGAAAATTAAAGAACTGCTGGAAGTGCAAATGTTTCAACGGGAAATAATAAATGGTGAAAAAGGTCAAACAATTGATGTGGACCTGATTTGGACAAACTGATTATAATAATCATTATGTGGCTTGTTTTAGTGTTTGAATTAATAACCAATTCATTTTAACATCACATCTTTTTAGCAGTATTATCTCCATGACTTCTGCCGAAGCATATTAGACCAAAGGAAATGTTAGCTCGGCAAAAAAAGCCTCCTTTGTCTATTGACATTCATTGACTGCTTACAACAGACCGTCTTCTTCCTCTTCTACCTTTTAGCTCCCAGTGGAGCATAGGTCTTCAACAAACACTTTCCAAGTCGTTCTGTTTTTTGCAATTCTTTTAAGATCATTCCATGTCTTCCCCATCATCTTCATCTCTGCTTCAATCTGTCTTCTCCAAGAATTCCTTGGTCTTCCTCTTTGTCTTTTCCCCTGGGGATTCCAAAAAAGGGCCTGTTGTGTAATACTCTCAGTTGGGTTTCCGTAGTGTGTGTCCTATCCATCGCCATCGTCTTCGCTGTATTTCTTTATCCACTGGTATTTGACCGGTACATTTCCATAATTCCACGTTAGTGACTTTGTCCTGCCATTTCCATCCCTTTATTCTGCGCAAGCATCCATTAATGAAAGTCTGTACCTTCGTGATTGTCAATCTTGTTATTCTCCATGTTTCACAGCCATATAATAGAACCGACTTAACATTGGAGTTGAAAATTTGTATTTTTGTATTTAGCCTAATTTCTTTGGATTTCCATATGTTTCCCAGTGCAATGAAAGCTCCTCTTGCTTTTGATATCCTTATTTTGGTATCGTTTTCTGTTCCTCCCTCTTTATCTATATTACTGCCCAGATATATATAAGATTGTACGTCTAGTAGAGGTATTTCTCCTAGTTTTATTTGGTTATTGCCAACTGCATTAATTCTCATAATGTTGGTCTTATCTCTATTAATCTTTAGTCCTAGCTGTTGTGATCTCTCATCTAATATACTCATTTTATCTTGCATCTGTTGGTGGCTGTGTGATAGGAGAGCTATGTCATCAGCAAAGTCTAAATCATCAAGCTGTTTGGTCAGTGACCACTGGATCCCATTTCTGTTGTTTTGAGTTATTTTCATAATCCAATCTATGGCCAGTAGAAAGAGAAATGGAGACAGAAGGCATCCTTGCCTTACTCCTGTTCTTATTTCAAATGCTTCTGTAAGCTGTCCTTCATGCACCACACTACATTTTGTTCCTTCATACATTGTTTTTATCAGGTTAATAAACTTTATGGGGATTCCATAATGACTCAGCAACTTCCAAAGCATTCTTCTGTCTAAACTATCAAATGCCTTTTCGTAATCTATGAATCCAATATAAAGTGGGGATTTTAGTTCTAAACTTTGTTCAACTATTATACGTAGAGTAGTTATTTGATCAGCACATGATCTGTTCTTCCTAAAACCTGCTTGTTCATCTCTCAAGTGTTTCTCTATAGCCTCTTTTAGTCTCTCCAGAATGATTCTGCCTAATATTTTTCCTGACACTGATAGTAGCATAATTCCCCTATTTGTGCACTCCTGTAAACTTCCTTTCTTTGGTAGTTTGATCATATAACCTTCTCTCCAGTCTTTAGGTATTTTTCCCTCTCCCAAATTTTATCTAATAGATTATGTAACATCTTGGTAGAGGTGGTAATATCTGCTTTGATGGCTTCCGAAGGAATTTAATCTGGTCCTGTGGCTTTACCATCTTTTAATAGTTTGATGGCTTTCATTATTTCTTCTTTGCTTGGTTTTCCGCAGTTAACGTGTAATTCTTCTTCTGCTGGTAGTATAACTGGAGGATTATTTGAGCCGGGTCTGTTCAAAAGTTCTTCAAAGTGCTCTTTCCATCTCTCCATTTGTTCCCATTATATTACTAAGCAGATTTCCTCTCTTATCTTTGATAAAGGCGTTGATCTGTTTGTATTTTCCACCTAATTTCTTTGTGCTGTTGTACAGTTCTTTCATATTCCCTTTATTTGCTGCTTCTTCTGCCTCTTTAGCTAATTCATCTATATATTTCCTCTTATCCCTTTTAATGCATCTTCTCACTTCTTTGTTCACCTCTGTGTAAGCTTCCTGTGTCTTGGCTTTATTACTTCTTGTTTTGCTTTTATTTATGTCTGCTTTCTTGTTCTTTCTTTCTTTAATTTTATCCAGGGTCTCTGCTGTCATCCATGCCTTATTCTGGCGGTCTCTTTTCCCCAGTGTTTCTTCGCATGTCTCTTTCCATATATTTTTTACCTGTTTCCAATGATCTTCTATATTTATTGTATTTTCTAGTTGTTGGAGGACTTGGTATTTGTTTGATATTGTGACTGCGAATTTATCTTTAATTCCTTGTTCTTTAAGAAACCCTACATTGAAATACTTTCTGCCCTTATTCGTTGTAGTATACCTTTTTAATTTAATTTTAAGTTTGGCTAACAGAAGATGATGATCAGAAGCTATAGCTGCCCCTCTATATACTTTTACATCCTGTAAGGATGACTTAAACTTATTATTAATACATATGTGATCAATTTGATTTTCCGTTCTATGATCTGGTAACATCCATGTAGCTTTGTGTATTCTTTTATGTTGGAATATTGTTCCTCCTAGGCTCATTTGATTAAGGGCGCAGAAATTCACAAATATCTTTCCATTCTCGTTTATATCTCCAAGTCCATGTTTTCCCATAATCTCTTCGAAGCCTCTGTTGTCTGATCCTACCTTAGCATTTAGGTCTCCCATCAAGATTATAATATCCTTGGCTCGTCTTGCATCCATCTGGCATTGTAGCTGTTTATAAAAATCATCTTTAACTGAGTCATCTTTATCGTTGGTTGGTGCATAGCATTGTATAATGTGTAATTTTATTTTGTTTTGGTTGTTCTAAATGTTGCTCTCACCAGTCTTGGTCCCACTGCCTCCCATTCTATTAGTGTCTTCTGTGCATTCTTTGATAGCATTATAGCTACCCCTTCGCTATGTTGTGCTCCTGGTTCCTGGTGTCCTGATGATAAAATCATCTCCCCTGTATTCAATTTTATTCTCTCCGCTCCCAGCCATCTTGTTTCACACATTCCCAGAATATCTATCTTGTAGTTGGTCATTTCTGCTGCCACTTGTGCCGCTTTTCCCTGTTCGTTAAGGGTACGAACATTCCAGGTGCCAATTCTGGATGATTTCCTGGTAGACAAAGGGTGAGTCGGCAACCCGGACTCCTTATGGCTTTCTCCGGATTGCGTCATATGTCTCTTAGACAGAGAGCCCTTCTCTTTCCTGGTTGACGGATTTACTTTATCTTTCTTTGACTTGTTCATGTTTGTGAAGTTTTTTCGGCTTATTTTTTTACAGTATGGGATAGCCAGTCCCATGCCTAACCCTCCTTTCTCGCTTCTTACGAACATGCCTGGTAGGGTACAGCGCCGCTATTCTTTACTTCCCTTTCGGGCCCCGGCAGCGCACGGGCGAACAGACCGTCTGTCATGAGGTTAAAGGTTGTACATTATTCCAATACTTATTGTTTTACTAGCCATCTTGTTAACCTGTCTCAACTTAAAATATAATATGTTTTACTAAATGTTTTTGGTATTAACTTTTTAATGTGTTCCATTGTTCTTATTGGATATATATATATATATATATATATATATATATATATATAGATATATAGAGAGAGAGAGAGAGAGAGAGATCAGCTTGGCAATTGCCTTGCGTGAGGCATGTAATAGGTCTGGTAAGAACTAAGAGAATACAGTGGTATTGGGTAAAAACACAGCAGCAAATGGAGAAGGGACTGGATGAAAACTTGGACTTCAGCTCATAGAGAGTAATGACAGAGAAAAGTATGTCCATTAATGGTGCTTCAAAATGTGTACAAAATCATAGATTAGGAAAGTGAATATATAATAATAATATATTTCAGACTTCCAATGTATCAATGAATTCATTTAGTTTTTAACATTTTCTTTGCATTTCTTAATATTTCCTCATTTATTTTACTTTTTATATAAATATTAGTTTCATTAAATGACACACTAATTTAAAATAAAATATTAAAAAACACTTTTAGAATATCAGTTTTAAAACATTTTATTTTCTCATAATTAAAGCAATTCAAAGTAAACATAACATCAAAAGTAACAAAAACTAAGACTTCAACAAATATTTCAATTACAATTAAGTTAAGAACATTTTAATTTAGGGAAATCCAGCCTCAGTAAAAAAAAAAAATATTTATAGAAATCCTGCTTTGGCAGTCTTGTTTATAAAAATTCAATGATACCATGAACTGCTATGAGAACAGTGGGCCAAGTGTGGCACACTGGCACTAGTTAGCCTGGCCCACTGTAACATTGTCTTTCTATCTGACTCCTGACCTTCATTAACTCTGGACATATATGACCAGAAATTGGTGTCATCAATTTCAAACTTCAGCAGAAGTGTTGTTCGTAATTAAAACTTGTCAAAGTATCAGTAAAATGAATGAGAGAATGCTACACAAGTTGAAAAAACTATCAGCAAGACACTGTCATATTTGAGCAAATAATCAGCATGAGTTTAAGTCCATAGTTAAGTCCTGGTGATTGATCATTGATTGAAGTGGCATGGCTATGCTCTATATTTGACTGCAAATTTGCCACTTACTGGGCTGAGGTAGGATTAAGCGGTTCACAGAAGTTGTAGCCTGACTTCATTTGTTGGGACAGCAATACTTGAGGCATGCTCACTGACCTCAAAGTCTTCAGCGTGGGCGCATGAAAGTTGTGCTGTACCACAATGTCCGTTACAGCGACCTGGAAGTGTGCATCAGGAGTTGTGTGCCTTTTTTTCAGAACGCAACACATTCAGTGGAAGAAGAACAGTCTGAACAATTTGTTGATTGCTGGAACAGGGGCATAGCAGATATGGGGATGCCCCACATGCAGTGACACCAATCCAGTCTAAGTTCTGAAGGTAGACTATTGGCTGTCCTAAGCACATAATGCTGGATAGTTAAGTAACATTCAAGCAGAATGGCTGAATCAATTCATATTTTCTATATGTTTGAGGCAGGATATGGCTTCAACTACACTTTTCATTATTTTTGTGGAAGAGTGGCATTTCCAGCAACAAATTGTAGACTGTGAAGTGTATACCATAACATATAATAAGTCCTGATAATCAATCTACTGCATACATTCCAACTATTTAAACAAGAATCGTGCCAGTGGATTACACAGAGAACAGACAGGAGTGTGTGGCTGACACTGCACAACTCTTCCAAACTGAAATCACATTTGAGTTCACACTATTTTGTTTCACTTTTGTTTGTTCAAAAATATAATTGAAAATCATGATGTCATGAGTTATTGTCAGAGTGAGTGACAAATCCAAGCCTGAAAATGTTTGTTGCAGTCAAAATGTGAACATGCTGTTTGCTGACAAGTGGAGGGACAGATGATGTGCTGGAATTCAACTTAACAGCATTCTCTGCTATTCTATGCTACCTCATCCTTCTAATTCTCCTACATCAGATTTAGCTATTAGTAACATAACTCTCCCATTAATCACAGTTGAGACATCAGCTAATATCTAGATGTCTTTGTACTTTTACATTGATATGCATCTAGATTACCTATCCTTTCATAGTTCATTGAAAAATAACTTTCAGGTAGATGCTGATGCTGATAAAGGCATCGAATGGATACAAGGAGACCATTTGGAGGACCTCGACTTTGCTGATGACATAGTTCTCATCAGCAGTCAGATAAAAACGATGCAGGAAAACACAAATGAACTATCATCAATAGCCAGCAAAATTGGGCTTGAGATCAATCATGAAAAGACTAAAGTCATGAAAAGTTTAATTCCAACAGATGACAAAATATACATGGAAAACAAACCAGCAGAAGAGATCGATCACTTTATCTATCTTGGAAGTCACATTGATTGAGAAGGGGATACGAGTAAAGAAATTAGAATCAGAATGGCTAAAGCAGCAATGTCTTTCAGAAGCCTTGAAAAGTTGTGGAAATCAAAACTCATCAGCACAAACACAAAACTTAGGCTATTCAAATCAAATGTACTATCAACCCTTACGTATGCGTGTGAAAGCTGGAAAACAACAAGAGATATAGAAACAAAGTTGAACGCATTCGAAAACAAATGTCTAAGGAAAATACTTGGTATAGCATGGAACGAATTCAAAACAAACGAGGAAATTAGAGAAATCGCCAATCAACCACTAATATCTTCAGTAATAAAGAAAAGACGATGGTCATACGTTGGACATGTGATGAGAAGAGATAATAACCGAATAGCAAAGCAAGCCCTCATATGGGAAACAACAGGTAAAAGAAAAAGAGGAAGACCCAGGGAGACCCTGAGAAGAACATTGATGAGAGAGGCAAGAGCAGCAGGAATCGGCTCCCTCAATGAGATAGAACTGCTTGCACAGAACAGAGACAGATGGTGAGATTTGATAAAATATCTTTAAAAGAAAACTGCTAGAACAAAAAATTCATATAGGAGAAGGTGTATCTTGGTCTACGCCCTATGGGCCGGTTACAGCTCGAAAGGTCAATAGATAGATAGATAGATGCTGATCCAGCATAATATTTGGCCAAACAATCTTAGCTGTGACTTGTATAGGATGATGTGGCTGCATGAAGTTCAAGTCTAATTTAACATTATTATATTTACTGGCTATCACTTCAAGGGAATTACTATTTGTTTTTGTATTTTTCTGAGAAAAGGTGCAGATGAATGGAAGAAAGAAGCACTATTAAAAGATTACAGAAAATAAATGTTTGAATTTTATAAATCAAATTATGCAAATTCTGAAACCAAATAAATTATAACATCCACACAATTCAGCAAACACATGATGTATTGTGCGGCTCAAAAACATGATATGAACTAACAATTTTCAGAACACTTTAATAGTAAGACACTGTGGCAGAATATTTATGAACAGACTGCTGCATTTTCTAAATCACTAGAAACAATGCAAACACTTTGACCATACATTTAGAATTTAGAACAACAGCCAGACCAATGACAACATAATTAATTAAATCAAAACTAGACATAGTAAACCTTATACAGTATTTCAAAAGACAAACTTAATTTTTTACAAAATAATTTGCTGTAAAAGATAAAAATGTTGACTTGATATTATCATAAATTAATGCATTTTTAGTTGTCTTTTCAGCTCTTCTCATGAGATTCTAGTTGCACTGCCTGTCTCATGACTATTCTGATACATCTAGTGACAAAAGGGACAGCTAAATGACAAAATTTGAAACAATATCATCTCTGGAGTCATGGAGCTGTGGACAGTTTTTTTTTCTAAAATTCACTCTCTCTCTCTTCATTTCATCTTAGACACTTTTGGGTGTCGAGGAAGATAAAAGTTCTAGCCTTTACCCTTCTGGCAGCCTTAATCACTGATGTTATAGCATTTCTTGGATATTGCCAGTTTACCTTACTCTGGGTCTATCAAGAGCTCTTCTGCCATGCCCTCATGTTTGTATGATATAGAATCTCTAGGATATTGTCAGTCTACCTTACTCTGGGTCTATCAGGAGCTCTTCTGCCATGTCCTCATGTTTGTATGATATAGAATCTCTTGGCATTTTTTCCAGATGTGAAAACCAATTCATTTGTTATCTCTGTATGTAGTTAAGAATTGATTTATTGCCAAACCTCTTTCTTTAGACATTATTTTTGTATTCTGTCACTTCTTTTCCTTGTGTTTTTCTCAAACATCTCATTTCTATGATGAGTAGTTTCCTTTTATGTTATTTGTAAGCAACGATGTTGGCATTGATAGAATAAGGTGGGAATGAATATAATCTCTATAAAAATGGTTCTTTGAGATACTAAGTCGATTTTTAAACTGAAGAATCGAATTTGATTTTCAAATAAATACCACAATTCTGGTGTATCTTTTTACTAGTCATTAAAAATTAAAAGATTTGTTGTTATAGTTCAGATAAATGTAATGCTTTGCTTTAGAAACTGATTAATATTTGGTCATTGTTCATCTCCATCCAACATGAGGCCAAGGTAATTGCTCAATGCTGGCTTCTGCAACTTCTTTGAAGAAAGCACAAGTAGTGTCAAACTCTAGGAAAATGCTCTGCTGGGTTAAGACATTTGTGGCTCCATAAAGAGTGGACAAGGACACTTGAGAGACTCAGACCGTAAATCTGGCCAGGATTTACTTTCCTGGCCACTCAAAAGCTCATGGAAAGAGCTTGTTTCAAGTGCATCCATAGTGGGAGGATTTAAGTCTGACTAGAAATGTATTTTCCAGCTTCTCTTGAGCTGTTTATTTGAAAGGGATGTGCTGATTAATGGCAATGCAGTTATATGACTTTGAGAAGTGGGAATCAATGAAGGTACAAAATGAATGGGGTGACCAAAAGGATGGAACCATCAAGCTACAGAAAGTATCTGCAAACATAAAAATGCAATATCTGTTAGAAAGAGATTGAGCAACTTTGAGTCTGCCCAGAGCGAGGTCAAATCTTTAAATCAGCAAACTCTGTTATATGTTTTTATTTCATCAGGAAAAGGAAGTGGTAAACACTATGCCTAATTGTGTTTGAGTAAAAATTGACTTCTGTTGGTCATATACATGTATGTGCATTCATCATCATTAAACATGAACTCCCAGCAGAACACAAGTCTAGTAAACCCCTCAATGTGTTCCTGCCTTGTGCTAATCTTGGATTATTCTGCAGTGAGCTATTATAAAATATTTTCTTCAATTCCATTAACTTTTGAGAACAACACAAATTTTCTAAAGATAAAGTCTTTTTTAATGACAAAGAAACTGCACTATATTATGAAAATGCACACAAAGATAACCCTAATGCAAGATGTATCAAACATCAATTACTTTGTGCCTTGCCTCACTTACAAATGCTGAGATCTTTTACACTTAAAATTCACATCAAAATTATGCATGTGAAGTATATCTTGATACAGTGAACTCAATGCAGGTATAGCATGCTATTCCTGGTGGACAATTCACGTACAATTTTTTTAAAACCTGAAACAAACCTGCAAAAATATGACTAACTAGTTTGGTATGGCTGTCAAAAAATGCCTAAAAATAACAACTCTGACTAAAAACAACTGCTGCCATGCAGGTAGGTCAAGAAAAACTTACTCTAGGCAAGCAGTCTCAAATAAATGCATCATGAAGCCAGATACACTAAGTTCAAAGTGCACAAAAATGCACCATAGCTCTCTATATGAAGAAAAAAGTATTTATGTAACACTATACTAATACGAGGGAGCCACGATAGCTCAGTGGTTAGTGAACTTGACTACAAAGGACAAGGGGTAGGGTTCAATCCCAACCGACGGCTTCCGAGTTCACCCAGCCTTTAATGGGTACTGGATTTTTCTGGGAAAGGGAAGCGGCACGGGGCATAATACCGACCACATTACCCCAAAAATCATGTGCCGAAGGTCTGTAAAATTTATGGTCACTAACACCATATTCCGGGAGGTGCGATGGCTTAGTGAACTGGACTACAAAGGACAAGGGGTAGGGTTCGATCCCAAACGACGGCTTCCGGGTTCACCCAGCTTTAATGGGTAATGGATTTTTCTGGGAAAGGGAAGTGGCACGGGGCATAATACCGACCACACTACCCCAAAAATCATGTGCCGAAGGTCTGTAAAATTTATGGTCACTAACACCATATTCCCTATACGCCACTTGGCGTGACAGGGGTACTTTACTTTTTTTTTTACACCATATTCCCTGTACGCCACTTGGTGTGACAAGGGAACTTTACTTTTTTTTACACTAATACGAGACTGGTTATAATGAGAATCCTGATATAACGTACATTTTTTAAATCCCCGAATTTTGTTTTCTTTATCCCGTATTTTAACAAATCTTTTATAACGCTATTACCCAACCTGCAAATTGGTTACAACGTATTTTGTGAATATATTTAGCAAAAAAAAACTGTTAATGGTATGCACTTTGCTTGTCGGTGTGTAAATTGTCTGACCACGCAGGCTAAACGTGACTTTTCAGGCTTGTGCACACGACAGTAGATAAGATTGGTATGGTTCGGGGGAAACAAAAGCATACACCACAAGTTGTGGCTACCGTTTGAGAAATAACTGTATTTTTTTTATTCGATAGACCAGTGACAAATAGGGTTTCATCATAAAGGTTAAGTACTGGCGCACATCTACATACTTGTTCAAACCTATTCATAAGTCATTAAATTTGTTATCACTGTGACTTCCAGTAATGGCTAGAAACACAAAGGCATATAACTTGAAATGAAAGTGATGTTGATAGAGAAAGTGAACAAAATGTGACAATTAAAAGCAGAAATATGCAAGGAAACAATATTTTCCCAAGCACACTAGATACAATACTTAAGTCAAATAACTTTATGTTGGTGTTTACTAGATGTAATATCACATTTTTTTCAAGGGACATAACCGCTCAATCTGTTTCTCAAGTTTACATATACATTCCCTGTTATTAAACATAAATTGGATATAACAAGATATGGTTATAACAATATTATGATGGTCCCTACAAGCATGTTTCAAACAGATTTTACTGTATTTATAAAGCATTTTACTTAATTTGTGAATCAATTAATAGACTAAACTAAGCTACAAGCTAAATATGTTACAAGTTAATGAATTTGTACTTCAGGCAAACAAAAAAGAGATTGTTGTAATTAAGACATGACAGGAAGTTTGAGTTAGGGTTTCAGCTGTCTTTTATTTCATAATTAACAAAAAATTATATTTCCTTATTTTCTGACTTTCAGTTTTCATTTGATTTTCTTCTAAACATTTTTTCTAATCATAACATCACACCTCAATGTTTTTATTGTTTTTCTTTCTTTACAAATATAGAGAATATTTTTTTCTAAAAAAAAAAAAAAAATATGTAACAAAATTATTTATAACTCTGTTTTTTCATCTGTATCCACCGTGGGTGAGTCATACGATTCATTACTTTCATTTTCAGCAGTGTCATGACCCTCATCTTTACTAACATTGTCTTCTCTTTCAACTTCCTCTTTGTTACTGGCATCTGATTCATTGATTGTATCAACCTCATCTTGTGCTTCAGGAAGAGTAAACTTTGGAACCAATAGATCATCTGCAGAACACAACCCTGTTGGAAACAAAACATGCTGGGGTCATTGATTAATTTGAATTTTAAAGCATGGGAGAATGGAGGCTGTGCGGTATATAAGTCAGAGGCCTGAAAATTTGCGAGAGTAGCTGACATTGGAGTGGTAAGAGTTCAGCAACAACAACAAACTTTGGAATTGTTAGTGCATCAACCTACTCTGTTGAATTTTGACTCCAATGATCTCCATCAAGTTGTCTGTTCCTACTCTGTTGAATTTTGACTCCAATGATCTCCATCAAGTTGTCTGTTCCTACTCTGTTGAATTTGACTCCAATGATCTCCATCAAGTTGTCTGTTCCTACTCTGTTGAATTTTGACTCCAATGATCTCCATCAAGTTGTCTGTTCCTACTCTGTTGAATTTGACTCCAATGATCTCCATCAAGTTGTCTGTTCCTACTCTGTTGAATTTTGACTCCAATGATCTCCATCAAGTTGTCTGTTCCTACTCTGTTGAATTTTGACTCCAATGATCTCCATCAAGTTGTCTGTTCCTACTCTGTTGAATTTTGACTCCAATGATCTCCATCAAGTTGTCTGTTCCTACTCTGTTGAATTTTGACTCCAATGATCTCCATCAAGTTGTCTGTTCCTACTCTGCCTCTGATTTGCTTACCTCTAAAATCCATTGTTCAGATGGATGGAAGATGAGTGAAAGATTTTGATGGGAGATCTAAATGCAAAAGTAGAATCAGACAACAGAGCCTTCAAAAAGATCATGGGAAAACTTGGACTTGGAGAAATGAATGAGGATGAAGAGATATTCGTTAACTTCTGTGCTCTTAATCAAATGAGCCTAGGAGGAACAATATTCCAACACAAAAGAATACATAAAGCTACATTGGTGTCACCAGATCATAGAATCAAATTGACCACATATGTATCAATATATTAAAAAGTTTAAGTCATCCTTACATGATGTAAAAGTATATAGAGAAGCAGAGGTGGCTTTAGATCATCATCATCTTTTGCTAACCAAACTTAAACTTAAACTGAAAAGATACAACACATAAGCGTAGACAGCATTTCATTATAGGGTTTCTTAAAGAGCAAGGAATTAAATATAAATTTGCAGTCACAGTAACAAACAAATACTAAGTCCTCCAACAACTAGAAAATAAAGTAAATATAGAAGATCATTGGAAACAGGTAAAAGATATATGGAAGTAGACGTGATGAAACCCTGGGGAAAAGAGAATGCTGGAATAAGGCATGGATGACAGTAGAGACCCTGGAGAAAATTAAAGAAAGTATAAGAAGGCAGACATAAATAAAAGCAAAACAAGAAGTACTAAAACCAAGGCACATGAAACTTACACAGGTGAACAAAGAAGTGAGAAGATACATTAAAAGGGATAAGAGGAAATACATAGATGAACTAGCTATAGAGACAGATGAATCAGCAAATAAAGGAAATATGAAAGAACTGTACAATAGCACAAAGAATTAAGCGGAACATGCAAGCAGATCAGAGCCTTTATTAAAGATAAGAAAAAAAAATATGCTTAGCAGTTAAGGGAACAAATAAAGAAATGGAAAGAGCACTTTGAAGAACTGAGGGTGCAGCGATAGCTCAGTGGTTAGTGAACTGGACTACAAAGGACAAGAGGTAAGCTTCCGGGTTCACCCAGCCTTTAATGAGTAACGGATTTTGTTCTGGGAAAGTGAAGCGGCACGGGCGTAATATACCCACATTACCTTAAAAATCATGTGCTGAAGGTCTGTAAAATTTATGGTCACTAACACCATATTCCTTATACGTCACTTGCCGCGACGGGGGTACTTTACTTTTTTTTTTACTTTGAAGAACTCTTGAACAGACCTGACCCAAATAACCCTTCAGATATACTACCAGCAAAAGAATTACATGTTAACCATGGAAAGCCAAGCAAGGAAAATGTAATGAAAGCCATCAAACTATTAAAAAATGGCAAAGCCACAGGACCAGATGAAATTCCTTCAGGAGCCATCAAAGCAGATATAAACACCTTTACCAAGATGTTATATATTCTACTAGATAAAATATGGGAAAGGGAAGAAATACCTAAATGCTGGAGAGAAGGTTATATGATAAAACTACCAAAGAAAATAAGTTTAGAGGAGTGCACAAATTATAGGGGAATTATGCTACTATCAGTGCCAAGAAAAATGCTAAGCAGAATCATTCTGGAGAGACTAAAAGAGGCCATTTGAGAAGAGAAACTTTTGAGAGATGAACAAGCAGGTTTTAGGAAAAACAGATCAAGTGCTGATCAAATAACTACCTTATGTATCATAGTTGAACAAAGCTTAGAACTACAGTCCCCACATTATATCAGATTCATAGATCACAAGAAGGTACTTGATAGTTTAGACAGAGGAATGCTTTGGAAGTTACTGAGTCATTAGGGAATCCCCATAAAGTTTATTAACCTGATAAGAACAATGTATGAAGGAATTAAATATAGTGTTGTGCACGAAGGGCAGCTTACAATATCTTCATTTCTCTTTCTACTGTCCATAGATTGGATTATTAAGTAACTCAGAACAGATATGGAATCCAGTGGTACTGACCAAGCAACTTAATGACTTAGATTCTGCTGATGACATAGCTGTCCTATCACATAATAATCAACAAATGCAAGATAAAATGAACATACTCGAGGAGAGATCACAACAGCTATGACCGAAAATAAATAGAGATATGACAAAAAAATTATCAGAATTAATGCAGTTGGCAATAACCAAATAACAATAGGAAAAAAACCTCTACTATACATACAATCTTACATATATCTGGGCAGTAATATAGATAAAGAGGGATAAACAGAAAATGATACCAAAATAAGGATATCAAAAGCAAGAGGAACATTCATTACACTGGGAAATATATAGAAATCCTAAGAAATTAAGATAAATACAAATTTAAAACTCCAATGTTAGGTGAGTCCTATTATATGGCTATGAAACATTGAGAACAACAAAAATGACAATCATGAAGAGACAGACCTTCATTTATGTATGCATGTGCAGAATAAAAGGATGGAAATGGCAAGACAAAATCACTAACATAGAATTATGGAAAAGTACCAGTCAAATACCAGTGAATAAAGCAATACAGTGAAGACGATGGCGCTGGATAGGACACACACTGCGGAAGCCAAATGAGAGTATTACACAACAGGCCCTTTTTTGGAATCCCAAGGAAAAGACAAAGAAGAAGACTAAAATATTCTTGGAGAAGGCAGATGAAAGCAGAGATGAAGATGATGGGGAAGACATGGAATAATCATAAAAGAATGGCAAAAAACAGAAATGCTTGAAAAGTGTTTGTTGAAGATCTATGCTCCACAGGGAGTTGAAAATTAGAAGAAGAAATCCATTGTGTAGTAACTCTTGTGGGTCTCTGTGAATAAGACCTATCCAGCTTCAGTACAATCTTAGAACTGTAGTTTCATCAAATTTCATCAAAGTTCATTAGACCCCTCTTTCTTGGAGCATAGCCCACGGACAAGGTCTCTCCATCTATCCCTACTCTTGGACATTTTCTCTACATCTTTAAAATCTAAGCCAATATTCTTATTGGTTTCCATTTCCATTCTCCATGTATTTCTGTACCTTCCTGGCTTTCTCTTTTCCAGTGGGTTCCATGACTGTGCCTGTCTTGCTATGCTGCTATCAGGTTTTCCTAGTGTAAATGTCAAATTAATCTCCATTTACTATTCATAATTTTTGCTCATTTGGCCTTTGTTTTGTTCTTTCCCAGCAGATTTCATTCTGTCATAGCATCTGATATTCATAATTAATGGTCCAATTGCCTTCAGAGCTGTCAGTTGTTTCACTGCAAAGATTACTAAAATAAACCTCCCTGCACTCTGGGCGGGTCCATTAATGTTCAGTCCTTTGCAACAGGTGACACAACAATTTTACATGCTGACAGTTCATGTAGCATGTTGGTTATACAGGTCTAGGCTGGAGACAAATAATAGTAAATAAATATTATTAAATAGGGAAACTTCCGAGGCGATAATAGGGAATAATAGAAGGAAAAGGTATGTGTTAGCACTTGGAAAAAATGACAAATAAACAACAACAGAAAAAAAAACAAAGTTTTTTTCTATTCCTTGTACAGGTCTAATCTGTTTTTTATTCACACCATCCTACTCATAACTCACTGCAATGAAATCCTGCATATAGGCTCAAAGAGATCAAAACACAACCTGGTTAACAGCTATCACCAACTCATAGATTGCTTGTATCAGAATCAGCTAAGCACAACTGAACAAGATTTTACTCTACTTTCCTATTGTGGATTTGGAAACAGAATAACCTTTCTGGCCAAACTAGTAGGGCTCAAAGAGGCATGACAACCCAACTTTCCTATTGTGGATTTGGAAACAGAATAACCTCTCTGGCCAAACTAGTAGGGCTCAAAGAGGCATGACAACCCAATATCCATGTCATGCTGAAAATTCAATTGTGTTGGGCTGTAAGATGCAGATCTCACAACACAATGTAAACCACATCTCAAAGCATCTACACCCATTAATCATCCTTTTAAGAGTGGACAGTGAATAGAAGTAGTTGTCTGGTGGACCAGCAGAAGAAGAGATCCTGCATAACCATACATGTGTATTACCACCACATAGTGTTTTTTATGATTTGAGAGAAAGCAATGACTTGATGAAATAAAAAAAATGATTGGCATTTACCATAAGAAGGAAAAACTCTAACATCAAACTAAGATTCAATCTACTAAAGATGGGAGTGTGTCAGCCACGGGGCAGGCTTAGTGGACAGATCAGGATACACGCACTGAGTGCTGACCATGTGAGTGACTAGCCTTAAATCATGGTGTTACTCCAGTCCTTATCATGGCAACATGAGAGCAGATTAAATTTACATGATCAAAAGACTAGAATACAGAAGGAAAATGAGAGGTATCTAAATATTTTATGTTTCAGCCATCCACTCTGAATTATTTTGAAGCATGAGCTTAGAATGTGACATGACTTAATGTCAAAGCAGAAAACTATTTTAGGCCTAGGGCTGCAGTAAATGTGTTTAGAATGTGACATGACTTGAGAGCTGACCCCCTCACTTCCAAACATTGTGGTTCAAGATTAATAAAGTTTTTACCAAACATCTAACATCACTATGACATTATGGATTGTAGGAATCCTTTTCCATTTTTTGTGACTTTAACCATTTCTTAACTCTAAAAAAACAGTCTTAGCTGTGACCCCTGTTTTTCTTTTCATGGGATTCATGACACTCCTTGTTATCTTATAACAATTCAATGAAAGCATTGACAACATTTACCTAAGTGGTCTCCACAAATCAGTTTCTCATAGTCATCAATGTTCTCATGCTGAAGAAGTGAGATTATTTTTTCCTCATGGTCTTCCAACAAGTTTTCACACTAAAAACAAAAGGATACAATATAACTTTGATTCAGCAAAACAAAATAACAAATTTAAGGTGCATTTCTTTCCAACTCATTTCACTGACAAGAAGAGATGTATATATTCTTCTTCTTCTTTCCTTCCTCATTTGCCTTTCAGCGTCGAGGGGATATATAATTTGCGGTCTTTTGCTCTTCTGTTCACTTCTGTTGTTATGTTTCCTAGAGCTTCAAATATTCCATCGATCCATCTTTTTTGTGGTCAACCCTTGGCTCTGGTGTTCTCGCAACGCTTATTGAAGGCTTGTTGTGTTGTGTTTTGATCCCTCTGCCTTGTACACGTGGCCAAACCATTTTATCTGTTGTTTCTTTATATATTCTATGGTGGGGACTACTCCTAGCTTTTTTTTCAGTTCTTCATTTCTGATCTTGTCTCTCGGGCTGTTTCTTGTCATTTGTCTAACACATTTCATCTCAGTAGAGGTTATTTTTCTTTTTTGTTCTTGCATCTTGGGTCCAGACTGGCATTGGGGGCAAAACATTGGGATGAAGATTGTATTGTACAGTGCACGTTTTGCCTCTAGTGTTATTTCCTTGTTGGACAATAGTGGTGATAGCCGTACAATATTTGATAAGCTTTGATGCATCTTGAGTCTATCTCTGCTGTTTGAGAATTGTCGTTTGTCATTAAACTGCCTAGGTATCTGAATTCCTCTACCCATTTTAGTTACCTGCCTTCTATAGTTATATTAATGTTCTGTTTTTCTTTTGCGACATTCATGATTTCTATTTTGTTGATGATGATTCTCATGTTGTATTTTGTGCCTGTGCTGTTGAGTTTATTTAAGTGTTCTTGTAGGTCTTCTATTGTTTCAAGTATTAGTGTCTGATCATCTGCAAATAAAAGGTCATTGATCTCCTCAGTCCCTGATGGGTTGGCTAGCTTGCATATATAATCCATGTATATAATAAACAGTTGGGGAGATAGCACGCACCCCTGTCTTACACTTGATCTAACATTGAAGTGGTCCGTGTAGCCTACTGCTGTTCTGACTGTGGAGCTGCTGTTGATGTAGAGACTTTTAATTAGGTTGGTTAGATGTTGGCTTACTCCGTATGTTGTTAGTATCTTCCACAGTTGTTCTCTATTTACCCTATCAAATGCTTTTTCCTGACCAATGAAAGCTATGTACAAATTTTGATTGAGTTCTGTCGTTTTTTTCAGTTTTTGTGCGTTCGTGCATGGTTTTTGTGGTCATATTGGTAGTGTTGTCATGTTTAATAGGTCTTCAAAATATTGCTTTCCATCTCTGTTGCATATGTTGGTTATTTGTTATTGGCTGTCCGTCTTTGTCATTTGTATATATTATAACAAAAAATTAAATTACTGTACAAAAATAAATCATCTACAGCAAATAGCACATTTTGCATAGGCAGAAACTATTTTCATTCTAACATGAGCAACTAATAAAGACTACCTGTGGATATTATTATGAGGATAATTCATTCAAAAGATCAAATGAAATGTGTAAGATTAGTTTGATGTACATTCTATTTCACTAACTTACTCCCATACATTTTATTCTTCATTGTACTGTATAAGTGAAGTATAGGTGGTGAAGTATAAGTGGCCTGGAAGGAGTACTTAGACAAAAATTAAAATACAGGACAAAAACAGTAATATTGTGTATCAATTGCATTAATAGCCAAAAAAGAAAAAAAAAAAGAGAGAAAAATTTAGTAAACTAAACTCAAGAGACAAAAAAGCAACCATTTTACAATAAGGGATTACACAGAGGTGGTCCCTGACAAGATGATCATGCTCAACAGATTAAACACAAACATGCTCAAATGCAAATTGTAAACATAATGATAATGCACAACTAATTGAATACCTTATATACAAATGTATTTCCCTTATCTCTATCAAGATTAAAACCTTTTGTTTCCAGTCTCTTGCCATCAAATCCTACTGTTCTAACCAACTGGGTTGTGCCATCATCGAAGGTGATCTCAGCATACAACCCAAGCTTTGAACACACCAACTCTACTACCTCCTCTATGTGCACCTCTGACCTTGCATACTGTTTCTGAAGAAGAAAAAAAATGTGTTACTCTACAACTCTCCTCTTGATACAAGAGAAAAGAATAAACTTGACTTGACTTAATCCCCTTGTTAGCCGTGAGCTATGAGCTCTTTACAGCTTAATGCCTCTCGCATGAAGGCGCAGGTCCTTCTCAGTTGTACAGCTGCAGAGTACAGTGTGCTATTAATGGATGGAAGTAGAAGGAGTAACATGCTCTGTTGGTTTTGTAAATGAGAACAGAATAGACTTCACAACTGTGTCAATGATAAGGAGTAATGAGTAAAGTAAAGTGAAGGTTCCCTCCACGCCTTGCTAGGCGTATTGGAAACATGGTGCTAGTGACCATATTTTTCCATGACCACTGCACATTTTTTGGTAATATGGTCAGTATCATGCCAGGCTGCCGTTATTTACCAGATAGATCTCTGGTATGAATTTTTAGAGGCAGCGTGAACCCTGGAAACTTGGTCTGAAAAAAAAAATCCACCACTTCTGGGAATCGAACCTAAGCTCTCCTGATCTGGAAGTGAGCACACTAACCATTCAGTCACCGAGGTTTCGAATAACTAGTAACATATAACTAGTAACTTCTGCCAAAAAAAATAATCAACAGTAACTTTCCTTTTCTTATACTTTGTTCTAATTTCTTTTGGTCTGAAATACAACCCAAAGAAGCAAACTTACATCATGTTCATGTGATCATAAAACAGTTGATTCAACTTATAAATGTGAGTAGGTGACTCAATGAGTTTGGGAAGGTAATAACAACATGGAAAAACAATGGCAAATTAGTTTTCAACAACTGTGGCTCAGTATTGTGACATTTAAATCATTTAATATTTTATAGCATTATATACCAGCAAGCTATTCTAACTTTTTTTTTTTTTTTTTTGGATATAAATCTAGACAACGCAGACATACGACTAATATGTAATTTGTACTGGGAGCAAACAGCAATAATAAGATATAACAAGGAGAACTCTAAACCCATGGACATAAAAAGAGGAGTAAGACAAGGATGCATCCTATCACCAAGCTTGTTCAATCTATACACTGAGCAAATCTTTAAAAACATCTCAGAGATACCAGGCCTAAACATTAATGGAAAGATAATCAATAACCTAAGATATGCTGATGATACTGTTCTACTAGCAGAAAATCCTAAAGACCAACAACAATTGCTTAATGTGATAAACATAGCAAGCAAAAAATATGGACTAGAAATGAATATCAAAAAGACTAAAACTATGATCATAAACAAAGAAAATTCTCAAGTCCTACAATTAAATATCACAGTTGAGAGAATACATCTGGAGATAGTCCAGAGTTACAACTACTGGGGACATACTATAACCAATGATGGAAAATGCAAAATTGAAATAAACAAAAGAATAGGTATGGCAAAAAGTAATTTTAATGCCATGAAAAATATACTAACAACAAAACAAATATCAGCAGGGCTGAAACTAAGAATGGCAAAATGTTACATCTTCTCAATATTCCTGTATGGTTCAGAAACACGGACATTAGACAAGAAAACAGAACAGAAAATTGAAGCCTTTGAAATGTGGATTTATAGAAGAATAGGTAGAATTGGATGGAAACAAAAGATAACAAACGATAAAGTTTTAAAACAACTGAAAATAAAAAGAGAACTACTAAATACAATTAAGACAAGACAAATGAAATTTTTGGGGCATGTTAAAAGACACAACAGCCTACTAAAAGTAATATTGGAAGGAAAAATACAAGGTAAAAGAGGCAGAGACAGATCAAGACTAACATGGACGAGTAACATCAAAAGATGGTCAAGTCAATCTATGACAGCACCAGCAAAGCAAGAAACAGAGTAGAATGGCGATCCATGGTAGCCAACCTTCGTTGTGAAGAAGGCACACGATGATGATGATTCTAACTTTATCTTCTCGTTCTTTTATTATGTTTTTATTTACCACTTTGGATGCTGAGTGTGATACAAGGTTTTAGTTCATGCTTTCTGGCAGGGTCAGTCATTGACATTTGATGCCTCTTGTACAGTCTCTCTAATGTTGTCAGCACAATGTAATCTGGGCCTGCCTCAAGCACTGTGTCCTCTTTTTGTGCATGCCTTGTATAGCATGGCACCACTAGGCATTCACTTAGATGGGCAAACCATTTTAATTGTTGTCTCACATAAGATGTTTTTATGTGCTGTTTGGCGCTGTCTTTATTATAGGAGAGGGGCTAGCTATCCTAACATTTGGTTTCCATTACTGCACTGGATGTTAATATTTTTATCCATTTTGCATCTTCAGAGAATAAGATTTCACATGAAAAACCATGTGTGCTAGTACATTTTATTTAATTCTGGTACTCCTGAGATCTATTTCAATACCCCAGACCATTCCGCCCCTCAACATCCATGTTACTTGGATAAATGCAGTTGACGAGGTGTTTCATGTTGGAAAACCACTTTGTAGTTCACCTTGTTTCTTTAACCCTAGATTATGATACCTATCTGTGAGTAATGTTTATGACATGTTTGTAAAAATGTCAAACACCCTTTGTAGTATGGAGAAATAATATTTTCTTTGGACTTTTGCTACAAAACTTGCATTTATCTAAGAAGAGTTGTGGCAATCGGATGCCATAACCATTTACCAGTTTAGGCCCAATTTATGGCATGGAATTCAAACGCATAATGCTACTAGTTTTAGTTTATTGACACATCGGCAGTCAATTCAGCTTTTACCTTAGTGTTGATTGTTAACTATCCCATGTTCACAAAGGTTTGATGCTTCACTGACAGCCAAAGTGATTTTCACAGTCAGTAACAAAAAAATTATTGCACTTGGTGCAAATTTATTAAAAAAAACAAAAGCCACACTTCTACATTACAACAGTTTTTACTGTGTGAGTGTTGTTTGAGAGAAAAAAAAAAATTCATCAGCAATGACTTGTCAGGGGTCACCAGCATGTATAATTGGGAAGGTATATGGAGGGGAAAAAACTTTGCATGCGGCAAACTGTCAAATTCCAAGAATGTTTATTTTACCTTTGTAATTTTGATGAATGTGTCATTAAACCCAAATGGAATTAACTCTTTCCATTTTTGTATTTAATTATATTTTATGTTCCTTTTTCTACATTTTATTTGCATAGTAAGTAAAGAACCCCATCATGCCAAGTGGCGTATAGGGAATATGGTGTTAGTAACCATAAATTTTACAGACCTTCAGCACATGATTTTTGGGGTAATGTGGTCGGTATTATGTCTGTGCCGCTTTACTTTCCAGAAAAAATCTGGTACCCATTTAAGGCTGGGTGAACCCAGAAGCCATCGTTTGGGATCGAACACTACCTCTTGTTCTTTGTAGTCCAGTTCACTAACCACTGAGCTATCGTGGCTCCCATTTTATTTGCATGATTACTTTCATGATGGTCTAATATGACTTTTCTGATATTTCTATATCTTTTAAATTTTAAGGATATGTATTTTGTTTCGTTAGTTTTGCCCTAGTTGAAGACCTTTTGGTTCAAACACTGGTACTCTGATCATGTCTTGTTTGCAAAGCTGTAACATACTAGTCTTTTTTTTTTATATTGTATCTTTAAAGATATATAAATATAAGATCATGAGAAGAGGAAAGTTGGAATACTTGGTTACAACTGCCAAAATAAAATGAAAGAGAGATCGCGGACGACAAAGAGAGAAAATACTGGATAGCTTGGTGTCATGGCATGGAAAACAGTCAACAACAGAACTGATACGATGCACTGTAGAAAGAAGATTGTGGAAGAACATGATCGCCTACGCCAAATGGTATGGCACATGATGATGATGATCTTTAAAGAATGTTGTTCCTAGATACTAAAACTCTGATACCTATTTTATATTTGTGTCCACCATTAAAATATTTGTGCATTGCTTTTCTCTCCCTATTGCCATGACTTCCTTTTTTCTCTGTGTTGATTCTTATGTTGTTTGTATTAAACTCTTGATTCATGGACATGAAATGTTGCAATTTCTCATGTGTTTCTACTATCAAAGCCTGATCATTTGCAAAGAGTAATTCACTTATATCAATTTCATTTTTGGGCTTGGCATCTTTTCTTATACTGTCAATGTACATAATGAACAAAAGTGATGATAGGACACATCCCTGCCTTACTCCAGATGTTACAGTGAATGGTTCTGATGTTCTTTGTTTTGTTCTAACCACATTTCTGCAATCACTTTATAGACTGTTGCATATTATAATAAGAAGTTTACTTACTCCATATTGAGCTATTATTTGCTATAGTACATTTTTATCAAAACTCTAATGTATGATTTCTCTTGGTCTACAAAAGCAACAGATAGATTCCTATCATATTTCATGTTCCTCTCTATGAGTAGCATAAGGGTAGAGATTGCATCAAAGAATTCTTCACAAGCTGTATTTTAGCACAAATGAGGTGCCATAAGTGAACGAAACTTGTTAACTCCACTGTATTTTAGCACAAATGAGGTGCCATAAGTGAAAGAAACTTGTTTAACTCCACTGTGTTTTAGCACAAATGAGGTGCCATAAGTGAAAGAAACTTGTTTAACTCCACTGCAGATACAAAAAGCCTACAATTATTAAATTTTGTGCCACAATGCATCCATCTTGCAATATGTAAACATTTTGACAGAATGTGGCAAATAAGAGGAAATACTTACTTCTTTTATTTTCTGATTTCCTTTAGGGTCAACTCTGAAGCTCCCAACCTTAATACTTTTTTGGGATCCACTTGACCAATAACCCATTCAGCCTCTCGGACCAAAACTCTGCAAACTGATACAAATGAGCATTTATTAAAATGTGCATTAAATTAATGTTGCTATCTTCATTAAAACTACTGTACATTTTTGACAGCAAAACTAGGCTAAAAGCTCATATTGTTAAAATGAATATAAATATGAATATACGAGGGTATTTAAAAGGTAATGCACCACATCTGTTTTCTCAGCTAATAATAAACATAGAAGCATGAAATTTTGCAATTTAAATATGACATTTCTAGATTATATTCACCAAATTGCGCTGTAATCGGCCAAATAATGCGACTGAACTAAACCATTGAAATGGAGTATGTTAGCAACTTGCGTTATAAGCAGCGAATTGTGATAGAATTTCTCGTTTTAAAAAATGAAGCTGTTCTGAACATTCACAAGCGCCTATGTGATGTGAGTATGGAAGTTCTGCAGTAAACAGGAGAAAGTAAGTCACTGGGTTCAGAGAATAAAAGAATCGGAAATAAGGCAATATGGAACTACTTGATTAGCAGTGTCGTGGACGGCCTGCCAAAGTCACCAATGCAAAGATGTTGAAATACGATGAGGGCATTATTCTTGCTGATAAGCGCATCACTACTCAACAATTGGCCTTAAAATTATCAGTCAGTATTGGTAGTACAAATGCAATTATAAAAACTCTCAGATTCTCTAAGGTTTGTGCAAGGTGGGTTCCACAAAATCTCACAAATGAGCACCGATTGCAGAAAAAAGCAGCTTCTCCTGAACTGTTAGAGCGTTTCAATGTTGATGGAGAGAACTTTTTAGCCAAGATTGTTACAGGTGGCGAAACTTGAGCACATCATTTTAAACCTAAGGCAAAACGACATTCAATGGAGTGGCATCATCCACACTTACCATGAAAAGAAGTTCAAGTCATCTCCTTCAGCTGGAAAGGTCATAGTCACTGTCTTTTGAGACATTGAAGGTGTGATTCTTGTGGATGTTATGACAACTCTCCAAGAGGAGAGACAATCAACTCAAAAGCTTACATTAAGACACTGAAAAAACTCAGTCAACATTTTTGCAGATTTACAGGGGACAAGCAATCCAGCACTGACCCCCCATCCACCATTACAAGTGGGGACAAGAATCCAGCAGACCTTTTCCTTCACGACAATGTGCACCCTTACACAAGTCTGGGAACACGGGAAGCAATCACAATATTTGGGTTGGACTGTACTCCCCCATCCACCATACAACCCTGATATGGCACCCTCTGATTTCCATCTCTTTGGTCTATTTAAAGCTACCCTGTGGAACAAGGTTTGAAGATGAAAGAGTGACTCATGCAGCGAAGAAATGGCTACACAACCAAGACAACGACTAGTACAGGCTAGGAATACATGCACTTGTTGCATGCTGGCATAAAGTTCTACAAGCAGATGGGGATTATGTTGAATGATATTGATGTTTACATGACATATCCAAATATACTGTGTAAAAATTTCACACTTTTGAATTAGTGATTCCTGAGAAAACCAATGTGGTGCATTACTTTGTGAATGCACTAAGTACTATATGACATCGGATCTCACTATTCAGAGACCAGAGTAGGGTAAAGCCATGAAGAAATCATGGATTTGAAGTGAGAAACTCCCACCGCCTGTGGTGGAATTTGAACTCCAGACCTTCCTGCATCTTATATCTTACCTCTGGAACCACAGGTCCCCGAAAAAATAGATATGATTTAGAAAATGAACAATCTTGAAATAAATGATTAAAAAGACATGTAAACAAGTACCAAAAACATTTCAATAAGAGGTAGCAAATTGTTTAACTAATAATCATTTGTACCATTTTTGATGATAAATATAACCATCCGGCTTTAGTAAAATATCCTACATGACCATTGTTTATTTATAAATTAAAACTTTGGAAGCATTGTTGTGACAGTGCATTTACTGCTTTATTTTAATGACTGATCTGAACAGGATTTTTTATTAATATTTACTACTTTATTTCAATAACTAAGTTGAAAAGTACCTTGTACTACTATTTACTACTTTATTTCAATAACTAAGTTAAAAGTACCTTGCACTACTATTTACTACTTTATTTGAATAACTAAGTTAAAAAGTACCTTGTACTACTATTTACTACTTTATTTCAATAACTAAGTTAAAAAGTACCTTGTACTACTATTTACTATTTTATTTTAGTAACTAAGTTAAAAGGTACCTTGCACTACTATTTACTACTTTATTTGAATAACTCAGTTAAAAAATACCTGGTAATAATATGTACTACTTTATTTCAATAGCTAAGTTAAAGTGTACATTGTACTACGATTTATTACTTTATTTCAATAACTAAGTTAAAGTGTACCTTGTACTACTATTTACTACTTTATTTCAATAATGAGCCTTTGAAATGTGGATTTATAGAAGAATAGGTAGAATTGGATGGAAAGAAAAGAAAACAAACGAAGAAGTTTAAAAACAACTAAAAATGAAAAAAGAGCTACTAAACACAATTAGAGCAAGACAAATGAAATTTTTTGGTCATGTTAAAAGACACAACAGTCTAATAAAAGTAATATTAGAAGGGAAAATACAAGGTAAAAGAGGCAGAGGCAGACCAAGACTAACATGGACGAGTAACATCAAAAGATGGACAAGTCAGCCTATGGCAATCTGCACCATCAAAGCAAGAGACAGAGTGGAATGGCACTCCATGGTAGTCAACCTTCGATGCGGAGAGGGCACTCGATGATGATTTCAATAATAACTAAGTTAAAAAGTACCTTGTACTACTATTTACTACTTTATTTCAATAACTAAGTTAAAGTGTACCTTGTACTACTATTTACTACTTTATTTCAATGAGAGCCATGGTGGCACTTGCTAATAATCAGAGGGGTTCAATTACCATAAGTGGCAAATTTTTTTGCGTGGACCAAAAAAGCTTCTGGGTTCACATGATCTCTAAACATAAGAGGTAGAGATTTTTGCTGAGACGTAAAGGAACGTGATCAATTACGTCATCTATCAAATGTGCTCTTTTCATGTTCTCTGCAGCTTTATTTGTGATCTTAATTATAAATTGATATTTTATATTTTGCATTTGTGCTCTCTCTCTCTCTATAAAATGAACAACTATTCATTGAAAATACAGGTACTAGCACCATTTTCCTCATGTACCTTAAGGTATGGATGGAACCTTTACTTACTTTATATTAAAGACTAACCTGAATTTAATTTGTTATACTATTCACTACTTTAATTAAAACCTATCAAGAATGGTACTTTTATATTACTATTCAGCACTTTATATCAAAGACTAACCTGAACACTGCTTCGTATTACTTTGTCCATTACAGAATGTCCCTAATAGAAGTACTATATATACACACAGGAAATTGAAGAACATTTCTGCAAATTAGTCCTGAGGGAAGAAAAAGTAATACTTAGAAAAATTACAAGAATGTGCACTATTTCTAGTACTGGTTTATTTAATTAATACTTTTAAAGGCATTATAGGCACTATAGACTGATAAATTATGCCTCTTCCCTATTGGTCCTTTTGAGATCAAAATTCTAAATCGCTAAACATTATCTATGCCATCATATGTTAAGTGATGTAAGATGGCTTACATTGGCAACTAAGGGCACTGCCTCGGAGACAGATGTCGTGAACATCTGCATGACATAACACAAGTTGCAGGTACCCCAGTGGCATCCACTTCAACTCTAAGGACCATCAGGGTAAAGTGGATGTCCAAGTCACTGGCATGGTGTCATATTCTGACAGCTGTAACCAATTCACCGTACAGAATCATCTGATCACATGGGTTGCCTCACCCCATGACAAAAATGTGTTTTTTTCTTTATTTGCTGTGGCACTTCTGAGTAGTTGGCAGGGTGCAGTTCTAAGATGTATTGTACTGGTTAGCAATACTGAAACTTAATCACAATCACACCCAGTAACACTCAGCCATTCCCATGTTAATATATGTACAATTTTTTTTAATTAGAGGTAAAGGTAAAGTATGAGACTTGAACCGGCGTCTTATCATGCGAGTTTACACCCATATGTGCTCGGCCGCCTATCCAGAAATGTTCGGAGATTTCTGTATAGTGTCGCCTCAAGCATCGAAGCTCAGATGCGAGGCGACATTCCTCACCTTCCCAGGGTAATACCTTGGTACCCATTTCTGCCAACGGCTGGGTCGACCGTGGGGGTATTTTTTTTTCCAACCACGAGTACAATTCACACTGCCCCCAGCGGGAATCGAACACGGGTTGTCCGAACATCGGTAGTCCAGTCAGGTGGTTTTCCCAACTAGGCTACCAAGGCCCCCAAATTAGAGGTGCTAATCATCATCAATGAGTGCTGTCTCAGCATTGAAGGTTGGCTACCATGGAGCGCCATTCCACTCTGATTCTTGTTTTTATGGTGCAGGTTGTCATACGGTGACTTGTCCATCTTTTGATGTTACTCGTCCATGTTAGTCTTGGTCTTGTCCATGTTAGTCTCTTTTTTCTTGTATTTTCCTTTCCATGATTACTTTTATTAGGCTGCTGGTTTTTTTGACATGCCCAAAAAATCTCATTTATCTTGTTTGAATTGTGTTTTGTAGTTCTCTTTTCATTTTTAGTTGTTTTAAGACTTCATCATTTGTTTTCTTTTCTTTCCATCAAATTCTTTTTACTCTACTATAAATCCACATTTCAAAGGCTTCATTTTACTGTTCTGTTTTCTTGTCTTCTGTCCATGTTTCTGCACTATACACAGGAATGTTCAGAAGATATATAATTTTTCTGTAATAGAATTTTTCTACATGGCTTTCTTTGAAATAGCACATGATGAGGTACCAGTCTCATTCACGGTGGTCAGCCACATTCATCTTTTGTGCCCTTTCATATGAGAGGAACTAATGGATGGTTATTATTAGTGGCAATGTGAATACGATAAGAAAAAAACAGGTGCCCTATATTCTAGCATGGTCCAACTCATGGCTCACTTGGGTGGCCTACAAGCCTCTTTGGTGATTGTCATTAATAGAAGGTAAGCCAATACTGTAATTTTAAAATGGTTGGTAATAGAAAAATAAGTAATAAGTCAAGCTTTTCCTCTGGTTCTATACTTCCCATGATACAAAATACTATGGATTCCTGTAACAGTGTGGCTCTTGCTTCATGAAAGGCAAAAATACTTATGACTGGACTGGAGATTCTAAAGACTTTTACAACCACTTCTCCAAGAAAAGGGTCTTTAGAACTGTCCAGTAATGCTATTCTCATGCGCATGTGAATTTAGATTACTGCGAATGTCCGTGGAATCAGGGCTCGTAGGTATGAAATTCTCAAACTATTGCGAAAATCCCACCCAATGACAGGATAAAAGGACCTGACACTGACTGTTGAATCTTGATGACTTCAAAGACAACGAGAAAAGGTTGATTGCTGTAGATAGAATACCTGATGCTGGAACAAAGCTCTAAACTGACTGGGATGGCCCCTTGAAGGTATAGATAAGATTCACCAGTAAGACTACACCATCATCATCATCATCAATGAGTGCCGTCTCCACATCGAAGGTTGGCTACCATGGAGCACCATTCCACTCTTGTCTCTTGCTTTGATGGTGCAGATTGTCACTTGTCCATCTTTTGATGTTACTCGTCTATGTTAGTCTTGGTCTGCCTGCCTCTTTTACCTTGTATTTTCCCTTTCAATATTACTTTTATTAGGCTGTTGTGTCTTTTAACATGCCCCAAAAATTTCATTTGTCTTGCTCTAATTTTGTTTAGTAGTTCTCTTTTCATTTTTAGTTGTTTTAAAACTTCCTCGTTTGTTTTCTTTTCTTTCCATCCAATTCTACCTATTCTTCTATATATCCACATTTCAAAGGCTTCAATTCTCTGTTCTGTTTTCTGGTCTAATGTCCATGTTAACTACACCATCAGGTTTTATCTATGGGTAAGGTAGAAAAAAAAAAAGAAGAAACTAGGGAAAAAAAACTACAAAAGCAAATTTGATGAGAGTTGACAGATGGTAATTAAATTAATCTTCAAGCATGCAGTTTAAAGCCTTTAGAAAAAAATGTGTTGGAACAAAGGGATTTTTTTAGTTTAGTTTGACAGTTCACAGACACTTTTAAAGTTCAAAACTGAAGGAGTTTATGCAGACAGTGAGTAAATTCTTTGACATTTTCATTTTCTGACTAATAAATTACTGGTGGTCCTTTTTTGTAAAGCTGTCACCATAGTACCTTGTAGGAGTCTATCTATCTATCTTTCGTTCACCTGAAGTATTGTCTATATTTGCAATGTCGTTTCCTGTATAAATTTTACTGTCTTTTGTAATTCTTGCAGTGGCCCATATAGTTTTGTCTGTAGTGTTGTATCTATGGGCCAATGGATTTTCCTTAGTCTACTATATTCTGTGCAATCTTGAAGTATGTGTTCAGCAGTCTGGGACACCTGTCCACATGTACAAGTAGTTGATGTGCCAATCTTGAATTTTGTATACATGTGACTATGGAGTTGATTGTGTCCTGTTCTGAGGCGTATAATGATAACTTGTTCATATCTATTCATATTATGGAAGGCATCCTGATTTGGGGCTTGTGGTCCTCTGATTGATTTGATTATCTGTTTCTTATGATGGTATGTAACCGGTGTATCTATTGTGTGCCTGTTGAACCTTCCGATGCCAACTGATCTGCTTGTCTCATTTCCTGGTATTCCACAGAGAGATGGAATCCACTGCAGGGCAACCCTGTGGTGCTTGCAGAGTTCAGTCAATAAGGTCTACAGATGTGGTAATTTTCTGGATTGTAGTGCCTGGATTATTGATCTTGCATCTGTCAAAAACACTACAGGCTGTGGGCTAAGATTACTGTTCAGTAGTTTTTCTATTGCCAACTTTATTGCTTGTATTTCTGCATCATAATTGTGACAATATTTCCCAGTTGCTATTTTATTCATTATATCCCTAGTGTTATTTTTGGGTACTCTATCTATATATGCACCTGCTCCCCCATTCTTTACTGCATTCTGTGCTGATCCATCTGTGTACATACGAATCCACAGGTCTTGTGGGTATTCTTCATCCAGGAAACTGAGAGTTATTGTTTTTCGCTGTAGACTATTTTGTTCCTCTTTGTCAACTATTCCTTTCACTTCTGTCCGTATTTGAACTGATAACTCAATTTTACTAAGCTAATATCCCATTTCAATTTCATTATGATGAAAGTGGTCTTCTAATGCTGGCTAATCCATAACAACTGAACAAATACCTCTAAAAATTAACACACAAAATGTAGATGTGAAAAGTTCCAACAAGTTGAAATATCCACTACAAAACAAGAAGACAGCAGCATGGAACTTTCTACTTTCGTTCTCTCTGTTGTGTCCGTGTCGTTTTTTTAATCCATTCTCTCCCATTTTTGTTAAAGCTGACGTGTCTTGGTATTGTTGGTGTCTTCATACCGCAAAATTTATAATTAATAACTCAAAACAAAAATAAAACCAGACACTCACACTGTTAGTATCTACTATCTGTTCTGCAAATCTGAAAGAAAAATTCTGACTGAATAAAATATTCATAAAAATTGTTTGATTTGTT
The DNA here is from genome assembly GCA_032433765.1 of Megaustenia siamemsis. NCBI lineage: Eukaryota > Metazoa > Mollusca > Gastropoda > Stylommatophora > Ariophantidae > Megaustenia > Megaustenia siamemsis. The sequence continues at coordinate 112,766,014 of JAVIAB010000051.1, forward strand.
TGCTCGTTCTGTTCAAGATTTTGTATTTGTAGGACATCTTGCCTACCTAAAGAAGAGTCAGCCCCAAAGTTGAAGCTGAAAAACGAAAAGCTTGTAATTTGTAATGACTTTCTGTCTATGTTTTTTAGAGTTGAATTGGCAGCAAATACAAATGCTTATCGGCCAATGTAGCTTAATTTAATGAAATTTTAATTATTAAGTTTATAAATTATTTACATAACAGAAAAAAGTCACTACCGAACCGGTACCGGTCCGGTACCGGTACGGCCGGTACGCCGGGTACTGGTACATTACTTACTAACGTACTTACTACGAGGGACCATGATCACAATCACATTAAATTAAATTGATTAATCACAACAAATCAATCATTTTATTTATAAATTATAAAAATATAACTGTATGCTGCAGATGCAGGTAGGGTCGTCGATGAATGGAAGGTGACAAAGAAATAAATCATAGTCAAATGGAATCATATTAAAATTAATTATTAAACTAAACATTGTTATTGTTCTGTAGTTATCTTTAATTATCTTATATCTATTACTAATAATAATACTTAAGCGTTTTCAAACTAGTAAAGTTAAAGTGAGAAACTTAAAAAGTAAAAAGCTGACCCAAAAAAAAGTCTTTCTCTCGTCATTTTAAAAATTAATAAAATAATAATAAATAAAATTGTTCAGCATTTACGAGTTTAGCTACCTAAATTATTTCTCTTTGGAGTAACTAGTTCGGAGATCATTCGCACTGTATTCATTCTCTAATCTGTCAGAAGGCCCCTGAAGTAGGGTTAGGATTACCCTAAACCTTTAAACCTTGTTGAAAAGATAAAATTAAATACACAAAAACTAGAAACATTTGATACATTCATTCAAATATGCGCGGTCAGTTAGAGGAGATCACTCATTTAGCAGAAATCATTTAGATACCTAAACTTATAGATTGCCACTATTGCTGTAGTGTGAGTGTGGAGATATAAATTTAAATTGTAAAAAAAAAAAAAAAAACTGGTACTAAGTCTAAATAAGACTGGTTTTGTGGGTGTGGGACAGTCAAGGTGGAATGTTACCCACTATTCATCATAAAAGTGAAGATGGCACCCAATCCCCACTTCCATCCCCAAAAAGTAAATTAATATTACTTTTAAAAGTAACAATAATTTATTGATAATATCTTGTATCTGCTACCAATGTAAAGCTGTTGCTATGGTTACCATACACATTTGTAAAGTCATTTATATTATTATTTTTGCAAGACAGTGATGAGTAATATAAACTATATTATACTGTATATATTAATAATTGCCACTTCTGAAGAAATGTAGTGTAGTTGCAGAGGAACTAACTCAGCCAACTGCATTCTTTGCATATGTGAAACAGATTTTGTATCAGCTATAAGTAAACAGTGAGTAAAAGAAAATAGAATAAGAAGCAACCTAACGAAACACTAGGACACTGATAAAAAGTTGTATGACAGACAAATATAGAGGGCATCATCAATCTTGCCAAGAATATGAGGCTTGCCCAGAGCAAGGATGTGTGATGAGACTCACTGCAGGTCCTGTGCAAAGTCTGACAGTGCTGGAAGGATAACAGCAAAGTGTTGTCAGACATTTAAGATTTTTTTTTCTGCCTTATATTCCATCTTTGAATTGGCTCAAAAAGACAATAAATAAATTGATTAATTGCTATCGCCACAATTGAGGGAAACAATTATTTCACAGTCCTGTGAACTTTATAAATATAAATTAACACCTGTCTCTTTTCACTTCTTCATCATCATCATCATTGGGTGCCGTCTCCACATCGAAGGTTGACTACCATGGAGCACCATTCCACTCTGTCTCTTGCTTTGATGGTGCAGATTGTCATAGGCTGACTTTGTCCATCTTTTGATTTTACTCGTCCATGCTGAGCCGTGATAGCTCAGTGGTTAGTGAACTGGACTACTAAGGACAAGGGGTAGGGTTCGATCCCAACTGACGGCTTCCAGGTTCACCCAGCCTTAAATGGGTACAGGATTTTTTTCTGGGAAAGTGAAGCGGCACGGGTTAATACCGACCACATTACCCCAAAAAAATTTTTTTTTTTAAATCATGTGCTGAAGGTCTGTAAAATTTATGGTCACTAACACCATATTCCATATACGATACTTGGCGTGACAGGGGTACTTTACTTTACTTACGTCCATGTTAGTCTTGGTCTGCCTCTGCCTCTTTTACCTTGTATTTTCCCTTCCAATATTACATTTAGTAGGCTGTTGTGTCTTTTAACATGCCCCAAAATTTCATTTTTCTTACTCTAATTGTGTTTAGTAGTTCTCTAGTGCTGTTTCATCTATATCTGTATATTGTCAGGTCCTGCTGCTTTTCCTTTTTTCATTGTTTTTATAGCTTTTTTCACTTCATATTTAAGATTTTATAGCTGGACATACATTTTATAAATGGTTTTTTGTCCCTTTCGTCATGAAATCATTCTGTTATATATTCCTGCCATCTGTTGATTACATCTTTGTTGTCTGTTAACATTCTTCCTTGTTTGTTTGCAATACATCCACTTCCTGTAGCTTTTTGTTTTTAATAGTCATTCTCTTTATTTCTGTGTGCATCCCTCTTAAATTTTGTTTTCTTTCCATAGTTTTGACTTCTAGACATCTTTGGCTGAGCCTGTCTTCTCTTGTCTTTTTGCACATTTTTCGTATTTCAATATCAATTTCCTTGTATCTGGTAGTGTTCTTCACTTGTCTTCTTTCTTCCATTTTTTCTAAGATGGTGTCAGTTATCCATTTTACTACTTAATTAACTTATTAAGCAACTCAAACTCTGAATCATTGTTGTGACTGGCTGATTGTTATTCAGTATTAATAGCATAATGATTATATGATCGCATTATGCTAACATTTGTATCCTTTAAAGTCTGAATAATAACGTCTTTATATTACATCAAGTAAATAATTGGTCTTCATGCCAACAATAACATTTTCAAAATGTGATTTTACAAATATTCACTTTTTAAATACGATCATCCAGCATAGATGATTAAATTGTTAATAAACACCAAATTTATACATATTTGAACTCTTGAAAATAATAATATCAACCAAAAATAAACCCAGCTACAAAACCTAACAGATATGTTGTTAACAAGAAATGCTGAATTATGTAATTTAGCATGTCTTCAATCTTTGAATAATGTGTGTTGGAAAACTAGAAATAAAAATCCAAGGGAAATTTCATGCAAATGTAAGAAAAAGTAAAAGAAAATAATAATAATAAAAAGCATTAAGTTGATATTTTAATGATAACAAAACTGTTGTGCATTTAATGGACAGAAGTTTAAGTAAGCTTCTTAGGATTTTACCAATGTGTTCAGAAGCAGGATTCTTTTTTTTTATTTGGAGCTGACACAGACTATGGCTTCTGGTTGCAAATGATTTTATTTCCTATTCCTCTTATTTTTCAGATAACAACATTAAGGATGGTATCAAATCACTGTTTCCAGAGGAAGATTATTACAAATATATGTGGCCAGTGCTCTATGTTGTTTTCCACATCTTCACAAAAACTTATTAGAAAACTAATAAATTATTACAAATCTGAATACACTTATAATGTTCCTAAATCTATACCAGTACCATCTTATGTTAATAGTGGGGTGATTAAGGCCCCTAGCCACCCAGAAATAAAAACAAAGGAACAAGTTACGCAGATGAGGCCTGCTTGTGAGCTTGCAGCTTCTATTCTTAGAGATGTAGGACAAAACATAAAAGTAAGCCATGCTATTCTTTTTGTTTTGTATTTGTTGTTTCTGGTATAAATTCAAAAACTCAACAACAAAAAAACAAGAAACTGGGTTAAGCTTAACATCAATACAAGCTGTTGGGGAGAGATGATGAAGAGGATTAGTCATTGGATTTACACACCAGCAGAAGTAATGAGTCACATTGAGTGCACACAGCAGCAGAAGTAATGAATCACATTGAGTGCACACGGTAGCAGAAGTAATAAATCACATTGGATTCACACAACAGCAGAAGTCATGAATCACATTGAGTGCACAAAGCAGCAGAAGTAATGAATCACATTGGATTCACACACCAGCAGAAGTCATGAGTCACATTTAGTGCAGACAGCAGCAGAAGTAATGAATCACATTGAGTGCACAAAGCAGCAGAAGTAATGAGTCACATTGAGTGCAATACTGGATCTTCTCTTACAACAGACACCACCACTTTGGGAACTGTACCAATCTTTGTACCTTTTTGTCTAATGTGACACATACTTTTTCTAGGAAGCCATGCAGATGAGGTGAATTGAATTTATGATAGGTTTTACAGACTTAATAAAATATTTGATCTTTGCATTAAGAAATTGAGGAAAAAATAGAAAAGATCATGATCATGACAACCAAAATGTCTCACTACTTAAAGTAAATTCAGCATTTGCAGCGAAAGTTTTGAAGCCTGTTTTTTTTTTTAATTTGAGATAAACAAAAACAGTGGAACAGGGCAATGGAATCCTTTATAAAGTTGTAAAAAATGATTTGATCTCACCAGCGCGAGGTGTTACTTTATTCTAAATACCTTAAAAAAAGTACTGAACTTCTTTCTTCTTTTCTCTTTTCGCTGATACCTGAAAGGTGTCGTGGTTTATATCATTTGTCGTTTTTGAGCTGCTTGAACTGTCTGAATTAGTGATTTTCCTCTGTTGTTACATGTCACTGTCACAGCATCTATCCATCTTCTTCTGGGTCTTCCTCTTGGTCTTTTTCCATGCATTCTCGAGAAGAACGCCCTTGATGGTGTTTGGTGAGGATTCATTCTGACCAGGTGACCAAACCATTTAAGTTGTTGTTGTTCTATATATTCTTGGCAGGGTTTTGTTCCTACCATTTTTCTTATGGTTTCATTTGGTATTCTATCTCTTCTTGTGTTGTTTGCTACTTTTCACAAGCATCGCATCTCACATGTATTTATCTTTCTTAATTGTGATTTAGAAAGGGTCCATGTTAGACTTTCATAGCACAAAGTTGGTATGAAAATGCTATTTATCATTTGTTGTTTAGCTGGCATAGTAATGTTTGGATGTCTTAGCAATGGTGAAAGCTGGTATGTGACAGCATTTGCTTTTTGTATTCTCATGTCAATTTCTCTGTCTGGTTTTCCATCTTCTGTGAACATTGTGCCCAAATACTTGAATTCATCTACTTGTTTTATTTCTTTATCTTTGATCTTAATGTTTAATGGGTATCTTAATTTACTTATTCTCATAGCCTCTGTTTTTGTTGTGTTAATTTTCATACTGTAGTTTGTGCAACAAAAGTAAAAATTAAAATTATAATCAATATATTATCAAATTTAAATTATAAGTGAATTTCAATGCCCATAGTAAAGAAATTCAAGCGTTTTTGTGCTATTTCGAACGGATTTTATTTGTGGTTTATTCTTATAGTTTGTGCGAATAAGTATTACCATCCATTGTGCTGTTACAATCACGAACGAAAGTACTGAACACCATCATCAAAAAAAAAATACTGCCTAGTCTAGACTAGTAGACATTAACATATAGAAGTATGAAGTCTTAAAAAAAAAAAAAAAATAAAAGAAACGGATTCTTCATAAATCTTTTTGAATATCCTGTCTTAATGCAACAGGTTGATATGAGCACAAGCTTTTAGACTCAAGATGGTGAGGTAATATCTTACTTGAATTCCTGAGTTTTACAGAAGAATTGGCCTGCCTAGGTGTACTAGGTCTTCTATATCAGTAAATACTACCACCACGGAGAATAAATAAATCCATGATTCTGGTAGTCAACCTGTTTTTTGACATGTGCTGCTTCCAGTGAGACCAACTAGGAGGCCAAGGCAAGGTAATCTGTGGATGTGAACCCTGCTATTGCAACTTCAAGTTGCTGCTCTCAAGCTCCCCATATAACATAACAGTTTTCAGTATTCTCTTCTTTTTCCTTCAACAACCTTCCCTTCAAACAAAGGTATAAAAAAACACTTTCCAGGCAATTTTGTTTGGTGCTCTTAGGATTTGGTTCTCTTAGGATCGTTCCCTGAGTTTTCAGAATAGCTAAGAAAATTTATGTAAATTTTGTTCATTTTAAAAATACTTTTGATAATAAACACATAAATAGCTTGAAATTCTAGTTTTTTTTAATGATATTCGTTATGATTGCTTATTAAAATTCTTTTCTCGTTTTGATGTTAATTTCACATTTATATTTGTTTTTTAGTTTTTTTTTTAAACACACAAACACATGCAGGCATTCACACACACGTTAACTTAATTTTAATAAAAATAAAAAAGTAAAGTACCCCCGTCACGCCAAGTGGCGTATAGGGAAATATGGTGTTAGTGACCCTATATTTTACAGACCTTCAGCACATGATTTTTGGGGTAATGTGGTCAGTATTACGCCCGTGCTGCTTAGTTGTGATAAAATGAATAACCTTAGTACGAAAAATAACTAAATTATTACTAAATATATTTAAATTACTTTGACAGAAAGAAAAATAAGAATTACATCTTTAACACATGAAGTATAACAAATTTATAGCAAAATAAATGATTTTATGGTTGCAATGGATTCCTAACTCATAAATATTCTGTGTTATGACAGGCTGGGGTAACAACAGAAGCAATTAATACTCTTGTACACTCCAGATGCATTGAAGCAGGTGCCTATCCATCCCCTTTGAAATATAAAGGTTTTCCAAAATCTGTTTGTACATCCGTCAATAATGTAGCCTGCCATGGTATACCTGGACCTCTAAAGTTGCAGGATGGAGACATCATTAATGTGGATATTACAGTATGTTTAGTCAATCATTAAATACATTGTCATATAATCAGCCATCCTTTATCTTCCTGTGAAACACAGATCATTTACAGATCTAGTCCATGGAGTTTTAACTCCAGTCAAGTTTTTACTTTTTTTTACCTGTCTTCTCATATTATTTTGTAGCTTACTTTTCTATGTATTTCAGAGCTTTCCTCTGTCCTTTCATTTTCGTATTAACTTCTTGCTGCTTCATCACTGCACATTAAATAAACACCATAATTCATAAAAAGCAGCTTAATATGCTGCTACCATGATTTATGCTATTGTTTTTCTTCACTCTCCAAAGAGCATTAACATGAACTACATCTCCATTCTTTCAGAAAGATTGTGAAGAACACCATTTTTATATTAATGTGAAAGGAATGTACATAACTCATGAGACATGGGACATGATTATGCACTCATATAAGTCCGAGAAAGGAGTAGGAGATTATAAAGAAAGCACAACAAGTAGAACACCTGAACAGGAAAAAAAAAAGTAAAAATACCCCGCACGACTAGGAAACAGAGAGAGAACTAGTCTTGATAAAAGATCTAAGTGTAATAGAACAACAATACGAAGAACCGTTGGTAATGAAAAAGGATATACAACTTCAGATGGAGCTAGTCCATCGCCCAGGATGGTCATGATGATGACAACTGAAGGAAGACAACAATTAGAGACCAGAATGAATTTATGAAAGAAGAGGGAGACATTGCTATCTCAGAAGCCATGAGGGAGTAAGACACCAACAACCGAATGACAACTAAAGAAGCAAAAAAATAATAAGCGCACTGAAGAATGATTTACAATCACCTGTACCACAAGGAAAAGTGCAATCTAGTCATGAGGACCCTTAGTAATTAGGTACGAGATAAATTTTCTGTGATGCTGAGATATGACATGTTTGTCAGGCACATACATGTGGAGAAACAGGAAATGGAATAAGGAGTCAGTAATTAGAGTCTGAATAGAGGGCTTTTTTTTAAATATGATGACTGTGTCTTGCAGACCCATATAACTTAATTCTTAATATGTGATAGTAATCAAAGATATAAGATTTATTGGATCTCTTTGAGGCCATATATTGGGACATAAACGATTAATAGTGGTTGGTCGACACCCAGAACAGTTGTAGTATATATAACAATTAAGGTTATAATGTCGATTAGATTTTACTGAGGCTTTATGATTACGTCTGAAATTAACGGAATTCTTTTAAACATTATATTATTATAATCCAAGGTCAGAACGTGGAGACAACGTGCGAGAAATCGTTGGCTGGTTGTTTAAATGGATTACAGGGACTGGTTGGTATCGAGGCAAGACGCCAGCCTCAAGACAGAGAGGTTGTGGATTCAAATCCCGGCTGCACCTGTTGGGATTTTTATTTACGATTTCTCTCTGCAGCAACCATCCCTGGTTTCAGCAGAGAGGCCCACTTTAAATATCAATTACTCATTGACGGAAAAAATATGAGTACCTCCGAAGACGGAGTTATCTGCCTTTGTGGCGAGGAATCCCTGTGCACACGGATGCCAGGAAAAAACAGATTAACACGCAAAATTCAGTTCCTAGTCTCTAGGAACTTCATCAGAGGTAGAAGCTAGCAAAACGCAAAAAAAAAACACATGGATTACTTGAATATGAGATGTCTAAATAGAGAGAGAATATATATATTTTGTCTTCTAAAATAATTATCATATAATAAAAGATAAATAAAATGCAAGCAAATATATAGATTTATAATATGAACTTTTATTTGAATATCTCCAGAAACTAATGTATTGTACGATTCATAATAAAGTATGTGCTATACATTTATAACAATGAAGATTTGGACTTTGAGTACTAAGTGGCATCGCGATTATTTAATTAATTTTAAACAGTTCAAGAAGTTTGCTTGAATAGCTGTAAATATAAAGAGTATTTTTGAATCAAGAAATCACTTGTTGATTTTGCTGCTATTTAACTCATTCCATACGGAAGCTTTTTATCAATGCAGCGGAAGAGATTTCAGAAACAAAATTTGTCACAGTATTAAGAATAAATCTACATATTTATATTTATATAACATATATGAGGTTTTAAACAATCAAACAAGGTATTAGATTTCATCAATACCAAGATAATACAAAACATGTAAAACGAATATGGTTTGATGATGGTCTCACTCACTAATCAAATTGAGAGTGATGCACTATGCGGCGAAACGTTGGTGGCCAAAATCAGCATGGCACACAGTGCGTCAAAACATACAGAAAGAGTTAATAGATCTTTTAATGGAGATTTTCCTGTTGAATTGAAGGAAACAGCTGATTGGTTGTGTAATACATATGTTATCACGTAAACTGTAGCATAGAATATGATTCAGTCCTAAACGATATGAGAGGGCTGCAAGATTTAAATCTTGTCAATGTCTATCAGACTAGAGGATACAAAGTCAAGCGACCAATGAATTTACATCGATATGGTAACTTTATAAGATGTTAGTAATAACAGGGCGAAGTACTACCACAATATCTTGATGGCGATACTTAGTCCCAAAAATTAAATACTGAAAAGAATCATTGAAAGGAGTGCAGATTAAAAGTATAGAGTCATACAGTGCAAGTAACACTGTATCGATAACAGTCTTCTTCTTCTTCTATCCTTCCTCTGCTGCCGTTGGCGTCGAGGGGAGAAACAATCTGCGATTCTTTGCTCTTCTGTTGGCCTCTTCTGACTGAGAACTGTAAACTGTATCGATAACAGTTATGTGGTTTATTTGTCACTTTGTTTTGCACTATAAATAAATGTCTCAATAGTTATAGTGAAAAGTGGCAAGATTAGGCCTGCATTAAATCTTTAGCCAATATTACTGTTAGATATAGCATGAGTAGTGTCAAGTTTGCTATTTGTCTATTAATCTATAATTGTCTTGATTTTTTGTTTCTTGCTTAGAAACTGTTCACTTGTTAGAGAGCCATGTTGGTTGGAGGGCTACACAATTCAAGTAACAAATTGAATGTTTAGGAATCCTCACATGACAACAATGCCAGTCTCAATCACACACATAATTAACCTGTGTTACCTTGTACAATGGGAGTCCAGTGAGACTTTGTTTTTTTCTCTTCTATGTTGTGATCTTTGGCAAAATATGCCAAATCTGTTAAATACATTGTGATAAGTAAATAGATATTGAAGGCAATAATAACTGTAGGTTGTTTTGACTTGATCACAGTATGAGAAATGTTACAGAGAAAAGAGAAAATCCATTAATAGAAAAAAAGGAAGAAAAGATTCTCTCTCTTCTTAGCATTCACCTGTTGTGAGTGTGGATGCATTGTATCGCTAGCTCATGGCTAAGCTGTGATATTTGCGTCTTTAGACTTAACATATCCATCTCCATCATGTGTAGATCTGCTTAACCGTTTTTGTTTGGGCAGTGGCCATTTTTGGCCTACTCTTTTAGACTTTTAACTGCCAAGGATTCTTTAACATGAACAAGTGCACATTGGACCGCCTGTGTTTTGCCATTATCCAAAAGGACTAGACATCAGATCTCACTACCAGGTGAAAGAAAAGCCATGAGGAAACCACAGATTTTAAGTGAAAAATTCCCACTGTCTGTGGCAGGATTCAAACCTATGACCTTCCTGTCCAGAGGTCGATGTCTTACCTATAGACCACCCAATCCTTCAAAAAAAACTTGAGAGAAACAATTTCAATCCCCAAGGATGTAAAGGTTTCATACTTTTGCTGTTGTAAAGAGAGCTTTAAAAGTTAGGGGAACAAAATGGAAATGTGATACGATGGCTGTAGATCTATTAATGTGCTTGTTTTCATTCCTTATGCGGTTGCTTTGTTCCATTGTTTATCCTTAAAGGGGAATTAAATGAGCCTATGTTACATTGTGCCATGGTTTATCTCAAGCTGTGATAAGTGCATCTTTCAGCACAACCCATTCAACATCACCATGATACTTTTGGGTATTAAGCTTGCCTTCCCACTGACTCCTTTTGTCTTGGCCAAACTGGTTAGTTTGTTTACAAGACCACCACCACAGGGAGGTGAAGTAAAATCTTGATCAGTTTTGGTTCATAGTCCTGATACCTTCAGTCAAGTACAAATATGTGGTTGCTTTTACTTATACACTGTGACTGTAGGACCATAATTCAGTCCCACCAGGCTTTGAACTAACTATATATTGATTGTGATGAAACTAAATATTAGTTATTCTTGTTTCAACTTAATTTCATTTTAGATTATGAACTGGATTTATAGAATTATTGCGTTTGTATTTCGTTCTAGGTGTTTTACAAAGGTTACCATGGAGATACATCTGAAACTTTCATGATTGGTCATGTGGAGGAACGAACTAAAACCCTTGTGGAAACTGCAAGAGAGTGCAGAGATGCTGGCATAAGTGTTTGCAAAAATGGAGCCCCATTTTCAGATATTGGTGATATTATTTAGTAAGTTGATAGAGTGGAGAGCAGATGGTTGAATGGATTGTAGTTCAAATCAGGTTGATGCAGGTTGAAATCGCTATAGTTTTCTTTTTTCTGTTGTGTGGGTGAAATTAAATTCTGACATTAACACTGCGTGATGACTGCATTGGCATGAAGTCTTTATTCTTCAGCCCTACAGATCCATGCCCTTCCACCAGTCTGGCAAATCCAGTAATTGAATAAATACCATAATGACTGATAAGTTGATAGAGAAAAAGTAAATTGCTGCTTTCTTTCTTGGTAATTTATTAAATGAATTACTGTAAGATATAGACAACAAAATTATTGATGTCAGAAAAGCGCTTGGAATGACCAGAAAGAACAAAATCAGAAATATTATTATAAGAGAAAGAGTTCATTGAACAAATCATTAACTACATACAGAAACAACAAATAAGCTTGTTTGCCTATCTAAAAAAGAAAGAAATCCCATTGCATAGGATAAATGCCAACAGCACAAAGAAAGTTACATTCAGAGGAGTGGGACTAGAAGAAGTGGATCACTTTAAATACCAGGGAAGCTATATTTCATAAAATAGCAACAATGAAAAAGGGATATCTACTAGAATAGGCATGTCAGCCCAGACACTCAATAGATTTAGAAATATATTCTGTGTTCAACTAGTCTCCGTCTTAGCACCAAGCTTAGAATTACAAGTCTAATGTGCAATTCATACTCTTATATGCAGCAAAAATGTGGAAAATGAACCATAAGATAGAAAGCCGACTATGGGGATTTGAAGGTCGCTGTCTTAAGAAGATTCTAAACATCCATTGGGATCAACACATTGTGCACAAAAAAGTTGCCAGACAATCAGGCCTTAACAACATCAATCAAGAAGTGAAAAGAAAACGTTGAAAATGACTAGGCCATATTCTAGGAATGAAATGAACCAGGCATCCGTTGGAGAGAGACATGGTGGTGAATCTTATATGATGTAATGAATGAGGCTGGCAGATCCTGGTGAGAGTTGTCCATGCTTATTCCAGATCGAATTGGGTGCAGATCCCTTGTGAGTGCCCTAGCTCCGGCCGGAGTTCAGAGGATTAAGAGAATATGTTAAGACAGTGACCTTGAGCTATCAATTGATGTTAACACATCAGCAGCATGTATAGGAACCTGGGAAACAGTTTGACAAGATGGCGGCTCCCTCACAACATTGCACCAAGTAAGAGCAGCAAAGTGTTGTAACATTTTTGTTTGGTGAAGTTGTGACACCTGTAGAGATTCAACATCATGTGAGAATTCAATGTGGTGAGAGGTGTATGAGTTGTACACAAGTGTATGATGGGACCGAGAAGTTCAAGAATAGTGTTACTAGTGTGGAGGATTCACTTCACCTAAGTCCAGCTTTCATAAGCAGTCATGGAAGACAACCTTGCAGCAGTGGAGAACATAAAACAGGAAAACTTGTGCGTCACAGTCAAAGAGGTGACATTGTTATTGGACACTAACTTTGGATCAGCCTATCACAATAATGACAAGTTCAAGTTCTGAAAAGTGGGCAAGATGGATACCGAAGTGATGATATCACATAGTCCTTGTATGATATGTGCATGTTTTTATTAGTCATGGCACTATTTAACATAGTTATCTTTATACTGATTAATGATTATCTTACCTTTTCAGGTGTTGTGCCGCTGTGTTGCTGCATTAGTTATTTTAAATATATCAGAATTCTTCACAGGCTGTATAGTCACAGCAAAATTCTGCATTATGAGAGTATTATAGTCAGGGTTACCGCATCTGTAATTAGCATCAAAATCTATAGCAATGATCAAAACAAGGTCATATTGCGACCATCATGTTTCAATCAGCGACTGTTACTAAATCCTGTTCAGGGAGAGGAAGTTAGCTAGGTTCCTGTTGTCTGCTTCATCTAACTTCAGGATGTTATAGACTGATGTTTTCTGTTACCTCAGCTCCATTAGACTCTGCATTTGTAATTAAATTTATGCTAGACATGTACACAGGACAACAAAGACCTGGACACATTCTTGAAATTTAACATCTTGGTTAAAGTTAGAATATGATACACTGGCAATGACTTTTATTATCAATATCAAACAGATGTCTTGAAAAGGAGTTCCTATATACACATATTATACAGTCTTTCAATGACATAAAGCCTTTAAGAACCACACATTCTGTAACTAACTATCATATCAATGATTTATCAAACTTTAAATTCACAAAACTCTGTAGTACAAAAATACTCTCCCACTCATAGATGATTATATCAAGTATTATATTCTCATTGCTACACTAGCTATCTATTCAACCTTTCAAATTGACATCCTTCCACTAACTTGTCTCACACAATGCATTTTCTCATGACCACGTTCAAGCTGTACTCAAACAAATCAGTCACAAACTCTGCTTTTCTTCATCCTCATCTGTGCATAACACCCAGAAAAACACCTAGTTCATATAAGTTGTTGCAGAACTTAAAAATACCTGCAGATACTAATACATGGCATTGGGCCGAAGAGTATCAGCTCAAAGGTCGTTGGATCCATAACAACAACATACAAGTTGTTATGATTTTCGTGTTGCCTTGACTTATGGTCTGTTTCTTCATTTTATCCATTCATGTCACAAACAATATTTTGACCTATAGTCTGTTTCTTTATTTATACACTTAAGCACTTAACTCCCAAGCAGTTAAATACTCTAGTATTTTCCTAGATTATCATTCTTAAAACCAATTTGGGTACTGAAACCATAATAGGTGCATGAGTGGTTACACATACTTCTGAAAAAAATCTTTTCCGATATGTCTTTGTCAAGCACTGACAAAAATGCATTGGGCTAGAGGGTGACTTATGGTTGGAACAGATATCATGTAAATACTTCAGTGTTTGCTACAAACATTAGGCTTTAAAACAGAATGGCTTCACTGCAGGTGGGGCTGCCTATATCTGCTCAGCCCTATTCCAGTAAGCAACCAGTTCATCCCTGATCATTCATCCCTGATAATTCTTACTGTTCTATTGAGTGTCTTAAATTCTGGCAAATTGCACATTTCTACCTTCATAAAACTGTTCTTTTAAACACACTGCTTTAAACTGTACAAATGGCACACTGCTCAAAAAGAAAAATTCTGGGTCACTGTAAAGGTTGTCGTGGGTCACATTTCGCATTTCGCAGGCCGGCAGTGAACTGACGGTGTGTGAGGCGCAAACATTTGCAGACACCTATTGTCTGGACGGGTATTCTTGGTCGTTTTGTGCAGTGTGTAGTGGGTGTAGCAAAAGCTGCGACTTCATCATTGGTACATGTCATGGCAAATGCTCACATGGGATCTATGGACATGATTGCTCCAGGTCTTGTCTCAGTGTCTGTCCTTTATGTGGGAAAAATCCGGAAAATGCCTACAATGTAAACATCCTGGCTATACCTGTAATGACACTTGTCCCGATGGTAATTTTGGGCTACAGTGCGAACAGACGTGTTCTGATGGCTGTGACATCATATGTGACCCGGAAAGTGCAGACTGCACGTGCAAGGAAATGTACTACGGGTCAGACAGCACTCTCAAATGTCCAGACAACTGTTTCAACTAAACCTGTGAACAGTCAACCGGGAACAGTGCATGCAAGGGAAAGTTCTACGTGTCAGACTGCATTCTCAAATCTCCGGACAACTGTTTGAACGAAACCTTTGGACAGTTAATCGAAGCCTGCGTCTCGTATGTTGATGGTTCACACGTTAAGAAGAGTCTGCAGACTAACCCAAGCATATGGATACCTCAATGTGTTTATGTGCTAGACTTGGCTCATTTCTTGGTGTTTTTCCGTGAAGACATGACTCCTATCTTAATGTTTTTCTGTGCTAGTCATGGCTCATATCTTGGGGTGTTTCTGTGCTAGCCATGGCTCAAATCTTAGCTTGTGTGTGTGCTAGCCATGGCTCATATCTAGATGTGTGTCATGTTAGTCATATCTCATATCTTGGTGTGTCCGTGTTAATCATGCCTCTTATCTTTATATGCGTCTGAGTTTAGTAATATATCATAACTTAGTGTGTATCTGTGTTAGCCATGTGTCATATCTTTGTGTGTGCATGTCTGGGTTAGGGATATCTCATATCTTTGTTTGCATGTTTATGTTAGTCATATCTCATATTCTTGTGTGTGCATGGCTATGTAAGTCACATCTCATATCTTTGTGTGTGCATGCCTATGTTAGTCATATCTTATATCTTTGTGTGTATGTCTATGTTAGGTATGTGTCATATCTTTGTGTGCGCATGTCTAAGTTAGTCATGTGTCATATATCTTGATGTGTGTCGGTGTTAGTCATGGCTCGTATCGCTGTGTACATATCTGTGTTATTCACATCTCATATCTTTGTGTGTGCATGTCTATGTTAGTCACCACTAGTGACTCAGGCAGATGGTGCTCGTAAACCTGGGAGGGCCGACCATCTAAGGGCAGAATCCCCCTACAGAAAAGACAATCTGCTGCCTTGCAGGAAGATTGGGGACAATCAAAGGCTAAGGAAAGCAAACCTGAAAAAATGTTGGCTGAAATTGTATGCACTGGGCCACTGGCGCAGAACACAGTGCAACGAATTAATGGGTGTTCAGACAGAGTGGATCTGGCGGACTCTAAATGTGACGTTCTGTCTGTGGGGGCGATCAACACACTTAACCTGACAGCTGACTTCATGTGGGAGTCTGGAATCCTACTCTGACTGAGTCCTGATCGCAGAGAGAGAGAGAGGGGGGGTATATAAGAGGCATGATAAATGAAATCAGGTCTCCACTTTGGTGAAATGCTCAATCCGATCGCAGTCCAGCTGGTGACAAATTTGCAGTCAAACACAGATCACACATCCCATCTCAAGACAAAGCCAGGACTTGGTACCGTTCCACTACACTCCACGGCCAGTCACTATCACATTAATTGCTTTAATAGTATGTATTATGACATAGTTTAATTCCAACAGGTGACAAAATATACATGGAAAACAAACCAGTAGAAGAGATCGATCACTTTATCTATCTTGGAAGTCACATTGATCGAGAAGGGGATACGAGCAAAGAAATTAAAATCAGAATAGCTAAAGCAGCAATGTCTTTCAGAAGCCTTGAAAAGTTGTGGAAATCAAAACTTATCAGCACAAACACAAAACTTAGGCTATTCAAATCAAATGTACTATCAACCCTTACGTATGCGTGTGAAAGCTGGAAAACAACAAGAGATATAGAAACAAAGTTGAACGCATTCGAAAATAAATGTCTAAGGAAAATACTTGGTATAGCATGGAACGAATTCAAAACAAATGAGGAAATTAGAGAAATCGCCAATCAACCACTAATATCTTCAGTAATAAAGAAAAGACGATGGTCATACGTTGGACATGTGATGAGAAGAGATAATAACCGAATAGCAAAGCAAGCCCTCATATGGGAAACAACAGGTAAAGAAAAAGAGGAAGACCCAGGGAGACACTGAGAAGAACATTGATGAGAGAGGCAAGAGCAGCAGGAGTCGGCTCCCTCAATGAGATAGAACTGCTTGCACAGAACAGAGACAGATGGCGAGATTTGATAAAATATCTTTAAAAGAAAACTGCTAGAACAAAAAATCCATATAGGAGAAGGTGTATCTTGGTCTACGCCCTATGGGCCGGTTACGGCTCGAAAGGTCAATAGATTATGACATAGTATTTCCTACAATGCGTGTTCGTTAATGTTAGTTTTAAACCTCTTGATGGACTTTATACAGTGAGATAGTATGGATTTATGTTAAAGTAAATATTTGAGGCATAATGGAAATGATTTTGAAATAATTTTTTACTGCATAGGAAAATCCAATTTGTATGTAACAGTAAGTATTTTTATAAACCAGAAAATTATCCTGAATTTTGCAGGACTCAATGATACGCCCATGTTTATTTTGCAGGCCCCTTTCCGAGGATTGAGTTATTTGCGGATCACCATCACTGCACTCTGAACATGTCCATAGATGCTCAGATCCCCTCGTCAGCAAGTCCCGCAGTGTCCCACGACTAGTGACTCCAGTTCTGTGTTGGTTCATATGTCCTGTTATACGCCCACTACACTAAGTTTCTCATTTCTGGCTTTGCCCATCTTAACTCCCATCTCTTTCATCCGAAGGAGTGATGTGGTCTCATGGTTGTTAGATCTGTGCCCTTCCCACACCTCAAAGAGCATTTATGATGTCTGCCGGATCCATTGGTTAACCGTCTTCAATGACAACTAGCCAACCTGTCCGCTCTTTCATTTCCCTGTACTCCCGCATGTCCAGGGACGTAGACAAAGGTGACTCTACGTATTTTTATCTTCTGCAATGACTCTACCCATTGCCTGCGTACAGAGCCCGCCTTCACTTTTCTGATCATGCTTCCCAAGGATGGTTTGTTCCACTCTTTCACACATTTATATGATTGTTCCAGAAGATTTATAGTTTTAAATGCATGCATCATTAAGTCAAAGAATTAATCTTTATTAAGAAGTCTGAGGTATGTTTGTCCCTGTAAGTCTGAACTTTATTACATTCATTTTCTGACAGCACCACTGCTTCTAGATCTGGTTTTGAAGTTATACCTTTCTTTTGTGGACATGGAATAGGGGAGTACTTTCATGGACCTCCAGATATTGTGCATGTCCGTGAGTACATTTCTTTTCAATCAAACCAAAACAGGACTTTCACTTTATAATATAAGAATGTACCTAAATGAATGTTGTCAGGTTCCAGGAAAGAGGATGAAATGAAGACTAGCTTATGGCCACTGTAGTTAGTTGGTTAGACACACTGTTCATCAACCCTCTCCAGAAGCTTTCCATACTGGATTCCAAATTTCTACAGCTTGTCATTTGTTGTGGTCACATGTTAAAAAAGTGTTTTTGAGTTACTTGAACATGGCCATCCTAACATATCATAAGTTTTGACCCTGTTAATTTATCTCTAAGATTGGGGGGGGGGGGGGGGAAGATGCTTGGCAACACCTGGGCTGTAAGTGGTCAGCAGCTCACAGCTACCTACTTGCTTTAGGATCAGCTGCAACAGAAGCTGATCAAAATCCTATTATGCCTTCCCATTTTGGTTCTGGAAACAGTTTAAACTTTCTGGCAGTGCAAATAATGAATGAAGATGGAAGGCAACCCCATACTCGTAAATGCTTTGCTGAATTTGAAAGTCACAACTTGCTGTGCAGGCAAAAGTGGCTGAAAGTTGTCAGCAACCCACAGCTGATGACTTGCGCCAGGATCAGTGAACCAGACCATCCAGACCCTGCTCCACCTCTCCGCGGTGCCTCTCTTCTTCTACCTTTTAGCTCCCAGTGGAGCATAGGTCTTCAACAAACACTTTCCAAGTCGTTCTGTTTTTTGCAATTCTTTTAAGATCATTCCATGTCTTCCCCATCATCTTCATCTCTGCTTCGATCTGTCTTCTCCAAGAATTCCTTGGTCTTCCTCTTTGTCTTTTCCCCTGGGGATTCCAAAAAAGGGCCTGTTGTGTAATACTCTCAGTTGGCTTCCGTAGTGTGTGTCCTATCCATCGCCATCGTCTTCGCTGTATCTCTTTATCCACTGGTATTTGACCGGTACATTTCCATAATTCCACGTTAGTGACTTTGTCCTCCCATTTCCATCCTTTTATTCTGCGCAAGCATCCATTAATAAAAGTCTGCACCTTCGTGATTGTCAATTTTGTTTTTCTCCATGTTTCACAGCCATATAATAGGACCGACTTAACATTTGAGTTGAAAATTTTTATTTTTGTATTTAGCCTAATTTCTTTGGATTTCCATATGTTTCCCAGTGCAATGAAAGCTCCTCTTGCTTTTGATATCCTTATTTTGGTATCATTTTCTATTCCTCCCTCTTTATCTATATTACTGCCCAGATATATGTAAGATTGTACGTCTAGTAGAGGTATTTCTCCTAGTTTTATTTGGTTATTGCCAACTGTATTAATTCTCATAATGTTGATCTTATCTCTATTTATCGTCAGTCCTTGCTGTTTTGATCTCTCATCAAGTATGCTCATTTTATCCTGCATCTGTTGATGGCTGTGCGATAGGAGAGCTATGTCATCAGCAAAGTCTAAATCATCAAGTTGTTTGGTCAGTGACCACTGGATCCCATTTCTGTTGTTTTGAGTTATTTTCATAATCCAATCAATTGCCAGTAGAAAGAGAAATGGAGACAGAAGGCATCCCTGCCTTACTCCTGTTCTTATTTCAAATGCTTCTGTAAGCTGTCCTTCGTGCACCACACTACATTTCATTCCTTCATACATTGTTTTATCAGGTTAATAAACTTTATGGGGATTCCGTAATGACTCAGCAACTTTCAAAGCATTCTTCTGTTTAAACTATCAAATGCCTTTTCGTAATCTATGAATCCAATATAAAGTGGGGATTTTAGTTCTAAACTTTGTTCAACTATTATACGTAGAGTAGTTATTTGATCAGCACATGATCTGTTCTTCCTAAAACCTGCTTGTTCATCTCTCAAGTGTTTTTCTATAGCCTCTTTTAGTCTCTCCAGAATGATTCTGCTTAATATTTTTCCTGGCACTGATAGTAGCATAATTCCCCTATAATTTGTGCACTCCTGTAAACTTCCTTTCTTTGGTAGTTTGATCATATAACCTTCTGTCCAGTCTTTAGGTATTTCTTCCCTCTCCAAAATTTTATCCATTAGATCATGTAACATCTTGGTAGAGGTGTTAATATCTGTTTTGATGGCTTCCGAAGGAATTTCATCTGGTCCTGTAGCTTTACCATCTTTTAATAGTTTGATGGCTTTCATTGTTTCTTCTTTGCTTGGTTTTCCGCAGTTAACGTGTAACTCTTCTTCTGCTGGTAGTATATCTGGAGGATTATTTGAGCCGGTCTGTTCAAAAGTACTTCAAAATGCTCTTTCCATCTCTCCATTTGTTCCCTTATATTACTAAGCAGATTTCCTTTCTTATCTTTGATAAAGGCGTTGATCTGTTTGTATTTTCCACCTAATTTCTTTGTGCTGTTGTACAGTTCTTTCATATTCCCTTTATTTGCTGCTTCTTCTGCCTCTTTAGCTAATTCATCTATATATTTCCTCTTATCCCTTTTAATGCATCTTCTCACTTTTTGTTCACCTCTGAGTAAGCTTCCTGTGTCTTGGCTTTATTACTTCTTGTTTTGCTTTTATTTATGTCTGCTTTCTTGTTCTTTCTTTCTTTAATTTTATCCAGGGTCTCTGCTGTCATCCATGCCTTATCCTGGCGTTCTCTTTTCCCCAGAGTTTCTTCGCATGTCTCTTTCCATATATTTTTTACCTGTTTCCAATGATCTTCTATATTTATTGTATTTTCTAGTTGTTGGAGGACTTGATATTTGTTTGATATTGTGACTGCGAATTTATCTTTAATTCCTTGTTCTTTAAGAAACCCTACATTGAAATACTTTCTACCCTTATTCGTTGTAGTATACCTTTTTAATTTAATTTTAAGTTTGACTAACAGAAGATGATGATCAGAAGCTACATCTGCCCCTCTATATACTTTTACATCCTATAAGGATGACTTAAACTTACTATTAATACATATGTGATCAATTTGATTTTCCGTTCTATGATCTGGTGACACCCATGTAGCTTTGTGTATTCTTTTATGTTGGAATATTGTTCCTCCTAGGCTCATTTGATTAAGGGCGCAGAAATTCACAAATATCTCTCCATTCTCGTTTATATCTCCAAGTCCATGTTTTCCCATAATCTCTTCGAAGCCTCTGTTGTCTGATCCTACCTTAGCATTTAGGTCTCCCATCAAGATTATAATATCCTTGGCTCGTCTTGCATCTATCTGACATTGTAGCTGTTTATAAAAATCATCTTTAACTGAGTCATCTTTATCATTGGTTGGTGCATAGCATTGTATAATGTGTAATTTTATTTTGTTTTTGGTTCTAAATGTTGCTCTCACCAGTCTTGAGAGGCGGTGCCTCTAGTAACACATTAGCCTGTCTAGTCTGGCCAAGCGAGTAGGGATCAAAGAGGGAAGACAACCCGGTACTCAAAAGTGTCATGCTGAAGTCGGATGTGTTGGGCTGAAAGGTGCAAATATCACAGTTATACTACAAACCACAACACAACGCAGACACTCCCACTTAATGTCCTTTTAAGGGCGGATGATGAAGAAGTACACTCCTATAGTTATCGGGCGTACGCAAGCAAGCACAGCTTGCTGTAAACTATAAAACAACATCCTTTTATGGGTGGATGATAAAGAAGAGTTGTCATTGAATGATTGCAGAAAAAGATTTATAAAATAATAGCTGTGTTAATGTTAGGGATGTTTTCAAGACAAATATAGTAGATCTACACAAGTATTTGACAATTTTACGCCTCTTTTTTTTTTAATATTTCCACATTAATTTTTAAAAATATTCAAAACAGTTGGGGGGAAGGTGGTGTGTGAGTGTGTTAGTATTTTTGTTCTTTTTATGTTACATCTTTTTTCACATGTGCTGAAGTAAAGTATAATAATTCATATAATTATGTAATTACGGAATATTAGTAAAAGTTAACAATGTTCAATATGTTTTTTGTCTCAACAGCCAGTGATTATATGGGGAATGAGTGTATGTCATCAGGCATGACATTCACAATAGGTAATATGCATTTAGTCACAGTTGCTTTATCTGACATTTTTTTCCACCCGTGTATAACATTTATTTTTAAAAATAAATAATGTTACAGTTTTGTCACACTTTGAAGTACAAAGATCTGTTATTGGAAGTGTAAAAATTCAAATAAAGATAGGATGATAAGGACAGTTATAAATGGCAATATTGAATGGGGTGTGCAAGGATAATACGAGATACAGAAAAGCAATAATTAATTTAGTAAATGATCAACTAGAGACAGGAAATTATGTTTAACTTTTAGGTTCACATAGCCGTAAATGGGTTCAGTGATTTTTTTCTTGGAGAGAAACTTTATACAAAAATAATGCCAATGATACAAAAAAATATGGACCTAATACCATATTCCCGATACCCTACACAACATTATGGGGTTCTTTCTTCTTCTTTGTGCAAGGACATCAGGGTTTTGATGTATTATTAAATGAAGGGAGCTACCAAGTGTAGGTTACAGTGGAGTGACATGTTTCATCTACTCGTATGTGTGCTGCCTTTACCATCACCATACCAAAATTGACCAAGAATATATATTATATCATCTTTACATCATCATCATGTGCCGTACCGGTTGGCGTAGGTGATCATGTCCCTCCACAATCTTCTATCTACAGTGCATCGTATCAGTTCTGTTGTTGACTGTTTTCCATGCCATGACACCAAGCTATCCAGTATTTTCTCCCTTTGTCACCCGCGATCTCTCTTTCCTTTTATTTTTTATTTTGCCAGTTGTAACCAAGTATTCCAACTTTCAGGGAGCCGCGATAGCTCAGTGGTTAGTGAACTGGACTGCAAAGGACAAGGGGTAGGGTTCGATCCCAACCGACGGCTTCCGGGTTCACCCAGCCTTTAATGGGTACCAGATTTTTTTCTGGGAAAGTGAAGCGGCACGGGCGTAATACCGACCACATTACCCCAACAATCATGTGCCGAAGGTCTGAAAAATTTATGGTCACTAACACCATATTCCCTATACGCCACTTGGCGTGACGGGGGTACTTTACTTTTTTTTTATTCCAACTTTCCTCTTCTCATGATGTGCCTGAAAAATGTTGATTGCTTCTTTCTGATGTTTTTAAGAGCTCCCTTTTTGTGTTGGCCTCTTTGAGAACTTATCTTACATGGTGGTCTCAAAAATATGCTACCAAGCATGGCCAAGAAAGTAGCTTTCAAATGGGGAGTGCAAACTTGGTCTCAGAATCCCCATGATGAAGTCAAGTGCATCTGGTTGAAATTGAGATGTCACAGGTTAACTGTATAATGCAAGATAATGCAACAAAATGTATGTAAAATGTATAGAAGATTGACTTTAGATATTTTTATTCTTGCATTGTTCATTGTTATTTTGAGTGTACAACACAGTGCTGCAAGGTCTCTGTTAATTTTAACACATAATTACCATTTTTATGCCATAAACCATTTTTAGTCTCATATATGTTAACAACATCTACATTTCAGAGCCAATACTTTGTGATGGTTCACCAGAGTTCAGAATCCTAAATGATGGCTGGACAGTGGTCACAGTTGATAACAGTAATTCTGCTCAATTTGAGCATACAATTTTGATTACTGATAGTGGATGTGAGATTCTAACAGTTTAAGTGTGAACAATGGTTATTCAGGCTCTAAATCTACTTGCAAGACTACATTTAAATTCTCTTCTTAATTCTAAGGCAGGTCTGTACTTCTGCATAATGTTCTTCACCAGATTGTTTTTGATTTAGGTATTTTATATCAATAGACCCCACCTCTGTAGAGACTGTGGTGATCCTCACCTCATTAGCCAGTCTGTTTTACTGTAGACTGTTATCAGAGAGCCCAACTTTGAGGTGAAGTGTAGTCTTTATCTACTGTGGATCACTGACCATGATGTAGCGACTGAACGTCACATGACTTATGCTTATCTCTGTGTTTCTAAATAAGTATTTATTTATTTGCTCTTAGCAGAGCTGCAAATCAAATTTATTTTCTCATGTGCATCAAGATCTTGTGTAAGGTCTAATGTCAGAGTTGAAAATAGTAAGACATAATAAGTTTGAGATGCATGACAGGTATATTAAGTACTACTTAAGCAAACCAAAGACAGTTTTCCAAATGATGATGTGAAACCACTATCATGTAGTTTCTTCTTCCACACTACCTCAAATCATGACCACATATAATGTAAATAATATGGTCAGTCTAAACACTTCATATATATTCTTTAAACAGTTACATTAATAATGTGACTCGATATAAACGTTTCTAGACTAAGTTGTGAAATATTTATAACTTTCACATGCACAGTCTCTATATAGAATATTAGCATCAAAGTAGCATAATAAATTATTGTTTGTCATTTATATTTGCTCTTTTTTTTTCTTTCCATGAAAATAAAATACACAAACTTTGTCTATTTTACATTCAAAGTGATTAGAAGAAGTTAACATATTTAGATTTTTTTTTTAATTTGTGTTTACAAATAGAATATTGCACCACCTAGAGCTCTCAGATTTTTCAATCCTTGATCTTTTTGTTATGAACTTTGGCAAATAAAATATCATTTGTACGTAAATATTGACTTTAGCTAACAATTTTACTCTCTCAGTATGGTGTCACAAATTTAACCACTACCATGAAATATCACTTTTAAGAATAAGTAGAATGTACAAGTCCTCATGTGGGAAACAACAGGTAGGAGGAAAAGAGGCCGACCCAGAGAGACACTGAGAAGAACATTTATCAGAGAGGCAAAGACAGCAGGAATTGGCTTCCACAATGAGATTGAGATGCTTGCACAGAACAGAGACAAATGGCAGGATTTGATAAATATTTTTTGCAAGGATTGAGACTGCTAGAAAGAAAATTAGAAAAAAAGAGAAAAAGTATCTGGGTCTATGCGCTATGGGCTGGTCATGACTCAAAAGGTCAATAGCTATTAGTAGGCTCAGAACATCTTCATCTATAAATGCAAAATTTACAAGATTATAACTAAAGTATTATATATTAGGAGCCGCGATAGCTCAGTGGTTAGTGTACTGGACTACAAAGGACAAGAGGTAGGGTTCGATCCCAACCGACGGCTTCCAGCGCACGCTTGAGAACCTTTGGCAGCTCAAAATAAAAGAGTTGGCCAGATATCTCCACTGCATGGGCAGAAATGAATATATAAATGTATCTAATTACCTATCAAATTTCAAGACCTTCTCTTATTCTATGTAGTTCATGTTTCAGAGCTGAAACCAATTTCTGTGCTTTTACTTATGTGGTCGTGGTGCTATATGCTAGGAAAGGTGAGCACATTGGAGTTGCCCGAAGTGCAATGAAGATGTGATTTGTTGACTAAACTAAACATCATCATCATCATCAAGTACCCCATACCTGCTGGCATAGGTGATCATGTCTCTCCACAATTTTCGATCTTGACAGTTATTTATTATTTCTGTTGTTGACCTTCTTCTAAGCCATTCTCTTAAGCTGTCTGGTATCTTTTCTCTTTGCTTCCCTCTATCTCCTCATCCCTCAATATTCCCAGTTTTTACAATATATTCCAACTGTTACATTCTCATTTACATGGCCAAAAAAATGATGATTGCTTCTTCTTAATATTGAATATTAGATATCTCTTTGCTTTGGCCTCTTTCAGAATGTTTTCATTATTCTTCTTAGCTGCCCATGGTATTCTCAACATTCTTCTGTAAAACCACATTTCTACAGCCTCCAGTGCTTTTCTTGTCTGTTGTCCTATTGTCCATGATTCATATCCATATGTTAAAGCTGGCTCTACATAACATTTAAGAACTCTTTTTCTTGTTTCTATTGTCAAAAAACCATAAGAACTGGAAACCAATTGGGAATGTTTCAACAAATAAAACAGGGTGTTAGACAAGGTTGTGTGCTGTCACCAGATTTGTTTAATATTTATAGTGAGATTATTTTAAGATCCATAAGGGACATGCCTGGAATAACAATTGGAGGTCATAATATAAACAATCTAAGGTATGCTGATGATACAGTATTAATCGCTAAGAGTGAAAATGAGTTACAAGAAATGTTGGACATTATAGTGAAGGAAAGCAAAAATAAAGAACTCAGCCTTAATAGCAAAAAGAAAGAGGTAATGGTAACAACAAAGAAAAAGACATCAGCTCAGTGCAAAATAAAGACAAGTGGAATAATATTAAAACAGGTAAATGAATTTAAATATTTGGGAACTTTATTAACCTCAGACGGAAGATGTACAAAAAGGTGAGATGTAGAATAGCTCAGGCAAAAGCAATTTCCAAAAAATGAGGAAGATACTAAGCAATCCATTTTTGATTTTGATTTTTTGAAGTGGCCTGACTGAACAAAGAGGATACATCGCCAAGCTGGTTCTCCATTCCTTGAATGAAGAGCGAGTAGTATAGTGGAACAATTGTGTATAATTTGATTGATGAGTCTAAAGGATGGACAAAGGCTCTGATCTGAAGTGTTAAGTGAGAAAAGCAGACGTATTTACAATAAACATCTTACAGTTCGACCTTTTCGCAATAAATGGTAGCATAATTCCAGAACTCAGATACGTTGATGACACAGTACTGCTATTAAACAGTGCAATAGACCATCTAAGGGCAGAATCCCCCTACAGAAAAGACAATCTGCTGCCTTGCAGGAAGATTGGGGACAATCAAAGGCTAAGGAAAGCGAACCTGAATAAAATGCTGGCTGAAATCGGATGCACTGGGCCACTGGCGCAGAACACAGTGCAACGTATTAACGGGTGTTCAGTCAGAGTAGATCTGGCAGACTCTAAATGTGATGTTCTGTCTGTGGGGGCGATCAACACACTTAACCTGACAGCTGACTTCATGTGGGAGTCTGGAATCCTACTCTGATTGAGTCCTGATCGCAGAGAGAGAGAGAGAAACAGTGCAAAAGGATTAGAAGAGATCACTCTGTGTGTGGTGTGGGTGGGTGGGTGTGTGTGTGTGTTTTTTTTTCCGTTTGCCAGCTTTTACCTCTGACGAAGTCCCTAAAGACTAGAAACTGAATTTCGCGTGTTAATCCATTTTCTCTGGCAGCCGTGTACACAGGGGTCCCTCGCCGCACAGGCAGATAACTCCGACTTCGGAGTTACTCATATTTTTTCCGTCGATGAGTAATTGACGTTTCAAGCTGGACCTCGTTGTTGAGACCAAGGGCGGTTGCCGTAGAGAGAAATCATAAATAAATATTCCAACGATGTAGTCGGGATTTTAACCCACAACCTCTCTGTCTCGTGCCCGGCGTCTTGCCTCAAGACCAACCAGTCCCCCATAGTGTGTTTAAAACACAGTGAAGAGCAAAACCTTTATTTAAACATATAGAAAGCTAAGATAATGCCCACGGACAAAACAAAAAAAACCAACCAAAATCATCAACAGTAAGAACTTGAAATTGTAATAAACTATGAATATCCGGGATCTGTAGAAATTAACAATGGAGACTGCCAGAAAAAGATCAATAGAAGATTACCTATAACAACACAAAAATTAAATGCCGTGAAGAACATCTGACACAATACCTGTAATGCATTAATACAAAAGGTACCGAGGACATGCATCTTCCCTATCATGTATTATCAACCAACAAAGAACTGGAGTTGTCAGTCGCTGGACACTGCAGGACTTGCTGAGGATGGGATCTGAGCACCAATGAACATGTTTGGAGTGCAATGATGACGACCCGCAAATAACTTAATGTATCTTCCCTATAGCAACATATGGTTGTGAACCATGGACAATCTTGCAAACCGCAAGGAAGCAAATCAATTCATACGAAATAAAATCTACAGAAAAGGTACACCAGTGATGTTTTGGAACTCACCTTTAGCTCAGAAAATATTGAGCATGTATCTCAGCGAAGACGATTCTCAAATTATTGTATTCAAGCACTTCGCCAAACTGTTTTATTCGCTCCCTCACTCTCCCTCTCCCCCTCCCCCAATATTTATTCTACAATGTTGAAGCATGCAGAAGACAGATGTGTCAGGGCAAAAGGCGAGGTTTGCCGTAAACTAACGACACTACACATTTTTCTTCCTCTTCAATGATCAGCTATTGCTATGCATTTGGACCAGCGTGGGACACAAATAAGACGGTATGTTTGAGATCATCACTGGTTTTCCATAACTTGTCATGGAGGATTGTGTTCGTGGGTCATATTTGTGTTCTTAGGGTGTTTAGAGTGATGGAGTCCTGTAGGATATGTTTTGGAGTTTGTCTGGATGTTCCTGTGTTGAGAGTGATGGAGTCCTGTAGTGTATGTTGTGGAGTTTGTCTGGATGTTCCTGTGTTGAGAGTGATGCAATCCTGTGGGATATGTTCTGGAGTTTGTCTGGATGTTCCTGTGTTGAGAGTGCTGGAGTCCTGTAGTGTATGCTGTGGAGTTTGTCTGGATGTTCCTATGTTGAGAGTGATGCAATCCTGTGGGATATGTTGTGGAGTTTGTCTGGATGCTCCTGTATTGAGAGTGCTGGAGTCCTGTAGTGTATGTTGTGTAGTTTGTGTGGATGCTCCCGTGTTGAGAGTGATGGAGTCCTGTAGTATATGTTCTGGAGTTTATCTGGATGTTCCTGTGTTGAGAGTGCTAGAGTCCTGTAGTGCATGCTATGGAGTTTGTCTGGATGTTCCTGTGTTGAGAGTGATGCAATCCTGTAGGATATGTTCTGGAGTTTGTCTGGATGCTCCTGTGTTGAGAGTCCTGTAGTGTATGTTGTGGAGTTTGCCTGGATGCTCCTGTATTGAGAGTGCTGGAGTCCTGTAGTGTATGCCGTGGAGTTTGTCTGGATGCTCCCGTGTTGAGAGTGATGGAGTCCTGTAGTATATGTTCTGGAGTTGTCTGGATGCTCTTGTATTGAGAATGCTAGAGTCCTGAATTGTATACCGTGGAGTCTGTCTGGTTGCTTCTGTCACATGTTGCAAAGTCACCGAGTCCTTTCTTGTTTATGAGTGCACTGAGGCCACAGTGACCTGTTGTAAGACTGAATATCTTGGTCTGCTCATGTCTGCTGAGTTTGTTAAGCTGCCATGTTCGGGCTCATATTTTCCATTTAACTTTCTCCATTCTGCTTTCCTAGCTTGTTTCAAGAGTGTTTGTATTTCTTTGTGGCTATTTTTTGCTTTCGATCCCATCTGCCCTGGATCGATGTGGAATGTAATGACGGTTCTTGAGAATAAGAAATCTCAAATCACAGTTTCATGAATCAAGTGCTTCAAAAATATTGCGTGTACCTGACACTATATGCAACAGAAATACTGCAAATACTATATATTTTTGTTTCCTTACTTAGAGTCAACGAGAGGGAGATTTTTTTGAGAGAAAGGAAAAGGTAATAAAGAGAAGAAGAAAGGTAATGAAGAGAATAAAAGGAGGAGCAACTATGGAAATGTGAAAGCTAGGACACAACACGTTGCTGTGTTCATTCGGCAAGATCATCGACAATGGTACCATGTTGGCTTACAATTGCGCTCGCAATGTCGCAAACGCTGCGTCCTCGATGTACACTGGGACACCCCAAGCTAACAGAAATATTTTTCTGAATTTCCGTTATCACGTGATATACTTCCACTCGATTAAAAGAATCACTCAGTGTTTCCATTTCAAAGAAATGTGTTATTTTTTTGTTTTTTTTTAATGGCAATAGGAACTCGGCCTGCCATTCTACTACGCCTGCTCAGTCAGCCCTGTCATTCTGCTGGAAGTTACACTATGTGTGAATACCCATTTAACATCCATGTAAGGGCGGACGATAAAAAAGAGCAGGCGTAATGTGAACACTATATAAGAAGGAGTGTTGAAGGGACCGTACGTGGGAGTCTTCTAGCGGCATAATTCTCGTCGCGTATACCATCTATTAAGGGAAAGAATCTCTAAATCCGCCGCATATAATATAAAACGTTATTTAATAATAAACATAGCAATATATAGGTCTACCGCCTATATGAAGATTAAGTGTTCACATAATGCTGTTGCTCTGGAAATAAAAACAGATTGGTTGTTTTAAACATTAATATATATATATATATATATATATATATATATATATAAATATATATATATGGAAATGAGTTGCACTTCATTCACATTTGGTAATAACAGTTAAACATCACATTACAAAGGGTTGGCTATTCTTGCAAAGGAACGGATTTATTACATATACTGATTTTTCCTGTCATCGGTAATATCCGCTGTTACAACATACGTTTATAAGTTAGCCTGTATTGTAGCTAACTTTATCAAATGACTTGAGATGTGACACTGTACTCATTGGCATACACACAAATCATTGACGCATAAAAGAAGCTGTTAACATAACCAATGTTACGAGGTGTAACTCAAACAGCATGCATGAAAAGTGTTCCTTGTTGCAGTTTCCTCATATTCCAAGTCCGGCTTGTTGCAGGAGCTACTGAGTTTTAAGTGCTCTGTGCACACCGTGAGCTGTGTGTCTCATCCGTTTTGATCATGTTTCGATATACCACTTGCTTTCGATGAATGATGATATCGTATGACAGGGAACAGTTGACTGTGTTCACTTTCAGCGCGGTTTCGCCTTATGTCTTTTGGTGTGTGCTGAGACTGCTATGATGGGGACTACAGTTACCTTTCTTTGTTTGGGAGATGAGATTCGGACGATTCCGCTGGCACGGGCGGTTGAGCAATTATGGATTTTAATTCGTTTGCAGTGATACCGGGGCCTTCCATAACCAAATGAATATATACATAGTAAGCCGGTGATAGTTTGGGGAATTAACACAATTATACCTAACATCATTACAGTTATTATTAGTTATAAGTTATGCACACTCTTAGTTGTCTTTTAAGGAAACCTGGCAGTCTATTGGTTAGTTCAGAGTGTGCTGAAGTTGTTCATTGACTATGTGGCTCTTTTCGTCTTGTCTGACGGTCTAGTGGAGGCTATTGTGTATTTTTTTTAGGTTTTGTTTGTGTCGACAGCTTCTCTCGTGGCTAATTCTATCAATGTTTGACAAACATACACGGCCACAGAATGAACAAGTCAGGCTCACTGATCCACAGGGTTTTCCATACTTTTTCATGAGTCTTTTCTCATCTAAGTTTTGCCTTAGCACAGTCTCAAATGATGTTATACCATTCCTTATACATGCTCTCCATGATGTGCGATCACTTGCCAGATGTTCCCAGTCATCTTCACAGATGGTGAAGTTATTCAGAGATGATTTACAGATATCTCTACATTTCAGGTTAGGTCTGCCGATTTGTCTTTTTCCGTGTGTTAGTTCACCATATAGTATTTGCCTGGGGATGCGTTTTTCTGTCATTGACTATACCATAGGGTGACCATTTTTTTTCCCCATTGTTTTCGTGGACATTTATCATATTTTTTACATTTCAGAGGATTTTTTTTGCTTATTTCTGAGACTGTCCACAAAATCGGGGACGAACGATAATATATGTGTGTGTGTGTGTGTGTGTGTGTGTGTGTGTGTGTGTGTGTGTGTGTGTGTGTGTGTGTGTGTGTGTGTGTGTGTGTGTGTGTGTGTGTGTGTGTGTGTATGTGTGTGTGTGTATGTGTGTGTGTGTGTGTGTGTGTGTGTGTGTGTTGTGTGGTGTGTGTGTGTGTGTGTGTGTGTGTGTGTGTGTGTGTGTGTGTGTGGTGTGTGTGTGTGTGTGTGTGTGTGTGTTGTGTGTTTATTTTATATATACTTATAATATGTGTGGGTGGGTGTGACTGTGTGTGCGCAAGAAATTTTGTTGATGCAAAAAAAAAAAAAGATAACTTTAAATTTCATAATAACTGTGTTTATTTGCTGTTTGATTTTATTTTTGTTAATATTCACGGTACTTATGCGATACACGCACTTAATGAAATTACAATAGCTAGTTTTGTTTCTCAATAACAAAAAAAAAAGTTTAAAATAAAAAAAAATGCAACATATAGACATCAATTGCAATATTAAAGTAATGTTTACAGTACCTTATTTCTACTGAAGAGGTTGTTGCCTCGGCGTGGTACTTGTTTTTTGAGTGTATCTTTCTCAAGAACTCATGATGATTTAAAACAAGTTTTTCACTGAAGCTTTCACGCGATAAATTATTATTTTTATAATGTTAGTTTTTACTGTTAACATGGCTTGCACCGTGCTCACATTAATCCGTGATTTCTCTTCGGACTAGACGTAGTTCATTTGAGAAAATAGCCTTTCTACGGATGCATTACTGCCAGGTAAGCACATAAAAAATTCAAGAATTCTCTTCACATTAGCATGTGGTACATTATTTTCTTTCAAATACCTGAGTACTTCATTCCATTTTCTACATGGGGGCTTGTTACTGAACCACTCACGTTCTTTTTGCAACAGATGGTCTCGCAAATAAGTAATTCATCAAAGAGCTCATCACGATTGACGTTTACAACTTCATGACATTTTGAAGATATTTGTTCTACTGCATTCTCAAAATGTTTCATTTCAGGCACATTATCCAAGAGAAGGCAGCTCAGTTGTGACAAGTCCTCATTGTGCTTGTTCCAAGACTGCAAGTAATGTACAGCAGTATTATAGAATTCTTTACTTATTTGGAAAATACCTTTCCATTTGGATGTCACCACTTTCTACTAAATCAGTTAGCAAACTCTTTACCATGTGTGGGATGAAATTTCATCGCGCCGAGTTTCTAATTTTATAATGAGATTGTTCACAGCTAGTGCTGATTCTGTTGCACTCTTGTCGTCGCCTTCAATCGCCTTAATTGTTTCATGGTAGAGTGATGCGGGAGAATGAGCAAAGCTGAGCCAAAGCTCTGATTCACTGTTTTCAAAGAATTGTTTCAATATTGTATGACAGTGTGTTTCTGACAAGAAGAAAGATCTCAGTGATTGATACAGTTTCAATATTCTTTCCAAGGCTGGAAGTAATGACAACCACCTTATATTCGAATAACCTAATATTTGCTTAAACTCCTGTCCAGCAAATTCACAGAAGTCTTTTAGGCGTTCTACACGAACCGTGTAAATGTGAAAGTATCCAAATATTTGTGTTACAATCACTTCATATCCATAGGCATGGAATCAAACGCTGTTTTTGCACAATTGTGAATTATGTGTGCGTTGCAATCAAGACCCATCATGTGTCTGTTTAACTTGGACTTTATTTTAGTTATGACATTATCTCTCCCTTTCCTCAACAAGCCTCCAAAGTTTGTATTTGTATTGTCTGCTGAAAGTCCAACAATCTTTTTGTTTAAGTCAAAATTATCAATTGCTTCCAACAATTGTTCAGATATTATGTCGGACGTTTCTCCTAGGATATCTATGGAAGTAATCACTTTAGTCTTTGGGAGAGAGAGAGATGTCTGCTTTTTAAAAAAAAATTAAACCCATCCCAATAGAAGTCAGTGCCTGGAATAGAAGTGACGTAGCACCGCGCTTCAAGAGTTCAAAGAGCTATCTCCGACACAACGCGTCCAAGTCTTCTCTTTTATCTTCCTGCTAATGCCGCTCAGTCTGGGGTAAAGAAACACAAAGTAACGTCGTGAGTCCTAGTGATTATTTTAAAAGAAGGCCGATTCCGTGTATGAACATTTATTTATTCGCTGAAATCGGGGACAAATTTCTTTCGGGGACAACTTCTACACTTCGGGGACTTTCCCCGAAAATCAGGGACGAATGGTTCTCCCTACTATACAAGCACACAATAGACCTATTCCAATGGCTACATAGGCGATTTCCCCGCCATTTTTGATTACCGAACACTCCGACATCAATTTCAGTTTTAGTTCGCGTATTCTTTTAATGTATGCAAGCCATTACGACAGCATGCATGTGTGTTTTTGTGATATGTTTTCAGCCTCCTATTAGGTGCATACTAAAAATAAAAGATACAGTCTCCCGTATGTACACCTAATCTCACATGTTGCATTTTGAGTTGTGTGTGTGTGTGTTTTTTTCACGTGTGCGTCTAGTGTGCCATTTTGAAGGCAACACTACGACCAGATAGAACATTCCTGTGTTGTCACATGACAGTTACACATGTCAGGTAGGATTTTGAGAGCCAAATGTATAATTTGTTGTAAACGTTTTTCCTTCTGTAAGTTTAAATGAATTGCTTATTTTATTGATAATCAAAACTTAATGCTCGAGTATTATATATAGATTGCAATACATGTATCACATAGAGGCACACCATTACGTTTATGAAAAATGGAAGACAAATAAGTTTCCTAGTTCACTCGCTTTAACAGTAAAAAGCATAAGGTGGCTTCCTGTATTTAAGTTTCTGGAAAGTACCTTCACAAGAGAAGAAAGACCTTAAAAAAAATCTGAATCAAGATTACTGACTGCCAAAGTAGTGAATCATCACCTTTTACCAGCATTCAAACTATTGACATAAAAATGGCAACAAAATAACAATCGATAAATGAAATTTTGTCTATAATATCCAAACATCCCTTATAGATATAAACTTCAATGAATGATCACTAAAATTATTTAATGAAAAACAGTTAATATTATTTTTTAAAAATGTAGAATGAGAATTGCTGAAACATGGACATTAAAAAAGAAAATATAGCAGAAAACTGAAGCCTTTGAAATATGGATCTATGTAAACAAAAATGGGGAGAATTGTGTGGAAGGAAAAGTAAACAAACATGGAAGTTCTGAATTAATTGAAAATCACAATTAAAAAAAGAAAACTGAAATTTTCGGGACATGCGAAGAGATACAATCATTTGGAAGGGAAGGTACTAGGTAGACGAGACATTGACAGAACTAGACTAAGGTGGGCTAATAATATCAAAAGATAGGTAAGCCTATGACAACATTCACCATCATGACAAGATATTAAAGTAAAATGACGCTCCATGGTGGCCAACCTTCGATGTGGAGACGGCTCCCATGAATGAGATTTGATGATTTTCATAAGATTGTTGGAACCACGTCAAACACTGTTTCATTTCAATGAGAAGCATAACCATTTGCCACGTATTATTAATACACTTTATACATACATATATATGATATGTATGTGTGTGTGTCCTTTTTTTAAACATTAAACTTTATGATACATTTTTTTTTAAAATTACGGAAACTTCTTTTGAGTGATTTATATTTGAATTGCGTTCCATAAATATAATGTATATGAACTGAATTAATTTAAAGTACCTGGCTAATGAGTCCAACCGTCAAAAATGGCGAAGCGTTACCTGTTCTCCAAATAGGAAAAAATTGAACATTATGTTTGTAATATTGCAAATACATCACGTATCTGTGATGCAATAGCATTTTATTACATGAATTTTATTTTCCATCAAACATTTTCGGTAAGCAGATCAATGTATCAAGTGTTATTCACCATCCAAATAAGCGAATAGTAAAACAAATTAGAAAAAAAAGGAATTGTATTCACGGTATTGTGTCTGCGGACGCATGTCCGATGTCGCCAAATCGAAAGCATGAGATTTCGGAAATCATCGTATATATTTAAGATTTCATTTGTTTGATTTTCATTATTTTATTTCTACCATATTGTAGTTCGTAAGTTCCTAAGCAATTTCGACGTATTTTATTTTATTAGGTTTAGTTTTAGATCAGTAATGATTATATAATAATTATAATACGATTGTAAGTCAGTAAATGAGTAAAGGAAAGGCAAAGGGGTAAAGTAAAGTAAAGTCAAATCAATTTATCAAAGTAGTGACAGTACTGACAGCTGGTACAACACTACTTGTAGGTAGTTAGTGTGAGTGACCAGGACCAGTAATTATAATATAATAGTATTTAACTCTTTCAGGACCAGAACAGTGAGAACAGGAACACAAACAGGAATTTTCAGATTTGGACCTTGATTTTTTTTCCTGTTTCCATAAATTTTACCATATACCTTTTTCATTTGACTACTTCACACAGTAATTAAGATAAATGTGGCATGTGTTATATATCACTGGAAAGGGAAATGGATACAGAAAATGAAAATAGCAATATATTTCAGATATGTCATTATTTAAAGGAATAGTTATATTTTAAAAAAAAAGAAATATTCAAGGTAGATAATTTTAAATTTAAAATATTGTATTTCACTTACCCATTTCCATCCAGATATGTGTTGATATCCATTTGTCTTGAAATATTACACAACATAATCCATATTCCTCGAAAATACAGTTTATTTGATGAATTTATGTCCACAAATAACAAAATTATGCACATTTTTATAAATGATCCCAGAATAAAAAAATTTCAAATTTTTTTTACATCACAACAATATTATTTACAAGTTAAGTTTGTTATTTTTATTGACACATATGTAGTTATTGTGTGTGATATTCCCTAAAGCATGTTTTAGCTCACAGATGTGGCTTATCCGGACAACCTGTACAATAATAGCTGCTTCGTTTTCTTACTTTCCGCTGCTCTGAACAATGAACACACTGCAGGTCTTTCCCATCAAAATCAATGAGATGGATGGCACCCTGATATCTCTGCGGCTTCGTGTTCCATTTTTTCCCCGGTTTGAATAAATCAACTTGAAGAAGGTTGTTAGGAATAGGTGTCTCTGCTCCTACTATGCTACACAAATCATAAATAAGCAGCTCCTTGAAATCTGCAAAAGGCATAGGCTTTTCGGTGTTAGGGCAGCTCAAGTTATATAAAATATGAGCATTGAGTTGTGTGATCTCAATTATCCACATAAATATTTTCTTCCACCACTTGACTGTCTTCCTTGTGTGGTTCCCATAATATGAGATCATCTGGTCTACTCTGTCACATCCATTCATTGAGTGGTTGTAGCTATGGATGGGTGATGGCTTCCTGACTTGACTCCTACCTTCATTTCTGATCTCAAATGTGACACTTCCATGTGTTGTCACCAATTGGCAGGGCTTTTTGGATTTTTTATTCCTCCAGCTGACACACATAACTTGCTCCTCATAATTGATGAACCACTTTGCCTCATTCACTGATATTTTTTAATTTTTGACTTCTGCTGGAAATCCGCGTCTGTTTGAATTTAGCGTTCCAGTGTAGTTGTGATTTTTCTGCCGCAGAAATTGAACAAGTGGCAGGGAAGTATAATACCGGTCAGCAAACAAATGATGATGATCTGTGATGCCTTCCAGTAACTTGTCGAAAACTTTGACAGCATGTGAAGAATGTGGGTCTGTTTCAGGCCTGTAAGCTGTGTCCGTACCAAAATATACCAGGAGGTTGAAAACGTATCCGGTGATTGAGTCGCAAAGTCCGTATGATTTGATATGATATTTTTTTGGCTTACTGGCATTGTACTGCTTGTACTTAAATCTTCCCTTGTAGCCTATAACCATCTCATCAATGCAGATATTTTCAAACGGATAAAACTCTTCTTGAAATTTTTTGATCAATGAATTGATGAACGGCTCAATTTTACATTTTCCAGCCGCATCAGGACCAGCCGCATGAAGCATAGATTGATAAATGAGTAAAAATCTTGTCCGACTAAACATGCACCTAAACCAAGGACTACTTTTAAATGATTGAATGGACCAGTAATTCTTTATAGAAATTTTTGCATTCATTCCCATGGCAATCAGGACTGCCAGAAACTGAAAAAAAGTATTACGGTCCAGCGGTGTCCATTTAGTAAAACTGGAATACCTGCGTGCATGAGTACTCAATTCCATTTTTTGCTGAGCATAACTGTTGATATTTTGAATAAGACTGTCAACAATTGTGTCAGTCAACAGGCTCAGAAAATACTTGGAAGGTGAAGCATTTTCTGGAAGATCTAACTTACATCCAGAATTTATATTTTGGAAGCTAGATTTTCCTATGGTATCGCCATCTCTGGCTTCATGCCACCCATCAGCAGGCTTCCTAGCCACATCTGTCCTGTCAGCTTTGGCAGACAGAATAGTATCAGTTTCATCGTCAGAATCACTGCCACTAAATTCCTCTGAGTCACGGATAGTGCTGGACTGGAGGCATCGGCCAGCTAAACCTAAATAAGAGTTAGCGAGTCTTGGTTTCTTGCCACTCGACTTACCACTACGATTATCATGACTATCACCACAAAAACTCTCGTCTGAATCTGAATAGTCCATTTCTGATTCACTAAATAACAATGTTTCGAACATAGATCTCGCTTGTTCTGCACTATATCGTTTTGGGCGAGATGTACTGCAAGAACTACCAGCAGTGGGCGTGGCCATTTTGTGATAGAAATTTCAGAAAAATAAACAATGAATATAAATGAATAATTTTTAAAGAATCAATCGTCCAAACACGCTGGTCCGTACCGGAAGTTCAAGGAAAATAACTCTCACGACCGGAAATCAAGTATTGGTTGAAACAAAAACGAAATTCGGTGAAAACGAAACAAATATTCAGCTACATCCAAAATGTCCGACATATCGGTGTTGTCCAAACGGATAACGCCGAGGACTCGGCATCGGACCTGAAAGAGTTAATAGTCTAGTGAATAGCTAGTCCGTTCCAAAACTCGTGCCCTTCTGCTTTTGAAAATGCTATACTATAACTATAACTATATAACTGTATAACTTAATAACTGTTTGGTTTTAATTGTTGAAATTTTGTATGCAAACTGTTTGTGTTTAATGAATGTCAGGATGTTAATATTGTTAACATAAAATCATAAAAGAAAATATTTAATTGGAAACAAATACTTCAAATAGAATCTATTTCATTTGTCATATATAGAATGTCATCAATTTTATTGTCTTAATAATGTCTATTTGTCTTATTTGCAGAAACAAATACAAATTAATAAAATATTATACATCAGTGATTGATATAATAATTATATTGTATAATATTACTAATATTAGTAACTAGTCAAATCGAAAATTTAGTTTTTACTGGTCAACATTACACGCGTAATAAAAAAAAAATTTGCACGGATTAAGGGATTTCTCGCATGGTCATGGTGGTCAGTATCCATTATATGAAAACTTCCTGCAGGTTCTTAGTCTTATGTTCTACTTCATTTCAAAAGTGTAGAAAAACTTCTCCTGACTGGGTACCTTTTTAATTTACAATGACTAATGAGTCTAAAGATGAAATTCATTACTCAAACTATCGCACTGAAACTGAAGTAGATTTATAAATTTTTTTACACAACAGAGAGTGTACATCTTGTTTGTTATCAAACAATGAGAAGAAGAGAACAATGCATATTTTGTGGTTAAATAAACAGTCATCATCACTGCGTCCAAGAATATGGATATTTATATTCAAAGAATACAAAAAAGAAAGGAAGTATTAGATGTTCTTGATAGAGAACTTATACAAGTAAAGAAGTTTGCTCTGAATGAAACTGACACTAACGAAGTTGAAAATCTGAGAATGAACAGTAGCATTGAAGTTTCAAAATGCGCATGAAGGAGAACTGAGGAGCACCTTCAGAAAGTATGGTGGCGGAAGAAACATTATTTGTGAAAAGCTACATATCCAAAATACAATCATGCACTCAAACTTCCTTCAAATATCTCTGAAACCCCTCACCCTGGACGGATAACCATGATTTTTTTGCATGTGTTCTTATTATCCATGATGTTACAAATGTACAATTTAAAATAATGTAGGTAATAAGTAAAAAAAGTAAAGAGCCCCGGTCACGCCAAGTAGTGTATAGGGAATATGGTGTTAGTAACCATAAATTTTACAGACCATCAGCACATGATTTTTGGGACAATGTGGTCGATATTACGCAATGTAGGTAATGCAGTTTACTTAATGAGGCTGCTTCCTTTGATCTTTGTCAATACAGCAATTTTTGCGCCCCTAAAAAATAGAATTGACAGTAGTAAGCTTAACATTTTTGGATAGTCCATTACGATATCAAAATTTGGGCAAACTGTCACAAATGTTTGAAATATTACAGAGTAATATGCGTTGGTTTCATCTTGTATGATTTTTATGAAACAGTTATCAATGCCAGAATAAATCAAGTGAGTGAGTGGCTAAAGTAGAAATGATAATGAATGTTTCTTATGCTGAACAAATTAAGATTAGCTATATTCAGTATGGAAGTCATATCTTTTTGGAACGGCACTGAAAAGGACCTGTTTTACAATTTGATGTGAACATGCTTGCAAGCAAATTTATTTTGTGGCAGACTTTTTCAGAGTAATGATTCTCATTCAGAATCGAATCAGATGAGTCTAACATAACAGGTTGATTTGTGCTTTTGGCTGAACAGAACCACAAACCATCCTTCTTCCTATATTTCTCTTCTTCACGTAGGACATGCTCCTCACATTTTGCACAGTAATCTTTGTCTATCATTTAGAGGGTGTGATCAGTAAATGTCTTAACATCGCATAATTTGGTTTTATTTTCATCTGCTACATGTCTTTCGACTTTTGCCCAAACTAGTTCAGTTGGATTTAAGTGTGAATGGTAAGGTGGTAATCTAAAACATCTATGACCATGATCTTGTTTTAATTTGTATGAAATATTTTTGTCAGTTGTGTCTGCTTTACAATGGAAAGCAATTTAGGTTTCAGGTACATGATGTTAAATGGTACATGTTCCTGTGTGAGCCACATCTTTATTTCATCTTTTGTACTCAATGATGTAGGGACTTTATTTTCTTGTGCAACTACATTGTGGTATGATGCATTGTCCTTTATTAAACAAGAGGTAATCTCTACATAACTTTCGATCTCGACAGTTATCATTTCTGTTGTTGACCTTTCTACCAAGCCATTCTCTTAAGCTGTCTTGTATCTTTTCTCTTTGCTTCCCTCTATTTCTTCGTCCTTCAGTTTTTCTTGTTGTCACAATATATTTCAGGTGTTCCCTTCTCATTACATGGCCAAAAAATGATGGTTTCTTCTTAATATTGAATATTAGTTCTCTTTTTGCTTTGGCCTCTTTCAGGATGTTTTCATTACTCTTCTTAGCTGTCCATGATATTCTCAACATTCTTTATGTTATGTTTCTCAACATAACTTACATGTTATTTACAGATTACTTTCAAAATTCGTGCACTTATATAAAAATGAGTGCTGAATTAAAAAAATATGTTTTGTTAAGACCGGTAAATTAATCACAAAA
The DNA here is from genome assembly GCA_032433765.1 of Megaustenia siamemsis. Classification (NCBI taxonomy): domain Eukaryota; kingdom Metazoa; phylum Mollusca; class Gastropoda; order Stylommatophora; family Ariophantidae; genus Megaustenia; species Megaustenia siamemsis. Next base: position 112,807,035 of record JAVIAB010000051.1, read on the forward strand.
ATTGTGATTGAAGCTGAGCTGTCGGCAGAGACAAGAATCAAGTATAGCGCAAGCATTTGCGAGTGCCTGCCATTACATATCACTTTCACAATTTGCACACCTATGTATAAGTGAGCGCAGAATTTAAAAATCTATGTTTTATCAAGATTGACCTGCATTTTAACTATTTTAATACTGAATAATCACTAAATAACCACAATGCATTAAATCGTGTATTCGGTGTTTATCTCAAAAACTATAAGGCCACCTGGCTAAATATGGATAAATTAAAAAAAAAAAAGATCTCTCGAGCAGACTTCAACTTGAAACTGCTCATATTTATGTAGAATTTTATGCTGAATCTAAAAATGCCAAATAGTTGTATGCAATCAAACTACAAATTAAAATAAGATTTTGTTCAATGGTGTTAAAAAAAACAAGATTTTTTACAGTGATCGGTCGGTAGATTCAAAACTGATTAAACTTCGCCACTATGGGATAGGATATATAACAACAGACATGTTCTATATTTGGCCCTAAATTTTGAAATTTAAAAGTGCCAGATACAAAACAAAGCAATTTGATTTAGATAAAATATTGTAAAGCTTTTCTGCCTCGTTTCGAACAGCAGCCAGGTCATAGCAACGTGAAACGGCCACCATGACGGTTATTGAAAATATCTAAATACAGTTGAAAGTCATAAATTAGATCACTTCTGAATTCAGGTGCTTTTATGTTTTTTAATAAAGTGTGGATATTTAGTTGATGTAACTTTTGTGTATTTTAAGTGTGCTTTCCTGATGAAATATGTCCTAATTTTAGATAAGTGCTAATTAATTTGTGATCGTTAGGACTTGGAAAAGTGGAAAAAAGGGATCATTCTTAAGATTCCTAAAAAGGGCAATCTCAGAGATTGTAGCAACTGGAGAGGCGTGACTTTTTTTGTCACTTGTCTCAAAGTTATTCTGCAAAATCATCATGAATAGAACAAAGGATTCAATAGTAATGCGTGAAGAACAAGCTGGGTTTAGATAAAGAAGAAACTGCCTTGACCACATTTTTACTCTAAGACTTATATTGGAAGAACACATTGAAAACAAAAACCTTTTGTGCTTAACTTCATTGACTTCAAAAAAGCATTTGACAGCATTTATAGAGATTCTTTGTGGACAATTCTGAAGCAATATGGCATACCATCAAAAATCATAAATATTATCAAAGACATGTATGATGGCTACATGTCTTTGATTCATGTCTCTGTTCGTACAGAGGAAGTATTGAGTGAATGTTTCCCAGTAGAAACTAAGGTTAAACAAGGATGTATTTTATCACCCTTGTTATTTGGGGTTGCTTAAACTTCATAATGAAGAAATGCTGCACTGGTAACAAAGACATCAAATGGATACATGGAGACCAGTTGGAAGACCTCAACTTTGCTGATGACATAGTCCTAATCAGCGGTCAGATAAAAACAATGCAGGATAGCATAAAGGAACTATCATCAATAGCCAGCAAAATTTGGTTTGAGATCAGTTATGAAAAGACTAAAATAATGAAAAGTTTAATTCCAACAGATAACAATATAGATGTAAAACAAAATAGTGGAACAGTTTGATCACTTTGCTATCTTGGAACTTACATTGATCGGGAAGAGGATACAAGTAACGAAATTAGAATCAGAATAGCTAAAGCAGCAATGTGTTTCAAAAGATCTATACATGTGCTTCATAGACTACACAAAAATACTGGACAAAGTAAAGCAAGTGGAAATAATAAATATGCTGGAAAAATTAAACATTGAGGGCAAGGATCTGAGAATTATAAAAAAACATGTATCGGCAACGAACAACAGCCATAAGAATTAGCAACCAAACAGGACAGTTCCAATATATAAAATGAGGAGCCAAACAAGTCTATTCTGTCACCGGATTTATTCTATCTTTATAGTGAAAGAGAAGAGCAATGTGGTCCACGCCCACCTCCCTGGAAGAAAAACTATATGGGGCAATCGATTTGCTTAAACAGACAGCTGATTTCATGAGAGAGTCTGGAATCCTACTCTGATTGAGTCTTGATCACAGTGAGAGAGAGAGAAAGATCAATAGTAGATAAAGGAATTAAATCAACGGTCATAACATAAACAACCAGCAATATGTGGATGACGGTCTTAATTTCAGAGATGGAGAATGAATTACTAAAAATGGTAGATATAATAGTGAAAGAAAGCATTAAGAAAGGTCTCAGTCAGAATAGTAAAACAGAAGTAATGGTCATATCCAAGGAACAATCACCACCACCATGAAACATAACAATAAACAGGACAAATCTGAAACAAGCACAGAAAATCAAATACTTGGGCACAATAATATCAAATGGAAGATGCACCACAGAAATAAAAGTAGAATATCTCAGGCCAAAATAGCATTTCAGAAAATGGAAAATGTCTTATGCAATAAGTTTGTGTCAAAAGGTTGTGAGAAAGAGTTCATTAGTGCTATATAGAGTAAATTCTGACCTATGGAAGTTAATCATGATTCAGCTACTTGACAGTAGACAAACAAATGAAAAGACGATTAGAGGCCACAGAGGTAGAATTTCTCTGAAGAAAGTTGAGAATTCCCTCAGCAGCTAAAAAGACCAAGGAGTAAATTCTCGTCCAACACAAAAAGGGAGCTCATAAGAAATATCAGAAAGAAACATTTTTCGGGCACATCTTGAGAAGAGGAAAGTTGGAACACTTGGTTACAAAGGGAAAGAGATATCGTGGATGACAAAGGGAGAAGGTGCTATATAGCTTGGTGTCACAGCATGGAAAACAGTCAACAACAGAATTGATACGATGTACTGTGGATAGAGAATTGTGGAAGGACATGATCGCTTGTGCCAACCGGTATGGCACTTGATGATGGTGGTTAATTGTTATTCCTAGTCTTTGCTACCTCTCTGACTGTTAGAAGTTGGTTAGTGTTATTGCTTGCGTACCTGCTAGTCTCATTGATGTGCATGGTTTGCCAGGGTGGTTGTCATTGTCAAATGATTGGTATCCACTTTATAAGCAGGAAAAACACTCAAGTATTATATTTTCCTAGAAAAGTTCAGTCCCTGAGCTTTATGAACAGCCCCATATATCACTTTTATAACAGCCTGCTATCTCATAATAATGTTAGTTTGTGAAACATAGTTGATTTTATTTTATAATTTGAATTATAACTAATCATGGATACTCTTAAAATAAATTATGTTTATTTTTTCTCCCCAGTCCTTTCCAAAATGCCAGAAGTACAAATGGATGTGGCTGTAGCCAACAGATTCATATCAAGTCTTAGCAAATCTCTTCAAGCGTTGTGTCATGGCTGTATGGATTTTGATTCAGGCATAGAAATTGTTGGCTACATCAATGTTAACATTGATTGTGGAAGCAAGGTGGATTATGTACTCAATGAGAAAGTTTTGAAGAGCACAACGAATTCTATGACCTTTGTGAGTAACAGTTTCCTTGCCAAAAAAGAGCAGCCGAAGCAAACACGGGATGGCATGTGCTCTCCTATTCCAGAGGTATACCAGCCACCAGCAGCAGTGTCTTCATTTCAGAGCCGTGCTCGTGGATATTTACATTCTAGAAATGCAGCCCTATTTCCCACTCCTATGTGCACCATGGTTCACAAAAACGTTCTTGGGCAGGAATGGAGAGGGACTCAAGAATGTCCCCCAAAAAATCAAGAGATGGAAGACCTTCATTTCATGAACCTGCCTCCACAGCTCAACGCACACACTCAAATCCAAATTCTTCATCCTTCAGTCAGAATCCATCAGATGTTAATTTTAAGTGGCCACAGACCTCAATTCAGGGTTCAGATACAAATACTGAGAGTCATCAAGAAGTTAATATTAAAAAAGAACTTCTTGAGAGTGACAGTGGAAAAGAAATAGATCAAAGTGAACAAGATCAATCTCAAACAGATCATGATGCAAATGACAATGCAGACCAGCTTTCAGGAGTTCCCAATATCAAATGTGATCCAGATGCATCTACTGCAGTTGCCAGTGATGATACTGCTGCTGATGAGTCTGCGAATGTAACTGATAATGACTATAAGGACACATTCCTTGAACCACCTGCATTAGAGAAAAGTGAAAATATCTCAGACCAGAACAGAAACCAAACAGATACAAATGATGATGATAATGAGAATACTGCTGTTGGATCTCTGCAGCAGTCTGAAGATTCTACTGCAACTGAAGAAGTATCTCCTGAAAATGTTGCAGCAGGCTCTGAAATACCTGTTGAGTTTGATGAGGCAGGGGAAGAAGGAACATATCCTCATTCAGTTTACTCTGACGCAGGTGAGGGTTCAAGTGATACTGGACAGTTTGAAGTGATTGAAATTGAGGATGAGGATGAAGATGTTCAAGCAATGTTCGGCGAGCCTCGTAAGTAATTTCATTCATTTTAAATTTCCTAGATTTATTTCTGCCAACCTTATTGTTGATATAATTTTTTGTGTGTTAAAATATATTCAGTCACAGTATAAATAATGTATATAATAAGAATATATATTTATAGCAAATTAATATTAAAATGTTTTTTTTTCTTTTGAGCATTCTGTTTTTAATTAGCCATTATTTTTTTAATGCTAGTAGTAAATAGGACCAGTACTCCCCTATAACTATGAGGTTTAATTAAGTCTGATGTCATTGCAAACACTAATGAAAGGTCATACAGTGTTGAACAAACTGTTTGGGCTGCGCTCTTTATATGTGACAGTCTAGGTAGAAAAATACCTTAATAATTGGAGGTCATGTTGTTCTGATCTACTTTTGCCAGTGCCATCTAGGAAGACATATTTTCAATAATTAATTTTGTGGGTTTTATATTCATTACTTGTGTCGCTGTCAAACAAAATGTTTAGTTTCTTGTGGTGGGGGTAATATTCATCATCATCATCATGTGCCATACCTGTTGGTGTAGGCGATTATGTCCTTTCACAATCTTCTATCTACAGTGCATTGTATCAGTTCTGTTGTTAACTGTTTTCCATGCTATGGCACCAGGCTATGTTTTATTTTCTTTCTTTGTTGTCCACGATCTCTCTTTCCTTGTATTTTGCCTGTTGTAACCAAGTATTCTAACTTTCCTCCTCATGATGTGCCCCAAAAATGTTGATTGTTTCTTTCTGTTTCTTAGGAGCTCCCTTTTTGTGTTGACCTCTTTGAGAATTTCCTCATTGGTCTCTTTAGCTGTCCAGGAAACTTTCAACATTCTTATCAGAAATCCCATCTCTGTGGCCTCTATCTTTTCATTTGTTTGTATGCTGTCCATGATTCACTTCCATAGGTTAGAATTGGTTCTACATAGCACAGACGAACTCTCTTTCTCACTTCTATTGACATAGATTTTTTGCACTAGATATTTTTCATTTTCTGAAATGCTGTATAATATTAACAAGTAGATAAATTCTACATTTATATTCTGTTCCACATTTATATTCAGGCTCAAATATATTGGTGGTTTACTGACAATATTTTCTTTGTCCATTGCGTGGGTTTATTAAAATAACAAAAGCATGGCAAGCCCAGTGTTGTAGGCCCTACAGTTTAAATACATAGATCATGTAAATTAACCCATGAATGTTGCTTTACATGTGACAGACACCACTTACATATTATAAGTGTGCAGAACAATAGTATAACATTTAATTTCATAGATTAAATGTTTGGATTATTTGGACCCCAATATATTATATTAAATCGTATGCTTTTATCACCAGCAAGCAAAAAAAAATTTAAATGCCTACTAATGTACAAATATCTGAAAGATTCCTTTAGAAATATTTAGGTTTTTACTTTTACTCACAGAATTATTAAACTGTAATGTTGTATTATGCACCAAAGAAATAAAAAGCAGAAATAGCTTAGGCCAAAATAGCATTTCAGAAAATGAAAAATATCTTATGCAACAAATCTATGTCAATAAAAATGAGAAAGAGAGTTCATCGGTGCTATATAGAACCAATTCTGACCTATGGAAGCGAATCATGGACAGTAGACAAACAAATGAAAAGACTATTAGAGGCCACAGAGATGGGATTTCTCAGAAGAATGTTGAAAGTTCCCCGGACGGCTAAAAAGACCAATGAGGAAGTTCTCAAAGAGGCCAACACAAAAAGGGAGCTCTATTGATTTTTCGCTGTAAAGAGAGAACAGATCCGGCGACAGAATACAGACTTGTCTGGCTCCTCATTTTATATATTGGAACTGTCCTGTTTGGTTGCTAATTCTTATGGCTGTTGTTCGTTGCCGATACATGTTTTTTTATAATTCTCAGATCCTTGCCCTCAATGTTTAATTTTTCCAGCATATTTATTATTTCCACTTGCTTTACTTTGTCAAATGTTTTTGTGTAGTCTATGAAGCACATGTATAGATCTTTTGAAACACATTGCTGTTTTAGCTATTCTGATTCTAATTTCGTTACTTGTATCCTCTTTCCGATCAATGTGAGTTCCAATATAGCAAAGTGATCAAACTGTTCCACTATTTTGTTTTACATCTATATTCTGTTATCTGTTGGAATTAAACTTTTCATTATTTTAGTCTTTTCATAACTGATCTCAAACCAAATTTTGCTGGCTATTGATGATAGTTCCTTTATGCTATCCTGCATCGTTTTTATCTGACAGCTGATTAGGACTATGACATCAGCAAAGTTGAGGTCTTCCAACTGGTCTCCATGTATCCATTTGATGTCTTTGTTACCAGTGCAGCATTTCTTCATTATGAAGTTTAAGCAACCCCAAATAACAAGGGTGATAAAATACATCCTTGTTTAACCTTAGTTTCTACTGGGAAACATTCACTCAATACTTCCTCTGTACGAACAGAGACATGAATCAAAGACATGTAGCCATCATACATGTCTTTGATAATATTTATGATTTCTGATGGTATGCCGTATTGCTTCAGAATTGTCCACAAAGAATCTCTATAAATGCTGTCAAATGCTTTTTTGAAGTCAATGAAGTTAAGCACAAAAGGTTTTTGTTTTTCAATGTGTTCTTCCAATATAAGTCTTAGAGTAAAAATGTGGTCATGGCAGTTTCTTCTTTATCTAAACTCAGCTTGTTTTTCACGCATTACTATTGAATCCTTTGTTCTATTCATGATGATTTTGCAGAATAACTTTGAGACAAGTGACAAAAAAAGTCACGCCTCTCCAGTTGCTACAATCTCTGAGATTGCCCTTTTTAGGAATCTTAAGAATGATCCCTTTTTTCCACTTTTCCAAGTCCTAACGATCACAAATTAATTAGCACTTATCTAAAATTAGGACATATTTCATCAGGAAAGCACACTTAAAATACACAAAAGTTACATCAACTAAATATCCACACTTCATTAAAAAACATAAAAGCACCTGAATTCAGAAGTGATCTAATTCATGACTTTCAACAGTATTTAGATATTTTCAATAACCGTCATGGTGGCCGTTTCACATTGCTATGACCTGTCAAATGTTTTTGTGTAGTCTATGAAGCACATGTATAGATCTTTCTTTACCTCTATAGCTCTTTCTATCAATGTTATCAGGATGTACAGAATTGCATTACTGGTGCTTTTTTTCTTTCACAAATGCACATTGTTCTTCACTTATTTATGGTTTTATTTTGTTCCTTACACATCTCATGATGATTCTTAGTAATATTTTTGTCACATGGCTCATGAGACTAATCGTGCGATGTTCTTCACAATCAGTGGGGCCTGACTTCTTCGGTATCACTGCAATGATAAATTTTAGTAGATCTTTGGGTATATATCCAGTGTTATATATGTCACTGAGTAGTTTTGTTATAACTTGTACTCCTAGCTCTCCTAATGCATTTATCTCTTTGATTGTTATATTGTTGAGACCTACAGCTTTGCCTTTTTTCATGTGTTAAATTGCCCCCTCCACTTCATTCTGCATCATTGGTGGTCCTGTGTCTTTGTTTGAATTGTTCAGCTCTGGTCTTTCATCATCATAGAGTTGACTGATATATTCTGTCAATCTTTCCATTATCTTCTCATGTCCAATTATTATATTTCCTTTCTTGGATTTCACACATCCTGAAACTTTGACTTCTTTTCTTCCTGTTAATTCATTTAACTGATTGTGCATAAATTTTGAGACTTTCTTTTGTTGTTTTTCCATTTCTTTTTATTTCTGCTTTAACCATCCGTCCTTTGCTTCTTTGCATTTGTTTTGGATCTCTTTGTGCAATATTTTGTATGTCTTTTCTTCTTTCTTATGTTTTCGTCTTTCATCCATTAATTCTAATGTTTCTTCTTTCATCCATTTCTTTTTTTTTATTCTTTTAGTCACTGGTATTACTTCTTTTGATGTTTGTTGAATCGATTGTTTGGGCATTTCCCACTGTTCCTGGATGTCCTGTATTTTCTCAATAGCATTATATCTATTTTGTACTATCGTGCTGTACTTATCACTCAACTGTTTATCTACTCTTAGCATATCTAGTCCCAGTATTCCCTCAATAGCATCATAGCTGTGTGATTTAAATACAGAGTACATTTTTGTATAGCGTTTTAAAATGTTTACTTAGCAGAGGAAGTATATGAAAAAAATGTACAGATTTGCTCAAGTTGGTACACATGTATTTTCTTATGGAATTCTGTTGAGAATAATATATATATTTTTTTTAAGATAAGGATATAATGTTGACTGAATATTTCTTTTTATTAAAATCATCAAAGTAAGAGCCTCATTTATGCTGCATTTCACACACACTCTGTTTTGATCAGTTCAGAGAGCTTATAATTTGAAAATCTGTAAACAAAGTGAGACACATTAGATTATACTCGTTTTCAGAGATTTTAATTGACATTTTTCTTATTCTTTATCTGCCCTCTCTTCCTGTTGTCCATTTCTTTGATTCATCATCATCATATTCATGAGACCAAACTCAACACTGAGGCAGAAACGATAACTCCATCTGGAATGCTGTACTGTTAGTTCTTGCAGATCTTATTAATTTATTAAACCCATGATATAACTTCTACTGTTCATGGTTTTGTGCAGTATATCTTTTGATCTTCTTTTATTTGCTTTTGCTACCAAGTATTCAATTAAGTGCCTGAAGGGGACATTCTATTATTAACTTTTTTTTTTTTTTTTTTTTTGCTTCCAACAATATATGTCCATCTTCTCTTCCTTATAAAAGTTCAGACATGTCTCTGGTTAATATTTTATTTGATTGAAAATAATTCATTTGAAATTAAGCCATTTTCACATTCATTTGTTTTTGAAAGAATTAAGTTCTTTTCTAGTGTTGGTTTGACTTTCAATATCATAAACATCATTAGTATTGGTATTACATAGAAGTTGTACAGTTTGAGTTTTTCTAATTTTGCTTAGTGCATTTTTATTCCAGATATTTTATTAGCTTGCTACATGCATCTGGGCTTTTATATTTTCTTGTATTGTCTTATCATTTGGTGACATTTGACTTCTTAGAGAGATGAAATCAAAAACTTTTTTGCCATATTTTTTTCATTGTTTTTGAAGTCCGTAAAGTTTTGTTTAATTGAATTAATCCGAAGGCTTATTAGTTTTGCATTATGGTTGAGATGCGAGCACCTTCTTCCACCCCCCCCCCCCCCCCCCCCCCCCCCCTTTAATTGTCTGAATCTCAGTGGTGTGTAATCACCTACAAAATCTATGTATTCTAGTAGGGAATCATAGGAGGAAGAGGTATGTACTACAGCACTCAGAAAAAAATGACAAATAAACAACAGAAAAAAAACAAAGAACAATATATGGTCCAAAACAGGATCGAACCCGTACTCCATGGCACTGCGCCTTGCCACGAGATGCCGAACACTTAGGAACACTACCACTCAGCTAACTAAAAATTAGCTATTGCGGACAATGTTTTACGCGAAGGCGTTCTCATGACTATAGCATAGGGTTACGATCACAGCTCTGGAATAAATTGTATTTTTTGTACTTTCCTATTAAGGCAAGTATCTCCCAGTAGGGCTGAATACTTGTGTTGCAGACAAACATTTATTGGACGAAACTGCACGAATAGTAGTTTCCAGTGGTTTTTATACTGGAAACAAATAATAATAAATTAATATTATTATAGAGGGAAACTTCCGAGGCGATAATTCAGGGAATCATAAGAGGAAGAGGTATGTACTACAGCACTCAGAAAAAAATGACAAATAAACAACAGAAAAAAAAACAAAGAACAATATATGGTCCGACTCCAGTGTAAAAACCACTGGAAACTACTATTCGCGCAGTTTTGTCCAATAAATTTTTGTCTGCAACACAAGTATTCAGCCCTACTAGGAGATACTTGCCTTAATAGGAAAGTACAGAAATACAATTTATTCCCGAGCTGTGATCGTAACCCTATGTTATAGTCATGAGAACGCCTTCGCTTTCAGACGTTGTCTGCAATAGCTAATTTTTAGTTAGCTGAGTGGCAGTGTTCCTAAGCCTACGGCTTCTCGTGGCAAGGCGCAGTGCCATGGGGTACGGGTCCGATCCTGCTTCGGACCATATATTGTTCTTTGCTTTTTTCTGTTGTTTATCTGTCATTTTTTTCTGAGTGCTGTAGTACATACCTCTTCCTCCTATGATTCCCTGAATTATCGCCTCGAAAGTTTTCCTCTATAATAATAATTTATTATTATTTGTCTTAAGTATTCTAATATTTTGGTGTGGTCCACTCTGTGTCAAGCTACTTATTTCCTGTGTTGTAGTCTAACTCACTATTCCCACTAACAGAAATAACATTTTGTGTTATTTAGTTCGTTTTTAAAAGGAACCATTCATGTTTCCCTAAATTTGTATGTACACAGTATTGCAAGTTCATATACCATAACCATATAATAATAATGACACCTTTTTATGGTAATCCGTAGATTTTAAGGAGCATCCTAAGTGTAGGTTACTGTAGGCTCTTTATTGTTACAAAACTGATTGAAAGATGGATATTTGCTTTATGACTTCAATGATCATTCTGGACATGAAGAGTGTTCAGAGTTTTAAGGTATTATTTGAACATGATGTGATCAATGTGTGAGCAGTTTGTTCAAAATTATTGTGTGCTCTGCTCCGAGATATTTATTATTTGTTGTTTCCTTTAGCCTCTCATATAACATTTTACAAAACAGCTTTCGTATCATTAGTAGTTGAGTAATTCTCAGCCAGTTGTTATAGCCTGAGAGGTTTCCTTTTATTCTTTTTAGTAACTTTACAGTGATGCCATCTTTAGTAGAACTGTTTTTCTTTTGTAACCGGGTGCATGTTGCTTGGTATTCATAGTCAATTAAGGTTCAGTGAAAGTGTTACTCTCATTTAAGCAGTGCTTTGTCAACATTAACAACCACAGCAGAAATATAATTATTTTTAACTACAGTAATCTCAAGCTTTGCAGGAAACCATACATCTATCTTGTTTATCTTTTTTTTTGTCTTTTAACAAATCAGAAAAAGAAGTGTTCTTGAAAGTGTACTTCAGTTAGCCTCATGAGATATTTAATTTCTGATTGCACAAAATTAATTTATAATTCACATTAATAGCTTTTTATACAGGGACAATCTGTGAACTATCAACAACCAAAATGGCAGTTTTGCTGCTTGGGATAGAGTTATCTGACTTGAAATTATGAAGTTTCTTAATGTCATCAAATAAAAAAAAATCTGTATAAATTGTGTTCCTAATTAAAAAGCTTGTCCAAGTATAATCAAATTAAAGTGAATGTGTTACACAATATTAAAATACTATTAAAAGTGCATACAAATATGGGTATATTTGAACATAATACTTTTGAATCATCAGTAGTGTGGGTTCATAGTACAAGAGTTAACTAAGGTCTAGTGTGTATACACTTCAAGTAACATATATACATTATATAGACAGGGCTTTTCTTCTGGTTTTTCTGGATATGTGTCTTTCTGTTAGATTTGCTTGTGCATATTTGTGCTTTTGGTGTGTCTAATCCTTCTAGAACATTAATTTAATATAGCTCTTGATGTACTTTGATGTAGTGTATAACCTTTGGCTGTCATTTGCAGTAGATGCAGATTTCCATTTTCTTCTAAATTTGTTTTTCTTTGTCTGAGGAATTTTTTTCTCCATCTTATGGATTGTTTATTAATGTTTCCTAGTGTTATTTGTATATCTTAATATGCTGGATAGAAAAAAATGTAGTACTGCAGTTTAAAAAAATGCAAATAAGTAGAAAAAAATGTAGTACTGCAGTTTAAAAAATGCAAATAAGTAAGAGTTCTGTTTTTGTGTTGATTGGTTAAGTGACAGATCATTCTCACTGCACATCAAACAAGTACTTTTCTCATAATTGTAATTCTCATTTTGTATTGACTGATGACCCCTGACCTGTGTTTATTTGCCTATCCTCTTTAGTTCCTTGCATAGTACTCCTGTCTGTTATTACCTCTTTTGACCTTACGTTTTTTCAGTCTATTCAAGGTTGCAGATTCACATTCTTTGTCTAAGTCATTCACTTGTTCTAACTCCCTTAGAACATTGAAAATGTCAGTCTTGTCCAATTCTCATCCACTTTCTACAACAATCATGCTAGCAAACTTGTCTGCTTGTTATTTCCTTTTACACTTGTGTGCCCTGTATAAAAATGAAGATTTTTGCCAGCCTTCTTCTTTAGAAACTTCAACTACTGCCTTTGAGCCCATACATTTTGGTCTTCCTGAGCATACTCATTGAGTAAACTGGGACATTTGTGGGTAAATACTGTGCCTCTAACCAACCTCTTGCATGAGTTAAATGCCATCACCTAATATTATCAAACTAACTTGTAGTCAAGGTAAACATACCACTATCTTTAATGTCCATTATTTCTAAAACTTCTTTCAAAATTTAAAACTTGTTTATATGTGGTTGCCAGAAGTACAGTTTTACTCAGTTATTATAAATAATGTGTAATATAAATGTTGACGTTTTTAAAAACTTTGTCATTTTTTGTTGTTAATGAATTGGATTTAATATAATTGTGTTCCAATATTTCAATTTGGTTATATTTGATTTCTTTCAAAATTTAAGTCAATGGCAGTAAAAAAAAATTAGGTTGTTATTAATTTTCAAGAAACTATTGATACTTTTTTAACCCAAATTATGGACAATACAGATCTCTAGAAGTAATATAAATATGATTTTGCAGAAGAATCTAAGTGACAGATGAAATAAAAAATATTTGAGGAAGACCCATGCTCCAAGTTTGACATAGTAAATTGATTATGTGCATCCTAAAGAATACACAGATAAGTGGAAGGTTTGAAGTAACTATGGGTAGCCCACAATATAAGGGAACAAAAATCTTACTATGCTGAAAATGTGCAGTGTTTTGCCATAATAGAAGGGCTCTTTGTGGTAAATAATACAGTGTGTTTATTAAGACAGTTGGATTGTTGAATTTATTTGTTGAATCCTTTTTATTTTCTCAATCTGAGCTTACTCCATTGTCCTAACTGAACACTGTAATATTAGTATTTAGAATAGGCTGAAGTGCATTCTTGAATATGACTGAAAAGATCACTTTTTTTTTAACACATCAACTCTACTTACAAAAGCAAGTCATTATCAGTTATACTAATTCCAATAATAAGGTTGGCAGACATTTTATTTGTATTATATATTTATACTTTTCAGCATTCTCAAACTAACAGATTTGTGCTAATTCTTAATTTTGATTTAAAAAAAAAAAAACTGAAGGAAAACTTATAGAGAAACCCTCCTTACCTGTAGATTATTCAGTGATATTTATTGATACATTTGTTTAGCATTGTGAAATATCTAATATTATCATAATTTTATACAGGTTCATAAGAAAAACATATTTTTAGAATGCTGGGATGTACATTTTTTTTTTTTTTTTACAAGAAAATATTTTAACATATTTGTAGTAAACAAATTTTATTTATTATTCTTCATTGATTTGTTTCATATTTTCACATATTCGCCTTTTTTGTTCCTTCTTGCCTGTTGTTATCTTTTCCATTTGTGTTCATTGTTCTTCATTTTGAAATGCTCCATTATTGCCTATTTATATTCAATGTTCTTCTAAGTGTCAAGGGCCATCCAAAGGTTCTTCTTGTCTTTGGTCACAGACAGATAAAGCAGTCAGTGGATGTCACAACCTGTTGTGTCTTGTTGAGCAGTCAAGTTCAGTCCATGGCTATCCTTCACAGGGTGAAACAAGTCTAGCCCATCCTGTACATTCACCCATCAGCTATTCTCAAAGTTATTTGACCTGTTTTTGATCTTATTTCTGGAGCTCACTTTCTTTAACACAACTTTTACATATCCTTAATTTGTTCCATTCTGTACAGGTAGGACTTTCAAATGTATGTTTTTTTTTATCTAATTAGAAAAAGCTTTTCTGGCTTTCTTAATTCTTTTGTTGAAATCCTTGTCGTTTCCTACATCTAAAGTTACTATGAGTCCTAAGTATGTTTACCTTTGTGCTGCCATTCTTTTTTCACCACAATAACACTTATATTTTCAATTTATGGTTAATTGAATAATTTGTAAGTTGTTTTGACTACTTGTGATCTTCATGCATTTTTATAATATATTAAAGATTCAGCTTTGTGGTTGATTTAATATTGGAAAAGAAAATACTTAAAAACAACAATGGTAGTAACCAAAAAAAGTTGCCTTGTATCCTTTGCTGGTTACAAAATTACATTTAAAAATGTGATGATTATTGATGAGCATTGAATTGTGTTTGGTCTCATCTGTAATAAAGAGATATTATATTTGGTTTGTTGGTTTACCAGCAAGTGAAGTCCTGTGCTCAAGTATAATGCCATATAGTAAAATCTGGAAGCTTTTTGTGTGTAATTTAAATCTAGTTTTTGCAGAGGCATAAATTTAAATTACATCATTAAAGATGGTGGTTAAGTTTTAACATGCAATAAAACTACCTGATAAGTTATTTTTCAGTAATTCTGTTGTTACGGCACCTACACTGGCATCTGTCATTATATATTATGCTGTGATCAGTAATGTTTGGAAGTTTGTTAATAATAATGTGGAGCTAATATATATATATATATATATATATTCTGTAATGCAGCAGTTCTTAATCTCTAGTTTGAGGGGGACCCATAGACCTTCTTCCTCTTTGGGGTGGGCACATCACTCATTGCACAACATATGAAAGACATCAGTGCTTTTCTTGGAACTAGTTTCCTGTTCCTGATTCAAGCAAAAATATCTGGATTAGATATAGACAAATAGATTTTCTAGACATGCTTGCAGCAGTGGATATATATATATATATATGGGCTGTAATTTAAAAAAAAATCTTTGCAGCATCATCCCATTTACTGGTGTCTGCCGGGAATATATAGGACAGGAGAATGAAGGTTGTTTGTTCTGAACAGTTGAGGCGTGTGGGTTCAAATTTTTATTTCACCCCCGATAGAACACATTTTTTTACACTACCGGAATTCAAACTTGTGTTCTTCTGGTTTGGAGCACTACAAGTTATTGATTTGGCCACCTGCTTTCCTATAAGCTCTAATAAGCATCCATTAATGATGATGAGAGACTGTATTGTGGGTTCTTCTTCAAAATTCTGGACTTGCAAATGGATTTTCTAGAACCTTCAAAGATAACTAAGTGTTGTTTTTTTCAGCCTCTTTTTGTGAAATTTTTTCTTCTTCTATTTACTATAAAAATAAGTAGTACAAGAATGATTTGGAAAACATAGACAAAACTCAGTATGCAATTCTCAGCTATTGAGATGGCAAGGGATGTTTTTTTTTTTTCAGTAGCAAAATACATCTATCTATGTATCTATTGACCTTTCGAGCCGTAGCCGGCCTAGAGGCATAGACCCAGATACTCATTCTCTTATCTAAATTTGTATTCTAGCAGTTTTCAATCTTTGTAAAGATCTTTTATCAAATCTCGCCATTTGTCTCTGTTCTGTGCAAGCAGCTCTAACTCATTGAGGGAGCTGATTCCTGCTGCTCTTGCCTCTCTCATCAATGTTCTTCTCGGTATCTCTCTGGGTCTTCCTCTTTTCCTCTTACCTGTCATTTCCCACATGAGAGCTTACTTTACTATTCGGTTATTATCTCTTCTCATCACATGTCCAACATATAACCATCATCTTTTCTTGATTACTGAAGATATTAGTGGTTGATTGGCGATTTCTCTAATTTCCTCATTTGTTTTGAATTTGTTCCATGTTATACCAAGTATTTTCCTTAGACATTTATTTTTGAATGCGTTCAACTTTGTGGGGTAGTGGACAGTTAAGAATTTCTTTGAAGTGTTCCACCCAAAATACATAACATAACAAAAAACATTAATTGACAAATAATCATCATCATCGTTGAGTGCCGTCTTCGTATCTATGGATGGCTACCATGGAGCGGCATTCTGTTCTGTCTCTGGCTTTGATGGTGCAGGTTGTCATAGGCTGACTTGTCCATCTTTTGATGTTATTCATATTGTCCACATTTTGATGTTAGTCTTGGTCTGCCTCTTGCCTCTTTTAGCGTGTATTCTCCTTTCCAAGATTACTTTTAGTAGGCTGGTGTGTTTTTCAACATGCCCCAAAAATCTCATTTGTCTTGTTTGCATTGTGTTTAGTACTTCTTTTTTCATTTTTAGTTCTTTTAATACTTTGTTTTTTTTTCTTTCCATCCAATTCTTCCTATTCTTCTATAAATCCACATTTCAAAGGCTTTGATTTTTCTGTTCTGTTCACAATTAATAATTAATTAATTAGACAATATAAATAACAAATTAAATTTTTGTTAGAGGTAGAAATGTTGCTATTTTGCATTTTATCCAACTGCTGTGCTTTTCAATAGCCGCTGGAGAATAAAAGCTGCAGTCACCATATGATGTGCAGATCACAGTTTTTATTTTACTTACTATAGAATAACTTTTTTGACCTTACTTGGGATTGATTAGAAACTGGCATGCAATCCTTGCTGCCTCCTGCTTTCTCAGTAATTTAATTGATAAGTTTAAATTCTAAGTGTTGTCTCAAATGTTATCAATTACATATTCTGTATATGCTAAAATTTGTGTACAAATGTAAGGATCTGGAGTTTATTGTTATAATTAAAAATGTTAATGCATTACTTGTATTTTAAAAAAATTTCTTCCTGCTCTAAAAATGTTAAAAACCTTAGGCGAGTAACCTTATAAACAGATGATATATTTTGTGATTTAATATTAATCATTTTAGTGTTTTGGGTGAAGACATTTAAAGGTGAATCCTGTGGTAGAGAAAAGTTTAAGAGTTGCTGCCATAACATACTTCAAATATATTATTGTTTCTCATCTGATTATGATCTTTTGTTTGTATATTATTTTGAACATAATTTCTGGGTGGAAAAATATTATCTTTGGTTTGAGAATTAATTGTAAACTAGTTTTATGTAAAAAAAATGTTTACCTTTATAAAAACATACTGGATAATTTTTGTGTGCCATACCCTGTCAACAAATGAAAGTGAAATGATGCCAGCAGGAAGAAGAGTATGATTTGACTCAAAAGTTGACCAATTTTCTGAGTGATTAATCTCACTATCTCTTTATAATTAATCTATCTATCTATTGACCTTTCGAGCCGTAGCCGGCCCATAGGGCGTAGACCAAGATACTCCTTCTCCTATCTGAATTTTTGTTCTAGCAGTTTTCTTTTAAAGATATTTTATCAAATCTCGCCATTTGTCTCTTTTCTGTGCAAGTTGCTCTATCTCATTGAGGGAGCTGAATCCTGCTGCTCTTGCCTCTCTCATCAATGTTCTTCTCAGTGTCTCCCTGGGTCTTCCTCTTTTTCTCTTACCTGTTGTTTCCCACATGAGGGCTTACTTTGCTATTCGGTTATTATCTCTTCTCATCACATGTCCAACGGTTTGATTGGCGATTTCTCTAATTTCCTTGTTTATTTTGATTTCGTTCCACGCTATACCAAGTATTTTCCTTAGACATTTATTTTCGAATGCGTTCAACTTTGTTTCTATATCTCTTGTTGTTTTCCAGCTTTCACACGCATACGTAAGGGTTGATAGTACATTTGATTTGAATAGTCTAAGTTTTGTGTTTGTGCTGATGAGTTTTGATTTCCACAATTTTTCAAGGCTTCTGAAAGACATTGCTGCTTTAGCTATTCTGATTCTAATTTCTTTACTTGTATCCCCTTCTCGGTCAATGTGACTTCCAAGATAGATAAAGTGATCGATCTCTTCTGCTGGTTTGTTTTCCATGTATATTTTGTCATCTGTTGGAATTAAACTTTTCATGACTTTAGTCTTTTCATGATTGATCTCAAGCCCAATTTTGCTGGCTATTGATGATAGTCCATTTGTGTTTTCCTGCATTGTTTTTATCTGACTGCTGATGAGAACTATGTCATCAGCAAAGTCGAGGTCCTCCAAATGATCTCCTTGTATCCATTCGATGCCTTTATTACCAGTGCAGCATTTCTTAATAGAGATTGTTATTTTTTTTGTTTTGTAACGTCCATAATAAGCATGAATATATGGTTCATTTATTTTGTGCAATATCATTTATGCTAACATTTATTTTTGCCACTTGTAATTATAATTAAAATGATCAGGGGTAAATGATAATTAATAAATTATCCTTCAGTGCTTTAGATTAGTTTAACCAGTTTAGCATTTTGTGTTATTAAAATGTTCACATCATAACCTCAACAAAAAGCATGAATTTTGATTTCAGGAAGTTTTCTATGTTCAAAAAATAAACAGTGTTATAAAATCATGTCTTGAATGAGTGTCTTTGATCTGATGCTGCAAGTGTGGTTAACAAATGTCCTGTATATATTATTACACATTTGTTTGTTATTTCATTATATATTATATCAACAAATTTTTCCTTTAGTTTTGTGCATGCACAAAACATCGGCTACATATGTTGTCTGCATTGAGTCTGCTCATCATCACACATAACTTTATTTAATGAGTTTTATGTAAAGCTGCGCAAAGTCTGATGCTTGATAGCAAAGATTATTAGACATGGAGAGTCTTTAACTTCTGCTCAATTTGCCATCTTTGGCTCGATAGGACAGGAGAGATAAATAAAACTTTAAAATTTTTCCTTTATTCTATTCTTTATGTGTTCTCTGTTAATTTTGTGTGGGGAAAAAAAAAAACTATCTGCTACTAATTCCAGGACTGCTTTGAGAATTTCAACATTTAAGCCAACCTACCTGCCTGAAGCTTTTAATTTATTCTTTCTGTGGAATTGTCATATCATTATCATTAAGACTTTGTAACATCAGTGGTTATTTACTTTGACAATCATACTTCTTTTCCAAAGTCCTATTTTGTCTCTTAGTTTGTATGTATTTATGCTTCTCTTTCTATTGATGACTTTTTTAAAATACATCTTTTATTGGTAATTTCTCTGAGCTCCTTCCTCAGTTTGTTTTGTAAACCCATCTTATGACCTTTCTTATCATATGCCTAATTAGACGGTATCTTTCTTTAGTAAACCATAATGCTGTTTGTTTTGGGAACTTTGGTTCCACATTTTTTTTCTTTTAAACATCTTTTCAATAATCTTTAGAACTTGCATTATTATTTCCCATTATCACAAACATGTTTGGGCTGCTTATAAAATATATTTGCCAAATTTCTAACAGACATCTTTAGCAGTCTATCTCTTGGCTCATGGCAGTGCCTACTAGCATACTTAAATCCAATGCAGAAGCAGTTTGTTAATCTTAATTTATGAATTTCTTGTTAATCCTCTGAACTCTGGCCGCAGCATAAGGCACCCACGAGAGATCACCACCCAATCCAGTCTGGAGCAAGCATGGACAACTCTCGCCAGAACTTGTTAGCCTCTGTCGTTTCATCCTGTATGGGTTGTCACCATGTTCCAAATGGTCTGCCTCTTATTTGTTTGCCAGGTTGTGTCCATGTTATGCTAGGTATGGATGCCTGGTTTGTTCCATTCGTAGAACATTGCCTAGTCATTTCCAACATCTGCTTTACACTTCTTGAATGATGATATTAATACCTGATGTTCTGGCAACTTCTTTGTTCATAATGTGTTGATCCAAATGGATGTTTAAAATTTTCTTAAGACAGAAACCTTCAAATGCTCTAATTATGCGGAGAAATATAAAAGACTTCCTAACCACCCCATGCACCAAAGAATAACTGGTTTAGGAAAAGGAAGACTAAAGAGGAGCAACTTCGCTGCAAACTCCAAAGAACTGACGACTAGTGACCCAGTACCGTCTCAAAAAATGCCGAAAGCCATAACCCCATCTGATATGACTCCTCGTGGGAAACACAAAATACCAGAACTTAAGGAAGACATAATAGGAATCATGAAAAAAGGCACCCAAACAGACACAGAGAGAAAACACATAGCAGAAAAACACATAAATGACAACTACCCACAGGACTCCTGGTCACATATACTGGTCACATATATACACAGATGGCTCTGCTACAAATGCCATTAGAAATGGAGGAGGAGGTGTGTTCTTGAGGCTGAATAACCAGGAAGAGATCACCAAGTCAATAGCTACTGGGAAATTCTCAAACAACTATAAAGCAGAAGCTGAAGCCCTCAAAACGCTGCAAAACTGACTATCCAACACAAAAATAACATGCACAAGAAATTGGTGATACTGAGTGATGCACTCTCACTCCTAACAGCTCTAAATACCCCCAGGAACAGTGAGCTAGATGACTTGAGAACAATCCTAGACCATCTGTGCAATAACTTTAAGAGAGTGGTCATCCAGTAGATACCACCACACTGCAATATACACGGAAATGAACGCATTGACAAATTAGCTAAAGAGGGAGATAGATTACCAGAAGAGAACCATCTGGTCGGCTACGATGGAGCCAAATCCATCATCAAACGCCAGTACCATGAAAAATGGAAACAAGAACACCCAAAGTATAACGAGAGAGATGGATACCTCCAACTATAAAGGAGGGATCAAGTCATCATACTTCGTCTACGCACTGGCCACAACAGAATGAGAAACCACATGTTCACCAAACTCACAACAGAAACTACAAGCCTATGCTACTGTACCCTGGATAACATGACAACAAAGCATGTTCTACAAGATTGTCCCTAGTACACAGACCTTAAAAGGACAGTGTGGTCCACACCCACCACCCTGGAAGAGAAACTATACGGGGCAACTGAATCACTTAAACAGACAACTGCCTTCATAAGAGAGTCCGGAATCCTAGTCTGAATGAGCCCTAATTGCAGAAGAAGAAGAAGAAATGCTCTAATTTGGCTTTCTATCTTATGGTTAACAGCTCAGGCACAAAATACAACATGAAAATCAACAAAACAGAAGTCATGAATGTCACCAAAAATAAACAGAACATCAACATAACTATAGAAGGCAGGCAACTAAAACAAGTAGAGGAATTCAAATACCTAGGAAGTCTAATGACAAACGATAATTCTCAAACAGCAGGGATAGAATCAGATGCAACAAAGCTTGTCACATCATTGGACAGTTATCACCACTATTGCCCAACAGGGAAATAACTAGAGGCAAAACGAGCCCTATACAATACAATCTTCATCCCAACGTTGTGCTACCAATGCCAGACCTGGACCCTAGATGCAAGAACAATAAAAAAAAGTAACCTCTACAGAGATGAAAATGTGTTAGATGAATGACAGGAAACACTGAGAGATTAGATCAGGAATAAAGAACTGAGAAAAAAGCTAGGAATAGCTCCCGCCATAGAATATATAAGGAAACAACAGATAAAATGGTTTGGCCACGTGACAAGGCAGAAAGATCAAAACATAAAACGAGCCTTCAACAAACGTTTTGAGAGCACCAGACCCAAGGGTCGACCATGAAAAAAGATTGGTTGATGGAATATTAGAAGCACTAGGAAACATAACAGCAGCAGAGGTGAACAGAAGAGCAAAAGACCGCAGATGAGGAAGGAAAGAAGAAGATCTTATGGTTCATTCTCTTTATTTCATGCTACATATAGGAGTATGGGTTGCACATTTTACTTGTAAATTCTAAGCCTTGTGTTGAGATGGAGTCTAGTTGATCGATCGCCAAATGTTTCTAAGTCTATTGAATGCCTGGGCTGGCATGCCTATGCTATTAGCAGAGATCTCTTTCTCAAATGTCGCTATTTAATTAAAAATAGCTTACCAGGTATTTAAAGTTATCCACTTCTAGTTTCACTCCTCTGAATATAGCTTTCTTTGTGCTTTTGGCATTTATCCTCGTAATCTTAGTTTTCTCTGCATTTATTTTCAGTCCTACTGTGTTAGCAAACTGATTTGCTGTATCTGTTTTCTCTTTCATGTCTTAGCGTCATTTGGCAAGCAATCCAACATCATCTGCAAAGTCATTATCTTCACTAGACGTCGAGTTAAATTGTAAATTTTTTTTTAACATTTTAGTGTTTGCTCTATTCCTTAGAATGATTGTACTGGGGAAACAATCCCAAACAAATGCATGCTGAAGAAGAGTGTACTGGGGCATAAAACATATTGCAGTGTAATTACTAATAAGCTAACAAAGAAGAAGCAGATCATGTATTTCCTTTGCTATATAGTGCTTCTTCTTGGTTGTTCACATTTATTGCATTGTGTTGTAGTCTTTAGCAAGGCTACTTTTGGCAATAACACATCTGACTTTGTCATAGCAATTATTTGTCTTTTCTCTTTGACCCATAGTCACTTGATCAAGCTGTGTAAGCATTTTCTCTTGAGGTGTTGTAGAGTCTTGATCAGTTCTTGTTTTCCAACTCTGGTGCAGGCTGTCAGTTCTGGCTTAAAGATTGCTACAAGCATATACACTGTGGTTCTCCAGTCCCCGTTTTTATGCTGTCTGCTTTAATCCGTCTGTCACTTATTTCTAGTAAACTGATTTTGTCGTCCCTATTTACTTATTTATTTAATTCTTCTAGCATCATTTATTGTTACAATCTTTAAACCAATCTTTAAGACATGTGATGAGAAGAGATAATAATCGAATAGCAAAGCAAGCCCTCATATGGGAAACAACAGGTAAAAGAAAAAGAGGAAGACCCAGGGAGACACTGAGAAGAACATTGATGAGAGAGGCAAGAGCAGCAGGAATCGGCTCCCTCAATGAGATAGAACTGCTTGCACAGAACAGAGACAGATGGCGAGATTTGATAAAATATCTTTAAAAGAAAACTGCTAGAACAAAAATTCATATAGGTGAAGGTGTATCTTGGTCTACGCCCTATGGGCCGGTTACGGCTCGAAAGGTCAATAGATAGATTTTCACATTCTTCAGTTTGGACATAGATTTTCTTGTTATTATTTTCCTGGCAGCTTCCACCATTAATTATTATAAGAAGTTCAAGCACATGATGTCTATAATTTTTTATCATTAAATCAATAGCACAGGCATACCTCTCTCACACACTATAATACATGCACATGATATACCTTAGTTACTGCACATTATGGTAGAACATACTTAAAGTAAATTAGCTGCCAAAGATTTCAGGATACCCAAACTGACAGCCTTCAACAGTTTCTATATTTAAAGGAGTATATTTCTGTGTGTGAATCAGCATCTCATTGCAGAACATTTGTTTTTGCAGATTAATTTTTTTTTGTATCAGATCACTCACAAATGTCTCAGAGAAAGTAACGTTGATAAAAATCTGTATATTGCACAAATGTGTCAGCAATGCCTTTACATGAGTGAGCATTTGATGTTACAATGTTATGTACTTTATGACATATCTATTTTCAAACCACATAGTAACTTTGAATTGTTCATTATTAATAAGCAGCCAAGTACATCTTGTAACAAATTTGTAAAGTAATTTTAATTTGTGTCTTTTTGTACATCACTGCCATCTTTACTATCAGTTGATTTTTACATTTTACAATTACAAAGAATATATAAACACTAATTTGATTACTGTATGGTGATATTGCATCATCTGTTTGCTAATTTTATTTGGTTTTGTTTTTTCCATCAATACTATTGACTTTTTTGAAAGATTTAACATTCCCTTTATATGTAGTTGGAATATCCTAATGGTCACGTACAAAGTGGTGTTTCTTACAGTCCAATAAGATGTTAAAAATTATCTCCTAAATATTTTATTATACCCTGTTTGATCTACACATACCATGAAGTGTAGTGGGGAGTTGTACTTTTGTATCCTAGAACAGGTGTGTTGCACATGTTATTGTTAGCATCTTTTATATTGTACACTACATGGTATGTGTAGATCAAACAGGGTATAATAAAATATTTAGGAGATAATTTTACATCTTATTGGCCTGTAAGAAACACCACTTTGTACGTGACCATTAGGATATTCCACACTGGAGTGAGAGTCTTGTATATTATTTTTTCTGTGGTTTTTTATTTTTCATGTTAACTTTACTTTAATTGTGAGAACATTCTAAATGAACTGGTGCATGTGATTGTGAATGGGAATTGAATTATCATTAATAGAAGATTTAGCTATATAAATTGTATTGACTAGATTCAGTAGAGTCATATTTTGTGTCTGTTGGGACTGAATACAGTTGTAGCCATAAGTAAATTCAATAAGGTTTTATTTTATATGTTGATGTTAAAATAGAATATGACACTGAATGGTTTGACTTCTATCATGGACCAGTTGTGGATAAGTGATATTTAAAGCCCAAATTAAGTTATTCATTGCCAGTAGCTATTCAAACTATGATTATTTTTGCTATAAATGTAGTGGAAATCATCTTATTGTTTTTATAAAAATGTTTTAATGTATCCTATGGTGAACAGTATAATTTGTTTTATTTATTACTCGAGTGGTCAGAATATTTTGGAGCTGTTTTTCTTATAGGCCTTATATAATCATCAATTTTTTTTAGGACTGACATTATTTCCTGATTTTGTACTTTTTTTTTTTTTTTTTTTTATAAATGTAAGCTGTACATTCATACAGTTAATTTCATAACAACATTTTTTTATATTTAATTAATGAGGAAGCATTTTTATATAAAAGGCAACCATGCTGGCTTGTTTAAAACACTTGCACATTTCAAACCTTCATTTCAGAACACCCTGCATATGAACATTGGACTACAGAATCCAGGCATAGACCAGAGGCTAGCCATCGCGCAGGAAAATTACCGCATATATCAACATTGTCTCCTTTCTCCAATTCCACCACATCAAGCACTACGTCTGCTTCTCATACTGCCATTCCTAATCATGACCAGAGCGTTAATTGCACAATTTGTAACCAAGTTTTGGAGAACCGGTTTTACTACCAACGACACATGAATGAATACCATAGAGAGTTCATGCCATATACATGCTCTCACTGTCAGAGAGGATTCTTCTCTAAAGTTGGATTGCACCAGCATGAACTTCAGCACACTGGGCATCTTTTCTCTTGCACCTGGTGCTCCTCCAGCTTTACATTCAAGAGGAACTTAAACCGGCATATTGAAATGCTGCATGGCATAAAGCTTTGCAGACACTGTGGAAACACCTACAAAGTTCAAGAAGCTTCATCTCATGTTTGTGTTGTTAATATGGGTGTCTCATGATATCTTAGGATGAGAAAACATATTTTGTCAATAAAAGACGAGATAGACCTCTAATTCTATGAGAGAAAAATATGTAGTTATACAAAAGTGAATGAACTTTAAGGTACTTCTTGGATCATAGACACAGTCATAAATCTTTTAGTTACTGCTTGCTATTGCAGATTATCTCTAGAACATGTTTTTCCTTTCCCCTAAAAGCTAATTTGTGATCACTGCTGTTAAATAACTGGATCAAAGTTTAAATTCTGTACTTTTTTAAAATGCAGATGTCATGAATAAACATTTGTGACAAGTACATACTTAAAATTTCTTTTGTTTCAGAGGAGCATTACAAGCATATGAGAACAGGTACTCATCAGCTAACTACCCAGTTAACATTTAGCGAAAACTTTGGTGTTAATCAACATGCTTTAAGTGCAGGCATTGATTCCTCACCTGCAGGTTCACGGAGTTTCAGACATCAAAGGTCGAGCCCATTGACAAGTGAATTGCCTGTTTCAAAATACGCAGCACTAAACACACACAATATATGTCAGTTTTGCTCAACACAGTTCAGTTCAAAGAGTTTGCTGAATCGTCATATGACAGATCAACACTCAGATCTACCTATGGCGTTCCCCTACAACTGTGCTGAATGTGGAAAAGGATTTTTCTCTCAGTCTGGACTTAATCATCACATAGAAAGCCATTTTGTCAAGTCACAGTGCTCGATATGTTGTCACACCTTCAGGTACAGTAGGAATCTCAAAAGGCATCTAGAATTCAACCATCAAATGAAAGAATGCAGACAGTGTAAATGCTACATAAAAGGCGAATTATTCAGAGCTCATGTTCTTCAATGCGCAGGACCTCAGAGTGTATCTTCAGTGAAAAAATAGTGTATAACTAACAGTTGGATGTAACCTGCTGCCTTTTGACAAATGTAGGTTTGTGTTAATTTTTCCTTTCAATCGTCCCAACATATTTCAGCTGTAGCTCATGTGTTGATGTTTTATTTGTTGCAGGTGTAAATCGTAGTTACCACAAACGAAAGCGAACTTTTAGATCTGCACGCAGTCTCCAAAGACCACCATTATATCAACCACAGATGCTTCCATATGGATTATATTACAATTTTGAGGATGGGAGTCATCATTCCCAGAACAGCTCTATGGAAATATGTTCCATTTGTCAAATTGCACTGCCAACTGGTGTTTCATATCGACAGCATTTCGTTGAGGCACATGCACAAGAAGCTGCTGGGACTTCTCTGACAGGTTCTGAGCCATTCATCTGTGAAGTGTGCCAGCGTGGGTTTATTAGTAAAGAGCGTTTGCGACAGCATAGTTCAGTGCATAATAGTTCATTTGTCACTTGCTTCATTTGTGATGTGAAATTCAAACATAAGAAGAACATTAAGAGACATATGGAAAGTTCTCATGGCTTGAAAAGATGTACTTATTGCACTGCTCTCTTTAAGGTTGGTGATGAATTCAATTCACACATAATTTGTTGCGATGGCACATTGAAATCTTCTGAGACAAGGTGGCAAATAGTGTGATGGATATTGCAGATTATATACCTATAAAATATTATCATATGAAGATACTCCACATTGCAACACAAATATAAGGGATATATTTGAGTTTCTTCAAGTATAAGTTAAATGGCACATTTAAAACAATCTTACTTAAATTCATTATATTGACATGCAGTATAAAATAAATAAGGAAGGTGCATAATATAAAAACAAGAATTTTAAAGATATGAATATTCATTAACACTAAATGTACAGAAAGAAAACAAGGCTATTGGAGATTATAACACTGATATATTTCCTCTTCATTGTATCCTTGGTTAAGGACCCACAGAACATACAGTAATTAATATGTCATGTGACATCTAGTAGAGGATATTAACAAAACCTGACAACTTCATCCTGTTTGTTATTTTTCTATGTCTAAAGCAACAAATCTGGTCCACACTTTGTGTCTCTATTTCCAGCGTTTTCCATCAGTCTTTAGTCTGTCACACTTTTGCCTTCTCAAAAAAAGCCTACACTGAACATCAGTTCTTGTGGTTTTTTTATATTCTTGTTTGACTTTATAACCTATCCAGAGTCAGCATGTTATTACTGTCCTTTTTCTCTTACTTGCATCTGTTTATCAATTTTCCAGCATTTACGTCCATACACAAGTATTCTTTTATACACCTTTATATAACTTTAGTCATTCTGTTTTACTAGGAGAGTTTTAAAATGTTTCCTATGAAAAATGTTGATCTGGTTTTGCCATTACTTATATTTTGATGCCTGTAGGGTTTTTTAAAATTAAGCTTCATGACTTTTGTTGTTTGATGTGTATATTCAGTTCATATTTTAAAAATTGCATTTTCACAACCTGTCTGCAATTTCTTGGTTGTGTTGGGAGAAGTGAGTTGATAATGCATTGACATATCAGGTTTGTCATAGAGTGATAAATTTAAGTTGATTCATGTTTTTGATGATCTTTTTTCTGAGAACTGCTAAGGAACTCTATGTCCACCACAAGTTCTTTTGGTCATAATTTTTATTTCACCTGAAATAGAACTTTTTGATACTACCATGATTCATACTTGAAGTCTCTTGATTTGGAGAATGACATTTATCCTTTCCACTCACCCACTTGTCGGTTGTCTTTGTGTTGCTGTCAAACATCTATTTGGAAATAGCACTATTTTTGTGAATTTCTTTCTGTCATTGTGACTATAATTTTTTTGTTTCTGTTGGTGAGGATATTATCTGTGTTACTTCTGCTCCTTAAAAACTCCCATAGTCCTTATATGTAAATCCATTATTAGTTGTTTTACTCTTGCTTCACCTTTTTTCATTTGCGTTTTTTTTTCTTTTCATTATGGTTGTTAATATTTCTGCAGCTATATGAGCTTTTGTGTCATGTCTTTTGTTTGAACCTCCTTAAGGAACCTCCGTAAGGAGGGTGTTCTCTTTTCAGTAGAGAACAGGCAAAAAATAATTGCAAAGCTGTGGTAAAGCTGGTAGCAAGGAGCAAGTAGTGGGTGCAATGTGCACTCCTACAAGGTATGGTGACAGATCTCTTTTCAGTATTTTTTTTTTTTTACAACTTTTATTAGAAGAGTCTTTCCAGTGTGTTCTCAAGTTCACTGAGCTAAATGCAAATAATGGTTACATTACTTATTGAGTTAGGTGAAGTAATAAGAGCAAGGAAGAGAAATTGCTTCCAGATGCTATGGCTTAGTTTGGTGAGATTTAATACCTCACTGCCCAACAACATTTGTTATTTTTACCTACAATTATAAGTGCAGTGATCCGGTTATGTATATAACATTATTTTTAATAATGTTCACGAACTTAAATGTTGCACACTTTTGGTGCCAGAAGACAAGCATAGAATTGTGAAAATCATGATTTGAGCACTATCATTTTTGGTCATACAGTGTCCACATATGTGTTAATGTTTTGTCCACAGAATTTCCATTTTATATTTGTTGTAGTGGCAAAAACTAGTAGTTTATCACTTTGTTATTGTATTTTTTAAATGCCAATTTTTTACTTGTTTTGCACCAGTTAAAAAAAAATATAGTACATTAATCTTATATTTTAGCACCATTGATGGCTGCTTATTATGCACGCTTATTTCAACATCATAGTTAAACATGCTATTTGTTGCAAACACTAATGCACTTTCTGCCGTTATCATTGTGTGAATGATGTTTCATATATTTTATCTTTCACATAAATTGTCATTAAGTACACATCATGTTTAATGTACTATCCATCTATTGCAGCATGAATCCCATTTCTTTGGTCTGCCAGTGTGTTTCTACAGGGGTTCATTAGAACAGAAAAACAGAAATTGACTTTAATAGACAAAAATCAACATCCAACGTGGTCAATCTTCAAACATGACAATACTTTGTTGACCTAGTTTAGCAAATTTACTGACTAGTTTGACCATAAAACATTTTCATGGTAACTTTACTCTAAGAAACAGTTTTTCTTATTTGCTTTCATATAGCAGATCAATTTCTATCTTAAAACTGGCAATCTGCCTCAAGCTTTCCTTGTTATCATACATTTTGTTACTAATGTTGATTATAATGAAGTTGACAGTCTAGAAGGTCATGTTCCGCTGTTTGTTTCTCCTTCCTACATATGATTTTTTAAAAACAATTCTCAGTTTATTGTCCCTTTTGTAATGGAGTCTGAAACACTGATTGACACTCTGAAGGCTATGATTTCATAATGAGTAATATTTATCTTGTGCATATTTTAGGTTGTTTTTTTTTACTTTTCTTTCAGTGAAAAATTAAAGTAAAGATCACAGACATCAGTATAATCTGTCTATAAATGGAAGTTCTCATTAACACATAAAGATGGGTCATCTTCAGTGTTTTGGGTTGCGTCCTTCCAGATTTAGCATCGCACATATTTATAAGCAGGCTAGAATGTAAATAACAATTTAGATACCACACACACAGCTTTTTATTCTCATTTCCATTGTAATTTCTTTTGTTTGTTTACATGATCAGATATTCTCTGCGATAGCTTCCTTGAAAGTTTAATAATTATTACATGCTGCTTTGTTAAAAATGATTTATTTGTAATAACCATTGATCAGCATTTTAGTCAATCACATTTTACCTGTAGACAAGAGCAGACATTAATAGATATAGCTCTGCACTTTTTATTTACAGTCCAGACCTCTGTAATACATAGGGACACATTTAGTGAGATGCTCTGCATGTACAAAGATATTTAAATTTTAGCAGTTAACAATTTTTAAATAATAGTCTTTAAATGCATTGTATTTTGAAATGTTTAGAGACACTTTTATTGTTTCAGTGCCATGTTTCAAATATTTAAAATTTATATTCCATTAATTTCTGTTTTGGGACCTTGAAAAGTACAATTCTTTCATCTACATGTAATTTATATTTATAAATGCTTTAAAAATTGGTGTTTAGGAATTAATTGCTGCCTTTGTTGTTTGCAGAACTTTATAGACACACAAGGGGCACAGTTAACCAAATTTGATACACAATGTATTGTGATAGATAAATATTATTATTGTTTAAAGCTATTACTTTTAGGACAGTGTACATAGGTAGATGAGATACTTGATAAGTTGTGTGACTGTATTACACCTGAATAAAGTGGATTTATTGCAATATTTTTTCAACATCTATATTTTCTTTGACCTTCCATATCATACAGTTTCCATATTTTGGTTGTCATATCGATTTAGCATTTCCTGTCTTTTCAGATGGAGAAGATAGGGGAAGCCACTTTGGACCATATGCTTCCTCTTCTAAGCACTCAAACAAGTCCCTCACAAGTCACGTTAGACTGTCAGCATCGTCTGATATATCTGAAGAAAATCGCGCATGTCCATTTTGTGGAGAAGTGTCTGCCACAGCCTACTTGTTAAAACGACACATGTCCAGTAGCCATAATCAGCAGCTACCATTTAAATGTCAGCTTTGTGGCAAAGGGTTTTTAAGTTCTTCTGGTCTTCGACACCACAAACGTGGCTCTCACATGGGTCGATGTTTTGTTTGTGACTTTTGTGGAGCAAGATTTAAACACAAGCATCACATGAATGACCATGTTAGAAAGTTTCATTCACAGTATCTGTAGTTCATTATGTTAATTCTCCTAGAGACTACAAACAGTGATGGCTTATCTAATGTCTGGTTATTTACAGGCAAGTGTACATAAATTTATATGATAATAATTTATATATAGAAATAAATTATTAGCAAATGTATGAAAGTTGTAAATAGAAGTAAATATGGTTCACAAAATGTTGCTGTTACCAAAATAATAAAATTACTGTGAAAGAAACTTTGGTAATTGTTTGCGTGTAATAAGTTTCTATTTTACGCCCGATGATTTGATGTTGCTTATTTGTAATAAACTTAAGCTTTAGGTCTCAACAATTACCAGTTTCTATTGTGGGTAATAATTAGTTTACTATTTTTAAATTTCCGTGCCCTCCTGTTAACCCATTTTATCACATCCTCCACCTGAAGCGGGTTTGTGTAAGAGGTTATATGGTAATGGTGATGCAGTCTCAGGTAACAAACAGTGCGATGTGAATTGTGGAATTAGATGTTTCATCTTGACAGAGAAAATCATGAATACACAGTTAACAACTCTGTTTGAATGTTACATGCTAGTTTTATTATTGCAATTTATTGATGTGTGGTTGTGATTTGAATTCACAACACAACTTGAAAGTTGTTTGTTCTTGGTTGTGGGCACAGTTTGTAGCCCCTAATTTCATATTTACTTAATACTGTGAAAATTTGATGAAACATCATGACCTGTGGTCATGGCTTGGGAATTGACATCACTGTTTACTCTCTTTCAGACAGAAGAATGCCAACAACTCCAAACCGTGAACAAGTGTTTGCTCGTACTGGAATTCAAAGTGTATCATCCCGTGCTAAGCCTATGGTTCATTCAGGATCCACATCAAGCACATCACACACATATCAGTGTCCAAATTGTCAGGAGACTTTCCTAGATGGCTGTGAGTTTAAGTCTCACATGTCTAACATGCATGGAACAGAGTTCCCATTTGTTTGTACACTCTGTGGTAAAGGCTACTTAAGCTCCTCTGGACTTTATCGACACATTCGGGTACATAAAGGACAAATGACATTCTGCACAATCTGTGATTCAAAGTTTACCCAATCAAGCACTCTCCGCAGACATCTTATTACGGTCCACAGTTTAATGCCATGCTCTGTCTGTAAATCACTGTTCAGATTGGGTATTGAATACAACAATCACAAACTGCAGTGTGGGAAATATGATCCAAAAGGGGAACAGTCATTTACACAGTGGAATAACTCTCTTTAATTAGAAAACTTAAAATGATGACTATTGCACACTTTCATTTCAGAGCTCCTTAGCATTGAGATTTGTTTTATATTTTTACAACCTGAGAACATAAAACCATCATTTTTAGTTTCACAAGCCTTATACTGTTGTCTGAGTTTATGTAACATGATCTGTTATTGAATCCTCTTATTTCTTAATGAATAGAAAATTATAATTAAATATCAATACACAAAATTCTTTTTATAGCACAGCAGATAAGTAAAAAAAAGCCATTACAAACATTTGTTAATCCTGAGTTAATGAGTCTCAGAGTTTATGTATTAAGTAAGACAAAATAAAAAATATATAAACTGTTTAAATCATTGTTTTGTTTTATTGCATTATGTATATTATTTCTTTTTCTTTTATTAATTTCTTCACTGTTCTATTATACATATTTGTTTAAAGTTGAATTCTTGTAATGTGTGATAGAAAGAAGGAAATGACCTCATCACGGCATACATGGAATAATGTATTGGTGCCCATATTTCTTTTTTATACTGTTCACACATTTTTGGGTTTGTGGTCAGTATTATGTCTTTTTCCTAGAAAAATCCATATTTATGGCTTATTGAACCTAGAAAGAAGTAGTTTTATGCTATAAATCATTTTTGATGAACCTGGATTGTGATTTTTTAATTGGGCCACTTATTGTTAATATAGTGAAGGCCTGTTCTTAGTTTTTCGTAATATTTGTTAAATGTTGGGCATAATAAAGTGAATGTAAATGCTGTATAAGCTTCTTCATCACGTATAATAATGTCATGTTCTTGTTTTGTCTTTCTTGTCCTTAAAATTGTCTGTGGAATATATCAGTCCTATTGTCATGTAATAAACATCACATGATGACATGTGATGAGAAGAGATAATAACCGAATAGCAAAGCAAGCCCTCATGTGGGAAACAACAGGTAAGAGAAAAAGAGGAAGACCCAGAGAGACACTGAGAAGAACATTGATGAGAGAAGCAAGAGCAGTAGGAAACGGCTCCCTCAATGAGATAGAGCTGCTTGCACAGAACAGAGACAAATGGCGAGATTTGATAAAATATCTTTAAAAGAATTTAAAACTGCTAGAACAAAAATTCAGATAAGAGAAGGAGTATCTTGGTCTACGCCCTATGGCGAAAGGTCAATAGATAGATTGTCATGTAATAAGTAGGTCTTGTTGGATGTGTTACACAATGAAAGTTACCCACACAAGATAGACCTAACATATATGTACATTTTTTTTAAATTCTCAGAAATAATGAAACAAAAATGTTAAATTTTGTCACATTTTGTTTTGAAGAATTCCCCCCAGTCTAAATGTAATATTATGTTTGCAGCAATGTTCTGTTCACAAACATTTTCTCATGCTTAAATATTTATGAGATTTTTAGAATATGAAAAGTTCTACCAGATAACTTTATTGGTCAACAATAGGTATGCATTCATTTTTTTAAAAATACATGTTTTAATCTAGATGTATGTATGTAGGAATGTTGCAGCTATCCAGAAAGTTCATTTAGAGTTCCATTGAGCATACATACTATAGTTCACACAGATTCATGAAAGATCTTAATCATATTAGTTCTTCAAGTGAAATTTATCTGTTGGTACAAAACTTCATCATTTTGTTTATTATCTAGCTGTCATTTTTTTTAGTTTGAAAATGTTATTGATGTGAAACAAAGAGCGAGCAAACTGTATCATCAGGATGTATGAAGATGGACAGGTTTAATTGTATTTGCTTTTGATTTGTTTTTCAGAGAAATTGTATCCACACAACCGTCGTTCAAATCCACATGTGAAAGTTTCACCTGAAGCATCATACCAGTCTTCTTATCAGCCAGTAAATTCAGATTTTGCACAACTCTCTGTCAAATCGAAAAAAGCTGTGACCCATGAAGAGACTTATAAGTCACATTTTGGCCACATTCTACAAAGAAATAGAACCTCTTTTGACAACTCTCCACATATTTCACAACTGCCATTTGTGTGTTCACTATGTGGGAAAGGATACGCTTCTCTGACAGGTCTGACCCTTCACATACAAACACACAAAGGAAAATCATTTATGTGTCCTGTTTGTGATGCTAAATTTACCCAAAGAGGAACAATGAAGCGGCATCTGAAATCAATACACATGTGCCAGCAATGTCCAACCTGTCAAGGCATATATTCATGTGGGCCTGAGTTTGACCAGCACATATTAAGCCATGTTTGAATGCCAAGTGTACTATTTCAAATGATCATTGTCTTAATTTGATATTAGGCTTACTTTGATTTTATCATTATAACTTAATGAAGAAATGTAAATAAAAACAAAAAGTTCACTAAAGCCGTTTCTTGTTTAGTTTTTTAAATATATTTGTTGTTGTATAACTTGTATATGTTGTAGTGACATTATATTATTCCCGACATTGTCTATTATTTATACTTAGCCAACAGTGTTGTAGTTTTATCTGTTCAGTGTGCTTTGATGTCTACAAATCCCCATGTTACAAGATAATCATGACAACAATAATCTCTGCATTTTGTAATATATCAAATTAATATCAAGCTTTAATATGTGACAAGTTTTACAGATGTGTACGGAAAATCAGCTTTTATTAAGATTTCACAGAAGCAGTCAATTAGATTGAAACCATATCTCACAAGCTTTAGTTGATAATCTTTCCATGTAAGGTGTGATTTCATTCCTTCAATGTGCATCATATCAAGAATTTAATTATGCACTTTTATGCAGTCACTCAAGGCTGATCAAAAAACAGCTAGGCTACTGTCGTCCTGCTTAAGACAGAACATTGGAAACTGAGTTTCCTTTTCCACAAACTGAAGCTGTTGCATTTCCCCAAGTGGAGTCTCAGACTTTAGAACACATGTAACAACAATCCTGCAAGCTGTACAAAGACCGACGATTGTAATGCAAATGTGACCTCAAGATAGAAGCTTAGAATTCAAAATATTATTCAATTATACCACAAACAGTGATATCCACAGAGATGACTTACATAACGGTGTAGCACAGGAAACTAAACGCAGAAATAGAAAAAAGCGGCATAAAATATTTTTGTCAGGTTGAATTCACATTTTATTAGTTTTGTTTTCACCAACCTTGTTCATAAGAAGTAATTTTGTATTAATTTTTTATTTTCAGTTGATGGATCTTGCAATAATATTGTGTTAGAATATCCATAATGTTTCAGAAGATTGTAAATATTTTTAAGTGACTACTTGCATTTGCTTTTTTTTCAGAATCTAACGCTTCTGGAAGACGACACAAAAAGTATCACCATAATTTTAATATCTCCAGTATATCGTCAAATATGGCAAACCCCACAGCAACATGTTCATCTTATGAATTTGGTGATTATTATAATGAGCTCCAGAATCAGCAGCCAACATTTTCTAGAACATTACAGTGTCCTCAATGTCCTGAAAAACTGTTGGATGACGTTAGTCTGAAATGTCATATTTTTAAATACCATGACCAAGTATATCCATTCAGTTGTTCACTGTGTGGGAAAAGATATCAAACGCACACAGGCTTAATTCATCACGTACAATCTCATAAAGGAAAGACATTTATGTGTCCTGTATGTGATACAAAGTTCACTCAGAAATTTACAATTAAAAGACATCTTAGAACTGTTCATAATTCAGCCCAGTGTGTCACTTGTCAAGCTGTGTTTAAGATTGGCAAAGACTTTGATTTCCATGTGGTTAACTGCAATAATAGAAACTGAATAACTAAATGCTGTAATGATGTGTATTTCTTGACCATTTGACTTTAGCAGCCATGAAGATATTTTTCACATGTGTATGTATGTTAATTTTGTTTGATGAAACATTTTTACCCTGAATACATTAGGTTGCACTTTGTGTTTCTGTCTCTTTTCAGAACTATTTTAGTTGTGTTACTTAAATAGAAATTGAATTATGGATGTATTTTCTTTTCAGGAAGACATTTCCATGGAGGTGGGGCACCTGGTGCTCATGGAAGCTTAAATAAAGCATTTCAGAATTCGTCTTCAAGGCTGTATCACACAGGGAGTCAAGTGTTTCAGTTTAAACATGATCCAAACCATGATGGAAGCCTTCACTTCCCAGACTGTTCTGAAACTTTTGGCAATGAATCTGCACTTCCAATCCAATTTTCTCAGTTTCAAAGGCGGGCAGGACATTTTGATTGCTCCTTGTGTGACAAAAGTTACAGCACTTCTACAGGTCTTCGACATCACATGCAAGTACACGAGGGTAGAACATTCATGTGTCCTATATGTGATGCAAAGTTCACCCGTAAAGGGACAGTAAAGCGACATATGAGAGGAGTTCATGCCTCTGATCAATGTGTTAACTGTGACACCATTCTTCATCTTGGCAAGGAGTTTAGTCAACATATGATCCACTGTGTTAAGCAGTTCACATAGTCTGTTTACCCACTATAAAGTTATGAGACATAACTCTATGGACATTAACCATTTTTGTTAAAACCTTCACATTTTTAGACACTATCAGTGGATGTACTCTGTTTTTATTGTATTTTGAAGTAGATTTTGATGCTATGAACATTGTGATTTTAACTGTTCCTATTAAACAATTA
Source organism: Megaustenia siamemsis (assembly GCA_032433765.1). Taxonomy (NCBI): domain Eukaryota; kingdom Metazoa; phylum Mollusca; class Gastropoda; order Stylommatophora; family Ariophantidae; genus Megaustenia; species Megaustenia siamemsis. The sequence goes on from JAVIAB010000051.1 coordinate 112,844,085, forward strand.
ACCAAACTTGAAAGATGCATATCCAGACTTGCAGCTGTTGACAATTTCAGATTGAATTGATGTGTTCATGATATTTATTTATATTGTGTCGAAAAATTACTTTCATTAATTAAGTTTTAAGCTATCTATCAGTTTCATACTTTATTTATATTTTGTATTGTAGATGTTTACATGAATTATAATGTATTGATATTACCCCTTTCTTGATACTGGGCATGGTTGAAAATGAGGTTTGATGTATTTCTTCTATTTCAGAGCAATTACTTGGAAGTCAGCAATGGTCTGTCAATACAATTACACCATCTTCATCTACCTTGCGGAGGAGGCGTAGTTCTGGAAAAAGAAAGCTAAAAATGCCTCTGTTTCAATGGCTCTACTATCCACAAGTTTTACTCAGCTCCAGTCATCTCCAACTCTACCGAACGAAGAAAGTCTTGTAGACATTGATGGCAGCTGTCTAACATGCATGCATTGTGAAGCACAGTTTTCAAACAAATATGACTTGAAAACTCACAGATCCTCGCAGCATGGGCATCATATGCCATTTACATGTACACTATGTGGCAAGGGCTATCAGACTGCCATGGGTTTGACATATCACAAGAGAGCTCATGAAGGCAGATTCTATCCTTGTCCAGTGTGTGATTCGAAGCTGACGCAGAGGAGCTCTATGAAAGCTCACCTTAAAAGCATTCATTTTGTAGCTCAGTGTGCCAACTGCTCTGGCATCTTTAAACTAGGGCAAGAGTACAATCAACATGTTCTTCATTGTGCTTCATAGTGCTGTACTCATGATTTAATTATATGCTTATTCTTGTAGGCCTTGATTAATATGGAAGTGCAGGGGTCTTCAAATTGTGCTTTGGATCAGCTCACTGATTTAATTTCCCTGGTATCAATGCAAATATAAATATTTTATTGGCAGCCTGGAGTGTAACATTTCAAAGATTGCACAGAATGAAAAAAAAGCAGAACAGAAAACTTGTCTGACAAATTAATCAAATTTTCTAGTAATTACATTTGTTTGTGAACATCCCCACTACAGTTTTTCACTTCATAAATTTGAAACCCAACGATCATTGACCTTCATTAGAAATAGTTCAAAGCATCGGAATTTAAAATGAAAGGAATATGTAACACTGGTAGTTTTGTGCATAGTCAAATTGTGTAGCAAAGCTTGAAAGTGTTTTAGATTACCCCCAGCTTGTAAACTTTGGAATATTTCTTGCACATTTGTTATTCTTTGGTGATTGAACTTTATTATAATTAAAATGTTACAATTAAAAAAATTAACTGTGAAAATGTTTTTGTATTAAGTTCGTAAATTTATGTTTGTTTTTATTTTTATTATTATTTTGCAAAAGTAACAGAATTAGGTATTATAGAGAATGATACTACAGAGATATTTTTCTTCTACCTTAATTGCTTAAGTGAGAATCACGACTATCCTATGTTTCTTTTTTTTTTTCACATTTGTTAGATTGTTTGCTCAGTTTTTAATGATATTCTGTTCAAATATTTTTGCCATAATTTAACAAACACATCAATACATGCGAAATTGATGACATTGTTAATAGTTTTCCTTGTTAAAAATACTTTTACCAGTTAGTAGTAAACATTATTACATGTAATATATTTCTATGGTAGTACCTATATGGACATATATTTCATCTTTCTGAGATCTGGATATATTAGAGTTGGTATTTGATTTTATGTCAGTTTCTTTTATATTATCCTTATGTATATGAACTTCTGCAAAATGCTGAATCTCATTTCAGTGATATATAGTCTCTGTTTTGGGAAAAAGTGTTTACTAGAGATGACATTTTGTTACACTGTCTGATCACTTTTGGTTTACCTTCAAAAATAGTTTAACGAATGTCCACTACTGCATTTCAATCAAGGAATCTGTCTTCTTTTTAGCAAATAGTCAAGAGTATGTCATGCACAGTTTTTATGAGCAATCACACAGATTGTTCTGATGTTGGTTAAAACCGCTCTCACGTACGACTCCTTTGCTGCAAACACAAACATAATTAATTAAAATTCCTGCAGGCTGGAGGATTCATTATTTGTCATATCAAACTCATCAGGAATTCACTTACTGCTTATATAATATTTTAAAGAAGTTTATGAGATCATCTTTGTGACTGTGTGCTCACAGATTTTCTGGAGATCCTCAGTATCAAAGTGTATAATGATAAAAAGGAATGAGAATGATTGACAGTTTTATAGCATTCATTGATAGCAGGTATCATCAATTTAAAAAAAAAAAATCATTACAGTCGTTATCCTATTTCTGAGATTATGCAGAGGATTTTCTGTCTAGTATCATCAATAATAAACAAAAATAGTGTAAACATACATTTAATTACTCATTCAGTATTTCTTTCTTGTAAGGATGTTTGTATTGCATCAGTCCTCCATATATTTATTTAAATGCTATTCTCTTAGTATAGATATTCATTAAATAGGTAATTTAGAAATAAGTTCTTTGATTAAATTATGATGATGAATTATGAATACAATCCCAACAAAGAGAAAAAAAGTATTGTGATTTTTGGGCAAACAGACATGATCATCAGCTTGTTGAAGTTTAATCACTTGTGATGAATGATATGAGCTGTGTTGTAAAAATGTTTGTTTTTTTTGGTGTGTTTGATCTTGAATTTGAGAGAGTAATGGTAAGTTGCAAATAGTTTCTTCAATTTCTGTTTACATACACTCACATGGATGTTCATAACAAATGGTAGCATATCTACACTACATCTTATACTCATAATTACTACTCATATGACTAGTAGTTATATCAGGTTAGCATTATTTTCTTTATTGTTCAAGTCAGTTGTTTAATTAGTTTCCCAAGAAAGGAAAACTCACAATTGCAGTTAACAAGTAAAACAAGGAAAAAATAATGGGGATTTGTTTGGAAACAACCACCCAATTTTTTTTTAAGGTTTGATTTTACAATATTACAATTTTGTTGATTGGTATTGGTATAAATTATATCTATTTTTGAATTGACAAATTAAATTTTTTAAATGCCATTTGTCAAATTTTCACTTTGGAAACGTGATAATAAATTTGATTTTCTGTTAAAAATTGGCATTTGATTACATTGTTGTTGTGGGTGGTTCCCACCACCCCACGCCCACTCCCACCCCAGTTTACATTCATTTATGAGATAAACCAAAATGGTTTTGCTTCTTTGTTTGACATGTATGAATCTATTAATGCACAGCATTTATTTTTTTTTAATGTATGTTTCTTTTTAATGTTATGAAGTCTTCACTGAAGTAGAATTTAAGGCATGTTCTTTCTCAAGGATGTTTTTATAACTGGAATGAGACCCTCTTTTAATTAGTACTTAAAGCTTAAGCATTGTTACATTTGTATTTGCTAGCATGATACCTTCATGGCTGTAGCAAGTGTTGAATGTGGACATTTTTTTGTTTCAGATTTTAGCCTGCAAGGAAAGCAAGTTGACAGATATCAAGCAAGTAGAGCCAGAGATGCTCACAGTTTGGCAAAAACCAATTGTCCAATTAATCTGTCCTACAATTCTGTCAGTCTTACCACTGGGAACTTTGTTCAATGTCCCCATTGTCACCTGATCACGGCACCTGCGGATATCAAACAGCACATATCACATTATCATGGCAGTCATATGCCAGTCCAGTGTCTTCAGTGTGGGAAAGGCTTTTTTAGTGTTTCTGGACTAAAACATCATATGTTAATCCATAAAGGTTTGAAGTTTAGATGCCCTATTTGTGATGCAACATTTACTCAGAAGAGCAAAGTGAAAAGGCACTTGAAAAGTGTTCATGGGTGTCTGCCTTGTGTCTCATGCTCAGGAACATTTCAACTTGGACTTGTGTATGAACAGCATGTACTAAATTGTCATGGAGATTCAAAGTAGGCATCCTGGTTTCATCATTTGATGAATAATGCTTTATCTTGTGTTAATATATATATATTTTATTTTAATTCCCCATAATGGGTTTTTTTTTAACTGAGAGTCCACTGTGGCAGTATATGGGTTGTTGGGTGCTTATGGTTCAGAACAATGACACCAGTTTTGGATATGTCAGTGAAATAGTTCATTTACTTTTGTTTCAGGAATGGATGAGGAAAGATGGCGTCAGCCGAGTCGAAACACATCCACATCTCAATCAGCATTTATTTGGACACCTCAGCAAAGAAGCTATATGAGACACAAAAATTCAAGCTTTGGTGAGCCCTTTAAGGGGGCACAATATACTACATCACGCACTGTCAGCATGGCTGAATGTATGCACTGCCATGAAGTCATGCCCAAGGTTTTTCTGAGGCAACATATGATTCAGAATCATGGAAATCAGATGCCTTATCAGTGTTCCTTGTGTGGAAAGGGATTTCTTAGCCTTACTGGGCTCAATCATCATTTGATGGCTCATGAAGGCAGAAGATTTGTTTGTCCCATATGTGATTCAAAGTTTAATCAGAAGCCACACTTGAAATATCATTTGAATAAGGTTCACAAAGTGGCTCAGTGCCCTACCTGTTCACAAACATTCAATATTGGAGATGAATTCAATCAACATGTTTTAAAATGTGGCTAAAGTGAATTTACCAATTTTTATTGTTTCAAACATGGTACAGCATCATTTACTTTAACTTTTAGAATGAAAATTTGATGAAATTAGAAAGTGTAATATAGCCGATATCCTCTTCACAACCTGTAGTAGAAAAGCTCAATACACCCATCCAGTGAATTACAGAGAGGCTAAGACCATTATGGGAAACAAAAGCTGAACAAGTTAAAAAGCAACGGCTGCTTAAAATGGTAGGCAGGATCCCATCGATCAGCTGCAAAGGCATGCCTAGACCATCATTTGCCACCTCAGAACAGGCCACTGCAGATGCCTAAACCACCTAACATCATAGGATTGCCACTGTGGAAGAAGGGTCCCAGATACTGGAATACTTTCATCAAGAGTGTAACACTCATACTGAACTTTGACATCAAAACTTGGCTAACAACAGACTGTAACAAAAACTATAGAGACACTACAAAGATTGGGAATGGACTAGAAGCTTCATCCTCATGACAGGAGAAAAGACATAGCATGCATCAAAAACTTCTCTAACAAATGGAGAGAGAATATATTGTAGCTCTGCATATAGTACCATCAATGTAATTACTTTAAAAGAATTACTTGTTTTGTTATTTAAATAGATTTTGTATTTTACTGTTTTGTAATATATTTATGTATATATGCTATATTTCATTCATAGTTTCAGAGCATTTTCATGTAGTTACTTTGTGGTTTTTGGTGCATTAGAAGCTATTTGCACCTGTTGAGATATTTGTTAGGTGTTGGTTATGTATGATAGTAATTTAAAGTAATGTACATTTGTCAATCAGACATGCATGATTATTATATTTGTTTGATGCTTGTTATCTTTTCTTATACTCATGATTGTCATTTATGATGCCCAATTAACATCACACTAGATTTCTTTTCATCCAGTGAGGGCAGTGTGTTTAAAATGAAGTTGCCCATTCTATTTTTTGGGTATATTTCTGTTATTTACAACTTTCTCTGTTTCAGACCATGTCCCAGTAAGTCAGCAAGATCCTAGAAAAAATAAATTTGATCAGCTTTTGGGTTCATCTTCATCATCACTTCTGTCGTCTGGAAGCTGGCATTGCCTGCACTGTCCAGAGATTTCCTTCAGCCAGCAGAGGTTTAAGAGACACATGTGTGAACATCATGGGCAGCACATGCCCTACTGCTGCAAGCTTTGTGGGAAAGGCTGTCTGAGCCGCCAGAGTTTAGCTTTTCACATGCAGGGCCATGAGGGAAGGAATTTCTGCTGCTGTGTGTGTGGAGTGAAATTCAAGTTGAAGCATCATCTATCAAGACACGTTAACACAATTCATTGTTTGCAACAGTGCACAAAATGTTTAGCAGTGTTTAAACAGCCCTCTGAGTTTAACCTTCACATTGGAACATGCAGATAACTTCTGGTTGATTGCTGGACATTGGTTAAGTCTTCCAATGAACACATCAGTGTTAGTCGAAGTAATCTAATTTAGGTGCAAGTGTATTATCGTATAGTCAAAATTTTGTATTAGATGATGTTCAGAAGTTGCTATTGCAGAATGGTTTATGCAACATCAAATGTTCAGGTTGGTCCATCCTCAATAGCCCAAATTTTCCTTATTTTTCTAGCTTTTTTTTTTTTATTTCACTCAGTCCCTTAAAATAGATACCAGAGATCTTCTCTGGAAAAATGAGGTAGCTTGAGGTGATACTAACTACATCAATGTGCACATAGTCCTGAAAAATGTAGGCACTAACATCATATTACTCATACACTGATGCAAGGCATGATGGCTTTGTTTACTCTTATATTTTACAAAAATTTCTATGTGATGCTCATTCTATAACAAACATGTCAGATGCCGATAGTGTATATGTCATCTATGACAAATATGTCATCTCCATCAAGCCCATGTTTTCTTCATTACAGGATTTTATCCCGAAGAATGGACACAGCAGTCTCATAGTCGCTTGAAATGTGCTTCATATTCATCCCGTGGCACATCACAGAAAGTTTTACGCCGTAAAGGATCCCAAAGCAGAGATCTGTCTCAGAATACTTCAGCATTTTATCAAGCATCAAACAGCATTCAATGTTCAGAGATAGTTTTGCAGAAATCATTAGCATTGCACATGTCACAAACACTAGATCATGATAAGCCATTCTGTTGCACTGTCTGTGGGAAAGGGTTCCTGTCTTCTACAGGTTTCAATCTTCACATGCAGGCTCATGAAGGGAGAAGGTTCATGTGCACTGTCTGTGACTCCAAGTTCAATCAAAAAGTTCATCTCAAAACACATCTAAAGGGTGTGCACAAACTGGCCCAGTGCATCACATGTTCTGAACTGTTTGGTTTGGGAGCAGAATATAATCAACATGTCTTGCACTGCAATTTGTCTAACTAAACTTGGTTAAAGAAATTGATTTTTCAACCAGTTTCTTTATTTTCTTTTCTTTTGCAGACAAGAAGTTCTTAAATACAACTCCTTTTCTGTGAAAATTCTTTACAAGCTTAGAGTGTGAAATGGTTAAGTTTACTGTTTACTATCAGAACCTCTTAGCCTTAATGAAGGTGAGCTTTGATTTTGCATTGGGATATAAATTATAGGATAAATACAAACAAGCTCTTCTTCTTCTGAGTTAGAGGTCAGCAGTTCATGATTTGTTATTTCATTCAGTCTCTACTTTTAGCTGCACCAACTTTGTCCAACACATGAGACTACCTTGAATGTCAGATACTATATTGATAATGAATTCATTTATAAATTTTAGTAGATTCAAATCAGACTTGACAAAACAGTGGAACCAGAAACACTCAGATAATTATTGCTACATAGATAACTCATGTGTCTGGCTAGAGGCGGTAAAGACAGGATGTATATGTGGGCTTTAGCCTGAGTCATAAAGTACATGACCAGATAATGCTCTGCCTTGACTATGAGCCTAGCAAGGAAAATATGGACGTGCAATATGATGGTCATGTAAAGGTGCTGTTTAATGACTGATCAATCATTTGAAGGAAAACTTGTTGAGCAAGATAGTTCATTAGACTTTTAATGAGAGTCACTATCTAATTAGAAGCCATGGTGGTTGACTGGTTAGTGCATCCACCACCACTGACCACCCAGAAGGGTCCAGTTCAATTCACAGATTTGGCAACTTTTATTCCTACCAAAACAGTTAGAGACTCAACCAGTCTTGGAAAATAGATTTTAAAATAGAACAAAGATAAATAAAATAATTAATCAAGAGCACAATGTAGAATAGATTCTGGAAATGGGCACCAAAGGTTCTTTCTGATTAAGTAAGATGGCAGTGTTTTTACATTTTTCTCACCCACAAATACCCATAAAATATGCTCTTGGTCTTTTACTGGAATTTACAGAATCAGTTTCATCTGCATCACAGGTATAGCTTGTTGAGTGTTGCTCTCAAATCATCTGGGTCTTCCGTTATTTCTTAGTGCTGCAACTACTGAAGAAAGCCTGTGGAGCCAGTGTTTTCTTCAAAAGGTTTTCAGTTGCAGTTTTTCTGAGATTTTGTCTTAAAATTAATTGAATATTTCTTTATTGCCACAATCTTTTCAGTGTTCCATTTTTTTGTCTTTAAGAAGATTCTTTCTCCTTTTTCTGTTGCTTTGGGTGCTGGTCCATTTGTTTGGACCTCTGTCTTAAGTAGTGGCATTGCCCATTGTTACACTTAATTATGTCTGTTTGTATCCACTGTCAGCAATGCTGTCTATTTTATGTCAAAGAAGCACTGTTTTCTCCACATCTAAAGCTTGGTTGTAGTGTTGATTAGTTCACTGTTGTCACATGGTTCAGTGGGTTTGCCTTCAGCATAATTTTGTTGATTCCACAAAGTTGTTTAGCCCAAGTCAGTCTTTCCAAAACCATTTATTCTCTGCTGTATGGAGTAATAGATCAATTTTCTGATTTTTCTTACTTGTTAATGGGTGCTGCTGTTGAGTGAGACCAGTCCTAGAGTATAGTGTTGAAGTATAAACAACAACAACAAAGTCAGTCTTCACTATATTTCTTTTTTAAATCAGATTTTCCAAAATCAGGCAAACAAGAATCATTATTGGCATGAGATCAACACCCAGTATAAAACTTGCATAATAGTTTAGTTTAGTTGATGTATCATCTTCATTACATATTTCCATAAGTGTTCAGATCTCCTCTGCTGTATGTCTGCAGGGTGTGGAGACTGATGACTTCAATTCTGTGTTTTATTATTCGTCTGTGTATTCCTGTGCAGTGCTCCTTTCAGACATCCCCAGGTTTGACCTGATGTTTTTGAATAATTAAACTGGTCAGTCTTTTTCTGTGCTTACTCAATGACTCTTCACCTCTCCTTTATCTGTATCCAACAAATTGTGATATTTAGCGTAAAACTAAAACATAGAATATTCAACTCATGTCTATTATCAAAGATGGAAAACAATAAAAGAGATTGAGAAAAAACTAAATGGTTTTGATGATGAATGCCTAAGAAGAATGGTCTGTGTACAATGGGATGAATTCAAGACTAATATAGAGGTAAGTGAAATTACCATATAACCAATGATCTGGCCTACAATTAGGAGACGAATATGGACATATTTCAGACATTTTTTAGAAGAGGAGACAAAAGAATTTCAAAACATGCTCTTCAATGGGGAAAATCAGGATACAGAAAAAGAGGAAGACAAAAAGAGACACTAAAAAGAACACTTATAAGAGAAGCAAAGTTGGTAGATATAGACCTATTGGATAAGCTCAAAGATCTCACCCAAGAATAGAGATGGGTGATGAAAAACACCACAAACCCTGTATGACGTCTACTGCTGCTGGAATTATAAAAATTCAAGAGCTGGAATGTATAATATTCTTGCCTCTGCTAACAGGGTAGCTTGATTTGTAATGTCAAATTCACTTTGTCTCATTTATTCCAACTACTCATCTCTTTCTGGATTTCCCTATTGTTCTATTGCCTGATCTGTTCATGTAATTTGCTCAAGCAGCAGGCTGGTTAAGTTTCATTCTGGTCGGATGTACAAATCTTTTTGTTCAAAATAGTAAATAATTGGTGTTACACCCACTTTTAAAAAAAATCAAAGTTTTGTTTCTAACGTTTCATTTTTTAGTTTTGTGTACAGCTTTTCTTATACACTTTGTTTTTCATGTAGTTGTTTTATGCCTTTGAATCAATCACCTTCATTGTCATCCTTTAAGGCTATAGGAGGCATAGGTATTGCTAGTTTACATGTATGGTATGCTGCCATATCTACATCTTTCACCCTGATACATCCATCATTGACATGGCAATTTTGGGTTCCTGGTTGTCTTCCCTGTACAATCTCTGCTTGTTTGGCCAGACTAATTAGTCTGTTACCAGGGCCACCAGTAGGAGGTGGTCTGGTTTGGATCAGCTCTGATCCTGGCACATGCAGTCAGCTATAGATTACTGAACACTTCAGCCCAAGTGCTGGTGGGCATTTTGCTCTCCTACCCCCAAACTGAACATAGGGTGTACAGAAGAATGTAAGTTGTACATCTCTAGAGCATCTGTGATCACTTTTTATTCCAAATTCTCATCAATAACAAAGTACTATCATCTGATGTTTATAGCTGAGTTATAACCATCTCACCTGCACAGAATTACAGCTTTTCATCCAGAATGGCAGATGTAATTGTGACCTAGACCTCCACAATAAGCAATATTTTGAATGAGGGGAACAGTACAATGAATTATGCTTTAAGAAAGAGCTGATTTGGTCATGCAACAGTTTCAGGATTTCATATTCCAAACATAATGTCTCATTTGATGATTACTTAACAGAAATGGCCCCACTTTAGTGTGTGGCAACCCCTGAGATCAACATCATCATATCTTATTACCTAGAACTAATATACGCACGTCAGTCCAAGAATTTTAACAGCAAAAACTATCAAGATTCTGCTCTATGGAATGCCTAGACACAATTGACTATCTTTCTTGTCTTTTTTTTCCCCTCTTATAGCCATTTTTGGCACAGAGTCCAAGGTGGGCTGCTAAGTATATAAAAGAAGAAATAGTCATCATTGAGCCATGATATGATCATTCGGTATAAATTAAATAGCATCTGTTTATTTCTGTAAGATTCCATCTTTTTTTTTTTTTTTTTTTTTTAATAAAGGTTTGCAGCAGACCAAGACATTGTTTAGTCATTTTAACTCAGTGATTGTTTAATGTTCTGTGAAGTTACATCTACAATTTTACAAGCAAATAATTTGTTTTAAAAAGTGAAGCCATTTAAATCACTTTATCTCAAAGGGAAAAAAAAAAATCTCTAAGCAGACCCATAATAGAAGCTAATATTTTGAAACCATTTTTCTCACAATTTGGCAGAAACAGGCATAATAAAAATGAACAAAAATTGTTATTGCAGACTGCATAAGTGGAGAAATATTGCAATGCTCCTAGTTCCTAATAACTTTCCAGAGCAGTAGACTGAAATCTAATGCAGAAGTTTGAACATGCAGTATTGTCAGTATAACCTGAAGTGTGCTCCCAATCAAGTTTTCTCTCTTTTATTATTGTAGACAGGACAATAAGAGGGTCAATGTTTCCACACTGAAAGATTTGGAATATGCACTTGATATTGTATTACTAGCCCATTCTTGCAAGAAAGAAAATTAATAGATACAAAATTACAGCTTCTGAAAAAGGAAATGAGTACATTGTATTCTACACAGATACTGTTAGTAGTTACAGCTCTAAGGAGTCACGAAAACTAAGACATGAATGATTTAAGAGAAACCCTCTACAAGCCTTGTCAATGATGCAGAACTGTGATTTAGTTTATTCTATCTCACTGCAAAATCCCTGGAAATGGTAGGGCAGACAAGTTAGCACAGGAGGCTGTTAAATTGTACCAGCCAAACAAGTTCAATATTTGGAACAATCAAAGAGGCTTGTCAAGAACAAATATATAAGGAAATGGAATATAGAACACCATGTTTACGTGAAAAATGCCCACAACTAGCTCAATAGAAAATAGAACATTTTTTTACACTGTTCATAATGATTGTTTCCAGCTGTGTTTGTTTTTCAAAAACATTTATAAAAAATGTAAACTAAAATGCTGGTTTTGCATCAGACTTAGTTAACTAGTGGGAGCCACATTGTTGAATGCATTTCTTGATGAAAATGCAATTATATTTGTTGAAATAAATTCATTATTTGTTTTACCGTATGTTTGAGATGTAATATGTGTGTGAGAGGTGGCATTATACATTTGTATAAGTGTCCTTCTTATCAGGAGTTCTAGAGATCTGTAACATTTTTCATAAATACAAATGATACATTTTTAACAAATTAATTCTTTTCTATTTTTGCATTCTTTTAAATAATAAAAATTATTTAAAATGATGATTATGTTTATTAATGCTGTTAATTTTTTTTACCATTTTGACTTCATATATTTTTATTACTGATGACACAGAGCTTTAAGACAATGAATGCAATGGTCATTATTTCATTTATGGCATTAATGTTACTGGGAAAGTTAATGAGACAAAACATTTTATTGTTTTAAAAATTCATTGAAGACTTTCAATTTCTTCAGCTATTTTATACTGCATTTTCTTTTGTTGTTTTATTTCGGTATTCTGGTAAATAATAATAAATGTCCACACATACTATGTGAAATTATTACCTTTTGTTATTTTCATTTTCATAATGCATATTAAACTTTAAAGATTAATTCTTGCTGTTTTGACTTTTATTTTATCTGTAGCATTAAAAGTTGTTTCACCTTAAAAACAGAATTTGCATATGCAAATATACAAACATTTAAAGAAAATTAGTTCATTGACTATTTGTGTGTCTTCTCCTTTTTCAGCTTTAACCCAATTAGGCCCTACTACGCCTCTACCCTTAATAGGTTATTAAGTGGACATGAATGCATTGTGCTGCATTTAGACACCTTGATATTTGCACCTTTCAGTCCAACATAACCGTCTTCAGCAAATTTGTATGAGTGCTTTTTTGCATTTGTTGGTATGTAAGAAATATTTCACATGCATGTGAGCAGCATTTATGAGCATATGTTTGCATCACCAGTTAGAAACTGAAGATATGTAAATTGACTTTCTGTAACAGACAAGACACTCCACACACATTTGCATTATTAAAAAAAAAAAAATTAGAAATGGAATATATAAGAACATAATAGGAAATCATGGACTAGGAAAACAAAGTGAAAGGCTAATACAATTTTTTGAAGAAAATAAAGTAGTAATATATATAACAAAAAGGAAGCTGTTTATGTGGAAATATCCTGACAATAAAATGAGAAACCAGACTACATAATGTTCAAAGATAGATTGAAAAACAGCATCATGTAAGCCAAGATATACCCAGGAGGTGAAATTAACTATCACATTCCTGTTATAATTAAAATGAAAATAAGACTAAAACAGAGAAACAAGCAGAAAAATAATACACAAATAATACCACTGGACATAACATTATGAGTCAAACAGAACTTTAACATAAATATACAATATAGGAAAAAAAAATACATATCAAAAATTGTTAGAGGAAGGAATGGAGTAAAACAAGTGAAAATCTTGACAAAAAAGTTAAACCAAATGGCAATGCATTAAAAATAAACCATACAAGAAGGCCTTCATCTTTACCTAAAAATGAAAAGATCATTAATACAAAATTGTATGACTGGAAAAAATGGATAAAAAAGACAGGCAAAGTACACCAGCCAATACATTGAAACAGATATTGTAATCTGCAGTATGTGCATTCAGGCTAAAACATGACTGGCTTAATCAAAGACATCTGGAAATAGAAACCATGGAAAAGAAAAAGATTTAAAAGGGATGCCCACAGAGATTAAAAAAAGAGTGACCAACAAGATTAAAAGTCACACCTAAACAAAAAGAAAAATGTTTACAATAAAGATATCATTGACTGATGGCAGGAATCCATCACATAACTATTTGAGATGAAAGAGAAAAGAAACCAACCATTAGGTGTATGTCAGGTTACAAAATCTTAAATTTAAATCTGAAGTAAAGAAAACTATAAATATGAGAGCCATGGGAGTTTTTGGCATAGAATTGTTACAGACCTGTGCAATGATATATACAACAGAGAATATATACTATATGAACTTAAAACATCAGTATTTGTTGCCTTGCGCAAGAAGATCATTGCTGAAGAGTACAGAGACTTAAAGAAAAGTAAGTTTGATGAGCCATATAACAAAAATCTTGCTTAAAGTTATACAGGGAAGAATTCAAAATAAATTCAATGTAGAATTAACAGAGCAACAAATTGGATTTAGAAGGAACAGTGGGACGAGAAGCCAAGTTCTGCATGGGAACATTAATAGAAAAATATATAGAAGTAAACTTTACACATGCTTCATAGACTACACTAAAGCTTTTGACAGAATACACCATAAACTACTATTACATAATACTATACTAATGCCTGAAAGATTTACACCTGGATGATGCTGACATAAGATTGATATGTAATTTGTACTGGAAATAAACAGCTATGATAAATACAACAATGAGAACTTTGCACCTATTGATATAAAAAGAGGAGCAAGAAGGGCTGCATTCTATCACCATGTCTATTTAACTTATACATTGAGCAGATCTTTAAAAACATGCGGATGCCAGGACTAAACACCAATAGATATATAATCAATATTCTAAGATGATGATGATACCGTATTAATGGCAGAAAATCCAGAATATCTACAACTAGTGAACAAAATAAACAAGACAAACAAAGAATATGGTTTGGATATAAATATTTAGAAGACTAAAACTATGGTTATTAGCAGAGAAAACAATATACAAGTGGATATCAAATTAGATGGAAAGAATCTAGAAAGAGTTTAAAAATATAGCTATCTTGGACATATTATAACAAGTGATGGAAATTATTAGACAGAAATAAACAAAAGAATATGAATGACAAAAAGCAATTTTAACAACATGAAAAATATAACCACATCAAAGCAAATACCATCAGAACTAAAACTATGAATTGCAAAATGTTTTATTTACTCAACGTTCCTGTGTGGTGCAGAAACATGGACATTAAATAAGAAAACAGAGCAGAAAACTGAAACCTTTGAAATGTGAATCTATAGAAAAATGGGGAGAATTGAGTGGAAGGTAAAGAAGACAAACAAGGAAGTTCTGAATCAGCTGAAAATGAATAAAAAATATAAAAAACTCAATTTAAAAAAGACAATTGATATTTTTTGGTTGTGGAGAGATACAATATCCTACTAAAAGTCATCTTTGAAGGGAAGGTATAAGGCAGACAATGCAGATCAAGACTAACGTGGACTGATAACATCAAAAAATGGACAGGTGAACCTGTGACAACATGCACCATCAATACGAGAGACAGAGTAAAATGGCGCTCCATGGTAGCCAACCTTCGATGTGGGGACGGCACTGATGAATGAGTGAATACAATGATTTGAGTATATTTATGGGCTGCGTCTATTAATATATGATCATAGGTTTGTTGGTTTATTACAATGCTACAAGTGATTCTATTCTTGTCTTCTTTGTGTTCCATTCTCCTACTGATTTCTCTCTTATCCTTTCTGTGTATCCTTTTCCATTATTCGCCCTCTTGTTCCAGGACACTAAGCAATCATAAATGGAGTATGACCAACCAATTGTACCTACTATTACTTCAGTTACTCAAAGTTTCAGTAACTGCCCCCAATCCCCACTTCTTTGCTGGTCCCTAACATTGCAACCAAATCTTAATCTTTCATATCACATGCAAAGGTATTCTAGTTTTATTTATATGGTCTTTTCAGTATTAAGACACTTCTGCTTTGATCACCAAATTTCTACCAGCTAACCAGTCCTCACTTGTTTCACTGTTATAATTATTGCATATTGTTCCCTCTTATTTCATATTTTATGTTTTACATTTGCTCGCTTTCAGAAAATGGCTTCAGGCCTCAATGTGGGAATCATTCATCCTGGTCTCATATTACATCACAAAAGTGAATTTATCATGTCTATTTTATATATTTTCCTTCTAAACAATGTCCCCATTTGCCAGCCTTTGCTGCACCTTGTATGCCTTGATGTCCACCTTTTTCAACCTGAAATACCTCCGTACAGATTTGTAATATTATCTAATCTATGGAGTGTGCAATGTTATTTCTATATGTCTCCTTTAAGCAGGTGTGCATGTAATATTTTCTTCTTTTAATGTATGCAAATATTTTATTTTAGAGATTAATACAGACTTGCTGTTTATGGTGAAAATAAAAATTGTGTAAATTGTTATTTTTCTATCTTTTGTGTTGTTGCTGTGAGGATCTTAATAATTGTGTTTTGAAATTGACTGCTTGGTTTAACCCAGGACTTTAGAATGAAGTAGATGCTTCTCTGTGGCTGCTCACAAATGACACAGTGAAAACAAACATAAATGTGAATTTACAAAAATGGTTGTAATGGTTTTACAAGATTTCTTTACAAATACAAAAGACATTGAAGAATCAATGTAAAGCAAAGCAGGGACACCATGAAAGGAGAGAATAACAACATAATTATTATTATCTTCAAAGACCTTAGTGTACACTTAGCCAGATTGTTTGCTTTTTGTTTTCTGCTGCACACTTCATGCAGAGTTTAACATTAAAATAAAATATGGACTCATTTTAGAAACAAACCAAATTCTTTTCACTTCACGTGTCAGTGACTCCAAGAAGTGCTTTGACTCAAAATCTCACTAAATGTCACAAAAGAAACTTCATTTAGGATATATTTGTTCTAACAATACGAGTCAGTCCCAAGCAAGATATAACAGCCCCAGGCTTGTCCATGATTCACTTTTGTCGTGTGCCAGAAAGTACCTTTGCAGTCTAATGTCTGCTTGATCATTTCTACCTTAGGAATGATACTTAAGTCCCATGGCTACTGACTAACGTAGTCTTGTATCCTTTTTTTTTTTTTTTTTAACCATAAGCAGTGGCTTATTTCAGCTTAGTGATACATGTGCCCCAAGTGATGTGTCATTGCATCAAGTTTATGACTGAATCTCGTAACAAATATCACAAACAATGCAAAGTCAATTATGATATTTAGAAATAGGAACTGATTAATTAGTCTGCACTTTATGTACATACTCTTAATGCAATTTACATATATCATTGTTACAAGTTATAAAAATAACACCTACTGCTTCAATATAAAATATAAATGACACAAGGAATATATGACACAGTTTATGTCAGTGAAACAATCATCTTAAAAGTGCTTAGGGCATTGGTTTCTTATACTCAATAGCCTATATTTCCAATAATACAAATTACACATATTTAAAAGGGACAAATGATTAAGTGGACATTGATAAGGTGTTTTTTCCTAATTTCAAAATTTATTAAAAACAAAAAAATTTGTAAGAAATATGAGGCCTAAGAAAAGTTGAGATTAATATTAATTTATATGTTCTGTTATTAGTTCATATGTCAGGAATATGATATGATAATGACAAACTTATGTTATCATTGATTACTAACTTCAGAAATGATATCATCTTACATGAGGCATTTGTCACTTATTACTAATATCAGAAGTAACATGCTACCATGCCTGTTGACAGAAATACCACTTATTACTAATATCAGAAGTAATATGCTACCATGCCCAGTGACAGAAATACCACTTGTCACTTATTACTGATATCAGAAGTAATGTTATCATGCCTGGTGACAAAAATACCACTTGTCACTTATTACTAATATCAGAAGTAATATGCTACCATGCCTGGTGACAGAAATACTACTTGTCACTTATTACTGATATCAGAAGTAATGTTATCAAGCCTGATGACAGAAAAACCACTTGTCACTTATTACTAATATCATAAGTAATGTTATCAAGCCTGGTGACAGAAAAACCACTTGTCACTTATTACTGATATCAGAAGTAATGTTATGCATGGTGATAGAAATACCACTTGTCACTTATTACTGATATCAGAAGTAATGTTATCATGCCTGGTGACAGAAATACCACTTGTCACTTATTACTGATATCAGAAGTAATGTTATCATGCCTGGTGACAGAAATACCACTTTTCACTTATTACTGATATCAGAAGTAATGTTATCAAGCCTGGTGACAGAAATATCACTTGTCACTTATTACTAATATCAGAAGTAATGTTATGAAGCCTGGTGACAGAAATACCACTTTTCACTTATTACTGATATCAGAAGTAATGTTATCAAGCCTAGTGACAGAAATACCCCTTGTCACTTATTACTGATATCAGTAGTAATGTTATCAAGCCTAATGACAGAAATACCCCTTGTCACTTATTACTGATATCAGAAGTAATGTTATCAAGCCTAGTGACAGAAATACCCCTTGTCACTTATTACTGATATCAGTAGTAATGTTATCAAGCCTAGTGACAGAAATACCCCTTGTCACTTATTACTGATATCAGTAGTAATGTTATCAAGCCTAGTGACAGAAATACCCCTTGTCACTTATTACTGATATCAGAAGTAACATGCTAGCTATCATGCCTGGTGACAAAAATACCACCTGTCAGTGAATACAAATTTCAGAAATAGCATACCATCATACATGCTGAAATACACATTATATATTTTACTCTATCTTTAAAGTTGATTTACTGATTGAATATTACAATAACAATACATCAAGAAATATACAAATGTTAATATGATCACATAACTCAGTGACATATTAGTTACGTTCATCCAAGATTGTCATCATTCCCTTCTTTTCTTGACTTATGTAACAATCATGGGGATTATTCACTAACTTCAAAGAAAACAACCACCTTCACATTTCTAATTTTGAGTATTTGTTTTGAGAACTTCAAAGAAAACGACCACTTTCACATTTCTAATTTTGAGTATTTGTTTTGAGAACTTCAAAGAAACAACCACTAGTTATAATTTTGAGTATTTTACATAAAACAACATTTAGTTGAAACATATTTATATAAAATTGTACCTTTAAGTGTGTTCATGATTATTTTAATGCTCATGTTTCATATTTTGGTAGAATTTATGGTCATGTAATAAACAGCTAAGAATATTATAATCATGTCTAAAAGTGAAAGGGAAGGGAAAATACAAGGTAAAAGAGGCAGAGGCAGACCAAGACTAACATGGACGAGTAACATCAAAAGATGGACAAGTCAATCTATGACAACCTGCACCATCAAAGCAAGAAACAGAGTGGAATGGCGATCCATGGTAGCCAACCTTCGTTGCGGAGACGGCACTCGATGATGATGATGAAAAGTGAAAGAAAGACTTGACATTCTGACTTTGAAGTTTTTAGTGGCTGCTCTGTAATGTTTATTTTAAAGAGAACGAAATTTATTAAAATAATATTCTTGTTGGAGTCATGAATCCATCATTTATAAGTTGTGCAGGAGGTCATATGACTTGGGTCACAAGTTTGTCAACTAGAATTCCTCGCCCCCATCTCCTCCCTCAGCATCCACTATTGAGTCCACACCAACCTCTTCATAGTCCTTCTCTAGAGCTGCCAGGTCCTCACGAGCCTCAGCAAATTCACCCTCCTCCATGCCCTCGCCGACGTACCTGCATAACAAGGTGGAGAGAACATTGGTATGGATAGGTGGAAGAACATATTGCTATTAATAGGTGGGGAGAACATATTGCTATTAATAGGTGGAGAGGACATATTGCAATTAATAGGTGGAGAGAACATATTGCTATTAATAGGTGGGGAGAACATATTGCTATTAATAGGTGGAGAGAACATATTGCTATTAATAGGTGGAGAGAACATATTGCTATTAATAGGTGGGGAGAACATATTGCAATTAATAGGTGGAGAGAACATATTGCTATTAATAGGTGGAGAGAACATATTGCTATTAATAGGTGGGGAGAACATATTGCAATTAATAGGTGGAGAGAACATATTGCTATTAATAGGTGGGGAGAACATATTGCTATTAATAGGTGGAGAGGACATATTCTTATTGATAGGTGGGGAGAACATATTGCTATTAATAGGTGGAGAGAACATATAGCTATTAATAGGTGGAGAGAACATATTGCTATTAATAGGTGGAGAGGACATGTTGTTATGGATACTTGGAGAGAACATATTCTTATTGATAGGTGGGGAGAACATATTGTTGTTAATAGGTGGAGAGAACATATTGTTGTTAATAGGCGGAGAGAACATATTGTTGTTAATAGGCGAAGAGAACATATTGTTGTTAATAGGTGGAGAGAACATATTGTTGTTAATAGGTGGAGAGAACATATTGTTATTAATAGGTGGAGAGGACATATTGTTATTGATAGGTAGAGAGAGCTTACTGTTATTGAGAGGTGGAGAGAGCTTATTGTTATTGAGAGGTGGAGAGAGCTTATTGTTATTGAGAGAAAGAGAGAGCTTATTGTTATTGAGAGAAAGAGAGAGCTTATTGTTATTGAGAGAAAGAGAGAGCTTATTGTTATTGAGAGAAAGAGAGAGCTTATTGTTATTGAGAGGTGGAGAGAGCTTATTGTTATTGAGAGAAAGAGAGGGCTTATTGTTATTGAGAGAAAGAGAGAGCTTATTGTTATTGAGAGAAAGAGAGAGCTTATTGTTATTGAGAGAAAGAGAGAGCTTATTGTTATTGAGAGAAAGAGAGGGCTTATTGTTATTGAGAGAAAGAGAGGGCTTATTGTTATTGAGAGAAAGAGAGAGCTTATTGTTATTGAGAGGTGGAGAGAGCTTATTGTTATTGAGAGAAAGAGAGGGCTTATTGTTATTGAGAGGTGGAGAGAAGTTATTGTTATTGGTAGGTGGAGAAAGCTTATTGTTATTGGTAGGTGGAGAAAGCTTATTGTTATCGGTAGGTGGAGAGAAGTTATTGTTATTGAGAGGTGGTGAGAACATATTGTTATTGGTAGGAGGAGAGAAGTTATTGTTATTGGTAGGTGGAGAGAAGTTATTGTTATTGATAGGTGGAGAGAACTTATTGTTATTGATAGGTGGAGAGAAGTTATTGTTATTGATAGGAGGAGAGAAGTTATTGAGAGGAGAGGGCTTATTGTTATTGATAAGTGGAAAGAAACTATTGTTATTGGTAGGTGGAGAGAAGTTATTGTTATTGGTAGGTGGAGAGAAGTTATTGTTATTCATAGGTGGAGAGAACTTATTGTTATTGAGAGGTGGTGAGAACATATTGTTATTGGTAGGAGGAGAGAAGTTATTGTTATTGGTAGGTGGAGAGAAGTTATTGTTATTGGTAGGTGGAGAGAAGTTATTGTTATTGGTAGGTGGAGAGAAGTTATTGTTATTGGTAGGTGGAGAGAAGTTATTGTTATTGGTAGGAGGAGAGAAGTTATTGTTATTGGTAGGAGGAGAGAAGTTATTGTTATTGGTAGGAGGAGAGAAGTTATTGTTATTGGTAGGAGGAGAGAAGTTATTGTTATTGGTAGAAGAAGAGAAGTTATTGTTATTGGTAGGTGGAGAGAAGTTATTGTTATTGGTAGGAGGAGAGAAGTTATTGTTATTGGTAGGAGGAGAGAAGTTATTGTTATTGGTAGGAGGAGAGAAGTTATTGTTATTGGTAGGAGGAGAGAAGTTAATGTTATTGATAGGAGGAAAGAAGTTATTGTTATTGGTAGGTGGAGAGAAGTTATTGTTATTGGTAGGTGGAGAGAAGTTATTGTTATTGGCAGGTGGAGAGAAGTTATTGTTATTGGCAGGTGGAGAGAAGTTATTGTTATTGATAGGTGGAGAGAACTTATTGTTATTGGTAGGTGGAGAGAAGTTACTGTTATTGGTAGGTGGAGAGAGCATACTGTTATAGGTTGATTTCTGCTATCGCATTGTTTTCATGCCCTTATTCACCATCCCATCTCAGTTATTTTCAGACTTCAAAAGGATACAATGTCTTATATGTGCTAAACAATATTTTGTCCAATTTTTTTTAAAATCTCACATCCTTTTCAATCTCAATCATGGTGTTTCATTTTGTGATAGCTTTTCATTTGCGAAATATATTCACACAATCTCTTCCATTTATTTCCTTAATACAATCATTCATGTTTTGTTTTAATGACTAAATACAATAGGAAGGCATCCCTTACCAATGTACAAATGCCCGTTTGGCGTACATAAGGTCAAACTTATGATCAAGCCTGGCCCAGGCCTCAGCTACAGCTGTAGTGTTGCTCAACATACACACGGCACGTTGTACCTTGGCAAGGTCGCCACCTGGTACCACAGTCGGAGGCTGGTAGTTAATGCCTACCTGTCGAGACAAAGTGTTTCATGTAAGTGTTCAGTGTTATGTTTATTTAAATACAGTTTTGAGAAAACCAGAATGGTTCTTTATTTACATAATTACCTTGCTGTATGCAGGTTTTTTTTACATCTAACATTAGTTTATTTCACACAGGAGACATAGTTTGAGGTTGAGCTGATAGGGAAACGCAACACACCAATATCTCTACTGACAAAGGTAGCAATGTGGCTCGCTGTAGCGTGGAAGCTAGGGTGCTGACCTCATCTTCAAAATTACCGGGTTCGAATCCACTAAAGATAAATCATGTTTGTCTTCATCTCCCGGCCCCAAACAATTCACCGATGTCGAGGCAGTTGGGGTAGAAAAATGTCTTTTCCTATCGAAGACAAGCGATAAAACGTAAGTTCTGTGTCCAAGTCTACCACGTAAAAGAGCCATCGACAATATAACCAATAGCTGCTGTGTGGAAAAAAAACATTGCTTTGTAGTGCAATAAAATGAGCAGAGTCATTGCTGTTGATTCTCCGTGTCTTTGAAGGATGGGTGAGACTAAAGTGGAAGGGGCTAAAAGGGAAGCACCAAACGGTAGGGATTCTTGTGGATATACTGTCTTGGATAAGTAGAAATCTGGGACAAGAGAACGGACAGTCAAACGCATCTGCGAGTATAATGGGGCACGATTTTGAAGACTGCATGATTTTGAAGACATATAATACATGAACAGTAGACAAACAAATGAAAAGACGATTAGAGGCCACAGAGATGGGATTTCTCAGAAGAATGTTGAAAGTTCCCTGGACAGATAAAAAGACCAATGAGGTAGTTCTCAAAGAGGCCAACACAAAAAGGGAGCTCTTAAAAAAACAGAGAGAAGCAATCAACATTTTTCGGGCACATCATGAGAAGAGGAAAGTTTGAATACTTGGTTACAACTGGCAAAATAAAAGGAAAGAGAGATCGCGGACGACAAAGAGAGAAAATACTGGATAGCTTGGCGTCATGGCATGGAAAACAGTCAACAACAAAACTGATACGATGCACTGTAGATAGAGGATTGTGGAGGGACATGATCGCCTACGCCAAACGGTATGGCACATGATGATGATACTCTAGGTTGACATCTGGATGAACATTTAAGCTTCCAGGACATCTATAATAATGAGACCTGATTTTGAACAAAATAAGCAGTTACACAAGAGAATAAACAAGTCTGGAATCAGACGTGGTTCATGTAAGAGGCGGCTATTGAAAGAACGAATAAAAAGTTGTCAACTTGAGCCAGTGGGCTACTGGAATCATCAACATGCATTCTCTTCACATTCACTGAATGTGACCACAGAGCTACTTAGTGGTTACCTCGAACAGAATGATTTCTTCTTCTTCATCATCTCATAACATGGGTGTGGGGGTGGGGTGTCTTTGTGACAGCACTGACAGACCTCATAGACCTTCTCTAACTTCAGTCACTTTTTGGAACTGCGAAATCGAGGCCTGTTGGTTCTGTGATATCTTCCATTCTCTGTCTCTGTCTGCATCGACTTCACAGTTCCTTGCAGAATGGTCTTTGCCAAGCTGGATGGTCGATATATATATATATATGTATGTGTCCAAACCATTTTATTTTATGTTGCTTCGTAAGAGTCGTGTACGTGACGAAATGACAGTTGTGCTAAATATTCTAGAAAGTCTTAAAGTTACGGCATACCTTAAAACCTGTTGGACACCAGTCCACAAACTGAATAGTTCGTTTTGTTTTGATTGTTGCTATAGCAACGTTGACATCTTTAGGAACTACGTCACCACGGTAAAGCAAGCAGCAAGCCATGTATTTCCCTGTAATAGATATAACGTTAGGCTTAATTATACATAATCGTGTCTCATTTTAGTAAATGTTAATTTTAATTTTCATAAATGACATCGTAATGGACATTCCATCCAGAATACACAGTATAATCAGCAATATACGCAGATGATCTGGCGTTATGGGCTCGCGAGGAAAGTATGTCGGTGGCTGTACCCAGGATGCAAGATGCCCTAGGTGAACTTGAAAAATGGACGAACACCTGGTTTTTACCAATCAACGAAAAAAAAAACAACATATACAATTTTCAGCCTATCAAGAAACACACTCTCTGCAAACTTGAAGATACAAGACCATACACTTCCAATTGACCAAAACCCAACATATCTTGGCGTCACCATGAATCGCAGAATGACTTGGAAAAATCAGATAGACAGAGCAAGGAAAAAAGCCAGAAAACGAACAAATATTATAAAGAAATTGGCAGGACCTGACGGGGGGGGGGGGGGGGGGGGGGGGGGGGGGGGGGGCAGCAATATTTTGAAAAGACTATACGTAGGAAGAGTCAAACCAGTTCTAGAGTATGGAGTCACAGCCTGGGCTATGACTTCCAAATCACACCTTAACTTATGAAATTTACGCCTATCAAGACTCTAGAAAGAGTAACAGGTTTACAACCCTTCGATAACAGACGGGTCACTAAAGTATTGCAACAAGCGGAGAAATATAGAAGGCTTCTTAGCCACCCCATGCACCAAAGAATATCTGGTTCCGGAATTGTACGACTAAAGAGGAGCAACTTCGGCGCAATTGCCAATGAACTAACTACTGGAGACCCAGTACTTTCCCAAACAATATCGAAACCCTTGGCCCCCATCTGATATGTCTCCTCATGGAAAACATAAAATACCAGAACTTCAGGAAAATATAACAGGAATCATGAAAAAAGGCACCCAATCAGACACAGAAAGAAAACACGTAGCAGAAAAACACATACACGATACCTACCCACAGGACTCTTGGTCCCACATATACACAGATGGCTCTGTTACAAATGCCACCATAAATGGTGGGGGGTGAGGTGTGTTCTTGACGCTGAATAACCAGGACGAGATCACCAAGTCAATAGCTACTGGAAAATTCTCAAACAACTTTAAAGCAGAAACTGAGGCCATCAAAGATGCTGCAATACTGGCTACTCAACACAAAAATAACATGCACAATAAATTGGTGATTCTGACTGATGCACTGTCAGTACTATCAGCTCTAAAAAGCTCCAAGATCAATGGACTAGATGGCTTGAGAACAACCCTGGACCAACTATGCAATAACTTCCAGAGAGTAGTCATTCAATGGATACCATCACACTGTAATATACACGGGAACGAACGCGCAGACAAATTAGCTAAAGAGGGAGGGAGATTACCACAAGAGAACCATCCGCTCAGTTATGATGAAGCCAAATCCATCCTCAAAGGTCAGTTCCATGAAAAATGGAAACGATGAAAATGACCGTTTAGATAAATCCAAAATGTGTCTTGTCCTATTCTCAGGGTTTTCTAAAGAATGAAATAATCTTCCTCGTTTAGCCTCTTTGCAAAAATAGTCATACATTTTTATTGCGATGTTTTGTAAACTGCAGAATTTCATTTTAAGACTCATGATAAATGTTATCGTTCCACGTCTCGACCTATGAATGAACGGAAATGGAACACACAATTTCTCGTGTTTTTTACAAGTGTCTAATTGTGTCAAAAAACCACGGTAAAAGCGTGCAAACACGTCAATTTTACCGTGTATGGATTTTTACTCGCTATTTTTAACTTAAAATACTGTAAACATTAAGTTTTGACTACATCAATGGGTCGTTATAAATTTATATAAATCAAATAAGCAACAATAATAACCAAATGTTTTTTTTTTAATGAAATTAATTCCCTGTTGGGTTCTAATCATTATAACTTTACATGCAAATTGTGAACAACTTACAACAAGCGGTTAAAAAGCTATCGATTTTAAAAGTTGGGCACGAGTTATGAAACAAGCTATAGATATGATGTCACATGAGAGATTTGGCATTGAGTAAAGTGTGAACTACATACACTACAGAGACAACATGTGAAATGGTTTGCTCGGCTGTAAAAGAACGCCAAGAGATTCCATATCATACAAAACTTTACACTAAAGGAGAAGATGGAAGAAGGGCCTGTGGTAGACCCAAAGTAAGATAGACTGACAACATCAGAGAAACGCTACATCAATATCACGTGACAGTGTCTCAGGCTGCCAGAAGGGCAAGCACTAGAAGTGTATATCTGCATCGATACCAGAAGGGGTAATAGAGGAAGTGAAAAGAAAGAGAGAGAGTTATGGGTAGTAATTGAAAGGTCATCATCATCCCATTGGTGTATTAGCAATATGTAGTTATGCTCATATATGTTCCATGAAGGAAAAGACGGTCAGAAACAGTTACCCAACTTTCCAAAAGAAACGTTCTGCGTCCTATTTTCAAATTCATGGTTAAACCTGAAGCTGCAGCCTGAAAAAAAATATCAGCTCGTCGCTGTTGAGTCGAAAGGTGTGTTGAATAGACGAACTCACTAACCACCTCGCCACACCGGATGTTAATGAAGTGAATGAGGATTGGTTAGATGTAGTCCAATAACATACAGGCTATGGAGATAGAGTGTTATCGTAAGATTTTGGGTATCTCTTTCTTAGACCGTATCACAATTGAAAAAGATGACAAAAGAATACGACAATCAATCGAAGTACATGATGCTCTATTCACTATTGTAAAGAAGCACAAAATAGAATAGTTTGGCCACGTTTCGATCATCTGGCCTAGCAGAGGCCATTTTGCAAAGATGTGTGAAAGTAGCGAGAAGAGGAGATGGAAGGATAACATCAAAGAATGCCCAGGTCTCGACTTTGCAGAGTCCCAAAGAATGATTGAAGATAGAGAGAAATAAAGAAGGTTGTCTAGGTATGTCAGTGGTGCCCCAACAACCTCCATTGTTAATGGATAAACAAGAAAGATAATACAAAGTGGGGGACTGGTTGGTCTCGAGGCAAGACGCCGGCCTCGAGACAGAGAGGTTGTGGGTTCAAATCCCAACTATAGCTCGTTTCAAATCACTTGCCCAACTTCAAAACGCTATTGTTCAGTAACCGTTTGTTAAAAACTGTTGAAATTTTCCAAATGTTATTAGAATGCAAAAGACCTTTTAAATGTATATTTAACAAATATCTTGCAGCTGCAGTTTTCTTAAAGCGGCGAATTTCTTTGATGTTTGTCAAAATTGTAAATTGTGAACCCCTAAATAATAGAAATTACCGTAGTTGCTGGTCTATGATTAATTTTCACTAGGTAAGGGCGTGGCCGTAATGGGGAAATACCGGGAGAATTATTGTCTTCTCAGTTCGAGGACGGACGATAATATCAAGGTATACCTGTATGTCGAATTTTCATAGTTGTGTGGTCCTGAAAAGGACCGTTTGTTGAACTAATTTAAGGTAATATAGGGGCCAACATTGTGGGGGCTATATACTTTCATTCTGAATCAGACGAGTCTAAAAGATTAATAACTGTTTGGGGTTGAACATTCCACAAACCATCATTTTTCCAATATTCCTCTTCCTGTTTTAAGACGTGGTCTTCACATTTAGCCCAATAATCTTTGTCTATATTTAATAAAGCGAGATTAGCAAGAGTCTTTACATCGCATATTTTGAATGTTGTATTTTCATCTGCCACTTGTCCTTTTAATTTTGCCCAGATTAGTTCTATGGGATTTAAATGAGCATGGTAAGGTGGCAGCCTCAAATTTATATGACCGTGCTCTTGGATAATCTTATCTATTTGAAAAATCTTTGTCCTTTGTTTTTGCTTTACTAGAGATAGTAATTCAGGTTTTAAGTACATGTTATTAAATTGTATGTGCTCCTTTGTGAGCCATATCTTAATAGCATCTTTTGTACTGGATGACGTCGGGACTTTATCTTCATGTGCAACAATGTTGTGGTACGCTGCATTGTCCATTATTAGGCAAGATGGTCGATCTAGTGATGGGAGAACATAATTTTCAATCCAATGTCTAAATATGTGACCATTCATCTCAGAGTGATAATCCCGATTGTCTATGGATTTTGAAAGAAAAATGAGCTCTGCATTCTGTATTAGTCCATGTTGTCGACTACCTGCATGAGCAATTATCAAGCGCTGTCCTTTGCTGCTAGGTATTAATCTCTTAATCTTTCCATCTGATGACTGCCATTCCCTTTGGTTAGTGTGGTGAGCATTGATCCATGTTTCATCCAAGTACACAATATCATAACCTTGCTTGCGCACCTCTTTTACTTCACGTAAGTACTTGCTTCTCATGACTACTATATGTGGCTTCTCACAGATGATGTTTCGTCCATTGGAATACTTTCTGAATGTAAAGCCTGCAGCTCTCACATTCCTCCATAATGTAGACTTTGATATTTCAATACTGTTGTTCTTTTTCAGCGAAACTTTTAATTTTCTTATTGTAACAGTTTCATTCATACCCAACATTTTGCGAATTTCACGTCTACACCTCTGAATGAACGGAAATGGAACACACAATTTCTCAAGTGTCTAATTGTGTCAAAAAAACCACGGCGAAAGCGTGCAAACACGTCAATTTTACCGTGTATGGATTTTTACTCGCTATTTTTAACTTAAAATACTGTAAACATTAAGTTTTGACTACATCAATGGGTCGTTATAAATTTATATAAATCAAATAAGCAACAACAATAACCAAATGTTTTTTTTAAATTAAATTAATTCCCTGTTGGGTTCTAATCAATATAATTTTACATGCAAATTTTGAACAACTTACAACAAGCGGTTAAAAAGCTATCGATTTTAAAAGTTGGGCACGAGTTATGAAACAAGCTATAGTTATGATTTTTATTTATGATTTCTCTCTGCAGCAACTGGTTTCAGCAGCGAGGCCCGGCTTGAAACGTCAATTACTGAAGGACGGAAAAAAAATATGAGTACCTCCGCCCTGTGCACACGGCTGCCAGGGAAAAACGGATTAACGCGCAAAATTCAGTTCCTAGTTTCGACTTCGTCAGAGGTAAAAGCTGGCGAACGCCAAATATATATATATAATCAGTGGCGTATACTGGTTTTGGGGTCTGGGCTACTGCTGACATAATAAATAAAAACCTACAA
The DNA here is from genome assembly GCA_032433765.1 of Megaustenia siamemsis. Classification (NCBI taxonomy): domain Eukaryota; kingdom Metazoa; phylum Mollusca; class Gastropoda; order Stylommatophora; family Ariophantidae; genus Megaustenia; species Megaustenia siamemsis. The sequence goes on from JAVIAB010000051.1 coordinate 112,872,995, forward strand.
TATATTCAGTAGGCTAACATGAAGTAATATTTGCTACTACATTTTAAATTACTTACTTATATGTAAACTATATCCGTCTTGTTTGGGACGAAAATGTCTCGATGACTTTGTCATTGAAAGTACTGTTGGATTGATTTCTAAACTTGGCTTCTGAAGGAATGATTTCTCAATGGACATTATTGCCAAACCAGATAAGCGACAATAAGATTTGATTCTCTTGAAGCAGAAAAATGTTCTTTCTACAGATGCTGATGCGCATAACGTTGTTATAAGTAGGTTAGGAAGTTCCGGTAATCAACATAGTTTCACTTTGTGACGCTTCTGATTGGCTAGAGCTAAAAATTACACATGAAACCGCATTTTGTATAGGGAGCTCTCGCCCGTATAATTTTGACGGGAATTTTTGAATGTCAAGGTCATTAATTCTAAGTCGGAGAGAAGAGAAATGTACCGCTGCTGATTAGCGGTTTCTTGTACTAATTTTTATAGTAGTTTCGGCTTCATTCACAAACGTTATATTGGCCATAGGAAAACCTTGCTTTAATAAGTGCAAATCAAAGCAAATAAATCATATTGGCCTACGAAATGTGTAATAGAATATTTGAAAATTTGTAATATAATTATGAAAAAAATATAATAAATTATTTCCTTTTGTATTTCGTTAATATGTTCAGGCTATATATATATATATATATATATATATATATATATATATATATATATATATATATATGCATGTATATAAACTGTTGCTGGGGTGAGAATCACAATATTTCAATATTAAGTAAGTTTTATTTTTTTTTAAAGAGGGGGGGGGGGGGGGGGCGGGTTGCTAATGTTTTCGACGCTGATGTTACATCCGAAACTGCGAGCAAGGAACCTGTTGCTATTCAAAGAGAATCGCATGGTATATCATACCGGATGTGAGCTTTGATCATTCCGCATTCAAATCAGCACGCAAGCAACAATGCTTCTGACGCTCTCTGGGGTCAGTAGGTCACTCCTAATGAGACAGTGGGAGATGCAAAAAATGGAGGCCTGCAAATTGAAGGGCTCGTCCTAAATGTCAAGTACTTAGGCGTGACAGGAGGAGCACTGTTATGTTCAAGGTATCTGTGTGTCCGTCCGTCCGTCTACGTCTGCCTGTCTTTTCATTCATATATCATATACACACATATATGGGTGCAAAAAAAGTAAAGTACACACGCTTTAAAACATATTATGTATGAATTTGTCTAAACGTTGAATCATTTAGTTACCCACATGAATAGTAGCGTCACGGGAGCAGCAACTTTTATTTATATGCATTTCTTTCTTTCTGTCTTTCACATTCTCCCTCCTCTTTTCAGTCTTTTTACACAAACAAACACACACAAAGTTAAATATAAAAAGTACATGAGTATAACACAACTTAGTGTAGTTCATGCAATTTCTAGCAAAATCTAAGATCAGCTACTACGACTTTCAGCTCTTAGAAATGACATTCGCGTGGACGACTCATCTGAAACTCAAAACTTCTAAGAGTGGGAGCTCGACCATAGAATAAAGAACAGAAACAGTCACTCTCGCCCTCATTCTCCGCACACACAGATGAGGGTGATTCAAATCACAACTTTAACATTACTATTTAAAATTGTCAAAACTTCGTTATTGATCTCTAAGTTGAAATTATTGCTGCAACAACATAAAGAACGTTCAACTAAACGGCTCCACAGTGTGGCCAAGCAACACGCCACCAACATAGGCTGTGTAACGATGAGCATTCCACTTGAGACATGCACCAACAACTAACAGCCTTCAACATGTGCTGCTCGAGCGAAGGAGTGGAGTCTAACTGAAAATTATCAATGGATGAAACTGAAATATGATGAAAAATGTCTGTGTTTAATTATGTGTGTACACGTCACATTAAAGTGTTGGATGCAATTAGGCTTAAAATAATTTCTAGGTAGAAACCGGACAAGAAGCAAATTTTCAGAGCTGAAACTGGAACCCATAGCATATTTTAAGAGCTTAGTCCCAACCAATAGTATGTTTTCAGAGTTTAGTCCGGAAGTAAAAGTATATTTTTTAGAGTTTAGTTCTGAATCAATAGCATATTTTCAGAGTTTAATCCGGAATCAATAGCATATTTTCAGAGTTTAATCCGGAATCAATAGCATATTTTCAGAGTTTAATCCGGAAGTACAAAAAGAACTAACAATGACTCAAAGAGCCATAAACAAACGCTACGAAAACTCCAGAGTAAGAGGAAGACCGGGAATGAGATGGATAAAAGGAATACTAGAGTCACTAGGAGGGATAATAACAGAAGAGCAAAGAACCGCAGATTGCATCTCCCCTCGACCTCAACGGCTTAGGATGAAGGATAGAAGAAAAAAAAAAGAAGAATCCGGAAGTAATAGCATATTTTCAGAGTTTAGTCCGGAACCAATAGTATATTTTCAGAGTTTAGTCCGGATCCTTCGCTTTCCGATCCTGTGGTTGATTGTTATTCAACTGCATGCTGCTCAAATTAGGCCAAGTTTATTTAGGTCTCCAGAGTATAACAGCAGAAAGTCTCCTGCATATTTGAAATTCTCAACTTTCATTAATATAAAAAAAATTAAATTATCTTCATTTTTAAAATAGATTTCACCTCTTCTTATCAATCCTTTTCTTATCAATCTAGTCCTTTACACGAGTATTGGTCAGTGCGCATCTTATATTTTCAGACAGGACAAATTATTGAGTTATTTGCAAATCATCGTCATTGCACTCCGATCATGTCGAAAGGAGGACAAGATGGCGGTTTGTTTTCGCCCGTCTGTTGTTGTTGTTGTTCATCTTTTTTTCCTCATTTGCCTTTCAGCGTCGCGGTCTTTTGCTCTTCTGTTCGCCTCAGCTGCTGTTATTGTTCCTAGTGCTTCTAATATTCCATCGTTCTATCCATCGTTTTCGTGGTCGACCATTGGGTCTGGTATTTTCACAACGTTTGCTGATGGCTCGTTGTGTTGTGTTTTGATCTTTCTGCCTGTCACGTGGCCAAACCATTTAATCTGTTGTTTCCTTATATATTCTATGACGGGGTTATTCCTAGCTTTTTTTCTCAGTTCTTCATTTCTAATCTTATCTCTCAGACTGTTTCCTGTCATTTGCCTAACACATTTAATCTCAGTAGAGGTTATTTTACTTATTGTTCTTGCATCTAGGGTCCAGGTCTGGCATTGGTAGCACAACGTTGGGATGAAGATTGTATTGTATAGTGCTCTCTAGTCTGTTGTTAAGGACGCCTACTTTCATTTACTTGTGAAAAGCTCATGGTGTATCCACGTGCTGGCGAGTTGATTGACTGGAGTTGGCCAGTCTATAACGTGGAAAAGTCTATAACGTGGTTCTGGACCGTGCGACTGAGTGAGTGCACGTGAGTCTAGACCATCCACAGGACAAATTAATTTGTTTGTGTAAATTGATTGATAACGGGACATGGTTTAAATCGTCCGTGACAGTGTTGGTGAACAGGGACAATCCCGGTCAAACTGAGATGTATGGTAAGCCCAGCTACAATAAATATCTACTATAGTCCGTTCAGAAATCCATAATCACACCTGAATTAGTTTTGCGTTATAATCGCTTGTTATTTTGGTTTCAAAATTTGCATGAAATCTTAGAATATTGATGACGTTATAGAAATATTTTTGCTCTGAGAAATTTGATCTAGTTTAAAAGTTTTCTTCTTTAGGCTATATTAAATTCACCCTGTTCGAATTTGATACCATTTTAGGATATATACATTAATTTGGTGCGGTCGTTCACATAAAATAGTTTGGCTATTTTCACACCGTGAGCTGTGTGTCTCATCCGTTTTGATCCTGCTTCGATATCCCGCTTGTTTACGATGAATGATGATATCGTATGACGGGGAACAGTTGGCTGTGTTCACTTTCTGCGCGGTTTCGCCTTATGTCTTTTGGCGTGTGCTGAGACTGCTACGATGGGGACTACAGTTACCTTTCTTTGTTTGGGAGATAAGTTAGTAATTCGGATGATTACACTGGCACGGGCGGTTGAGCAATTATGGATTTTAATTCGTTTGCTGTGATACCGAGGCCTTCCATAACCAATAACCAAAAGTTTGGCTATTGCAGAAACACTAACTTCAGAAAAATCCCGTGCACAAAACTGAATTGTTATTGAACGACATGACGCACAAATTACCGAAGGGAAGGCGTATCTTTATTAATTTTGTGAAGACTCAGTAGGCAATTTGTTGACTTTAAATACCAACATTTATATCTAAATTACAATGAGTTTGAAATGCAAATTTATAACTATGCAAAAGGTTACTTTTTTACTATATCAGCAATTGTAACCAATTGAATTCATGTTTGCAAATACACATAACGAACAACAACCACAATTAAGCACTATGTAGATACGCCGGTGACAAGAACTGCAGTAAACTGGAAAATTTAACACGATTACTGTAAACTCTAAAATTTGAATCAACTTGTGTTATATCGTCATAAAAGATCAAAGGAATTCGCTGATGTGCAAAATCTGTTGTGTTTGTGGAATAAAAAATACCAAATCTTTGCGTCATCAATATTCTAAGATTGCATGCAAATTTTAAAACAAAAATAACAAGCGGTTATCACGCAAAATTAATTCAGGTGTGATTATGAATTTCTGAACGGACTATACTTTGTCCATTGCTCTGAGAGTATAATGTTATCAACTGGTACTAACTAATAGACTGGCCATATTTCCTTGAAGTAAAAACGGGGATTGGAATCGCGACACCGAAAAGGATCATAATTGCTTAATATTAATTATTCATGGAAAGGTAAGACATTTTTTAAAAAAAAAAGTTCAATGTTATAAACCAACCCATCTTAATATAATTCTTCAGTGACAGAACCTATACAATAATTTATGTAGACGCAGAAATGGATTGTATTTCATCACGTTCATACCAGGAATATCTCTCAGTTGAAGTCGCATCTTTGCATCAAATTTAAATCTTTCCATTATCATAAAACATCCCAAACCCATAACAAATATTGTCTTACAACTAACATAATATTCATTATCATAAAACATCCCAAACCCACAACACGTATTGTCTTACAACTAACATAATATTCATTATCATAAAACATTCCAAACCCATAACAAATATTGTCTTACAACTAACATAATATTCATTATCATAAAACATCCCAAACCCACAACACGTATTGTCTTACACTAACATAATCCTCGATATCAACAATTAGCTAGAAAAAAAACAAAACAAATTTTCCGTTCATTTCATGTTATTATAACAACTATATTCTATTCAACAAGTGCCATACATCCTGCACACTGCGATTCCATGATTATTCAGTTATTTATTATATTCATGATATTGATCGGACGACAAAGAGAGAAGCTACTAGATAGCTTGGCGTCGTCGCATGGTAAACAGTCAACATCGGAATTGATACGAGGCACCGTGGACTGGGAATTATGGAGTATGACCGTCTACGCCAAACGGAATGACACATAATTATGATGATATTTATATACGATTATAGCTATAATTTATAAATATGATTGTACATTTTTTTTCCGTTTCCGGTTGTTTCCAAATGGAGGAATTATTTTTCTCCGGCTTGGTATAGAACCGTTGATCAGAGGTTTAACAAGCCGCTATCGTAAAACGATGTTGTTAATGAAACGTAGCATTAGCACAAACACAAAACTTAGGCTATTCAAATCAAATGTACTATCAACCCTTACGTATGCGTGTGAAAGCTGGAAAACAACAAGAGATATAGAAACAAAGTTGAACGCATTCGAAAATAAATGTCTAAGGAAAATACTTGGTATAGAATGGAACGAATTCAAAACAAACGAGGAAATTAGAGAAATCGCCAATCAACCACTAATATCTTCAGTAATAAAGAAAAGACGATGGTCATACGTTGGACATGTGATGAGAAGAGATAATAATCGAATAGCAAAGCAAGCCCTCATATGGGAAACAACAGGTAAAAGAAAAAGAGGAAGACCCAGGGAGACACTGAGAAGAACATTGATGAGAGAGGCAAGAGCAGCAGGAATCGGCTCCCTCAATGAGATAGAACTGCTTGCACAGAACAGAGACAGATGGCGAGATTTGATAAAATATCTTTAAAAGAAAACTGCTAGAACAAAAATTCATATAGGAGAAGGTGTATCTTGGTCTACGCCCTATGGGCCGGTTACGGCTCGAAAGGTCAATAGATAGATTAAACTCGGGACAAAAATTGGCATATTATATTTTTTAATGGAAAAAAAAAATTAAACATTTTCACTAAAATTACGTGACAACCGAGGAGTATGACAATAATCGATCAGCTAGCTCGTCGCTGGCAGCTTTGTCAATGTGGCTTGACTGGAGAAAGAGGACATGAACAAGTTTGATCTTCATTCCTTAAGAGAAAAGGAGCAGAATGGGTGGGATAAATATTATACATTGAGAGACTGATGAGTCTATAAGGTGGAGAAGTGGTCTGGTCGATGCCGAGTGCATAGTGGGAAAAGCAGATGTATGTACAATCAACACCTTGCACGATCAGCTAGTCTGCATGTTTCGAGTAATTCTGATGGTGGGCGACAGAGTTGATATGAGAATGCTCCGATAATGAGACTTCTTCTTCCCTTTCTCATTTGCCTTTCAGCGTCGAGGGCAGATATAACTGGCAGTATTTTACTCGTGTGCTCGCCTCTGCTGCTGTTATGTTTCCTAATGCTTCTAATATTCCGTCAATCTACATTTTTCGTGGTCGACCCTTGTTTCTTGCAACGTTTATTGAAGGCTTACTGTGTTTTTTTTTTTTTTTTTTATCTTTCTGCCTTGTCTCGTGGCCAAACCATTTTATCTGTTATTTCTTTATATATTCTGTGGCGGGGATTTATTCCTAGCATTTTTATTAGTTCTTCATTTCTGACCTTGTCTCTCATGCTGTTTCCTGTCATTCGTCTAACACACTTCATCTGAACAGAGGTTATTTTTCTTGTTCCTGCATCTAGAGTCCAGGACTGGCATTGGTAGCACAATGTTGGGATTAAGATTGTATTGTAGAGTGCCCGTTTTGTCTCCAGAGTTATTTCCTTGTTGGGCATAGTGGAATATGGATAATGAAATTGATTCCGTGAATAGAATAGAATAGAATAGTTACTTTCAAAACGGTATGTATGAGCAGCCTAGTATCTCTCATCTCTTTAGTGATTCTCTACTAGATGGCCTAAAAGAATGGTAAAAATACCCACCTTGCATTGGGTTGCACTTGACCATCTGGTTAGCTGGTTCGAAGCAGGCGTTTGTTATCTCAGCCACGGTCAACTGCTCGTGGTATGCCTTCTCCGCTGATATCACTGGAGCATACGTAGCTAGAGGAAAGTGGATGCGTGGGTATGGCACCAGGTTAGTCTGGGAAGTTTAGAGTGAAGCAGATGAGTGGTGATGAAAGGTGATAACAACTAAGGAGCAAATCTTCTTCCTCCTCGTTCTTCTTCTTCTACTTCTTCATTCTTCTTATTATTATGTTTTCCTTTCTTATCTTTTTTTTTCTTCTTCATCTTTTCCTCTTCTTCTTCTTGCATCGTCCAGGAATCATGCCTTCGATTATTCTTTCCAGGTAGCTGTGTCTTTTGACGTGGCCATTTTATTTTAATTTCCTCTGTAGAATGGTGTTTATATGTCAGTTCTTTTAAATGTTTAAATGTTAACATATGTCTTCTTTGCTATTGTTCATTAATTTTAATTTTAATGCTGATATTGTGCCAAAAGACAGAGGTAATGGTAACAGCAAAGAAAAAGGCATCACCTCAGTGCAAAATAAAGACAAGTGGAACAATATTTAAACAGGTAAATGAATTTAAATATTTAGGAACTTTGTTAACCTCAGACAGAAGATGTACAAAAGAGGTGAGATGCAGAATGGCTCATGCAAAAGCAGCTTTCCAAAAAATGAGGAAGGTACTATGCAATCCACTTTTGACAATAGAAACAAGAAAAAAGATTTCTTAAATGTTATGTAGAACCAGTCTTAACATATGGATGTGAACCATGGACAATAGGACAACAGACAAGAAATCACTGGAGTCTGTAGACGTGTGGTTTTACAGAAGAATGTTGAGAATATCATGGACAGCTAAGAAAAGTAATGAAAATGTCCTGAAAAAGGCCAAAGCAAAAAGAGAGCTAATTTTCAATATTAGAAGGAGACAAACATCATTTTTTGGGCCATGTAATGAGAAGAGAACAGCTGGAATATATTGTAACAACTGGGAAAATTGAGGGACGAAGAGATAGAGGGAAGCAAAGAAAGAAGATACCAGACAGATTAAGAGAATGGCTTGGCAGAAGGTCAACAACAGAAATGATAAATAACTGTCGAGATCGAAAGTTGTGGAGAGACATGTCACCTACGCCAGCAGGCCTGGTACTTGATGATGACGATTGTGCCACATGGCGTTTAATTATTGTGTCGCTAATGCTAATTTTCTTTTGATCTCTTTCTGGTAGTCTCCATTGTTAGTTACTACATATCACAAATATTCACAGCCTGTTACAATTTTAAGTTTTTTCACTGTTGATGATTTTGGGGTGGCGTTTTGTTTTGTGAATGGACATTGTCTTAGTTTTCTGTGTGTTTAGATATAAATATTTTTTTCTTAGACCATACACATTATATATATTTTTTCTTCTTTAGTAAATGAACCAAACAATTATTATTATCATTATTGCATATAAAATAAACAGTAAAGTGCCCCGTCACGCCAAGTGGCGTATAGGGAATATGGTGTTAGTGACCATAAATTTGACAGACTTTCAGCACATGATTTTTGGGGTAATATGGTCGGTATTACGCCCTAGCCGCTTTACTTTCCCAGAAGAAAATCCGGTACCCATTTAAGGCTTGGTGAAACCGGAAGTTGTCGATTGGGATCGAACCCTACCTATTGTCCTTTGTAGTCTAGTTCACAAACCCCACTGAGCTATTGCGGCACCCAATTATTGTATGTATATATATACATATAAATGCGGGCGTGACACCCACAATGTGTGACGCTTTCAGCTTTTCGAGCAGGAGTGGTTGTGGGTAAAATGATGTTAGTCGCCTATAGCTCACATAGCTGACAACGCCACAGGCTTTCAGTGATTCCGGGAATTTCCTCTCAACCGGCAGGTCTTAGTACAACTATAGATATTAGTGTACATGCCAAGTCGACAGGCGCGTGAAACCATGAAGCTTTAGCATTTCGTGTCTAGTTGTAGTTGTGGTTAGTCGAAGACCCCGACATTACTTCAAACGAATTAAAATCCATAATTGCACAACCGCACGTGCCAGTGGAATCATCCGAATAACCATCACATCGCATTGAAGGATCCAAACAAAGAAGGCAGCTGCAGTTCCCATCACAGCAGTTAGCACACGCCAAAAGACATAAGGCGTAACCCCACCGAAAGTGAACGAAATTGAACTGTCCTTCGTCATACGATATCATAATTCATCGTAAACATTTCGTGTCTGATATGTGTTAACCATCAACTCTGTCTGTTGTTAACTTGTTTAAGTTTCATAATGTCAAACACATTTGAATTGTTGTCCTTATGTCGTCTTCTGCATCTTTCTCCGTGAATTATTCCTGTTATCACAATGATTTCCATACCTCCACTCCGTATAAAATGTCCTCAACAGAATGATGGCCTCTCTCTGATATCTGTGATGTTTTCTTGCGGATTGACCTCTCAGGACCTTAGCATTAATCATCTTGATTGATCACTGAATTCTCCACTTAAAACACCATACATCTGTGGCCTTCATTACTGTACGTGTTTCTTTACTATTTGTCCTTGATTCATATACATATGACAAGATTGGTTCGACGCGACACTGAATTTTTTTTCCCACTTCTTTTGATAAAGTTTTAAATGTTCTTCATTTTATGAATTTTCCTTCCTTCGTTCCTTCCTTCCTTCCTTCCTTCCTTCTATCGATGTTGATGTTGAGGATGGAAATGGTTTTCTTGATGCCCCAACTTTTGCTGAACATGTTAGAGCTGGAGTTCCAAAACTTTTGACAGCCGCAGGTTCCTTTTCGCCGATCATATTACCGGCGGTCACTCATCGCTATTACGACCGTATTAGTCGGATAAACTTACATTTTCTGGTAGGAAATATAAGATGATAAATGACGATAATACCCTAGATTACGATACCGTAGTAAAAACTATAACACATATTCCTCGAAATTTGACATTTTGTAGTGTTAAAATATTACCCACTGACATTGTACCACGTACATTAACTAGTAAAAAGGTAAAGTACCTCCGTCACGCCAAGTGGCGTATAGGGAAATATGGTGTTAGTGACCCTATATTTTACAGACCTTCAGCACATGATTTTTGGGGTAATGTAGTCGGTATTACGCCCGTGCTGCATTACTTTTCCAGAAAAATATCCGGTACCCATTTAAGGCTGGGTGAACCCGAAAGCCGTCGGTTGGGATCGAACTCTACCCCTTGTCCTTTGTTGTTCAGTTCACTAACCACTGAGCTATCGCGGCTCCAACGTACATTAACTGTCATTGTAAAATGTCCGGTTCATGAGGTGAAACTCAGGTCATACATCATCCTGAGCCAGTAATTCCGAGTCCCCGTGTTTTTCATTGTGTAAACACACGGGAGTGTGTCAAAAGTCAAGAGAAATAGTAGAGCAACTAATATTACATTTAAGTGGTAGTGATCTTTACTATGGGTAACTGTGAGAGTGATAGATTGGTATCGTAATTAAGAGTTTTAACGTAATATACACTTTTATGAGTACTAAAAATATTAAGCCTATGTGGATGTTATCATTTTTTGAATTATAACCAGTGAGTAGACACGACAATATTTCCAGTACGGCGCCCCTGGGTGCCGCGGGATACACTTTGGGAGCCACTGTGTTAGAATATCTTTATCACAGCACAGAGTTCATTGCTGGGTTCACAATATCAGAAGGCTTCATCCCTCCAGAGATCCCAACGTTTCTTTATTTAACTTCTAAGTCTGGACAATGTTTCCTTGTACTAAATTGATCTATTGATTTGGCTATTATTTTACCCACGAGTTCTCGGTAATGTAGTTACTGGTAATCACTGAACTCGTTAGTGAGTGGTTGGGCCTCTCGTTTTTTCTCGTTAGATTTACACGGTTTCGATTTCTGGTAGGGTCAAAACATTTTTTTTTTTCATTTGCAGTGAAATAGAAACTATAGCTCGTTTCAAATCACGTGCCCAACTTCAAAACGCTATTACTCAGTAACCGTTTGTTAAAAACTGTTGAAATTTTCCAAATGTTATTAGAATGCAAAAGACCCTTTAAATGTATATTTAACAAATATCTTGCAGCTGCAGTTTTCTTAAAGCGGCGAATTTCTTTGATGTTTGTCAAAATTGTAAATTGTGAACCCCTAAATAATAGAAATTACCATAGTTGCTGGTCTATGATTAATTTTCACTAGGTATAGGCGTGGCCGTAATGGGGAAATAACCTAATAATACAAAACACCAGGAGAATTATTGTCTTCTCAGTTCGAGGACGGACGATAATATCAAGGTATACCTGTATGTCCAATTTTCATAGTTGTGTGGTCCTGATAAGGACCGTTTGTTGAACTAATTTAAGGTAATATAGGGGCCAACATTGTGGGGGCTATATACTTTCATTCTGAATCAGACGAGTCTAAAATATTAATAACTGTTTGGGGTTGAACATTCCACAAACCATCATTTTTCCAATATTCCTCTTCCTGTTTTAAGACGTGGTCTTCACATTTAGCCCAATAATCTTTGTCTATATTTAATAAAGCGAGATTAGCAAGAGTCTTTACATCGCATATTTTGAATGTTGTATTTTCATCTGCCACTTGTCCTTTTAATTTTGCCCAGATTAGTTCTATTGGATTTAAATGAGCATGGTAAGGTGGCAGCCTCAAACTTATATGACCGTGCTCTTGGATAATCTTATCTATTTGAAAAATCTTTGTCCTTTGTTTTTGCTTTACTAGAGATAGTAATTCAGGTTTTAAGTACATGTTATTAAATTGTATGTGCTCCTTTGTGAGCCATATCTTAATAGCATCTTTTGTACTGGATGACGTCGGGACTTTATCTTCAAGTGCAACAATGTTGTGGTACGCTGCATTGTCCATTATTAGGCAAGATGGTCGATCTAGTGATGGGAGAACATAATTTTCAATCCAATGTCTAAATATGTGACCATTCATCTCAGAGTGATAATCCCGATTGTCTATGGATTTTGAAAGAAAAATGAGCTCTGCATTCTGTATTAGTCCATGTTGTCGACTACCTGCATGAGCAATTATCAAGCTCTGTCCTTTGCTGCTAGGTATTAATCTCTTAATCTTTCCATCTGATGACTGCCATTCCCTTTGGTTAGTGTGGTGAGCATTGATCCATGTTTCATCCAAGTACACAATTTCATAACCTTGCTTGCGCACCTCTTTTACTTCACGTAAGTACTTGCTTCTCATGACTACTATATGTGGCTTCTCACAGATGATGTTTCGTCCATTGGAATACTTTCTGAATGTATAGCCTGCAGCTCTCACATTCCTCCATAATGTAGACTTTGATATTTCAGTACTGTTGTTCTTTTTCAGCGATACTTTTAATTTTCTTATTGTAACAGTTTCATTCATACCCAACATTTTGTGAATTTCATTTCTAATAAGTTCACTGTCGAAATTATCCAACATTTTTGCTCTTCCTTGTGATTTTGTATATTTTGAACATTGACGGTCACGTGCTTGAATCCAGCGATTAAATGACCGTTTAGATAAATCCAAAATGTGTCTTGTCCTATTCTCAGGGTTTTCTAAAGAATGAAATAATCTTCCTCGTTTAGCCTCTTTGCAAAAATAGTCATACATTTTTATTGCGATGTTTTGTAAACTGCAGAATTTCATTTTAAGACTCATGATAAATGTTATCGTTCCACTTCTCCACCTATGAATGAACGGAAATGGAACACAAAATTTCTCGTGTTTTTTACAAGTGTCTAATTGTGTCAAAAAACCACGGCGAAAGCGTGCAAACACGTCAATTTTACAGTGTATGGATTTTTACTTGCTATTTTTAACTTAAAATACTGTAAACATTAAGTTTTGACTACATCAATGGGTCGTTATAAATTTATATAAATCAAATAAACAACAATAATAACCAAATGTTTTTTTTAATGAAATTAATTCCCTGTTGGGTTCTAATCATTATAACGTTACATGCAAATTTTGAACAACTTACAACAAGCGGTTAAAAAGCTATCGATTTTAAAAGTTGGGCACGAGTTATGGAACAAGCTATAAGCTGTATATTACGTAGCGACTGCACTTAGGGCATGCAATTTTTTATCTTCAGCCCACATAAAATAACCCCCACTCCAAAAATAGGATAAATTCCGTAAACACAGTCGAATAAAAAAATAATAAATAAGTAAAAGAGTGATTATTTACCGTGTGTTTACTGTGATAAAACAGCACATAATTTTTCAACGTTGCGGTGAAGTCCATTTTCGGTGTAAATGTTGTCAGAATACATCATTTCGTTGTATTAATTTACTTATTTATTATTACCACTATTATTATTGTACATATTATTATTATAAAGACCATTCTGCAAGGAATTGTGAAAGGAGCAAGAAAGAGAGGTAGACAGAGAAAGAGTTTGGAAGATGACATCAAAGAATGGACGGATTCCAGAGACCTTACAGTAAGTAGATATGAATGGATCTATAGAAAAAAGAGGAAAATTGGGTGGAAATGAAAGAAGACAAACAAGAAAGTTCTGAATCAGATGAAAATAAAAAAAAGAAGTACTTAACTACCACAATTAGAAAAAGGCAACTGAATTTTTTTTTTTAACGTGCGAAAAGACACATTACTCTTCTAAAAGTCATCATGGAAGGGAAGGTACAAGGTATAGGAGGTAGAGGCAGACCAAGACTAAAGTGGACTGATCACATTAAAAAGTGAACAGGTGAAACCTATGACAACGTGCGCCACCACGACAAGGAGTGAAATGGCGCTCCATGGTAGAAAGCCTTTAATGTGGAAACGGCACCCAATGAATGCATGAATGAGGGATGAATGGAGAAATTCGACGAATTCTGTCAGTGGTGCCCAAACATTCTGTCAGTAGTGCCCAAACATTCTGTCAGTGGTGCCCAAACATTCTGTCAGTAGTGCCCAAACATTCTGTCAGTGGTGCCCAAACATTCTGTCAGTGGTGCCCAAACATTCTGTCAGTGGTGCCCAAACATTCTGTCAGTAGTGCCCAAACATTCTGTCAGTGGTGCCCAAACATTCTGTCAGTAGTGCCCAAACATTCTGTCAGTGGTGCCCAAACATTCTGTCAGTAGTGCCCAAACATTCTGTCAGTGGTGCCCAAACATTCTGTCAGTGGTGCCCAAACATTCTGTCAGTGGTGCCCAAACATTCTGTCAGTAGTGCCCAAACATTCTGTCAGTAGTGCCCAAACATTCTGTCAGTGGTGCCCAAACATTCTGTCAGTAGTGCCCAAACATTCTGTCAGTGGTGCCCAAACATTCTGTCAGTGGTGCCCAAACATTCTGTCAGTAGTGCCCAAACATTCTGTCAGTGGTGCCAAAACATTCTGTCAGTGGTGCCCAAACATTCTGTCAGTACTGCCCAAACATTCTGTCAGTAGTGCCCAAACATACTGTCAGTTGTGCCCAAACATTCTGTCAGTAGTGCCCAAACATTCTGTCAGTAGTGCCCAAACATTCTGTCAGCGGTGCCCAAACATTCTGTCAGTGGTGCCCAAACATTCTGTCAGTGGTGCCCAAACATTCTGTCAGTGGTGCCAAAACATTCTGTCAGTAGTGCCCAAACATTCAGTGGTGCCAAAACATTCTGTCAGTGGTGCCCAAACATTCTGTCAGTAGTGCCCAAACATTCTGTCAGTGGTGCCAAAACATTCTGTCAGTGGTGCCCGAACATTCTGTCAGTAGTGCCCAAACATTCTGTCAGTAGTGCCCAAACATTCTGTCAGCGGTGCCAAAACATTCTGTCAGTGGTGCCCAAACATTCTGTCACTGGTGCCCAAATATTCTGTCAGTGGTGCCCAAACATTCTGTCAGTGGTGCCCAAACATTCTGTCAGTAGTGCCCAAACATTCTGTCAGTGGTGCCCAAACATTCTGTCAGTGGTGCCAAAACATTCTGTCAGTGGTGCCAAAACATTCTGTCAGCGGTGCCCAAACATTCTGTCAGTGGTGCCCAAACATTCTGTCAGTGGTGCCAAAACATTCTGTCAGTGGTGCCCAAACATTCTGTCAGTAGTGCCCAAACATTCTGTCAGTGGTGCCAAAACATTCTGTCAGTGGTGCCCAAACATTATGTCAGTAGTGCCCAAACATTCTGTCAGTGGTGCCAAAACATTCTGTCAGTGGTGCCCAAACATTCTGTCAGTAGTGCCCAAACATTCTGTCAGTAGTGCCCAAACATTCTGTCAGCGGTGCCCAAACATTCTGTCAGTGGTGCCAAAACATTCTGTCACTGGTGCCCAAACATTCTGTCAGTAGTGCCCAAACATTCTGTCAGTGGTGCCAAAACATTCTGTCAGTGGTGCCCAAACATTCTGTCAGTAGTGCCCAAACATTCTGTCAGTAGTGCCCAAACATTCTGTCAGCGGTGCCCAAACATTCTGTCAGTGGTGCCAAAACATTCTGTCAGTGGTGCCCAAACATTCTGTCACTGGTGCCCAAACATTCTGTCAGTAGTGCCCAAACATTCTGTCAGCGGTGCCCAAACATTCTGTCAGTGGTGCCAAAACATTCTGTCAGTGGTGCCCAAACATTCTGTCACTGGTGCCTAAACATTCTGTCAGTAGTGCCCAAACAATCTGTCAGTGGTGCCTAAACATTCTGTCAATGGTGCCAAAACATTCTGTCAGTGGTGCCAAACATTCTGTCAGTGGTGCGCAAACATTATGTCAGTGGTGCCCAAACATTCTGTTAGTAGTACCCTAACTTTCTGTCAGTGGTGTCCAAACACTCTGTCAGTGGTGTCCAAACACTCTGTCAGTGGTGCTCAAACATTCTGTCAGTGGTGCCAAAACATTCTGTCAGTGGTGCCAAAACATTCTGTCAGCGGTGCCCAAACATTCTGTCAGTGGTGCCCAAACATTCTGTCAGTGGTGCCAAAACATTCTGTCAGTGGTGCCCAAACATTCTGTCAGTAGTGCCCAAACATTCTGTCAGTGGTGCCAAAACATTCTGTCAGTGGTGCCCAAACATTATGTCAGTAGTGCCCAAACATTCTGTCAGTGGTGCCAAAACATTCTGTCAGTGGTGCCCAAACATTCTGTCAGTAGTGCCCAAACATTCTGTCAGTAGTGCCCAAACATTCTGTCAGCGGTGCCCAAACATTCTGTCAGTGGTGCCAAAACATTCTGTCACTGGTGCCCAAACATTCTGTCAGTAGTGCCCAAACATTCTGTCAGTGGTGCCAAAACATTCTGTCAGTGGTGCCCAAACATTCTGTCAGTAGTGCCCAAACATTCTGTCAGTAGTGCCCAAACATTCTGTCAGCGGTGCCCAAACATTCTGTCAGTGGTGCCAAAACATTCTGTCAGTGGTGCCCAAACATTCTGTCACTGGTGCCCAAACATTCTGTCAGTAGTGCCCAAACATTCTGTCAGCGGTGCCCAAACATTCTGTCAGTGGTGCCAAAACATTCTGTCAGTGGTGCCCAAACATTCTGTCACTGGTGCCTAAACATTCTGTCAGTAGTGCCCAAACAATCTGTCAGTGGTGCCTAAACATTCTGTCAATGGTGCCAAAACATTCTGTCAGTGGTGCCAAACATTCTGTCAGTGGTGCGCAAACATTATGTCAGTGGTGCCCAAACATTCTGTTAGTAGTACCCTAACTTTCTGTCAGTGGTGTCCAAACACTCTGTCAGTGGTGTCCAAACACTCTGTCAGTGGTGCTCAAACATTCTGTCAGTGGTGCCCAGACATTCTGTCAGTGGTGCCCAAACATTCTGTCAGTAGTGCCCAAACATTCTGTCAGTGGTGCCCAAACATTCTGTCAGTGGTGCCAAAACATTCTGTCAGTGGTGCCAAAACATTCTGTCAGCGGTGCCCAAACATTCTGTCAGTGGTGCCCAAACATTCTGTCAGTGGTGCCAAAACATTCTGTCAGTGGTGCCCAAACATTCTGTCAGTAGTGCCCAAACATTCTGTCAGTGGTGCCAAAACATTCTGTCAGTGGTGCCCAAACATTATGTCAGTAGTGCCCAAACATTCTGTCAGTGGTGCCAAAACATTCTGTCAGTGGTGCCCAAACATTCTGTCAGTAGTGCCCAAACATTCTGTCAGTAGTGCCCAAACATTCTGTCAGCGGTGCCCAAACATTCTGTCAGTGGTGCCAAAACATTCTGTCACTGGTGCCCAAACATTCTGTCAGTAGTGCCCAAACATTCTGTCAGTGGTGCCCAAACATTCTGTCAGTGGTGCCCAAACATTCTGTCAGTAGTGCCCAAACATTCTGTCAGTAGTGCCCAAACATTCTGTCAGCGGTGCCCAAACATTCTGTCAGTGGTGCCAAAACATTCTGTCAGTGGTGCCCAAACATTCTGTCACTGGTGCCCAAACATTCTGTCAGTAGTGCCCAAACATTCTGTCAGCGGTGCCCAAACATTCTGTCAGTGGTGCCAAAACATTCTGTCAGTGGTGCCCAAACATTCTGTCACTGGTGCCTAAACATTCTGTCAGTAGTGCCCAAACAATCTGTCAGTGGTGCCTAAACATTCTGTCAATGGTGCCAAAACATTCTGTCAGTGGTGCCAAACATTCTGTCAGTGGTGCGCAAACATTATGTCAGTGGTGCCCAAACATTCTGTTAGTAGTACCCTAACTTTCTGTCAGTGGTGTCCAAACACTCTGTCAGTGGTGTCCAAACACTCTGTCAGTGGTGCTCAAACATTCTGTCAGTGGTGCCCAGACATTCTGTCAGTGGTGCCCAAACATTCTGTCAGTAGTGCCCAAACATTCTGTCAGTGGTGCCCAAACATTCTGTCAGTGGTGCCAAAACATTCTGTCAGTGGTGCCAAAACATTCTGTCAGCGGTGCCCAAACATTCTGTCAGTGGTGCCCAAACATTCTGTCAGTGGTGCCAAAACATTCTGTCAGTGGTGCCCAAACATTCTGTCAGTAGTGCCCAAACATTCTGTCAGTGGTGCCAAAACATTCTGTCAGTGGTGCCCAAACATTATGTCAGTAGTGCCCAAACATTCTGTCAGTGGTGCCAAAACATTCTGTCAGTGGTGCCCAAACATTCTGTCAGTAGTGCCCAAACATTCTGTCAGTAGTGCCCAAACATTCTGTCAGCGGTGCCCAAACATTCTGTCAGTGGTGCCAAAACATTCTGTCACTGGTGCCCAAACATTCTGTCAGTAGTGCCCAAACATTCTGTCAGTGGTGCCAAAACATTCTGTCAGTGGTGCCCAAACATTCTGTCAGTAGTGCCCAAACATTCTGTCAGTAGTGCCCAAACATTCTGTCAGCGGTGCCCAAACATTCTGTCAGTGGTGCCAAAACATTCTGTCAGTGGTGCCCAAACATTCTGTCACTGGTGCCCAAACATTCTGTCAGTAGTGCCCAAACATTCTGTCAGCGGTGCCCAAACATTCTGTCAGTGGTGCCAAAACATTCTGTCAGTGGTGCCCAAACATTCTGTCACTGGTGCCTAAACATTCTGTCAGTAGTGCCCAAACAATCTGTCAGTGGTGCCTAAACATTCTGTCAATGGTGCCAAAACATTCTGTCAGTGGTGCCAAACATTCTGTCAGTGGTGCGCAAACATTATGTCAGTGGTGCCCAAACATTCTGTTAGTAGTACCCTAACTTTCTGTCAGTGGTGTCCAAACACTCTGTCAGTGGTGTCCAAACACTCTGTCAGTGGTGCTCAAACATTCTGTCAGTGGTGCCCAGACATTCTGTCAGTGGTGCCCAAACATTCAGTCAGTGGTGTCCAAACAACCTCCAGGGTTAATGGATGAAGAAGAAGATTGTTATTATTATTATATGGTGGGGTTTAAAAAAAAGACATATAAGCTAGAGAATAGATTCCAACAAACCTGAAACTCGGTCAAGTCCACATTTAGAGCTCCATCAAACCGGAGTGACGCTGTGATCGACGATACAATCTGTCCGATCAAGCGGTTGAGGTTGGTATAGGATGGTCGTCCAATGTCAAGGTTGCGGCGACAGATGTCGTAGATCGCCTCGTTGTCGACCATGAAAGCGCAGTCGGAGTGCTCCAGCGTTGTGTGGGTTGTCAATATGGAGTTGTAGGGCTCTACCACGGCGGTGGAGACCTGGGTATGTTATAACATGTTGTCAGATACATGATTGGTGGAGGACTGCGGAGACCTAGGTATGTTATAACATGTTGTCAGATACAGGATTGGTGGAGGACTGTGGAGACCTGGGTATGTTATAATATATTGTCAGATACATGATTGGTGGAGGACTGCGGAGACCTAGGTATGTTATAACATGTTGTCAGATACATGATTGGTGGAGGACTGCGGAGACCTAGGTATGTTATAACATGTTGTCAGATACATGATTGGTGGAGGACTGCGGAGACCTAGGTATGTTATAACATGTTGTCAGATACATGATTGGTGGAGGACTGCGGAGATCTAGGTATGTTATAACATGTTGTCAGATACATGATTGGTGGAGGACTGCGGAGACCTAGGTATGTTATAACATGTTGTCAGATACATGATTGGTGGAGGACTGCGGAGATCTAGGTATGTTATAACATGTTGTCAGATACATGATTGGTGGAGGACTGCGGAGACCTAGGTATGTTATAATATATTGTCAGATACATGATTGGTGGAGGACTGTGGAGACGTAGGTATGTTATAACATGTCAGAATGATGATTGGTGGAGGACTGTGGAGACGTAGGTGTGTTATAACATGTCAGAATGATGATTGGTGGAGGACTGTGGAGACCTGGGTATGTTATAACATGTTGTCGATTACAATGTTAGTGGAGTTGATGGAAGACAGTGCAAACATTGTAATTTTGCAACAAGTTGTCAGATACAAATTTGACTTTCAGTCATGGCCAATAACCTTAAGGCATGGTTTTTTTTTTTTGTTTTTAGAAAAGAAGTAGGTCTAAGGTCGTGAAGTTAAGTTAGAATCTTTTGTTGGTTTATTTGGCGTAAAGAAAATTATGATAGTTGAGACAAGAGAGTACAACATTGAAATTGTGTAACATGTGTGCGGTCACTGACTAGTAAAACCGATCTTACTACATCCAGGAAAGTCTCAAAAGTTGTTTATTTCTGCTCGAAGATTTTGAAGAGTTGTCAAATTTATGATTTCAATTGGTGCCTGTTAAACACACTTTCTATCCCCCAGCTGCCTCTTCTTACTTTTACCACGCTTGTTTTCAACATTTTTCGTCTCACGATCGCAGCTTCATAATTTTTCATGTCTTTCAGTGCATACATTCAAACAAGGCTGCACTTCTTTTGTTATCTCGATCACTGTCGGAACAGCGGAATAATCAACTCCCATAGCACCGTGCTAGATACATCGCCATCCCTTTCCCAATTCCATCGCCTTTTCCCCAGTGACAGCTCTTCCCCGCCCTTTTTCTCTCTCACTGTATGTGTATGCGCCCGTGCGTAAGTGCATATCTTTAAAAAGTTAGTTGGCATTCGTCACCTTAATGATATTAGAAAATTACCCCCCCCCCACCCCACACACACATAGACACACATATACACACACGTCAAATATCACACGTTTAATCCAGGCGTAAATGATCTTGTTTAAAGTTGTCCTGTCCGGTAATTTCCTTTCTTCTATGCCTTTACGGTCTAGCAGAATTTATTTCGTCTAATAGAACATGTACTGACAACAAAACGCTTCCATATGAACCGAAAATCAATCGAGAATGCTTCAACAAACAAAAAATAAGGTGTTATACAAGGGTATGTACTATCACCAGATTTATTTAATATGTAGAATGAGATTATACTAAAATCTATGAAGGAAATACCCGAAATATCAGTCGGTATATAAGTTACTATAGGTATGCTCATGACACTATCGCTAACACTGTTCCGCTGGCTGAAAAGCCGACGTTCGGTGTTCGAAGCCTGCGGTAGATAGAAAAGATTTTTTCTATCGGGGTGAAATAAAAATCCTGAGTCTCACACGTCGTGGCGACTGCTTTGATCAAGCGGCCTTTATTTCTCTGGTCCTATCGCTGCCCCCCGTCATACACCAGCAATGGTGCTATGTGACGTAAAGATAGTTTTTTTTATGGTGATGAAAAATAAAAATAGAAGCTTTAGCCTCTACAATTAAAAATACAGCAGCAATGGTCGCAAGAATGATGAAGCCATCTTCTAAAAGCACAATTAAAGTAAACAACAACCTTAATAAAACAAGTTAATGAATTCAAATACATGGAATCAATGATAACTTTACATAGTAGATGTACAACAGAGAACAGCTCAAGCAAAGAATGCATTCCAAAGAATGGGAGTAAAGATATAATACAACCAATTATTTACAACGGTGTTAATTAAAGAGTTCTTCATTGCTACATAGATCCTAAGTTGAATTATGAAAGTAAATCATGGACAAATAAACAACACACAAGAAAATCTTTGGAGACCACAAAAATTTGTGTGTTTTTTTTTTTTGTTTGTTTCGTTTCTTTTTGCAGAGGAACGTTGATAATAATAACATGGACAGCTAAACTGAATAGTAAGGACGTTCTAGAAGCGAACAGATGGGAAGCACCAAGAGGAAACAGTCTTAATTGTGTGTCCATTTTAAACGAGAAGGAAAGACTGGCATATATTGTGACAACCTGGTACATTTAGGAAAGAAAAGATAGAGCCATACAGAGTAAGAGATGAGGTGAGAATATACAAGACCTTTAAAGAGAATGGTTTAGTAGGAGGTTAACACCCGAAATAATAAGCGACTGCAAGGATATAAAGTTGTAGTGAGACCGATAACTTACGCCAGCAGACACGGTACTTGATGATGATAATGATGATGATGATAGACTACGTGTCTCAAATGACGATGTGTTGATTAATCTACACTAAACTATAATGAAGATGATATGTCGTCTAAATTAAACTAGACGACGTGTATTCAACTTTATGAGGATAGTGGCTCCATCACAGCTCATTCTAGCCACTATTTTATGGCTGCCAAGTGAAAATGACCAATTCTTTCTCGAGATCCGTATGGGGTTATATGAAAGGAAAGCAACGAACGTCGTGGAAGAGATGAGAAACCATCCATGTATGATATTAACCAACAGACAAGAAGGCTTGATGAATCAATAATCAAACAGTAAGAATTGAGCACCTGCTGAAATTTTTGTAATTGCATTTTTATGTAGATCCCGGCAAAATCATACAGTTATAACTACTGAAGTGTTGACACGTTGCTCGCCCTTTTTCTCTCTATATGTGTATTTTTGTCTAGTGACACATATTATGTCACGTTATATTATGCCAGTCATGCCATGTAATGTTATTTCAGTCATGCCACGTCATGTTATGTCAGTAATGTTATATTATGTCAGTCATGTCACGTTATGTTATGTAAGTCATGTCACGTTATATTATGTCAGTCATGTCACGTTATGTTATGTCAGTCATGTCACGTTATGTTATGTCAGTCATGTTATATTATGTCAGTCATGTCACGTTATGTTCTGTCAGTCATGTTATGTCATGTCACGTTATGTTATGTCAGTCACGTCACGTTATGTGAAGTGTTGACACGTTGCTCACCCTTTTTCTCTCTATATGTGTATTTTTGTCTAGTGACACATATTATGTCACGTTATATTATGCCAGTCATGCCATGTAATGTTATTTCAGTCATGTCACGTCATGTTATGTCAGTAATGTTATATTATGTCAGTCATGTCACGTTATGTTATGTAAGTCACGTCACGTTATGTTATGTCAGTCATGTCACGTTATGTTATGTCAGTCATGTCACGTTATGTTATGTCAGTCATGTTATATTATGTCAGTCATGTCACGTTATGTTCAGTCAGTCATGTTATATTATGTCAGTCATGTCACGTTATGTTATGTCAGTCACGTCACGTTATATTATGTTATATTTTACAGAAAAGGAGATCGTGGGTGAGTTATGAAGTTCAGAAACCGTTAAGTCCTAAAAGTTAACCGGTTTGTTTCAGCTGAAAAAGTTATACACACCTTATCGTTCTCTCTCTCTCTCTCTCTCTCTCTCTCTCTCTCTCTCTTTCTCTCCATGTATCTCTCACACACACACTCTCTCTAATTCCTTCTATTACACCCGCACACTTTCTGACTCTCCCACCTGAGGGGCCGGGTATATAGAAAACTCCAGCTTCGACTTCTTGCCGTAATCCACGCTCAGCTTCTCCATGAGCAAAGACGTGAACCCGGAGCCAGTCCCGCCGCCGAAACTGTGGAACAGAAGAAAACCCTGCAGGCCCGTGCACATCTCGGCCAGCTTGCGGATGCGGTCCTGCACGAGGTCAACGATCTCCTGTACAGAAAAGCAAGACGCGTGATCACTTCTTTGAGAAAAAACAAAAGTGAGGAAAGAACTCCACACTCGTTACTTCCATTTCTTCCATTTACTGCCGAACACTGCTTTCTCCACGTATTTCTATAACTCAGAAACATCTAGCAATTCTGATGTTTACCGTTACTCTCACAGCCTGAAAGCTCTGAACTCTGTCTTACTTCTCAATTCTGGAATCTCTAAAAATTCTGCATCGCGTAATTACTCCCACAGTTCTTTAATTTCTTAAAACATTACAATGCATCTTTACTTCTACAGCTCCGAAATCTATACAAACTATTCTGTCAAAGCTGTATGTCACTGATATTTTAGTTATTTTGCTAATGCATTTCTTTAAAAAAATTTACAATATTTACCTCCTCTATGGTCCGTTTGATTATAAAAAAAGTGTACTTTAAAAATTTAGCAGCAGGTGTGACTACAAATGGTTGAATTGTTATTGTTATTGTTATTGGCTAATGAAGGCCTCGGTCTCACAGCAAACGAATTAAAATCCATACTTGCTCAACCGCCCGTGCCAGTGGAATCATCCGAATTACTAACTCATCTCCCAAACAAAGAAAGGTAACTGTAGTCCCCATCGTAGCAGTCTCAGCACACGCCAAAAGACATAAGGCAAAACCGCGCAGAAAGTGAACACAGCCAACTGTTCCCCGTCATACGATATCATCATTCATCGTAAACAAGCGGGATATCGAAGCAGGATCAAAACGGATGAGACCACAGCTCACGGTGTGCACACCGTGAATATGGTTGAATATTGCAAACTATAAATTCTTCAATTTGCCAGTCATTGAGACTTATTCCTCTCATAAGCAATATTCTATTCAAATATTGTTGACGCTATCACAAATTCATTAAGTTAGAAATGTTCCGTTTGTTTATGTTGTATAAAAAAAACTGGAGCCATTTCCCTAAAATATCACTGCTGTTAAAAATAAGCAGAATGCCGTAGACTCTGAAATTCGTCTCCTATAAATGCAGCAGAATGTCAATTATTATATCTAAAATGGCACTTTGAGATAACAAACATCTGTTTTGTCCGCCGTTAATTCCACAACTCTGAAAAATCTCTCATTATCTGCAGCGCATCACGTCACTTCACAGCCCCGTCTGTTATTTGCTCTTCGACTCATCCAAATTGTTTTTAATTCTGACTTCTCAGCCCATTAATAAACAATGCCATACGTCACTGCTTGACGACTTCGATGAATGCCATATTATGAAGTTCTTCGCTTCTTCTGAAGATTGACAGCAATCCATCAATAGCGCTGCCGATTCTAGATTGATAATATGAAATGAAAGCTATCACGAGCTTAAGGCTCAGATTGCAATAGGGGACGGCAAATGAGATTACCAAACCAGCCGCCCCCCCCCCCCCCCCCCCCCCCCGCTCCCGATAGATCATAAAGAGACTTGAGGGCTAAAATACCTGCTTCACAGGTGCTTATGACAATCAGATTGCCCTCCTATTGCAATATCTTATTTCAGATAATTCATCTTTTTTTGACTTTATTTTGTATTCTAATTTAATCACAGGGACTTCTTTATGTTCTTCCTTTATCCAGTCCGAGTGAGGAAGTCGCTCTTTTAAACTGCCAAGTTGAATATTTCTTGCCGTGCTTTGTGTTTTAGTGAATGTCATTTGTCTACGGCGTCTTTCTCTTCTCTCTTCTTCGTGGAGTTCACCCGTTAAGTGAGCCTGGATGTGTTGTGTCGCTAGTTTACGACATGACCGCCATATCTGCACCTTTCGGCCCGACGCACGAGTAGATTTGCTTAACAAATTAACTTAATTTGTCCGGACAGCGGCCATTTTTGTCCTAATCTTTCGACTTTACCAGCCAAGGGGTCCTTAACGTGCACGAGTACACACGAGACCTTCTGTTTTTCGCCATTTTTCAAGAGGACTAGACACCAGATCTCACTATCCAGAGAGCGGGGGAGCGTAAAGACGAAGAAACTGAGGGTTCGATTTTTGAAAAACGTCTACTGCCTGTGGTGAGAATCAAACCCGGGAGCTTCAGGTCTAGAGGCCGACGTCTTACCTCTAGACCACCAAGTTCTCAATCTCCTTCCTATTGTCAGCTAGGACGTCTCTTGTCTTCCATTCACCACTTCCTCCGCCAGAGAAAACCTATTATACCCCACACCCTCCTCCAACTAAATTCCTCCGTCGTGTGATCTTTCCAGGTCGTTAATGGGCTTGAAATTTCGCTATATTTGTTATGATTATGTTTTCTTTGTATTAAAATATACATGTCTTTTTTGTATTAAAATATACACGTTTTCTTTGTATTAAAATATACATGTTTTTTTTTGTATTAAAATATACATGTTTTTTTTTTGTATTAATTAAAATATACACGTTTTCTTTGTATTAAAAGGTACATGTTTTCTTTGTATTAAAAATATACATGTTATTCTTTTATTAAAAATTATCTTTACTTTACTCCCCGACTAAGGAAACTGCCCTCTTGGCATTTTCGTATAATTTAAAAGCCTGCTATTAACTACGTAGGGAGGTCAAAAAGTAATGCACACCAATTTTTTTCTCGGAAACTATTCGGGCAAAATGTGTGAAATTTTCACAGATTGTAGCTGAACATCCCCTTTACCCTACCTATTTTTCAACATAATCTCCGTCCAAGCGTATTACCTTACGCCAACGCGAAACTAGGTCATTAATGCCTCGTTTGTACCAAGTTTTGTCCTGCTCGCGTAGCCATTTTTTAACTGCACGGATCACATCCTCATCATTGTCAAAGTGTGTCCCACGCAGGAATTTTTTGAGTGGTCCAAACAGATGGAAATCTGAGGGAGCCAGATCAGGGCTGTAAGGAGGATGGGGCAGTACAGTCCAACAAAATTTGTTGATTGCTTCCCGTGTTACCAGACTTGTGTGAGGGCGTGCATTGTCATGTTGAAGCAACAAATCTGCAGATGGCTTATTAGGCCGAACTCTGTGGAACCGATTTTTGAGTTTTGTCAGTGTAAGCTGTCGAGTTGATTGTCTCACCTCTTGTCATTACATCAACAAGAATCACACCAACAATGTCACGGAAGACAGTGATCATCACCTTTCCGGCTGATGGAGATGTTTTAAATTTTTTTTTCTTTTTGGTGACTGCGGATGATGCCATTCCATTGACTGCATTTTTGTTTCAGGCTCATAATAACGTGCCCACGTTTCGTCACCGGTAACAATTTTTGACAAAAACATTTCTCATTCAACACCGAAACGCTCCAACAATTCAGAACAGAATGTTTTCCTTTGAACTCTGTGATCATTTGTTAGGCACCGAGGAACCCATCGAGCGCAAATCTTTGAATATCGAGAGTTTTAAAAATTGCGATTGCACTTCCCTTGCTGACTGTAAGCTGCAATGCCAATTGCTGACTAGTGATACGCCTATCCATACGAATAATGGCATCAGCCCGGTTTAACATGTCTGTGCTGGTAGCCGAGGCAACACGTCCAGAACGCGGTAAATCATGCAGCTCCACTCGTACACTTTCTGCAGCTTTAATTGTCTGAACCCAGCGACTAACTGTGCTCCTATCGACTGCAGAACATTTGTACACTGCACACAGTCGTTTATGAATGTTTGCCACAGTGCAAAATTTCATATTCCTATCTTTATTATTAGCCGCGAAAAAAATTGGTGTGCATTACTTTTTGACCTCCCTTCAGTAATATCGTGTTATTGCTCACTTATATACATGAATCGCGTCTTATTATCAATTAAAGATCTATAGAAAGATCTATAGAAAGACGATGTGGTATACAGCGTTACATTGTATTGACCCGCTTTGTTCTAACATTTATTGTATTGACCCAATTTGTTCTAATATTTATTGTAATTACCCACCTTTATCTAACATTGACTGTACTGACCCACCTTGTTCTAACATTGACTGTACTGCCCACCTTGTTCTAACATTGACTGTACTGACCCACCTTGTTCTAACATTGACTGTACTGACCCACCTTTATCTAAAATTTACTGTACTGACTCACCTTGTTCTAACATTGACTGTACTGACCCACCTTTCCAATTGTGTAATGTCCACGAGCGTAATTGTTGGCAGCATCTTCCTTGCCATTCAGAAGTTGTTCTGGGTGGAAAAGCTGCTTGTAGACGCCAGTTCGAACTTCATCTGGTAATATTTTGCGTGGAAAAAATACATTTACTTTATAAAATAATGCCTATATGATCTTTTATGGTTTCATTATAGAAAACTATTGCAAAATTGTAGAAAGGAGAATTCAACATTTATTAAACATTAACGGTGTTTTATTTTTCTTTTTTTCGTTCACCAGCTTTTACTTCTGACGAAGTCCCTAGAGATTAGGAACTGAATTTTGCGTGTTAATCTGTTTTTTCCTGGCAGTCGTGTGCACAGGGGTCCCTCGCCGCACAGGCAGATAACTCCGACTTCGGAGGTACTCATATTTTGTTCGTTGGTTGCCACAGAGAGAAATCAGAAATAAAAATTCCAACCGGTGTAGCCGGGATTTGAACTCACAACCTCTCTGTCTCGAGGCCAGCGTCTTGTTGTTAACGGTTTGATTGCTGCCTCAAGTGCATATATCGTGTTTTCTTCCACATACAATGTCAGACTTTATTCTTAATAATGACAATGAAAGTATTTGGCCAGCTCAAGGCTAGCGACACAAGCTTTGTCCACCTATGATGCCTTGATGGCTTTGCTTCTCATAAAGTAAAGTACCCTCGTCACGCCAAGTGGCGTATATGGAATATGGTGTTAGTGACCATAATTTTTACAGACCTTCGGCACATGATTTTTGGGGTAATGTGGTCGGTATTACGCCCGTGCCGTTTTACTTTCCCAGAAAAAAATCCGGTGCCAATTTAAGACTGGGTGAACCCGGAAGCCGTCGATCAGGATATAACCCGACCTCTTGTCTTTTGTAGTCCAATTCACTAACCACTGAGCTATCGCGGCTCCCTCTAATAATAGTACGGGGGAAAAAATCTCACTTGGAATGGGATGTATTTATGACTTTCTTTTGCCGTGTGACGATGATGATTAATGTGCTTCAAAAGCATCTGCATATCTGGTATATTTATAATTCACAAATATTTCTGATCTCTTTTTTCTTCCGTCCAGTAACGCTCATAATTGCCCTTTACCTCTCTTGTTTTATTTTTTTGCCGCTGTCACAATATTTTTACAGGACTTCCCTCCTATATATATGTAAAATAAATTGTACTTGTTCTCATTATTTTAACTTTCAATTGCCAATTCTATTCTAAATAAAAGAAGGAAAATAAACATCATTAACCAAGAACAGAATCGCAGAATTAATACAAACTCTCAGGGAGCGAATTTAAACTAGGAGTAATATAGTGTCTTAGTTAACAAATGAGAAAACAAGTTTTGTAGTCCCTCCCTCTCTCTCTCTCTCTCTCTCTCTCTCTCTCTCACACACACACATACACAAACACACACACACACGCACTGACCTTTTCAGCTGATGCCGGCATATAGGGTAGAAATTAAAGAAAAAAAATAACTTCATGTCTAACGAATCTTTGCTATTGATCACTATACTGTGTACAGTACACACAACATGATATCGATATACTTTGTACAGTACACACAACGTGTCACATAACATGATATCTATAGACTTTGTACAGTACACACAATGTGTCACACAACATAATATCGTTAGACATTGATTGCACAGTACACACAACATGATATAGTTAGACATAGTACAGTATACGCAATTTATAACACAACATGATATCGTTAGACATTGTACAGTATACACAATGTGTAACACAACATGATATCGTTAGACATAGTACAGTATACACAATGTGTAACACAACATGATATCGTTAGACATAGTACAGTATACACAATGTGTAACACAACATGATATCGTTAGACATAGTACAGTATACACAATGTATAACACAACATGATATCGTTAGACATAGTACAGTATACACAATGCGTCACACAACATGATATCGTTAGACTTTGTACAGTACACACAATGTGTCACACAACATGATATCGTTAGACATTGTACAGTATACACAACGTGTCACACATGTCCCTATTTTGGATGAGCCTCTGAATCTCAACTAAAGATCTAATTTCTGGTGCTGTTGCTTCTTGTGTCTGTGTTTTCCCTGGTACTTCTCAGGGTCTGGGGCGATACAATAGCATAACGTTCCCTGAATGTGATTTTGATTTACATTTTCTTTCCCAAAAGTTCTAATTGAAATATCAAATTATAACACCACAACCCAAGAATCATGTAGTATATAGATTATGGTTTCATCTTGACTCTCTTTACCACTGATCTAAATATAGCATAACCGTCTGCACAACCCATAATACACGATATGTACATAACGCCACATATTAATGACGACATGAATTCCCAGTTGCCCATTTACTTCAGCCCACAATATACTGAATCAAGAGCTAACACTTCTGTAACTGTGTAGATAGACATACATAACACACAGGGTTTAAACAAAATACGTAATCCAAACTGTTACCGTTATTTCGACAAGAATAATTGTAAAATATTACAAGATATAGCTTTCCTAGAGGAGATTTCGTGGCATTATTCACCAACACTGCATTCATTGATGGAAAGTGATTTTTAGAGGATAGCTTGTCCAGTCTAGTCTCGTCTACTCACCGACTACTGTTGGTTCCAGATCCACAAAGACAGCTCTAGGCACATGTTTGCCAGAACCGGTTTCGCTGAAGAAAGTGTTGAAAGAGTCGTCGCCTCCACCAACCGTCTTGTCTGATGGCATCTGACCGTCAGGCTGTAAATGTTCATCAATATTAGGCTCAATGTGTTTTGTCTTCATGGTTTTCAGAGATATGATCAGCTTCCACAATTACGATATATTAAATAGGATTGCCTCGTCCTTCTTTCTCTCGTTTTGTTGTAGTAAAATGTATTTCTCTTTACAGGGATTGTCGTTGTTGTTATTATTTGCTTTAATACTAGTAATTAACCTTTCTTTACATTTTCTGATTTGAAAAAAAAGAACAATAACTGGTTTCTCTATTCGCTTATTTTACTTATCTCAACCACCCACTCATCTACCCATCGATCCATTCGTCTGTTCATCATTCCATCCATCCCAGAAAGCATCCACTGCTATCTATCTATCTATCTATCTATCTATCTATCTATCTATCTATCTATCTATCTATCTATCTATCTATCTATCTATCTATCTATCTATCTATCTATCTATCTATCTATCTATCTATCTATCTATCTATCTATCTATCTATCTATCTATCTATCTATCTATCTATCTATCTATCTATCTATCTATCTATCTATCTATCTATCTATCTATCTATCTATCTATCTATCTATCTATCTATCTATCTATCTATCTATCTATCTATCTATCTTATCTGTATGTCTGTCTGTCTGTCTGTCTGTCTGTCTGTCTGTCTGTCTGTCTGTCTGTCTGTCTGACTGTCCGTCCGTCCGTCCGTCTGTCTGTCTATTTATCTGTCTGTCTGTCTGTCGGTCTGTCTGTCCGTCCGTCCGTCCGTCCGTCCGCCCGCCCTCCTGCCTGCCTGCTTGCCTGCCTGTCTGTCTGTCTGTCTGTCTGTCCGTCTGTCTGTCTGTCTGTCAAGTTTTGCAAAAACCTTTGGTAAAGCATCCGGATGAACTGAGATCATGTTACTAGAAAACATCACATTTTCATTTTGTGCTGACATCTATTTTTGGGAATCAATATTTTTGTTACAGACAATGTCTCCTTTCTAACTTTCATTTTATTAATATATTGCCGCCGGGTTCGCGTCGTTCAACCAAGGACAACCTCATTCTGCGTTATCAGTGTAACATTAATTAGCAGTCCAGAGAAGATCCGTCAATGGAAACTATTCAACTCTTTCGCGAAGAAGGCATTATTGTTATTAGTTTATATTCTGTCAAGCTGCTAGTTTGTCTACCTTTAATGATGACCTGGGTGCTTTCTGTTTCACTTGTTCGTGTATTTTTTTCCTGATATTTATTGTACCCTTTGCAGCTATACTTCTTTCTACTGGTTGAGATAGTTTAATCCCTCTTACTTTACCTATTGACTAACCCATCTTATTTTATCAGTTGATTAATCTCTCCTTCCTTACCAATTGTTTAAGTGCCACCCCCCACACCTTATCTTATCAACTAACCAATCCCTCTTACTTTGCCAACTCAGTAATCTATCTTACTTTAACAAATGAGTAATCTTTACGTTTCTAGAAATATTGCTGTTATAAGTGATCGTCTTAATTACAACCATTTGTCACGTTTGACCACGTCCGTATTTGTGACTTCTCTGTGGAAGAGCTACTTATTGAGTATTATTTTTATTTGACGTCACTCACCAAACAAAATCTCAGCGACAGTTTTCATTATTTGTGTTGTTAGAATACACTAAGGTCACGTTTTTTTTAATTTTTAAAATCAACGTCCCCATCACTTCCCAAATTAATAGATTCCCCTGCTTTTTGCAGCTTGTTACAGGACATTCTGGACGCGTCTTTGTTTGTTGTTGATTTATTTGTTTTGTCGCTAGGATCATAATAACCACACACCGGATAAATCCATGAGTGTTGAGATATCCGCTTGAGAAAATCCGAGGAGAATCTTGGCCCACGTGCGCGAACTCCGTAGCACGGCCTGAGATCCACTGTATTGGTAGGTTTCTGCTGACACTTTTGCCCGGGCTGCAGCCATATTTATGGTCAACTATTTTCGATTTTTAACTGTCAATGAATCTTTAACGTGCGCAAGTGCACACGGCACCTCCTGCTTATTGCCGTTATACGAGAGAGCTAGATATCGGATCTCACTACCCAAGAGATCAGGGGAGGGTAACGTCTTAAAGAAACAAGGGATTAATTTTTCTTATTTTTTAAAAATCGCCGCTGATTTTGGTGGGCTTTGAACCTGGATCCTTCCTGTCCTGAGGCCGACGTCGTACCTCCAGACTACCAGGCGCCTGGACTAGTCTTTAACACGCGACTTTTTACGACTTCTTAAATGGTTGAATGAGCTAGCAGTATTAATTGTATTCCCTCATTTCTGTTTCAGATGATTTAACTGACCATGAAGATGAGAAATTTTAATTTATTATTCGAGAGTGATTGCATGCAAAGCGACTTTTCCTGCCAACTTTTATTATTACAACAACGTTTTCCTATTTTTCATATGCCAGATAAACAAATGCTTAAAATATATGGTGTCTCTATCTCATCTCAAAGGTCAGCATATCTTCAACATCGTTTATCTTTTGTCCCTATTGAATATTTGAGAAGCTGACGAGTGCTCGATTTATGACATCATTCTGCCATATACATCGCTGTCATGATGTTGTGCCCATGCTTTGAACTTTGCCCTATGGTTTTATTGCCAGCATCATGCCGTCTCTTTATACACGATTGAATATTTATACTCGAGCTAGAGGGATTTTAATGTTATTTTTTTAATATGCAACTATTTATATCAGCCAATATAACACAATTGTTAATGGGTGTTTAAGAAACCTCCTCAGTGGACACATTTACATAATAAAAATACATAAAGCTATACAAATATGAATAATAAATGGACAGAAGTACAGGGGTGGCCAAATACATGGAAGTAACAGAACGGGCAGAATATAATCGACAACTCTGATCGTGGATCAAACAATTACCCGTACACTTACTTTACTTATCATCATCGCCATCATCATCATTATCTGGTTGCGTATCTTTGCAGAACGTTTGCACTCATCACAGACATCGGAAACAATCTGTATCTCCCACCTCTTTTGTTGTTATGTTCAGGTCTTTTGGATGTCTTGCAACCACCGTCTTCTTAATCTGCTCATGTCTCGCCTTCCTGGAAATATGTTACCCTAATATTTTTCATTCCAACCCACTAAGTCTTTTGATCTGGCAGCGGTATTTTATTTTCCTCAGTATAAAGATGTTCGACAAGGCTCCGGGTTCACCCAGCCTCTAAAAATGGGTACCAGAGATTTCTCTGGGAAGTAAAGGCGGCCTGGCGTGATACCGACCACATCACTTAAAACTGTGCCGTGGTCATAGAAAAATATGGTCCCTAACACCATATTCCCCATACGCCTAGCAAGGTATGGAGGGAACCTTTATTTTTTTTTATAAAGATGTTCAATAGCCGTTTCTTTTCAGTATTTAAGTCTTTTAATATGTTGTCACTTGCTATTTTTCATTATTTAAGGTATCCTGAGTATTTTTCTGTGTAATTATGTTTCACAGAAACCAATTTTTTTCATTGTTGTTTGCAAGATTGTCCATGATTCACAACCGCAATAACCCATTTTATCAATATGATCAGTGAAGCGTTTTCTGTCCCGGTCGTTGCAATGTCACATTTGCAGAACCTCAACAATTTGTCTCTATCCTTGTTTGAAATGTGATCATCCTCAAGCTGTGATCGTCGGTACAGTGATCATCCTCAAGCTTTGATCGTCGGTACAGTGATCATCCTCAAGCTTTGGTCGTCGGTACAGTGATCATCCTCAAGCTTTGGTCGTCGGTACAGTGATCATCCTCAAGCTTTGGTCGTCGGTACAGTGATCATCCTCAAGCTTTGATCATACTCAAGCTTTGATCGTCGGTACAGTGATCATCCTCAAGCTTTGCTCGTCGGTACAGTGATCATCCTCAAGCTTTGGTCGTCGGTACAGTGATCATCCTCAAGCTTTGGTCGTCGGTGCAGTGATCATACTCAAGCTTTTATCCCCGGTTAAAGGTAAAGGTAAAGTACGAGACTTGAACCGGCGTCTTAGCACGCGAGTTTACACCCATATGTGCTCGGCCGCCTATCTAGAAATGTTCGGATATTTCTGTATAGTGTAGCCTCAAGCATCGAAACTCAGATGCGAAGCGACATTCCTCACCTTCCCAGGGTAATACCCTGGTACCCATTTCTGCCAACGGCTGGGTCGACCGTGGGGGTATTTTTTTTTTCCAACCACGAGTACAATTCACACTGCTCCCAGCGGGAATCGAACACGGGTTGTCCGAACGTCGGTAGTCCAGTCGGGTGGTTTTCCCAACTAGATTACCGAGGCCCCCGTCGGTGCAGTGATCATCCTCAAACATTGATTGTCGGTGCGGTGATCATCCTCAAGCTTTGATCGTCGGTACAGTGATCATCCTCAAACTTTGATCGTCAGTGCGGTGATCATTCTCAAACTTTTATCGTCGGTGCGGTGATCATTCTCAAAATTTTATCGTCGGTGCGGTGATCATTCTCAAACTTTTATCGTCGGTGCGGTGATCATTCTCAAAATTGTATCGTCGGTGCGGTGATAATTCTCAAATTTTTATCGTCGGTGCGGTGATCATTCTCAAAATTTTATCGTCGGTGCGGTGATCATTCTCAAAATTTTATCGTCGGTGCGGTGATCATTCTCAAACTTTTATCGTCGGTGCGGTGATCATTCTCAAAATTTTATCGTCGGTGCGGTGATCATTCTCAAACTTTTATCGTCGGTGCGGTGATCATTCTCAAAATTTTATCGTCGGTGCGGTGATCATTCTCAAACTTTTATCGTCGGTGCGGTGATCATTCTCAAACTTTTATCGTCGGTGCGGTGATCATTCTCAAAATTTTATCGTCGGTGCGGTGATCATTCTCAAACTTTTATCGTCGGTGCGGTGATCATTCTCAAAATTTTATCGTCGGTGCGGTGATCATTCTCAAACTTTTATCGTCGGTGCGGTGATCATTCTCAAACTTTTATCGTCGGTGCGGTGATCATTCTCAAACTTTTATCGTCGGTGCGGTGATCATTCTCAAAATTTTATCGTCGGTGCAATGATCATTCTCAAGCTTTGATCGTCGGTACAGTGATCATCCTCAAGCTTTGATCGTCGGTGCAGTGATCATCCTCAAGCTGAGATCGTCGGTGCGGTGATCATTCTCAAACTTTTATCGTCGGTGCGGTGATCATTTTCAAACTTTTATCGTCGGTGCAATGATCATTCTCAAGCTTTGATCGTCGGTACAGTGATCATCCTCAAACTTTGATCGTCGGTACAGTGATCATCCTCAAGCTTTGATCGTCGGTGCAGTGATCATCCTCAAGCTGAGATCGTCGGTGCGGTGATCATTCTCAAACTTTTATCGTCGGTGCGGTGATCATTCTCAAACTTTTATTGTCGGTGCGGTGATCATTCTCAAACTTTTATCGTCGGTGCGGTGATCATTCTCAAGCTTTGATCGTCGGTACAGTGATCATCCTCAAGCTGTGATCGTCGGTACAGTGATCATCCTCTGGCTTTGGTCGTCGGTACAGTGATCATCCTCTGGCTTTGGTCGTCGGTGGTATGATCATCCTCAAACTTTGATCGTCGGTGGTTGTAGGCGACCAATGAAAGCTGATCAGTCCCCAGATTAGAGGCGAGTGGACTACTTTATTATTTCTTTTATGCAGAGTTCTGATTCCAACAGTTCATCTTATGCTTTCATTTCTGACTCGCTCGTTTCTAGTGACATTAATAGTTCTTGTCTCAGGCATCTCATCAAACAGATAATGATCCTTCATTCTTGTACCTTATATACGAGCTCAACTCGACCCTGATAAAGCTGAGAAGGCAGACGTGCAATATTGATCACTTCAGCTTTTGATGCCATTTTGACGATACTCTTCAACAACTTACTCAAAGATAATCGCGTTGTGAAATTTTGGATCAAGCTGCAGGGGTCAATATTGACAAGTACGAGTTATAATCCTGGTAAACGCAATTAGTTACTCTATCCTTTTTTTTCTGTCGTTTGGTGTATAATTTTTTTAGGACTAACTGCATGCATACTATAATGTTTGTTTATTGTTTTTGTTTCCGCACTCATTATCGGATGTAACGTGCGAACTCAAGACTTTACTATCAGTATCAGAACAAGGGGGACTGTGTAGTCTTGAATAAAACGTTGGGCTCTGATTAAGGAGATCCCGGTACACATTTTGCACTTGGAACCCCGTATTCTTTGTGGCTTTACGTTCGGTCTTTGGGTAGTGAGATTCCAGCGTTCTCGGATAAAGAATGAACAACTGGATGTCCCGTGGGCACTTTATAAACCATTGGCAACTACATAGTCCAAAATATCCGGTCCCATGCTTAAATTCAGCAGTTTAAAAAAAAAAAAATAGACCCATACTGAAGATAGATTTTTGGGAATAAAAAAGCTGATGTCGCAGCTTATCGCTAATTAGCAACACAACACATCAACGCCCACTTAGCGGGTGGATGCTGAAGACAAAGAAGGTGTTAGGAAAGTGTTCTAGGAAGAAATGCTACAAGGGACACAACAAGATTGACAAATTGCTTTACCTGAATGCCATGTTCCAGACAGTAGAGCTCCCAGCAAGAATTACCGATCTGTACTCCCGCCTGGCCGATGTGGACGCTGATACACTCACGCTACAACATACACATGTTTAATAATACATGATCTGGTTGGGAAACGATTATTGCTTGTAACAGAGAGAGAGAGAGAGAGAGAGAGAGAGAGAGAGAGAGAGAGAGAGAGAGAGAGAGAGAGAGAGCAGACAGGCAGGAAGAACTGTAGACCAAGAACAAAATCGTTATTTTTTCTTACACTTTCTTCACATTTGTGAATCATCATCCTATTGAACAAAAACAAGAGCAGCTCTAGCCAATCAAAAATGTTATACGTAATTGCTGCTCTGCTGCACAAATCGTAACTCAAAAGAGTAAGCGAGAAAGAAGGCAACTGATACTGCAACGTTTCTTTTTATTCAAAATACATGTCATTATTATAATTATTTAGTGTGGGTATTAGTGGGGTAATTAAATAAGTCACCGAATATGTACAATTCGGTTGCTGATTAATTACCCCACTCTTGGAGAATTGTACACGTATTCGGTGAAAGAAAATACGAAGAAGCTATAATATAGAAATGTTTATTTAGGGGTCGGTTATTTGGTTTCATGAAGGTTGCTATGGTTACGAAGTGGTTTGTGCGCTCGGTTGGAGTTCAACTCCCAGTAGCAGGACCTCATTTTATTTTTCTAAATGCCTTGACATCAAGATTCGCTGTCTTTTAACGCGATTACCAGTTATTTGTCAAGAAAAAGTTTTAAGGGCGACCTGGAGTGCTGCTGACCATCTCATCTAAGAATATAACTAGGGACACAGCCCTAATTCTCCACAAGGCATGCTGGTAGCCTTTACTGCATAACGTTATACCGGCAACGTAAATACATAAGGAAATCGAAACAGCAGAAAATATCGTTTTTACGTTCTATCTTTCGCAGTAAACAACAATTATAGTCCAAAAATGTACCTTGCGAACTACATGAGATGACAATCCTGATAGTAAATTATAGATAATTGAGCTCTCATTTCATCTTGTCTCATTATCGATCTGCGCGCATGCTGTAAGAAAAATATTTCTGCTGAAGATTAGCACAACACATTTTAATTTTACACACACAAGAAAAATAATAATAATGTCGGTGCCTTCGTCCAACATA
This sequence comes from Megaustenia siamemsis, assembly GCA_032433765.1. Taxonomy (NCBI): domain Eukaryota; kingdom Metazoa; phylum Mollusca; class Gastropoda; order Stylommatophora; family Ariophantidae; genus Megaustenia; species Megaustenia siamemsis. The sequence continues at coordinate 112,911,239 of JAVIAB010000051.1, forward strand.
TGTTTGGGAGAGGGGGGGGGGGGTGATGAATAGGATGAGGAGATAAAATTCTTCAACTTTGAGTTTTGGAAACACTCGTCTCTGTCTGTTGTGTGTTTCAACAAAAGTAGATTACCCCAACAATATATAGCCCCCTTCTATTCCGCGTGAGTGATAGTTCGCAAAATTATTTTCCTCTAGAAATTGTTTTAAAAAAAAAAAAAAGAAAAAAAAAAGAAGAAAAACAGAAGTAATGTATTTTTTAGTTTGAATTAGTTAGCTCTGGTCGCACTACTAATCTTATCAAGTGGGGCAAAAACCGGACAGGATCTAAACATCGACAGTTATCAAGGGGTGAAGTCAAAATCTAATCAATGGTGTTTGTTGTGGCGTGAAGGTCTGTTCCCTGCAAGGTTCTAGGCAGATCTGTGTATGGAGCAGATAAGCCGATCTTAGAGCTCCATTTTTTACAACTGAATTATAATTTATATTCCTTTATTAACATAAACTCTCCCTATCACTTCTTTCTTTTTTCCTCTGCTAAAGTACCTGACAAGAAAGAACTAAAGATCAGATCTTGGTACATTTCTACCTCTTTAGCCTAACAGTGACCATCTCCAGATTCAAGTGTCTTCATGTCCTAGGATATCGTGGTGGAAACATTACAGAAATGTTAAAATAATTCCTTAAAATAGTGACAGTAACTCAATACAAGCTAGCAAATGGACGCACTTAGAAAGCTTTGCTACAGCAAGAATATAAACGATTTAACTGCAATTTAGGCTTGCACATTTTGACAGCTCGAAGGACTAGGGCTAAGGCACTGAAGAGCATCTGAGCTGGAAGTGGTGAGTGTCAAATAGGTGACTACTAGGGCTGGAAGTGGTGAGTGTCAAATAGGTGACTGCTAGGGCTGGAAGTGGTGAGTGTCAAATAGGTGACTGCTACGGCTGGAAGTGGTGAGTGTCAAATAGGTGACTACTAGGGCTGGAAGTGGTGAGTGTCAAATAGGTGACTACTAGGGCTGGAAGTGGTGAGTGTCAAATAGGTGACTACTAGGGCTGGAAGTGGTGAGTGTCAAATAGGTGACTGCTACGGCTGGAAGTGGTGAGTGTCAAATAGGTGACTGCTACGGCTGGAAGTGGTGAGTGTCAAATAGGTGACTGCTACGGCTGGAAGTGGTGAGTGTCAAATAGGTGACTGCTACGGCTGGAAGTGGTGAGTGTCAAATAGGTGACTACTAGGGCTGGAAGTGGTGAGTGTCAAATAGGTGACTACTAGGGCTGGAAGTGGTGAGTGTCAAATAGGTGACTGCTACGGCTGGAAGTGGTGAGTGTCAAATAGGTGACTACTAGGGCTGGAAGTGGTGAGTGTCAAATAGGTGACTACTAGGGCTGGAAGTGGTGAGTGTCAAATAGGTGACTACTAGGGCTGGAAGTGATGAGTGTCAAATAGGTGACTACTAGGGCTGGAAGTGGTGAATGTCAAATAGGTGACTACTATGGCTGGAAGTGGTGAGTGTCAAATAGGTGACTACTAGGGCTAAAAGAGAATCTGAGCTGGAAGTAGTGAGTGTCAAATAGGTGACTACTAGGACTAAAAGAGCATCTGGGCTGGAAGTGGTGAATGTCAAATAGGTGACTACTAGGGCTGGAAGTAGTGAGTGTCAAATAGGTTACTACAAGGGCTGGAAGTGGTGAGTGTCAAATAGGTGACTACTAGGACTAAAAGAGCATCTGAGCTGGAAGTGGTGAGTGTCAAATAGGTGAGTACTAGGGCTGGAAGTGGTGAGTGTCAAATAGGTGACTACTAGGGCTGGAAGTGGTGAGTGTCAAATAGGTGACTACTAGGGCTGGAAGTGGTGAGTGTCAAATAGGTGACTGCTACGGCTGGAAGTGGTGAGTGTCAAATAGGTGACTGCTACGGCTGGAAGTGGTGAGTGTCAAATAGGTGACTGCTACGGCTGGAAGTGGTGAGTGTCAAATAGGTGACTGCTACGGCTGGAAGTGGTGAGTGTCAAATAGGTGACTACTAGGGCTGGAAGTGGTGAGTGTCAAATAGGTGACTACTAGGGCTGGAAGTGGTGAGTGTCAAATAGGTGACTGCTACGGCTGGAAGTGGTGAGTGTCAAATAGGTGACTACTAGGGCTGGAAGTGGTGAGTGTCAAATAGGTGACTACTAGGGCTGGAAGTGGTGAGTGTCAAATAGGTGACTACTAGGGCTGGAAGTGATGAGTGTCAAATAGGTGACTACTAGGGCTGGAAGTGGTGAATGTCAAATAGGTGACTACTATGGCTGGAAGTGGTGAGTGTCAAATAGGTGACTACTAGGGCTGGAAGTGGTGAGTGTCAAATAGGTGACTACTAGGGCTGGAAGTGATGAGTGTCAAATAGGTGACTACTAGGGCTGGAAGTGGTGAATGTCAAATAGGTGACTACTATGGCTGGAAGTGGTGAGTGTCAAATAGGTGACTACTAGGGCTAAAAGAGAATCTGAGCTGGAAGTAGTGAGTGTCAAATAGGTGACTACTAGGGCTGGAAGTGGTGAATGTCAAATAGGTGACTACTATGGCTGGAAGTGGTGAGTGTCAAATAGGTGACTACTAGGGCTAAAAGAGAATCTGAGCTGGAAGTAGTGAGTGTCAAATAGGTGACTACTAGGACTAAAAGAGCATCTGGGCTGGAAGTGGTGAATGTCAAATAGGTGACTACTAGGGCTGGAAGTAGTGAGTGTCAAATAGGTTACTACAAGGGCTGGAAGTGGTGAGTGTCAAATAGGTGACTACTAGGACTAAAAGAGCATCTGAGCTGGAAGTGGTGAGTGTCAAATAGGTGAGTACTAGGGCTGGAAGTGGTGAGTGTCAAATAGGTGACTACTAGGACTAAAAAAGTATCTGGACTGGAAGTAGTGAGTGTCAAATAAGTGACTACTAGGGCTAAAAGAGCATCTGAGCTGGAAGTAGTGAGTGTCAAATAGGTGACTACTAGGGCTAAAAGAGCATCTGAGCTGGAAGTGGTGAGTGTCAAATAGGTGACTACTAGAGCTAAAAGAGCATCTGGGCTGGAAGTGGTGAGTGTCAAATAGGTGACTACTAGAGCTAAAAGAGCATCTGGGCTGGAAGCGGTGAGTGTCAAATAGGTGACTACTAGGGCTAAAAGAGCATCTGAGCTGGAAGTGGTGGGTACCAAATAGGTGACTCATCATCATCATCATCATCAAGTACCGGGCCTGCTGGCGTAGGTGATCATGTCTCTCCATAACTTTCTATCTCGGCAGCTATTTATCATTTCTGTTGTTGACCTTCTGCCAAGCCATTCTCTTAAGCTGTCTGCTATTTTTTCTCTTTGCTTCCCTCTATCTCTTCGTCCCTAAATTTTTTCCAATTGTTACAATATATTCCAGTTGTTCTCTTCTCATTACATGGCCAAAAAATGATGATTGTTTCTTCCTAATATTGGAAATTAGCTCTCTTTTTGCTTTGACCTCTCTCAGAACATCTTCATTAGTCTTCTTAGCTGTCCATGGTACTCTCAACATTCTTCTGTAAAACCACATTTATACAGACCCCAGTGATTTTCTTGTCTGTTGTCCTATTGTCCATGATTCGCATCCATATGTTTAGACTGGCTCTACGTAACATTTAAGAACCCTTTTTCTTGTTTCTACTGTCAAAAATTAATTGCATAGTATCTTCCTCATTTTTTTGGAAAGCTGCTTTTGTCTGAGCCATTCTGCATCTCACCTCTTTTGTACATCTTCCGTCTGAGGTTAACAATGTTCCCAAATATTTAAATTCATTTACCTGTTTTAATATTGTTCCACTTGTCTTTATTTTGCACTGAGATGATGTCTTTTTCTTTGTTGTTACCACTACCTCTGTCTTTTTGCTATTAAGGCTGAGTCCTTTATTTTTGTTTTCTTTCACTATAGTGTCCAACATTTCTTGTAACTCATTTTCACTCTTAGCGGTTAAGACTGTATCATCAGCATACCTTAGATTATTTATATTACGACCTCCAATTGTTATTCCAGGCGTGCCCCTTATGGATTTTAAAATAATCTCACTATAAATATTAAACAAATCTGGTGACAGCACACAACCTTGTCTAACACTGTTTTATTTGTTGAAACATTCTCAATTGGTTTCCAGTTCTTATGGCCGCTGATTGTTGCCAGTACATGTTCTTTATTATTCTTAGATCTTTGCTGTCTACGTTTATGCTTTCTAAAATTGTGATTATTTCTTGGTGCTTTACTTTATCAAATGCCTTGGTGTAGTCTATGAAACATAGGTATAGATCTGCTTTCACCTCTATGGCTCTTTCTACTAAAGATCTTATGATATAAATGGCGTTGCTTGTTCCTTTATCTCTAACAAAACCACACTGTTCATCGCTAATTTCTGGACTGATTTTGTTTCGCACTCTTCGCATGGTGATTCTTAGTAATATCTTAGTCATATGACTCATAAGGCTTATTGTGCGATGATCATCACATTCAATCGCACCCGATTTCTTTGGTAGGGCTATGAATATTGATTTGAGCATGTCGTCTGGTATATATCCGGTGTTGTAGATATCATTCATTATTTTTGTTATTATTTATATTCCAAAATCACCCATGGCTTCAATCTCTTCTTTAGTTATATTATCTGGTCCAGGAGCTTATATATATATATATATATATATATATATATATATATATATATATATATATAATTGGAATCAATCCTGGCGTTAGTGAGAATGAGAAGAGTTAACTATTCCTGGATTAAATGGGTTAACCTGAGAGCTTCTGAAATCATCAACATTCATAACTGTCTCTAGGGAATGGGTAATGGAGAAGGGTATATTGAACACTTGTTGAGCTCTGATAAATACAACATGATCCATTATAATCATTCATTTATATAACAGGCCCCTTGGGCATTTTGATGCTGGAAGCTCAGATGGGAGCTATTAATCGACCGGAAAATTGCAAGGAGAGAATTTTCTAACTGGTGATGCTGATAGGGTTACATTTCATATGGAAGTTATGGGAATAGTGTGTAACTGAAGCGGCAGAGTAACAATTTATGTATCTGCGAATAGTGTGTAACTGAAGCGGCAGAGTAACAATTTATGTATCTGCGAATAGTGTGTAACTGAAGCGGCAGAGTAACAATTTATGTATCTGCGAATAGTGTGTAACTGAAGCGGCAGAGTAACAATTTATGTATCTGCGAATAGTGTGTAACTGAAGCGGCAGAGTAACAATTCATGTATCTGCGAATAGTGTGTAACTGAAGCGGCAGAGTAACAATTTATGTATCTGCGAATAGTGTGTAACTGAAGCGGCAGAGTAAAAATTTATGTATCTGCGAATAGTGTGTAACTGAAGCGGCACAGTAACAATTTATGTATCTGCGAATAGTGTGTAGCTGAAGCGGCAGAGTAACAATTTATGTATCTGCGAATAGTGTGTAGCTGAAGCGGCAGAGTAACATGCATCTGTTTGTGGCATTACATAAGAGGATCAATGACAACAAACGTGCCATAAAAATGAAAGATTCCAGACAAAATAAATGGCAACCGATAAAAGATGGCAGACAAAACAAGTGTCAAAAGATAAAAGATGACAGACAAAATAAGTCCCAAGAGATAAAAGATGACAGTCAAAACAAGTGCCAAAAGATAAAAGATGACATATCGAATAAGTGGTAAAAAATGACAGAGGGAACAAAATAAGTGCCAAAAAGATATTAAAGGAGATCGTAAAACAAATTAAAGTAATAATGTAAAAGTCAAAGTAAGTGCCGACAAGATTTAAACAAGATACAAGTTCAAAACTGATGTTCAAAATAAGTGTAACAATATGTAGAGCAAAGTGTCAGATAATAGAGAACACATGCACTCAAATAAAGATCATTTCTGCTACAACTGCTAGCGCAATCGAACTCATAGCCTTTCTGACAGCTACGACGGTTCCAAGTTGTTCAACAAATTGGGACCATTGCGTGCGTGTTAATGGTTCCACACATGCAGTTGTTGACACTCACTTATGTCGCAATATTTCGTCATTTCCTACACATAGAAAGCTGCATTGTAAATTACAGCGGTCTTCAAACTGATACAACTGACACATAATAATAAATAAATATTATTATAGAGGGAAACTCCCGAGGCGATAATTCAGCGAATCATAGGAGGAAGAGGTATGTAATACAGCTCTCAGTTTGTCATTTTGTTCTGAGTGCTGTAATACATACCTCTTCCTCCTATGATACAAATGACACTGAGAGGCATAATTAAATCTAGATTATTGAGTCTCCGCGATAGAGATACAATGGAATCACAGCTTACAAAATCTCCATAACTATATGAAAGGTGGCACAAAGGTATGGGGAGTCCACATCACGCGATTGTGTCTGAATGAAATGTGGTCATGTTCTAAGTAGCGGAGATATATTGTTTCAGGGGCCAATCAGCAGAACTTAACTGTCAACCATGAAATAAATTATGTGGTTTTAAATCACATTATTAGCATTTGTGAAAACATCTTTCAAATATTTATAGAACATTCACATCGACCGTAATTGGAAATATTATAAGCAATAGTATCCCTCAAAGAAAACAATAATAGTTAGAACAATAACAAATATAAGAAATCTTACCATTTTCAAACCGAAGGCGTACACAGATGAACGAGAGACGAGGAGCGGGAGTTATTGATCTATAGTGCTGCAGAATCCACAAAGTTGTTCCTTAGAATTATCCGGAGTGCGCGTTTTTAAATATTCCACAATTCTTCTTGTGTGTTGTGTATCTCGTCTATTTGAGTTGGTTGCAGTGAGCTATTGTTGTCGTATTATAATTTGAGTGCTCTCCTTTCACAGAAGGTTCCGGGGAGGCTCGATATTATCAGAGCGCAGGCGATTATCTTGCCAGCCACATAACATGGAGCGGAGAAATATTGTGCTCGCGTCCGGAACTATTTCAGACACTAAATTCTGGAGTCTTGTCAAAAGTGAAAGCGAGTGGGACGGGGGCGGAGTGGAGGTTTAATGGTCTTTTTATTTATCATAGGTGAGCTTCACAGTTATGTTCCGTGTGGTTCTATATCTTCATTCATTCCCTCTCTTTCGAATTCATCATTATGTGTCTATTGGGTTATCTGTATCCTTTGTCTTTCGCTTTGCTTTTCGGGGTATGATTATTTCTCTCGTTCTATGTGAACAACCCACTCCCTCTCCACCACCTCATCTCTCCCATATACTATATTTTTCTTTATATCATTCTCTCTCAAAATCTCTTGTTGTCGCTCTCCATGTTTATCCACTTACACGATCGTTTTATGGGATTATCTCTGGATGTCTCTTTTTCATCTCACTCGCATCGCTCACCCATTTTCTGTCTCATCTCTCTCTCTCTCTCTCTCTCTCTCTCTCTCTCTCTCTCTCTCTTCACCACACCCCGCCCGCCCCCTTTTCCTATTGTCCACAATCCTCTCATTCACCGGTGTATACTTTCCCACCCAACACCCCCTGCCGGAAAGGCAAGGGTTATGAATGGATTTTAAATTGAGACCGAGAGACGCCAACGCTAGCGAATTACTCCAGATTTCAAGGATTACCCACCATCTCTTCTCGTTCTTGATAATGAGAAATAGACAAAGGCTGACAGACTGCGAGCTACCTAACTATACACTCGCCCGGGATCTTATTGATAAATTTGCTACTTTATATATAAAAAAACGTGGATGTAAACGATGGACCAATGGTGAACAAAAAGAAAGCAAATGGATTTTGTTTTGCTGTTTTTTCTAAAAGAAAGATACCAGCGCGACCAAAGTGGACTCTCAAACCAGAAAAGAAGAATATAAAAGGCTAAAAATAAGACAAACAACTAACAAACCCGATTAGGAATATAACGATAGATACTGTTTGGTAACACGAGAAATGTACAACACGACAATAAACACTTGATCAGTAAAATAAAAGCACGTTAATTAAAAAAAAAGATAGATTACATATAATTTATTATTGAACTATTTCAAATAGCATCTTATACAGCTCTTTAAAGACAAATTCTTATACAAACTAATTATTTAAAAAAAATATCTTATAAGAGCTGATTACTGACAAACCAGTAATAAAATACAATTGCCAACTATATCCTATACAATCTTTTTAGCAGCAAATTTTGATGAACTAATTAGCATCATGGCTAGAACTCGAACTCTAACTTGATCCAGAAGCTATTATAACTGGATTGCCTTAGAGTGGACTCAGGGGCGGAACGACAACAGAGTGGCAGACGGAAGACGTCATGGCAGAGGACAGTGGGTCAGAAATGTCTAGAGGAGCAGGTATTCTGGGGAAGAGTAGCTTCTGAAGCTCAAACAAAATGAACCGATTTTGTTGTTGCCCCGCAAAACACGTGGGAGCCACGATAGCTCAGTGGTTCGTGAACTGGACTACAAGGGACAAGAGATATGCTTCGATTCCAACCAACGGCTTCCAGGTTCACCCAACCTTAAATAGGTACCAAAATTTTTTTTTCTGGGAAAAAAAGCAGCACGGGCGTAAAGTCGGTCACATTACCCCAAAAATCATGTGCTGAAGGTCTGTAAAATGTATGGTCACTAACACTATATTCCCTATTCGCCACTTGGTGTGACAGGGGCTCTTTACTTTTACTACAATGCATGTCGGACACTGCTGATCAGGTTCAAAGGAAGGGAAGAGGAAAAAAACGTGAGTAACAAAGTGGAAGAAAGTCAGGGACATGAACCCGTACATTATTTAGTCTATATGTGAGGGCGCCACTAGCGTGGTGGCTTGGTGATAAACTGGAAGTGGGTTCAATCTCTGCTTTATGACGCCTCAATCTACCCATCTGAAAAAATAAAAAACCAAAAAAAAAAAAAAACCTTTGCTACGTGGCTCACAGAGTTAATGCTGATATTTAGAGCGAGCAAAAGCACTGGTCACCTCATTTCCAGATATTTTTAAAAGCTGAAATTGAACTCCCTTTTCACGATATTTCCATACGTTTCAATCCATATTCATGAATCCGCTGAAACCTCACTGCTTATTTAATTCATCCTGTCTTCTTTTACCTCCAGATGTTGAGGGAGATAGAAAGTTTTAGTTCACGCTCTTTTAGTAGCCTCAAAAACTGGAGATAGGAAATTTTAGTTCACGCTCTTCTAGTAGCCTAAAAAAACTGGAGATAGGAAGTTTTAATTCACGCTCTTCTAGTAGCCTCATCAAACTGGAGATAGGAAGTTTTAGTTCACGCTATTCTAGTTCCATCATCAAACTGGAGATGGGAAGTTTTAGTTCACGCTCTTCTAGTAGCCTCAAAAAACTGGAGATAGGAAGTTTTAGTTCACGCTCTTCTAGTTGCCTCATCAGTAGTATACAATGGCACTTAGAGGCCCCTTTTGTGCGTTCAACGCAGAAAAAAGTATGCATTTTTCTCTATATAAATAGTCTACACGCAGATTTTTACACGCAGATCAACGCACATTTTTTGGTGTGGTTTTTCCTTATATGAGAGTCTTCATTTTTTCTTATATGAGAGTCTACCCGCCCATTTTGGTTCCGGTGACCTCTCGTTGACCTCTCAACCTCTCGTGGTGTTGTGAAGGCGTCGAAACGCACCTAATTCCTTATATGAGAGTCTACCCGTACATGGAAGCACATTTTTTCCTTATATGAGAGTCTACCGTTTTTCCTTATATGAGAGTCTACCCGCCCATTTTTGTTCCGGTGACCTCTCGTTGACCTCTCGGGTGACCTCTCGTGGTGGTGGTGGTGGTGGTGGTGTTGTGGTGACCTCCCGCGGCGGTGGTGAAGGGGTGGTGGTGGTATCATAACTTTCACATTCTTTGTACTTTCAATGGTGCCGTAACTTTCATAAATCTATTCTTTCTTTATACTCTCAGGCAATAAAAACAATGACGTCCAAAACAGTTTTATGCAAGTTTTAAAAAACTTCCTTTAGAATTAAAGGTAACAACTTAGGCCGTTACACATGTTACACGAAGGCGCATTACCGAACTTAGTAACTACACGGCGTTTAACGTTAAGCGAGATCAAAGAGTTACCGGTAGACGCGCAGCCGCGAAGACGCGCAGCAAGGGGCCGCAAGATCAAAGAGCTCGGTAGACGCGCAGCGAAGACGCGCCGCAAGGGGCCGCGTTTAACGTTAAGCAAGATCAAAGAGTTCCCGTTAGACGGACCGCGTTTACATCAAAGAATCCGCCTCCCGTGGTGAAATCTCCGTAGCCGGTAAGTGTTCATCAGGAGTGTCATTTATCAGGGGAATTTTACTGGGTGGTTGTTTTAATGTGAGATGTTTAGGGGAAATTAACACTGACAAGTTTATTTATTTATTGTTTTATTCGTATATATTGAACAATAGATAATACATGGTTTAGACAAAAATGTATTCTTTAACTAATGTACATTATACACATATTTAATACATAGAAAACAAAGTAGTTTATTTACAATCAGTAATACATGATAGTGTTAAATGGCTAAAGGGGAGGTGGTCACGTTGTCAGAATGGAAGTTTATTTATTTATTGTTTTATTCGTATATATCCCACAATAGATAATACAGGGGTAGACAATAATGTTGTCTTTAACTATTGTACATTATAGACAAGTATAATACATAAGAAACAAAGTAGTTTATTTACAAGAAGTAATACATGATACTGTTAAATTGCTAAAGGGGAGGTGGTCACGTTGTTCAGAATGGACCTGTCACTTGATGGGGTGAGGTAGTACGTTGGAAGTTGTAGTAGTAGGTTAGAAGTTGGCGTGAATTAGAGGTAGTTGGTTGTGGAAGTTGTAGTTGTAGATGTAGTTGGTTGTGGACGTTGTAATTGTAGAGGTAGTTGGTTGTGGACGTTGTAATTGTAGAGGTAGTTGGTTGTGGAAGTTGTAGTTGTAGATGTAGTTGGTTGTGGAAGTTGTAGTTGTAGAGGTAGCTGGTTGTGGAGGTAGTTGGTAGTAGAAGTTGTAGTAGTTAAAGTTGTAGTAGAGCAGGGGACGACGTTCAAATTAACAGACGACAACTTTTATTCGATTGACTCAACAAGCAAAGACCAAAACGTTACTCCCAAACCCACGAAAGCTTAGACTTTGGAGTTCTATATCTTTAGCACTTCAACGAATAACAGACAACAGTAATGGTGAACCTTACAGATAAGAAAACTTAGTTCCAAACCCCAAATTTTCGTCTCATAACTAAAAAGTTGAACTCAAAACATTAAAAATCTAGGTCCAAAGTCAAAATAGTTAGACACGGTAGGGCAAAAGGGCATATTCTTTCCAACCAATACTCCCTATTCTTCTACACATCTGCATCTCGAAGCCTTCGAATTTATATTCAATGTTTGGCTACTGACTATATTTTGCGCCGATTGCTCAGAGTCGATTCTATATTCAACCACTGAACTCTCTGTCGATGTAGTAGACACGTATGTCACGTCATTGTAACAGTCATGTCAATGTAACAGTCATTTCGTTGTAATAGTCATCTCGTTGTAACAGTCACGTATGTCATGTCATTGTAACAGTCATGTCAATGTAACAGTCATTTCGTTGTAATAGTCATCTCGTTGTAACAGTCACGTATGTCATGTCGTTTTATCAGAGACGTATGGTATGTCGTGATGGATGAATGTAGGTTGTCGACTGTGCCATGATGGATGAATGTAGGTTATCGACTGTGCCATGATGGATGAATGTAGATTGTCGACTGTGCCATGATGGATGCTGTAGGTTGTCGACTGTGCCATGATGGATGATGTAGGTTGTCGACTGTGCCATGATGGATGAATGTAGGTTGTCAACTGTGCCACGATGGATGAATGTAGGTTGTCGACTGTGCCATGATGGATGACTGTAGGTTGTCGACTGTGCCATGATGGATGAATGTAGGTTGTCGACTGTGCCATGATGCTTGTATGTAGATTGTCTAGTGTCGCATGATGGCTGTTGTAGGTTGTCTAGTGTCGGGATGGCTGAATGTAGGTTCTGTCTAGTGTGTCGTGATGAGTGTATGTAGATTGTCTAGTGTGCCATGATGGTTGTATGTAATTGTCGAGTATGCTCCAACAAATCACCGCGCCATTTAAACTTCTTTGAACGCAATGGACACAGATGTTCACCAGAAGAAACCTCATTATGAGAAACCATCTGGAGAAAATCCAATAACCCTTTCGTCAACCATATTTAACATACCTAGTTTAACTTCATCAAACATCAAGCTCAACAATACTTAGCATGCCTACTTTAAAAACATCGATACAATTGAATAACCTTTTATCGATAAGCCTTAACGTACTTTAAGAGAAAATATTCCAACTTACAGTGTAAAATATAATGTCGTTCCGATAGACTGAACACTAGTATGAACTTCCTTGAAACAACCAAACTTATAACACGAAAGCCCTGAAGGGTCTAGTTTAAATATAAATTGGTAACAAATGAATACATTATCCAATCAGAGAGTGACTATGCCAACATCGACTGATATCTGGATTAACCATTCAGAAAAGAGCATTAACATTGGAGGCGGAGCAAAGTTATGACTGACATCTGTATTATAACCATTCAGAAAAGAGCATTAACATGGGAGGCGGAGCAAAGAAATGGCTGACATCTGTATTATAACCAGTCAGAAAAGAGCATTACTATGAACGGCAGAGTGATTAACCAATCATAGAAGAGCGTAACTTTGAAAACGGTTCCAGTTCCATCTTAAGGTAAATCAATTGGTCGGGTTCTCAGCGAGGATCGTGGGCGTTTCTGGTCCATAGAATGTGTTTGGATAAACTTATGAAGGAGTTTATGTTCCTGGGGGTTGATATTATTCACACATATGATAAGGCGTGTAAGAAACATTCCAAGTTTTATAAAGCGATGGCTAACCTAGTATATACATGATCGGAGAGAAATGAGCTGTTATTTACTGGAATAATTCAGAGAGTCGGTGGTCATGATATCTACGCCACGTTTGTAACCATCGTTATCGAAATACTTTCAGATCGAATTCGCGATTTCGGTCGTCTTGTTGTTCTATATACCCTCGCCTATCGATTAGTTAAGAATCATGTTAAAGACATGTTCGACTCTGATTCCGACATTTGTGTTTTAGAAACGGACTTTGGTACTTGGACCGGTGGTATCATCGGAAGAGAATTAGGAGAGTGGTTACTAAAAGAAGGTGGTTTGGAAAATTTTCTAGACCTCTCTAACGAAGAAGCTACAACACTGTGGACTCTACTTCACAACAGCCTTTGGTCTTTAAGAGCTTTACCTAGAAATGTTTATCTGTGAGTTTATATAGTTTCCCTAATAAAAGTTTGGTAACCCCCACAGCATTTGTTACTGCCTTACAATATTGTTTACCAGGTCACGACACCCTCTCGCACAGTTGCTGAGGGTTGTCCTGTAGTAGGCCTGCGATTGTAATAAGAATGGTTTGCTCCAGCTTTGAAATCTGAAATTTTCACAAAAAGAGATGGTGTTACTCAGTTCCCCTATAATGGGGATGTTGAGTTACTAAAAATAGATTCTGATCTCTGATGCAATACCTGATTAGTTACTAAAAATAGAATGTGACCTATGATCCAATAACAGAATACTCATTGTACTGGTGACCAATTGAGACTGTATGTACTCATTCACCCAATACTCTCACATCAACATGGAAAAGTAAACTCCCAGTCATAGAAAAGTATGTTGTCACGATAGGTGTGTCAATAACAAGGAATAAAAATCATTAAAGACATCCTAATTAAGTTGTGAAATGTTGGTGGTTGAGAGATAAATCTGAAGATAAGCACATCAAACTATAAGAACAAGGAAACAATCGTATATTACACACTCTTAGAGCCAGTGTTAAGTTAACACGTATTTAGTTAAAATAGAAGGTTATAAATTGAGTAGAGGTAAACTTATACCTTATGGCTCATCTACTTTTTCGAATAAACTCATTAAAATTAAAATAAGTCAAATAAAAACAAACAAATATGATCTTTATATAATGTTTATTTTCACAATAAAACTAGACAACACATGTTACACGTTCAAATATTTATAATTGAACAACGATGCTTTAAATAGTGCAAATATGGATACAAATCATCTGAAAAAGTACACATATAACAACATAGTCATGTGTTTAATGCTTAAATTACAAGTTTACGTGGTCTCCCACGTGGTTTTTTAAATACACAAGGATCGCAAAATTTAACACAATTTTGTTTATTGTTCTTAATAGCATAAGATCCATCAGTTATATTAGTGATCGAACGGGGATCAATTCGTTTGTGAGCTGTGTCTGTGAGAACAGTCGAAAGGTCACTTTGTTGATACTGGAAGTCGTCATAAACGGGAGGAGCAGCGATCGACCACTCACCCTCATTGGTCGTTTGTTCTCTGCCATAGTCTGAGCGAAATGTAGATGCTTCATCAGTGGTTGCTTGTATACTGTCACACTCAGCTGAGAGAATCGTAGACGCATCACCTGTGGCTACTCGTAGTCTGTCACACTCTGAGCGAATCGTAGACTTCAGACCCACTAAAGTCTCAAATTCAGGCTGTGTTAGTGTTATACCGTAACGTGTTGGGAATTTCAACCCGTTTTGCCATCGTATTTTCTAAGATGAATTAAAGTCTTTGCTCGATATCTCGAAACTGAGACAGCCTTCAAACCATTCTTCTGTAGAGGCTTTACATACTCGCCATTACGAGCGGCATAGAAAAAAGCACCATCACAGTCAACATTAACAGCGGAATCACACATATCCATTCTAACGGACTCCGTTCTAAAAAGCACACGACTTGGTAGCAGGGCTCTGACTTTCTGTATGTAGCAGCACTGAGAACGGCTGCCCTTTATACCCTGTAACAAGGGGGCGTGGCCAGTCTATTTATAGTAACCAATGGAATACGTTCTATTTATAGTAACTGATGCAATACGTCATTGGACGTGATGAGACATGTTCAGAGAGCGGCCATCTTTGATGAATCATGGGAAGTTTGTTCCACGAAGCCGATGTATCCATGGAGTCATCAAAATAAATGATGATCCAGAGGGCGGGGCCTACACTGACAAGTTGGAAACAAACTCGAGTATAGCATGTTATGTTCATTAGAGGGAAGTGTTCTTGTGAACACAGGATTGGGCTTGACAAGTAAAATATCAACTAAACTTTAGTTTCTATTACTTCTGAAATACTTTTTAGATTCTTGGTTCTGTGATCAATAGCTAGGATGGGGGAAATAATTTTGCCACATTCTTGTATACGGTTTATGAAGCGCTCCTTGTCTATAGAAAACTGCTGCCAAGAATAATTGGGTTCGTCATTTTCATCATCGTGGATTGTTAAAACAATCGTTTCTTCACAATAATGAACCTAGAAGAAACGAGACAATTTAGGTTTAAAAGCCAGCAAAAACTTCTAAATGAAAAACACTTTATAATAAAATATCTCTGCACAACTCTGTAGCTGATGTCATTTCTCTTTGTTTCCCTCTGTCTTTTCACCCCTCACGTTTTCAAGTTGGTACAAGTTATTACACCGGTTCTCATTACAAGTCACAACATCCAAGTATTGGATATCTCTTTCACTTCCCACCTAGTAACCTATTGTCCATGAGTCTCTTGGGTAAGTTAAACTTGCTTCTACGTAAAATTTACTCTACTCCACCTCCAGAGGATAACACTTCAAATGATTTACCAGTATTAATATTATTCCACTTGTCTTTTTCTTTGATGTTACAGTTACTTCTTTATGGTATTAAGGATGAGTCCTTTATTTTTTCGGTTTCCTTTACTATAACGTCAATCATTACTAGCAACTAGTTTCAAAATTTTCATTACACGTGGAAATTTACTATTTATCATCATCAATAAAGATAATGTCTCTACTAGTTGTGTAATAACCCAGTAATAAAGATAACGAAGAAGAAACAGAGAATATCAAAATCAAAAGGTAAACTCGACTCCAAAGCAATTACTTACCTTGGTAGCTCTATCGTTTAGTGTATCACCTTGCTGGCTGCAAGCGTATTGTTCGTTCCACGTTGAGTTAATTTGTTCAAAATAAATATCATGTTCAAAGATTTGTATATCTCTATTACCAGTCGAGGAGTGGTTGTTAATTATTTCAGTTGGAATCTCCAGTCTTCCAGCTCCCTGATTTTGAGAGCCGGTGATGTAGGTGTCAGAGGTTTCACTAGAGTTTAAAAACCTTTCAAGTTTATTTGTCTTTTTGAAAATTGAGTCTAAAGTTAAACCATTATTAAAATTACCACTAGGCCATATTGTCGTGGTTTGCGTGCTCATTGACAAATCACTATCTTCATCACTGTCTTCCTCTTCTGAACTTGAGTTTATTCGAAAAAGTAGATGAGCCATAAGGTATAAGTTTACCTCTACTCAATTTATAACCTTCTATTTTAACTAAATACGTGTTAACTTAACACTGGCTCTAAGAGTGTGTAATATACGATTGTTTCCTTGTTCTTATAGTTTGATGTGCTTATCTTCAGATTTATCTCTCAACCACCAAAATTTCACAACTTAATTAGGATGTCTTTAATGATTTTTATTCCTTGTTATTGACACACCTATCGTGACAACATACTTTTCTATGACTGGGAGTTTACTTTTCCATGTTGATGTGAGAGTATTGGGTGAATGAGTACATACAGTCTCAATTGGTCACCAGTACAATGAGTATTCTGTTATTGGATCATAGGTCACATTCTATTTTTAGTAACTAATCAGGTATTGCATCAGAGATCAGAATCTATTTTTAGTAACTCAACATCCCCATTATAGGGGAACTGAGTAACACCATCTCTTTTTGTGAAAATTTCAGATTTCAAAGCTGGAGCAAACCATTCTTATTACAATCGCAGGCCTACTACAGGACAACCCTCAGCAACTGTGCGAGAGGGTGTCGTGACCTGGTAAACAATATTGTAAGGCAGTAACAAATGCTGTGGGGGTTACCAAACTTTTATTAGGGAAACTATATAAACTCACAGATAAACATTTCTAGGTAAAGCTCTTAAAGACCAAAGGCTGTTGTGAAGTAGAGTCCACAGTGTTGTAGCTTCTTCGTTAGAGAGGTCTAGAAAATTTTCCAAACCACCTTCTTTTAGTAACCACTCTCCTAATTCTCTTCCGATGATACCACCGGTCCAAGTACCAAAGTCCGTTTCTAAAACACAAATGTCGGAATCAGAGTCGAACATGTCTTTAACATGATTCTTAACTAATCGATAGGCGAGGGTATATAGAACAACAAGACGACCGAAATCGCGAATTCGATCTGAAAGTATTTCGATAACGATGGTTACAAACGTGGCGTAGATATCATGACCACCGACTCTCTGAATTATTCCAGTAAATAACAGCTCATTTCTCTCCGATCATGTATATACTAGGTTAGCCATCGCTTTATTAAACTTGGAATGTTTCTTACACGCCTTATCATATGTGTGAATAATATCAACCCCCAGGAACATAAACTCCTTCATAAGTTTATCCAAACACATTCTATGGACCAGAAACGCCCACGATCCTCGCTGAGAACCCGACCAATTGATTTACCTTAAGATGGAACTGGAACCGTTTTCAAAGTTACGCTCTTCTATGATTGGTTAATCACTCTGCCGTTCATAGTAATGCTCTTTTCTGACTGGTTATAATACAGATGTCAGCCATTTCTTTGCTCCGCCTCCCATGTTAATGCTCTTTTCTGAATGGTTATAATACAGATGTCAGTCATAACTTTGCTCCGCCTCCAATGTTAATGCTCTTTTCTGAATGGTTAATCCAGATATCAGTCGATGTTGGCATAGTCACTCTCTGATTGGATAATGTATTCATTTGTTACCAATTTATATTTAAACTAGACCCTTCAGGGCTTTCGTGTTATAAGTTTGGTTGTTTCAAGGAAGTTCATACTAGTGTTCAGTCTATCGGAACGACATTATATTTTACACTGTAAGTTGGAATATTTTCTCTTAAAGTACGTTAAGGCTTATCGATAAAAGGTTATTCAATTGTATCGATGTTTTTAAAGTAGGCATGCTAAGTATTGTTGAGCTTGATGTTTGATGAAGTTAAACTAGGTATGTTAAATATGGTTGACGAAAGGGTTATTGGATTTTCTCCAGATGGTTTCTCATAATGAGGTTTCTTCTGGTGAACATCTGTGTCCATTGCGTTCAAAGAAGTTTAAATGGCGCGGTGATTTGTTGGAGCATACTCGACAATTACATACAACCATCATGGCACACTAGACAATCTACATACACTCATCACGACACACTAGACAGAACCTACATTCAGCCATCCCGACACTAGACAACCTACAACAGCCATCATGCGACACTAGACAATCTACATACAAGCATCATGGCACAGTCGACAACCTACATTCATCCATCATGGCACAGTCGACAACCTACAGTCATCCATCATGGCACAGTCGACAACCTACATTCATCCATCGTGGCACAGTTGACAACCTACATTCATCCATCATGGCACAGTCGACAACCTACATCATCCATCATGGCACAGTCGACAACCTACAGCATCCATCATGGCACAGTCGACAATCTACATTCATCCATCATGGCACAGTCGACAACCTACATTCATCCATCATGGCACAGTCGACAACCTACATTCATCCATCACGACATACCATACGTCTCTGATAAAACGACATGACATACGTGACTGTTACAACGAGATGACTATTACAACGAAATGACTGTTACATTGACATGACTGTTACAATGACATGACATACGTGACTGTTACAACGAGATGACTATTACAACGAAATGACTGTTACATTGACATGACTGTTACAATGACATGACATACGTGTCTACTACATCGACAGAGAGTTCAGTGGTTGAATATAGAATCGACTCTGAGCAATCGGCGCAAAATATAGTCAGTAGCCAAACATTGAATATAAATTCGAAGGCTTCGAGATGCAGATGTGTAGAAGAATAGGGAGTATTGGTTGGAAAGAATATGCCCTTTTGCCCTACCGTGTCTAACTATTTTGACTTTGGACCTAGATTTTTAATGTTTTGAGTTCAACTTTTTAGTTATGAGACGAAAATTTGGGGTTTGGAACTAAGTTTTCTTATCTGTAAGGTTCACCATTACTGTTGTCTGTTATTCGTTGAAGTGCTAAAGATATAGAACTCCAAAGTCTAAGCTTTCGTGGGTTTGGGAGTAACGTTTTGGTCTTTGCTTGTTGAGTCAATCGAATAAAAGTCGTCGTCTGTTAATTTGAACGTGTCCCCTGCTCTACTACAACTTTCACTACTACAACTTCTACTACGAACTACCTCCACAACCAGCTACCTCTACAACTACAACTTCCAACGTACTACCTCACCCCATCAAGTGACAGGTCCATTCTGAACAACGTCTATAATGTACAATAGTTAAAGACAACATTATTGTCTACCCCTGTATTATCTATTGTGGGATATATACGAATAAAACAATAAATAAATAAACTTCCATTCTGACAACGTGACCACCTCCCCTTTAGCCATTTAACACTATCGTGTATTACTGATTGTAAATAAACTACTTTGTTTTCTATGTATTAAATATGTGTATAATGTACATTAGTTAAAGAATACATTTTTGTCTAAACCATGTATTATCTATTGTTCAATATATACGAATAAAACAATAAATAAATAAACTTGTCAGTGTTTTTTTCCCCTAAACATCTCACATTAAAACAACCACCCAGTAAAATTCCCCTGATAAATGACACTCCTGATGAACACTTACCGGCTACGGAGATTTCACCACGGGAGGCGGATTCTTTGATGTAAACGCGGTCCGTCTAACGGGAACTCTTTGATCTTGCTTAACGTTAAACGCGGCCCCTTGCGGCGCGTCTTCGCTGCGCGTCTTCGCTGCGCGTCTACCGAGCTCTTTGATCTTGCGGCCCCTTGCTGCGCGTCTTCGCGGCTGCGCGTCTACCGGTAACTCTTTGATCTCGCTTAACGTTAAACGCCGTGTAGTTACTAAGTTCGGTAATGCGCCTTCGTGTAACATGTGTAACGGCCTAAGTTGTTACCTTTAATTCTAAAGGAAGTTTTTTAAAACTTGCATAAAACTGTTTTGGACGTCATTGTTTTTATTGCCTGAGAGTATAAAGAAAGAATAGATTTATGAAAGTTACGGCACCATTGAAAGTACAAAGAATGTGAAAGTTATGATACCACCACCACCCCTTCACCACCGCCGCGGGAGGTCACCACAACACACCACCACCACCACCACCACGAGAGGTCACCCGAGAGGTCAACGAGAGGTCACCGGAACAAAAATGGGCGGGTAGACTCTCATATAAGGAAAAACGGTAGACTCATATAAGGAAAAAATGTGCTTCCATGTACGGGTAGACTCTCATAAAAGGAATTAGGTGCGTTTCGACGCCTTCACAACACCACGAGAGGTTGAGAGGTCAACGAGAGGTCACCGGAACCAAAATGGGCGGGTAGACTCTCATATAAGAAGAAATGAAGACTCTCATATAAGGAAAAACCACACCAAAAAATGTGCGTTGATCTGCGTGTAGACTATTTATATAAGGTAAAAATCTGCGTGTAGACTATTTATATAGAGAAAAATTCATACTTTTTTCTGTATAGAACGCAGTAAAAGGGGCCTCTAAGTGCCATTGTATACTACTCTCATCAAACTGGAGATAGGAAGTTTTAGATCACACTCTTCTAGTTGCCCCAACAAACTGGAGATAGGAAGTTTTAGATCACGCTCTTCTAGTTGCCCCAACAAACTGGAGATAGAAAATTTTAGTTCACGCTCTTCTAGTTGCCCCAACAAACTGGAGATAGGAAGTTTTAGTTCACGCTCTTCTAGTTGCCCCAACAAACTTGAGATAGGAAGTTTTAGTTCACGCTCTTCTAGTTGCCCCAACAAACTGGAGATAGGAAGTTTTAGTTCACGCTCTTCTAGTTGTCCCAACAAACTGGAGATAGGAAGTTTTAGTTCACGCTCTTCTAGTTGTCCCAACAAACTGGAGATATGAAGTTTTAGTTCACGCTCTTCTAGTTGCCCCAACAAACTTGAGATAGGAAGTTTTAGTTCACGCTCTTCTAGTTGCCCCAACAAACTGGAGATAGGAAGTTTTAGTTCACGCTCTTCTAGTTACCTCAAAAAACTGGAGATAGGAAGCTTTAGTTCACGCTCTTCTAGTTGCCCCAACAAACTGGAGATAGGAAGTTTTAGTTCACGCTCTTCTAGTTGTCCCAACAAACTGGAGATAGGAAGTTTTAGTTCACGCTCTTCTAGTTGCCCCAACAAACTGGAGATAGGAAGTTTTAGTTCACGCTCTTCTAGTTACCTCAAAAAACTGGAGATAGGAAGCTTTAGTTCACGCTCTTCTAGTTGCCCCAACAAACTGGAGATAATAAGTTTTAGTTCACGCTCTTCTAGTTGCCCCAACAAACTGGAGATAGGAAGTTTTAGTTCACGCTCTTCTAGTTACCTCAAAAAACTGGAAATAGGTAGTTTTAGTTCACACTCTTCTAGTTGCCCCAACAAACTGGAGATAGGAAGTTTTAGTTCACGCTCTTCTAGTTGCCCCAACAAACTGGAGATAGGAAGTTTTAGTTCACGCTCTTCTAGTTGCCCCAACAAACTGGAGATAGGAAGTTTTAGTTCACGCTCTTCTAGTTGCCCCAACAAACTTGAGATAGGAAGTTTTAGTTCACGCTCTTCTAGTTGCCCCAACAAACTTGAGATAGGAAGTTTTAGTTCACGCTCTTCTAGTTGCCCCAACAAACTTGAGATAGGAAGTTTTAGTTCACGCTCTTCTAGTTGTCCCAACAAACTTGAGATAGGAAGTTTTAGTTCACGCTCTTCTAGTTGCCCCAACAAACTGGAGATAGGAAGTTTTAGTTCACGCTCTTCTAGTTGTCCCACAAACTTGAGATAGGAAGTTTTAGTTCACGCTCTTCTAGTTGTCCCAACAAACTTGAGATAGGAAGTTTTAGTTCACGCTCTTCTAGTTGTCCCAACAAACTGGAGATAGGAAGTTTTAGTTCACGCTCTTCTAGTAGCCTCAACAAACTGGAGATAGGAAGTTTCAGTTCACACTCTTCTAGTAGACTTACTTAACAAACTGGAGATAGGAAGTTTTAGTTCACACTCTTCTAGTAGCCTCAAGAAACTGGAGATAGGAAGTTTTAGTTCACACTCTTCTAGTAGCCTCAAGAAACTGGAGATAGGAAGTTTTAGTTCACACTCTTCTAGTAGCCTCAAGAAACTGGAGATAGGAAGTTTTAGTTCACACTCTTCTAGTAGCCTCAAGAAACTGGAGATAGGAAGTTTTAGTTCACACTCTTCTAGTAGACTTACTTAACAAACTGGAGATAGGAAGTTTTAGTTCACACTCTTCTAGTAGACTTACTTAACAAACTGGAGATAGGAAGTTTTAGTTCACACTCTTCTAGTAGCCTTACTTAACAAACTGGAGATAGGAAGTTTTAGTTCACACTCTTCTAGTAGCCTTACTTAACAAACTAGAGATAGGAAGTTTTAGTTCACACTCTTCTAGTAGACTTACTTAACAAACTGGAGAACGGAAGTTTTAGTTCACACTCTTCTAGTAGACTTACTTAACAAACTAGAGATAGGAAGTTTTAGTTCACACTCTTCTAGTAGACTTACTTAACAAACTAGAGATAGGAAGTTTTAGTTCACACTCTTCTAGTAGACTTACTTAACAAACTAGAGATAGGAAGTTTTAGTTCACACTCTTCTAGTAGACTTACTTAACAAACTGGAGATAGGAAGTTTTAGTTCACACTCTTCTAGTAGACTTACTTAACAAACTAGAGATAGGAAGTTTTAGTTCACACTCTTCTAGTAGACTTACTTAACAAACTAGAGATAGGAAGTTTTAGTTCGCACTCTTCTAGTAGACTTAATTAACAAACTAGAGATAGGAAGTTTTAGTTCACACTCTTCTAGTAGCCTTACTTAACAAACTAGAGATAAGAAGTTTTAGTTCACACTCTTCTAGTAGACTTACTTAACAAACTGGAGATAGGAAGTTTTAGTTCACACTCTTCTAGTAGCCTCAAGAAACTGGAGATAGGAAGTTTTAGTTCGCACTCTTCTAGTAGCCTCAAGAAACTGGAGATAGGAAGTTTTAGTTCATACTCTTCTAGTGAACTACCACATGGCATCAAGTGGCAATGTATGCAGATGACTTGGTAATGTGGTGCACAGAGGAGTATGCAACAGTGGCCTCCAAATTGCTACAAAGAGCTATGAATGCACTGAATTCATGGACAAATAGATGGTGTATCAGCATCAATACAGACAAATGCAGTACTACACTTTTCACACTCTCCCCAAAACAAAAAGCAGGAGCCATCTACATAAACAATGAGCCTGTGAAAGAAGACATACATGCTACATATCTCGGAGTTACATTTGATAACAAACTATCTTGGAAACAGCAGATAAATAAGGCAACCCAAAAAGCAAGGAGGAAATTGGCTATTCTAAGAAAGTTGTGTGGAACCACATGGGTGCGAGTGGGAAAATACTCAGTAAAGTTTACCAACAGAGTATACGCCCACATTTAGAATATGGATCATCCGCATGGTGCTCAGCATCAAACACCACATTGCAAGAACTGGATAAAGTACAAAACCAGGCACTTAGGGTCATCACAGGAGCAATGAAATCAACACCAATATTGGAGATGGAGAAATTGTGGAGGATACCAGCACTGAGAGAAAGGAGAGACACAAAGGTGCTGATACAGGCAGAAAAATTTGTATGCATGCCGAGACATCCAATGAAGGACAGATTCCAAAATCTTGCATTGGGACGACTTAAGAGAAGCAGCTTTATCCACCAAGCAAGCGTATTAGTAGACAAACACCAGACATGCCAAGAGTTGTTAAACCCTTCTGCCCATACCAGAACAGACTCCCTGGACAGATGAATCAGGATTATCAGTTCAAATACGGACAGAAGTGAAAGGAATAGTTGACAAAGAGGAACAAAATAGTCTACAGCGAAAAATATAGCTCTCAGTTTCCTGGATGAAGAATACCCACAAGACCTATGGATTCGTGTGTACACAGATGGATCAGCACAGAATGCAGTAAAGAATGGGGGAGCAGGTGCATATATAGAGTACCCAAATAACACTAGGGATATGAATAAAATAGCAACAGGGAAATATTGTCACAATTATGATGCGGAAATACAAGCAATAAAGTTGGCGATAGAAAAACTGCTGAACAGTAATCTTAGCCCACAGCCTGTAGTGTTTTTGACAGATGCAAGATCAGTACTCCAGGCACTACAATCCAGAAAATTACCACATCTGCAGACCTTATTGACTGAACTCTGCAAGCACCACAGGTTGCCCTGCAGTGGATCCCGTCTCACTGTGGAATACCAGGAAATGAGAAAGCAGATCAGTTGGCAAAGAAGGTTCAACAGGCACACAACTAGATACACCAGTTACATACCATCATAAGAAACAGATAATCAAATCAATCAGAGGACCACAAGCCCCAAATCAGGATGCCTTTCATAATATGAATAGATATGAACAAGTTATCATTATACGCCTAAGAACAGGACACAATCGACTCCATAGTCACATGTATACAAAATTCAAGATCGGCACATCAACTACTTGTACATGTGGACAGGCACCCCAGACTGCTGAACACATACTTCAAGACTGCACTGAATATAGTAGACTGAGGAAAATCCATTGGCCCATAGATACAACACTACAGACAAAACTATATGGGCCACTGCCAGAATTACAAAAGACAGTAAAATGTATACAGGAAACGACATTGCAGATATAGACAATACTTCAGGCGAACGAAAGATAGATAGATACTCTTCTAGTAGACTTACTTAACAAACTGGAGATAGGAAGTTTTAGTTCACACTCTTCTAGTAGACTTACTTAACAAACTAGAGATAGGAAGTTTTAGTTCGCACTCTTCTAGTAGCCTCAAGAAACTGGAGATAGGAAGTTTTAGTTCACACTCTTCTAGTAGACTTACTTAACAAACTAGAGATAGGAAGTTTTAGTTCACACTCTTCTAGTAGCCTTACTTAACAAACTAGATATAGGAAGTTTTAGTTCACACTCTTCTAGTAGACTTACTTAACAAACTGGAGATAAGAAGTTTTAGTTCACACTCTTCTAGTAGCCTTACTTAACAAACTAGAGATAGGAAGTTTTAGTTCGCACTCTTCTAGTAGCCTCAACAAACTGGAGATAGGAAGTTTTAGTTCACACTCTTCTAGTAGACTTACTTAACAAACTGGAGATAGGAAGTTTTAGTTCGCACTCTTCTAGTAGACTTACTTAACAAACTGGAGATAGGAAGTTTTAGTTCATACTCTTCTAGTAGACTTACTTAACAAACTGGAGATAGGAAGTTTTAGTTCATACTCTTCTAGTAGCCAGAACAAACTGGAGATATGAAGTTTTAGTTCATACTCTTCTAGTAGCCAGAACAAACTGGAGATATGAAGTTATAGTTCACACTCTTCTAGTAGACTTACTTAACAAACTAGAGATAGGAAGTTTTAGTTCACACTCTTCTAGTAGACTTACTTAACAAACTGGAGATGGGAAGTTTTAGTTCACACTCTTCTAGTAGCCTCAAGAAACTGGAGATAGGAAGTTTTAGTTCACACTCTTCTAGTAGACTTACTTAACAAACTAGAGATAGGAAGTTTTAGTTCACACTCTTCTAGTAGACTTACTTAACAAACTAGAGATAGGAAGTTTTAGTTCGCACTCTTCTAGTAGCCTCAAGAAACTGGAGATAGGAAGTTTTAGTTCACACTCTTCTAGTAGCCTCAACAAACTGGAGATAGGAAGTTTTAGTTCACACTCTTCTAGTAGCTTCAACAAACTGGAGATAGGAAGTTTTAGTTCACGCTCTTCTAGTTGCCCCAACAAACTTGAGATAGGAAGTTTTAGTTCACGCTCTTCTAGTTGCCACAACAAACTGGAGATAGGAAGTTTTAGTTCACGCTCTTCTAGTTGTCCCAACAAACTGGAGATAGGAAGTTTTAGTTCACGCTCTTCAAGTTGTCCCAACAAACTGGAGATAGAAGTTTTAGTTCACGCTCTTCTAGTTGCCCCAACAAACTTGAGATAGGAAGTTTTAGTTCACGCTCTTCTAGTTGCCCCAACAAACTGGAGATAGGAAGTTTTAGTTCACGCTCTTCTAGTTACCTCAAAAACTGGAGATAGGAAGCTTTAGTTCACGCTCTTCTAGTTGCCCCAACAAACTGGAGATAGGAAGTTTTAGTTCACGCTCTTCTAGTTGTCCCAACAAACTGGAGATAGGAAGTTTTAGTTCACGCTCTTCTAGTTGCCCCAACAAACTGGAGATAGGAAGTTTTAGTTCACGCTCTTCTAGTTACCTCAAAAAACTGGAGATAGGAAGCTTTAGTTCACGCTCTTCTAGTTGCCCCAACAAACTGGAGAAAATAAGTTTTAGTTCACGCTCTTCTAGTTGCCCCAACAAACTGGAGATAGGAAGTTTTAGTTCACGCTCTTCTAGTTACCTCAAAAAACTGGAAATAGGAAGTTTTAGTTCACGCTCTTCTAGTTGCCCCAACAAACTGGAGATAGGAAATTTTAGTTCACGCTCTTCTAGTTGCCCCAACAAACTGGAGATAGGAAGTTTTAGTTCACGCTCTTCTAGTTGCCCCAACAAACTGGAGATAGGAAGTTTTAGTTCACGCTCTTCTAGTTGCCCCAACAAACTTGAGATAGGAAGTTTTAGTTCACGCTCTTCTAGTTGCCCCAACAAACTGAGATAGGAAGTTTTAGTTCACGCTCTTCTAGTTGCCCCAACAAACTTGAGATAGGAAGTTTTAGTTCACGCTCTTCTAGTTGTCCCAACAAACTTGAGATAGGAAGTTTTAGTTCACGCTCTTCTAGTTGCCCCAACAAACTTGAGATAGGAAGTTTTAGTTCACGCTCTTCTAGTTGTCCCAACAAACTTGAGATAGGAAGTTTTAGTTCACGCTCTTCTAGTTGTCCCAACAAACTGGAGATAGGAAGTTTTAGTTCACGCTCTTCTAGTAGCCTCAACAAACTGGAGATAGGAAGTTTCAGTTCACACTCTTCTAGTAGACTTACTTAACAAACTGGAGATAGGAAGTTTTAGTTCACACTCTTCTAGTAGCCTCAAGAAACTGGAGATAGGAAGTTTTAGTTCACACTCTTCTAGTAGCCTCAAGAAACTGGAGATAGGAAGTTTTAGTTCACACTCTTCTAGTAGCCTCAAGAAACTGGAGATAGGAAGTTTTAGTTCACACTCTTCTAGTAGCCTCAAGAAACTGGAGATAGGAAGTTTTAGTTCACACTCTTCTAGTAGACTTACTTAACAAACTGGAGATAGGAAGTTTTAGTTCACACTCTTCTAGTAGACTTACTTAACAAACTGGAGATAGGAAGTTTTAGTTCACACTCTTCTAGTAGCCTTACTTAACAAACTGGAGATAGGAAGTTTTAGTTCACACTCTTCTAGTAGCCTTACTTAACAAACTAGAGATAGGAAGTTTTAGTTCACACTCTTCTAGTAGACTTACTTAACAAACTGGAGAACGGAAGTTTTAGTTCACACTCTTCTAGTAGACTTACTTAACAAACTAGAGATAGGAAGTTTTAGTTCACACTCTTCTAGTAGACTTACTTAACAAACTAGAGATAGGAAGTTTTAGTTCACACTCTTCTAGTAGACTTACTTAACAAACTAGAGATAGGAAGTTTTAGTTCACACTCTTCTAGTAGACTTACTTAACAAACTGGAGATAGGAAGTTTTAGTTCACACTCTTCTAGTAGACTTACTTAACAAACTAGAGATAGGAAGTTTTAGTTCACACTCTTCTAGTAGACTTACTTAACAAACTAGAGATAGGAAGTTTTAGTTCGCACTCTTCTAGTAGACTTAATTAACAAACTAGAGATAGGAAGTTTTAGTTCACACTCTTCTAGTAGCCTTACTTAACAAACTAGAGATAGGAAGTTTTAGTTCACACTCTTCTAGTAGACTTACTTAACAAACTGGAGATAGGAAGTTTTAGTTCACACTCTTCTAGTAGCCTCAAGAAACTGGAGATAGGAAGTTTTAGTTCGCACTCTTCTAGTAGCCTCAAGAAACTGGAGATAGGAAGTTTTAGTTCATACTCTTCTAGTAGACTTACTTAACAAACTGGAGAACGGAAGTTTTAGTTCACACTCTTCTAGTAGACTTACTTAACAAACTAGAGATAGGAAGTTTTAGTTCGCACTCTTCTAGTAGCCTCAAGAAACTGGAGATAGGAAGTTTTAGTTCACACTCTTCTAGTAGACTTACTTAACAAACTAGAGATAGGAAGTTTTAGTTCACACTCTTCTAGTAGCCTTACTTAACAAACTAGAGATAGGAAGTTTTAGTTCACACTCTTCTAGTAGACTTACTTAACAAACTGGAGATAGGAAGTTTTAGTTCACACTCTTCTAGTAGCCTTACTTAACAAACTAGAGATAGGAAGTTTTAGTTCGCACTCTTCTAGTAGCCTCAACAAACTGGAGATAGGAAGTTTTAGTTCACACTCTTCTAGTAGACTTACTTAACAACCTGGAGATAGGAAGTTTTAGTTCACACTCTTCTAGTAGACTTACTTAACAAACTGGAGATAGGAAGTTTAAGTTCGCACTCTTCTAGTAGACTTACTTAACAAACTAGAGATAGGAAGTTTTAGTTCACACTCTTCTAGTAGACTTACTTAACAAACTAGAGATAGGAAGTTTTAGTTCACACTCTTCTAGTAGACTTACTTAACAAACTAGAGATAGGAAGTTTTAGTTCGCACTCTTCTAGTAGCCTCAACAAACTGGAGATAGGAAGTTTTAGTTCACACTCTTCTAGTAGCCTTACTTAACAAACTGGAGATAGGAAGTTTTAGTTCGCACTCTTCTAGTAGACTTACTTAACAAACTAGAGATAGGAAGTTTTAGTTCACACTCTTCTAGTAGACTTACTTAACAAACTGGAGATAGGAAGTTTTAGTTCATACTCTTCTAGTAGACTTACTTAACAAACTGGAGATAGGAAGTTTTAGTTCATACTCTTCTAGTAGCCAGAACAAACTGGAGATATGAAGTTTTAGTTCACACTCTTCTAGTAGACTTACTTAACAAACTAGAGATAGGAAGTTTTAGTTCACACTCTTCTAGTAGACTTACTTAACAAACTGGAGATGGGAAGTTTTAGTTCACACTCTTCTAGTAGCCTCAAGAAACTGGAGATAGGAAGTTTTAGTTCACACTCTTCTAGTAGACTTACTTAACAAACTAGAGATAGGAAGTTTTAGTTCACACTCTTCTAGTAGACTTACTTAACAAACTAGAGATAGGAAGTTTTAGTTCGCACTCTTCTAGTAGCCTCAAGAAACTGGAGATAGGAAGTTTTAGTTCACACTCTTCTAGTAGCCTCAACAAACTGGAGATAGGAAGTTTTAGTTCACACTCTTCTAGTAGCTTCAACAAACTGGAGATAGGAAGTTTTAGTTCATACTCTTCTAATAGCCTTAAGAAAATGGAGATAGGAAGTTTTAGTTCACACTCTTCTAATAGCCTTAAGAAACTGGAGATAGGAAGTTTTAGTTCATACTCTTCTAATAGCCTTAAGAAACTGGAGATAGGAAGTTTTAGTTCACACTCTTCTAGTAGATTTACTTAACAAACTGGAGATAGGAAGTTTTAGTTCGCACTCTTCTAGTAGCCTCAAGAAACTGGAGATAGGAAGTTTTAGTTCACACTCTTCTAGTAGCCTCAAGAAACTGGAGATAGGAAGTTTTAGTTCATACTCTTCTGGTAGACTTACTTAACAAACTGGAGATAGGAAGTTTTAGTTCATACTCTTCTAGTAGCCTTACTTAACAAACTGGAGATAGGAAGTTTTAGTTCGCACTCTTCTAGTAGACTTACTTAACAAACTGGAGATAGGAAATTTTAGTTCGCACTCTTCTAGTAGACTTACTTAACAAACGGGAGATAGGAAGTTTTAGTTCACACTCTTCTAGTAGACTTACTTAAAAACTATAGATAGGAAGTTTTAGTTCATACTCTTCTAATAGCCTTAAGAAACTGGAGATAATAAGTTTTAGTTCGCACTCTTCTAGTAGACTTACTTAACAAACTGGAGATAGGAAGTTTTAGTTCGCACTCTTCTAGTAGACTTACTTAACAAACTGGAGATAGGAAGTTTTAGTTCATATTCTTCTAGTAGCCTCAAGAAACTGGAGATAGGAAGTTTTAGTTCACACTCTTCTAGTAGACTTACTTAACAAACTGGAGATAGGAAGTTTTAGTTCACACTCTTCTAGTAGACTTACTTAACAAACTGGAGATAGGAAGTTTTAGTTCACACTCTTCTAGTAGACTTACTTAACAAACTGGAGATAGGAAGTTTTAGTTCACACTCTTCTAGTAGCCTTACTTAACAAACTGGAGATAGGAAGTTTTAGTTCACACTCTTCTAGTAGCCTTACTTAACAAACTGGAGATAGGAAGTTTTAGTTCACACTCTTCTAGTAGACTTACTTAACAAACTGGAGATATGAAGTTTTAGTTCACACTCTTCTAGTAGACTTACTTAACAAACTGGAGATAGGAAGTTTTAGTTCACACTCTTCTAGTAGACTTACTTAACAAACTGGAGATAGGAAGTTTTAGTTCACACTCTTCTAGTAGACTTACTTAACAAACTAGAGATAGGAAGTTTTAGTTCACACTCTTCTAGTAGCCTCAAGAAACTGGAGATAGGAAGTTTTAGTTCACACTCTTCTAGTAGACTTACTTAACAAACTAGAGATAGGAAGTTTTAGTTCACACTCTTCTAGTAGACTTACTTAACAAACTAGAGATAGGAAGTTTTAGTTCACACTCTTCTAGTAGACTTACTTAACAAACTAGAGATAGGAAGTTTTAGTTCATACTTTCTAATAGCCTTAAGAAACTGGAGATAGGAAGTTTTAGTTCACACTCTTCTAGTAGACTTACTTAACAAACTAGAGATAGGAAGTTTTAGTTCGCACTCTTCTAGTAGCCTCAACAAACTGGAGATAGGAAGTTTTAGTTCACACTCTTCTAGTAGACTTACTTAACAAACTGGAGATATGAAGTTTTAGTTCGCACTCTTCTAGTAGACTTACTTAACAAACTGGAGATAGGAAGTTTTAGTTCACACTCTTCTAGTAGACTTACTTAACAAACTGGAGATAGGAAGTTTTAGTTCACACTCTTCTAGTAGATTTACTTAACAAACTGGAGATAGGAAGTTTTAGTTCGCACTCTTCTAGTAGCCTCAAGAAACTGGAGATAGGAAGTTTTAGTTCACACTCTTCTAGTAGCCTCAAGAAACTGGAGATAGGAAGTTTTAGTTCATACTCTTCTGGTAGACTTACTTAACAAACTGGAGATAGGAAGTTTTAGTTCATACTCTTCTAGTAGCCTTACTTAACAAACTGGAGATAGGAAGTTTTAGTTCGCACTCTTCTAGTAGACTTACTTAACAAACTGGAGATAGGAAGTTTTAGTTCGCACTCTTCTAGTAGACTTACTTAACAAACGGGAGATAGGAAGTTTTAGTTCACACTCTTCTAGTAGACTTACTTAACAAACTAGAGATAGGAAGTTTTAGTTCATACTCTTCTAATAGCCTTAAGAAACTGGAGATAGGAAGTTTTAGTTCATACTCTTCTAATAGCCTTAAGAAACTGGAGATAGGAAGTTTTAGTTCACACTCTTCTAATAGCCTTAAGAAACTGGAGATAGGAAGTTTTAGTTCATACTCTTCTAATAGCCTTAAGAAACTGGAGATAGGAAGTTTTAGTTCACACTCTTCTAGTAGATTTACTTAACAAACTGGAGATAGGAAGTTTTAGTTCACGCTCTTCTAGTTGCCCCAACAAACTTGAGATAGGAAGTTTTAGTTCACGCTCTTCTAGTTGCCCCAACAAACTTGAGATAGGAAGTTTTAGTTCACGCTCTTCTAGTTGTCCCAACAAACTTGAGATAGGAAGTTTTAGTTCACGCTCTTCTAGTTGCCCCAACAAACTTGAGATAGGAAGTTTTAGTTCACGCTCTTCTAGTTGTCCCAACAAACTTGAGATAGGAAGTTTTAGTTCACGCTCTTCTAGTTGTCCCAACAAACTTGAGATAGGAAGTTTTAGTTCACGCTCTTCTAGTTGTCCCAACAAACTGGAGATAGGAAGTTTTAGTTCACGCTCTTCTAGTAGCCTCAACAAACTGGAGATAGGAAGTTTCAGTTCACACTCTTCTAGTAGACTTACTTAACAAACTGGAGATAGGAAGTTTTAGTTCACACTCTTCTAGTAGCCTCAAGAAACTGGAGATAGGAAGTTTTAGTTCACACTCTTCTAGTAGCCTCAAGAAACTGGAGATAGGAAGTTTTAGTTCACACTCTTCTAGTAGCCTCAAGAAACTGGAGATAGGAAGTTTTAGTTCACACTCTTCTAGTAGCCTCAAGAAACTGGAGATAGGAAGTTTTAGTTCACACTCTTCTAGTAGACTTACTTAACAAACTGGAGATAGGAAGTTTTAGTTCACACTCTTCTAGTAGACTTACTTAACAAACTGGAGATAGGAAGTTTTAGTTCACACTCTTCTAGTAGCCTTACTTAACAAACTGGAGATAGGAAGTTTTAGTTCACACTCTTCTAGTAGCCTTACTTAACAAACTAGAGATAGGAAGTTTTAGTTCACACTCTTCTAGTAGACTTACTTAACAAACTGGAGAACGGAAGTTTTAGTTCACACTCTTCTAGTAGACTTACTTAACAAACTAGAGATAGGAAGTTTTAGTTCACACTCTTCTAGTAGACTTACTTAACAAACTAGAGATAGGAAGTTTTAGTTCACACTCTTCTAGTAGACTTACTTAACAAACTAGAGATAGGAAGTTTTAGTTCACACTCTTCTAGTAGACTTACTTAACAAACTGGAGATAGGAAGTTTTAGTTCACACTCTTCTAGTAGACTTACTTAACAAACTAGAGATAGGAAGTTTTAGTTCACACTCTTCTAGTAGACTTACTTAACAAACTAGAGATAGGAAGTTTTAGTTCGCACTCTTCTAGTAGACTTAATTAACAAACTAGAGATAGGAAGTTTTAGTTCACACTCTTCTAGTAGCCTTACTTAACAAACTAGAGATAGGAAGTTTTAGTTCACACTCTTCTAGTAGACTTACTTAACAAACTGGAGATAGGAAGTTTTAGTTCACACTCTTCTAGTAGCCTCAAGAAACTGGAGATAGGAAGTTTTAGTTCGCACTCTTCTAGTAGCCTCAAGAAACTGGAGATAGGAAGTTTTAGTTCATACTCTTCTAGTAGACTTACTTAACAAACTGGAGATAGGAAGTTTTAGTTCACACTCTTCTAGTAGACTTACTTAACAAACTAGAGATAGGAAGTTTTAGTTCGGACTCTTCTAGTAGCCTCAAGAAACTGGAGATAGGAAGTTTTAGTTCACACTCTTCTAGTAGACTTACTTAACAAACTAGAGATAGGAAGTTTTAGTTCACACTCTTCTAGTAGCCTTACTTAACAAACTAGAGATAGGAAGTTTTAGTTCACACTCTTCTAGTAGACTTACTTAACAAACTGGAGATAAGAAGTTTTAGTTCACACTCTTCTAGTAGCCTTACTTAACAAACTAGAGATAGGAAGTTTTAGTTCGCACTCTTCTAGTAGCCTCAACAAACTGGAGATAGGAAGTTTTAGTTCACACTCTTCTAGTAGACTTACTTAACAACCTGGAGATAGGAAGTTTTAGTTCACACTCTTCTAGTAGACTTACTTAACAAACTGGAGATAGGAAGTTTAAGTTCGCACTCTTCTAGTAGACTTACTTAACAAACTGGAGATAGGAAGTTTTAGTTCACACTCTTCTAGTAGACTTACTTAACAAACTAGAGATAGGAAGTTTTAGTTCACACTCTTCTAGTAGACTTACTTAACAAACTAGAGATAGGAAGTTTTAGTTCGCACTCTTCTAGTAGCCTCAACAAACTGGAGATAGGAAGTTTTAGTTCACACTCTTCTAGTAGCCTTACTTAACAAACTGGAGATAGGAAGTTTTAGTTCGCACTCTTCTAGTAGACTTACTTAACAAACTGGAGATATGAAGTTTTAGTTCACACTCTTCTAGTAGACTTACTTAACAAACTGGAGATAGGAAGTTTTAGTTCATACTTTTCTAGTAGACTTACTTAACAAACTGGAGATAGGAAGTTTTAGTTCATACTCTTCTAGTAGCCAGAACAAACTGGAGATATGAAGTTTTAGTTCACACTCTTCTAGTAGACTTACTTAACAAACTAGAGATAGGAAGTTTTAGTTCACACTCTTCTAGTAGACTTACTTAACAAACTGGAGATGGGAAGTTTTAGTTCACACTCTTCTAGTAGCCTCAAGAAACTGGAGATAGGAAGTTTTAGTTCACACTCTTCTAGTAGACTTACTTAACAAACTAGAGATAGGAAGTTTTAGTTCACACTCTTCTAGTAGACTTACTTAACAAACTAGAGATAGGAAGTTTTAGTTCGCACTCTTCTAGTAGCCTCAAGAAACTGGAGATAGGAAGTTTTAGTTCACACTCTTCTAGTAGCCTCAACAAACTGGAGATAGGAAGTTTTAGTTCACACTCTTCTAGTAGCTTCAACAAACTGGAGATAGGAAGTTTTAGTTCATACTCTTCTAATAGCCTTAAGAAACTGGAGATAGGAAGTTTTAGTTCACACTCTTCTAATAGCCTTAAGAAACTGGAGATAGGAAGTTTTAGTTCATACTCTTCTAATAGCCTTAAGAAACTGGAGATAGGAAGTTTTAGTTCACACTCTTCTAGTAGATTTACTTAACAAACTGGAGATAGGAAGTTTTAGTTCGCACTCTTCTAGTAGCCTCAAGAAACTGGAGATAGGAAGTTTTAGTTCACACTCTTCTAGTAGCCTCAAGAAACTGGAGATAGGAAGTTTTAGTTCATACTCTTCTGGTAGACTTACTTAACAAACTGGAGATAGGAAGTTTTAGTTCATACTCTTCTAGTAGCCTTACTTAACAAACTGGAGATAGGAAGTTTTAGTTCGCACTCTTCTAGTAGACTTACTTAACAAACTGGAGATAGGAAATTTTAGTTCGCACTCTTCTAGTAGACTTACTTAACAAACGGGAGATAGGAAGTTTTAGTTCACACTCTTCTAGTAGACTTACTTAAAAAACTATAGATAGGAAGTTTTAGTTCATACTCTTCTAATAGCCTTAAGAAACTGGAGATAATAAGTTTTAGTTCGCACTCTTCTAGTAGACTTACTTAACAAACTGGAGATAGGAAGTTTTAGTTCGCACTCTTCTAGTAGACTTACTTAACAAACTGGAGATAGGAAGTTTTAGTTCATATTCTTCTAGTAGCCTCAAGAAACTGGAGATAGGAAGTTTTAATTCACACTCTTCTAGTAGACTTACTTAACAAACTGGAGATAGGAAGTTTTAGTTCACACTCTTCTAGTAGACTTACTTAACAAACTGGAGATAGGAAGTTTTAGTTCACACTCTTCTAGTAGACTTACTTAACAAACTGGAGATAGGAAGTTTTAGTTCACACTCTTCTAGTAGCCTTACTTAACAAACTGGAGATAGGAAGTTTTAGTTCACACTCTTCTAGTAGCCTTACTTAACAAACTGGAGATAGGAAGTTTTAGTTCACACTCTTCTAGTAGACTTACTTAACAAACTGGAGATATGAAGTTTTAGTTCACACTCTTCTAGTAGACTTACTTAACAAACTGGAGATAGGAAGTTTTAGTTCACACTCTTCTAGTAGACTTACTTAACAAACTGGAGATAGGAAGTTTTAGTTCACACTCTTCTAGTAGACTTACTTAACAAACTAGAGATAGGAAGTTTTAGTTCACACTCTTCTAGTAGCCTCAAGAAACTGGAGATAGGAAGTTTTAGTTCACACTCTTCTAGTAGACTTACTTAACAAACTAGAGATAGGAAGTTTTAGTTCACACTCTTCTAGTAGACTTACTTAACAAACTAGAGATAGGAAGTTTTAGTTCACACTCTTCTAGTAGACTTACTTAACAAACTAGAGATAGGAAGTTTTAGTTCATACTCTTCTAATAGCCTTAAGAAACTGGAGATAGGAAGTTTTAGTTCACACTCTTCTAGTAGACTTACTTAACAAACTAGAGATAGGAAGTTTTAGTTCGCACTCTTCTAGTAGCCTCAACAAACTGGAGATAGGAAGTTTTAGTTCACACTCTTCTAGTAGACTTACTTAACAAACTGGAGATAGGAAGTTTTAGTTCGCACTCTTCTAGTAGACTTACTTAACAAACTGGAGATAGGAAGTTTTAGTTCACACTCTTCTAGTAGACTTACTTAACAAACTGGAGATAGGAAGTTTTAGTTCACACTCTTCTAGTAGATTTACTTAACAAACTGGAGATAGGAAGTTTTAGTTCGCACTCTTCTAGTAGCCTCAAGAAACTGGAGATAGGAAGTTTTAGTTCACACTCTTCTAGTAGCCTCAAGAAACTGGAGATAGGAAGTTTTAGTTCATACTCTTCTGGTAGACTTACTTAACAAACTGGAGATAGGAAGTTTTAGTTCATACTCTTCTAGTAGCCTTACTTAACAAACTGGAGATAGGAAGTTTTAGTTCGCACTCTTCTAGTAGACTTACTTAACAAACTGGAGATAGGAAGTTTTAGTTCGCACTCTTCTAGTAGACTTACTTAACAAACGGGAGATAGGAAGTTTTAGTTCACACTCTTCTAGTAGACTTACTTAACAAACTAGAGATAGGAAGTTTTAGTTCATACTCTTCTAATAGCCTTAAGAAACTGGAGATAGGAAGTTTTAGTTCGCACTCTTCTAGTAGACTTACTTAACAAACTGGAGATAGGAAGTTTTAGTTCGCACTCTTCTAGTAGACTTACTTAACAAACTGGAGATAGGAAGTTTTAGTTCACACTCTTCTAGTAGACTTACTTAACAAACTGGAGATAGGAAGTTTTAGTTCACACTCTTCTAGTAGCCTTACTTAACAAACTGGAGATAGGAAGTTTTAGTTCACACTCTTCTAGTAGCCTTACTTAACAAACTGGAGATAGGAAGTTTTAGTTCGCACTCTTCTAGTAGACTTACTTAACAAACTGGAGATAGGAAGTTTTAGTTCACACTCTTCTAGTAGACTTACTTAACAAACTGGAGATAGGAAGTTTTAGTTCACACTCTTCTAGTAGACTTACTTAACAAACTGGGATAGGAAGTTTTAGTTCACACTCTTCTAGTAGACTTACTTAACAAACTAGAGATAGGAAGTTTTAGTTCACACTCTTCTAGTAGCCTCAAGAAACTGGAGATAGGAAGTTTTAGTTCACACTCTTCTAGTAGACTTACTTAACAAACTAGAGATAGGAAGTTTTAGTTCACACTCTTCTAGTAGACTTACTTAACAAACTAGAGATAGGAAGTTTTAGTTCACACTCTTCTAGTAGACTTACTTAACAAACTAGAGATAGGAAGTTTTAGTTCATACTCTTCTAATAGCCTTAAGAAACTGGAGATAGGAAGTTTTAGTTCACACTCTTCTAGTAGACTTACTTAACAAACTAGAGATAGGAAGTTTTAGTTCGCACTCTTCTAGTAGCCTCAACAAACTGGAGATAGGAAGTTTTAGTTCACACTCTTCTAGTAGATTTACTTAACAAACTGGAGATAGGAAGTTTTAGTTCGCACTCTTCTAGTAGCCTCAAGAAACTGGAGATAGGAAGTTTTAGTTCACACTCTTCTAGTAGCCTCAAGAAACTGGAGATAGGAAGTTTTAGTTCATACTCTTCTGGTAGACTTACTTAACAAACTGGAGATAGGAAGTTTTAGTTCGCACTCTTCTAGTAGACTTACTTAACAAACTGGAGATAGGAAGTTTTAGTTCGCACTCTTCTAGTAGACTTACTTAACAAACGGGAGATAGGAAGTTTTAGTTCACACTCTTCTAGTAGACTTACTTAACAAACTAGAGATAGGAAGTTTTAGTTCATACTCTTCTAATAGCCTTAAGAAACTGGAGATAGGAAGTTTTAGTTCGCACTCTTCTAGTAGACTTACTTAACAAACTGGAGATAGGAAGTTTTAGTTCGCACTCTTCTAGTAGACTTACTTAACAAACTGGAGATAGGAAGTTTTAGTTCACACTCTTCTAGTAGACTTACTTAACAAACTGGAGATAGGAAGTTTTAGTTCACACTCTTCTAGTAGCCTTACT
Organism: Megaustenia siamemsis; assembly: GCA_032433765.1. Classification (NCBI taxonomy): domain Eukaryota; kingdom Metazoa; phylum Mollusca; class Gastropoda; order Stylommatophora; family Ariophantidae; genus Megaustenia; species Megaustenia siamemsis. Next base: position 112,949,682 of record JAVIAB010000051.1, read on the forward strand.
TAACAAACTGGAGATAGGAAGTTTTAGTTCACACTCTTCTAGTAGCCTTACTTAACAAACTGGAGATAGGAAGTTTTAGTTCGCACTCTTCTAGTAGACTTACTTAACAAACTGGAGATAGGAAGTTTTAGTTCACACTCTTCTAGTAGACTTACTTAACAAACTGGAGATAGGAAGTTTTAGTTCACACTCTTCTAGTAGACTTACTTAACAAACTGGGGATAGGAAGTTTTAGTTCACACTCTTCTAGTAGACTTACTTAACAAACTAGAGATAGGAAGTTTTAGTTCACACTCTTCTAGTAGCCTCAAGAAACTGGAGATAGGAAGTTTTAGTTCACACTCTTCTAGTAGACTTACTTAACAAACTAGAGATAGGAAGTTTTAGTTCACACTCTTCTAGTAGACTTACTTAACAAACTAGAGATAGGAAGTTTTAGTTCACACTCTTCTAGTAGACTTACTTAACAAACTAGAGATAGGAAGTTTTAGTTCATACTCTTCTAATAGCCTTAAGAAACTGGAGATAGGAAGTTTTAGTTCACACTCTTCTAGTAGACTTACTTAACAAACTAGAGATAGGAAGTTTTAGTTCGCACTCTTCTAGTAGCCTCAACAAACTGGAGATAGGAAGTTTTAGTTCACACTCTTCTAGTAGACTTACTTAACAAACTGGAGATAGGAAGTTTTAGTTCATACTCTTCTAGTAGACTTACTTAACAAACTGGAGATAGGAAGTTTTAGTTCATACTCTTCTAGTAGCCAGAACAAACTGGAGATATGAAGTTTTAGTTCATACTCTTCTAGTAGCCAGAACAAACTGGAGATATGAAGTTTTAGCTCATACTCTTCTAGTAGCTTCAACAAACTGGAGATAGAAAGTTTTAGTTCACACTCTTCTAGTAGACTTACTTAACAAACTGGAGATAGGAAGTTTTAGTTCACACTCTTCTAGTAGACTTACTTAACAAACTGGAGATAGGAAGTTTTAGTTCATACTCTTCTAGTAGTCTAGCTGTTAGGAATTAAGGGGGAATGTGAACAAGAACAATGAAGGTGATTGCTGAATCAGAAAGAGCGGCAAGCTGGCTCTGGCAAAATCGAGACATATCAACAATAAAACAATGTGATGTTCGGATGACTAGGCAACCACTCCTGACTCCCACACAAGTCAACAGCGTAGGACAGTTTAGTCCTGGAAAAGCCGAGGCGCGGTGATAAGTCATAAGAATAACATCATCGACTGTAGGCGAGCTACGCCGGGTGTTTGCAATTTCGACAGTTCACGCAATGCTCGACCTATCTTTATCACCTATTACCAGTCTCTGATCCACTCCTTCCCACCATACCAAGCAGCTTCAGTGGAGCCGTGATAGCTCAGTGGTTAGTGAATTGGACTGCAAAGGACAAGAGGTAGGGTTCGATCACAACCGACGGCTTCCAGGTTCACCCAGCCTTTAATGGGTACCAGGTTTTTTTCTGGGAAAGTAAAGCGGCACGGGCGTAATACCAACCGCAGTACCCAAAAAATCATGTGCTGAAGGTCTGTAAAATTTAGTGTCACTAACACCATATTCCCTATACGCCACTTGGCGTGACGGGGCACTTTACTTTACTTACCAATCAACTTCTACACGACCCTATAAAAGGTCGTTGCAATTAATAGCCACTTTTGACGACTGAAGAGAACATCAACGTGATGTGTTAAAACTAAGACAATCAAGAGGATGCATCCACTGGATGCCGCCAACGTTGGAAAACAAACAAGTCCAGGAGATGGTATTCGAAATTACCGGGGACAAGGAGGTCCAGATCAAATAGGACACTTACGTAGTTGACTTTGTTATACAAACCAGTTCCAGATGTGGATACCATATTATGCAAGAGTAAGACTAAAGGGGAAAATAGTCGAACCGTTCAAGCTCTTCATTACCCTGCCAGGCAGGAGAACACGTGGACTCGACACGCACTGGGAAAACCGGTGTCTCAAGAAGCCAGGCCTGAAATGGCGGACGACAGTCGAGGAGCCAGCCATTATAGACACACCGAACACGGCAGTACAGACAAAAGACCTAAAGACAACGACCACCGCAGGAGCAGTAGTCAGTTTCTCCTACACATTTCTGGCAAGACGCCAGCCTCGAGACAGAGAGGTTGTGGGTTCAAATCCCGGCTGCACTAGTTGGGATTTTTATATATGATTTCTCTCTGCGGTAACCACCACCTGTCTCAGAAGCGAGGCCCGGCTCGAAACGTCCATTACTCATGGACGTAAAATATATGAGTACCTCCGAAGACGGAGTTATCTGCCTGTGCGGCGAGGGACCCCTGTGCACACGGCTGCCAGGGAAAAACGGATTAACGCGCAAAATTCAGTTCCAAGTCTCTAGCGACTTAGTCAGAGGTTAAATGATGGCGAATGATAAAAAGAAAAAGAAAAAAAACACACACAGACACATTTCCACCACCTGCAAAGAAGAAACGCAGCTCAGAACAAGAGAAGATAGCAACAATCGAAAAAATGAACGAACTTACGCAGCAACAAAAGCAAAGACGTCCGCATCAGCAGATACAAAAGATGAACCCAGAAGCAAAAAACTCACATAAACAAAGAAAGACAACCCGAAACTCACACACGAAACTACATTGAACGAAGAGCAAAGATGGACTGACTCAACTAACCATGCTGGGTGGGAAGGTTGGGACTTTGACGAATATGACCAGGACCAGCCTTCAGCAAATCAGATTTTGAGCCGGACCAAGATTCAAAATGACACCTTTCTGCCATTTTCAGGGCTGGAAATCTGAAGGAAGATCATGCCATTCTCAGTGTAAAACTAAAACCCCAAACAAAAACTTTTATTGAAATAAAATGTTTTAATTTTAAAAAAAAATAAAATAGAGAAAAAATACTTCTTTAAAAAAGAAATATACATTGTTATAAATAAAACTAAGACAAGTAAGTATACCACGCTAGTGAAGACTGTATTCGAACAGAAATGCTTGCTATACAGGAGACGGATGTGGACCAGAGGCTGCAGTTAATGGCAAAACAAAGACCAATCTCTATGACAATGACTGCACACACACAATTGAGAAGTGGAACCAATTCTGTTTACTGGTATCTGAACTATGCCACGTCCCGGAAGATTCACACCATTCGAATTTATCATCGAGCTAACACTATGATTCGGGTAAAGAATGCCACTCTACAGGCATTTTCTGACAGTGGCGGTGTAGTGTTCCAGCATAATGATATATCATACCCAAATATTTCTGTGAACACTATTGTAGTCACCACACAAGCGACAATGGCACACATTAAGATTGAGTTCTCATCGACTATTTCGCAGGCCGACAGTACACTGACGGTGAGTGAGGTGCAAACATTTACAGACACCTATTGCCTGGACGGGCATTCTTGGTCGTTTTGTGCAAGTGTGTAGTGGGTGCTGCAAACGATACAACGTCATCATCGGTACGTGTTACGGCAACTGTTCACATGGGATCTATGGACACAACTGCTCCGGGTCTTGTCTTAGTGTCTGTCCTTTATGTGAGGAAAATCCGGAAAATGCCTACAATGTAAACGTCCTGGCTACATCTGTAGTGACACTTGTCCCGATGGTAATTTTGGGCTACAGTGCAAACAGACGTGTTCTGATGGCTGTGACATCATATGTCCCCCGGAAAGTACAGACTGTACGTGCAAGGAAACGTACTACGGATCAGACTGCACTCTCGAATATCCGGACAACTGTTTCAACAACACCCGTGAACAGCCAACCGGGAACTATACATGCATGGGGACGTTCTACAAGTCAGACTGCACTCTCAAATCTCCGGACAACTGTTTGAACGAAACCTGTGAACAGTTAATCGGGGCCTGCGTCTCGTATGTCGATGATTCCCACGTTAAGAAGAGTACTACAACAAACCCAAGCATATGGATACCTTAATGTGTTTCTGTGCTGGACATGGTTCATTTCTTGGTGTTTTTCCGTGAAGCCATGGCTCATATCTTGATGTGTTTCTGTGCTAGCTATGACTCATTTCTTGATGTGTTTCTGTGCTAGCCATGGCTCATATCTTAGCTTGTGTGCGAGTGTGTGTGTGTGTGCTGGCCATGGCTCATATCTTGGTGTGTGTCATGTTAGTCATATCTCATATCTTGGTGTGTATCTGTGTTAGTCAGTGTCATATCTTTGTGTCTGCATGTTTGGGTTAGATATCTCATATCTTTGTGTGCATGTTTATGTTAGTCATATCTCATATCTTTGTGTGTGCATATCTGTGTATGTTACATCTCATATCCTTGTGTGTGCATGTCTATGTTGATCATATCTCATATCTTTGTGTGCATGTCTATATTAGGCATGTGTCATGTCTTTGTGTGTGCATGTCTATGTCAGTCATATCTCATATCTTTATGTGCATGTTTATGTTAGTCATGTGTCATACATCTTGATGTGTGTCAGTGTTAGTCATACCTCGCATCGCTGTGTGCAAGTCTGTGTTGGTCACATCTCCTATCTTTGTGTGTGCATGCCTGTGTTAATCACCTCTAGTGACTCGGGAAGATGGTGCTCGTAAACCTGGGAGGGCCGATCACCTAAGGGCAGAATCCCCCTACAGAAAAGATCATCTTCTGCCTTGCAGGAAGATTGGGGACAATCAAATGCTAAGGAATGCAAACCTGAATAAAATGTTGGCTGAAATCGGATGCACTGGACCACTGGCGCAGAACACAGTGCAACGTTTTAACGGGTGTTCAATCAGAGTGGATCTGAAAGACTCTAATTGTGATGTACTGCTTGTGGGGGCGATCAACACACTTAACCTGACAGCTGACTTCATGTGAGAGTCTGGAATCCTACTCTGATTTAGTCCTGATCGCAGAGAGAGAGAGAGAGAGAGAGAGAGAGAGAGAGAGAGAGAGAGAGAGAGAGAGAGAGAGAGAGAACAGAAGTGTAGTTATTTTGAGTCCTTTTAGTGAAATTGAAAGCAAAGCCAATAGATATAAATCTGATACAAGGTTATGCAGCAACAGCAGACAGTCTAGAGGAAACAATTGATACATTTTACGACGAGCTAAATAAGGCACTTCGTGAATGCCAATCACATGAAAACACCATAGTTCTAGGGATCTTAACGCAAAAGTAGGAAAGGAAAGAGTTGAGGAAGTTGTTGGTTATTATGGCTTTGGCGAGAGGAATGAAAGAGGTGGCAAATTTATTGACTGGGCAAGAACACACACCATGATGATAGGAAACACCTGGTTTAAGCAACATCCAAGACGTCTGTGGACATGGTAAAGCCCTGGAAACAACGCACGTTATCAAATTGATTACATAATGTTAAGCAATAGATTTAGAAACAGTCTGGTGTGTGTGAAAACTAGACCAGGGGCAGATTGCAATAGTGATCATGTACCCGTTGTGGGAAAGCTTAGAGTAAATTAAAAGCAATAAAACGAGCCTTAGTTAACATCAAATTAAATTTAGATTTACTCAAATCAGACAAGAAGTTGCACGACTAAATAAAATCACAATTCAGAACCGGTACAATGCAATAGAGAAGATACAAAGCATTGATGAAGAGTCGGAAATGCTGAAAGAATCAATGCAACAAACATCAAAAGAGTTAATACCACCAGTAAGGACAAATTCAAGAAAAAAATGGATAACAGATGGCATTTTGCAGCTAATGGATACAAGAAGAAGAAATAAAGAAAATAAAGATGAGTATAAGTGGGTAAATAAAGAAATTATATTAAAATGCAATGAAGCAAAAGAAGCATGGCTAAAACAGAGATGCAAAGAGATTGAAATACAGCCAAAAAGAGTGTCAACGCTATATATATATATATATATATATATATATATATATATAAATATATATAAACAAATTGAAGAATTAACAGGAAGAAAAATATAAAAAACTGGATGTTTAAAATCAAAGGGAGGAGAGCTGTTGATTGAACAAGAAAGAAAGCATAATGGAACGATGGACATAATACATTAAATATCTTTATAATGATGAACGAACAGAAGTAAATACGAGTATTAAGGAAAATGGAGAAGGACCAGAAATACACAAAGAGAAGTGGAAGACGCCTTGCGTAATAAGAAAGCAGGAAAAGCTCCTGGACCAGATAATATAACTAAAGAAGAGATTGAAGCCATGGGTGATTTTGGAATAGAAATAATAATAACAAAAATATTGAATGATATCTACAACACCGGATATATACCAGACGACCTGCTCAAATCAATATTCATAGCCCTACCAAAGAATGGCATCCGAATGCGATTGAACGCGATGATCATTATACAATAAGCCTTATGAGTCACATGACTAAGATCAGTCCAGAAATTAGTGATGAACAGTGTGGTTTTGTTAGAGATAAAGGAACAAGCAATGCCATATATATAATAAGATCTTTAGTAGAAAGAGCCATAGAGGTGAAAACAGAACTATACCTATGTTTCATAGATTATACCAAAGCATTTGACAAAGTAAAGCACCAAGAAATAATCAAAATTTTAGAAAGCATAAACGTAGACAGCAAAGATCTAAGAATAATAAAGAACATGTACTGGCAACAAACAGCGGCCATAAGAACAGGAAACCAATTGAGAATGTTTCAACAAATAAAACAGGGTGTTAGGCAAGGTTGTGTGCTGTCACCAGATTTGTTTAATATTTATAGTGAGATTATTTTAAGATCCATAAGGGGCATGCCTGGAATAATTATCGGAGGTCATAATATAAATAATCAAAGGTATGCTGATGATACAGTCTTAATCGCTAAGAGTGAAAATGAGTTACTAGAAATGTTAGACATTATAGTGAAATAAAGCAAAAATAAAGGACTCAGCCTTAATAGCAGAAAGACAGAAGTAATGGTAACAACAAAGAAAAAGACATCACCTCAGTGCAAAATAAAGACAAGTGGAACAATATTAAAACAGGTAAATGAATTTAAATATTTGGGAACTTTGTTAACCTCAGACGGAAGATGTATAAAAGATGAGAGATTCATAAAAGCTCAGTCAAAAAGCAGCTTTCCAAAAAATGAGGAAGATACTATGCAATCCATTTTTGACAAAAGAAACAAGAAAAATAGTTCTTTAATGTTATGTAGAGCCAGTCTTAACATATGGATGCGAATCATGGACAATGGACAAGCATATCACTGGAGTCTGTAGAAAAGTAGTTTTACAGAAGAATTTTGAAAATACCATGGATAGCTAAGAAGAGTAATGAAAATGTTATGAAAGAGGCCAATGCAAAAAGAAAAGCTAAATTTCCAATATTAGGAAGAAAACATTATCATTTTTTTTGGCCATGTAATGAGAAGAGAACAGCTGGAATATATTGTAACAACTGGGGAAAAATGAGGGACGAAGAAATAGAGGGAAGCAAAGAGAAAAGATACCAGACAGCTTAAGAGAGTGGCTTGGCAGAGGGTCAACAACAGAAATGATAAATAAATGTCGTGATCGAAAGTTGTGGAGAGACATGATCACCTACGCCAGCAGGCCCGGTACTTGATGAAGATGATGATAATTGAACTTACATTGTATATATATATATATATATATATATATATATATATATACATATTATTGCAATGGTTTTTTATGGGGAAAAAGTGCCGTTACTCGAAGTGAAGACTTTACAACTTCCACACTTTCAACATATCCTCTGATATATCCTCGTTGTTTCTATATCGTTTCTTGCTTTTTGGTATCAACTGCAGAATTTGGTGAGAGGAGTACCAACTATCCTGATGAACATCAGTGCAGAGGTTGTCTGTACAAGCAGAGATGAAATTACTGTAAGGTTCATCTGAGACAAACCCCCTTTCACATTCACTATGGGATACTGCAATTGTGTCCAAAGTGTACTTCAGAGGAAGTTGTGAGTCAGGCAATTTATTTTCTTGAAGATATTCACGAAAACCTTGAACTGCATCTCTTTCATTTAAGCAGAATTTTCGTGCTAACTTTCTAATTTCAGCTTCACCAAATGTCAGGTGCTTTCCAGGATGTTCTGACCAGTACCATATCTACAGAATAGTTGAATCTGTAGAATCTACAATACATTAAGAAAAATATGGCGATCAACGTTTTCAGGAGAACGTGAACTTCCGGGTCAATATGGCAGATAGGCGATAGGAACCGTTAAAGGGTATGTCTGAAAAGTGTTCCTTGTTGCAGTTTCCTCATATTCGAAGTCCGGCTTGCAGCTGGAGCTACTGAGTTAAGTGCTCTGTGCACACCGTAAGCTGTGCGTTTCATCCGTTTTGATCGTGTTTCGATATTCCGATTTCTTACGATGAATGATGATATTGTATGACGGGAAACAGATGGCTGTGTTCACTTTCTGTGCCATTTCGCCTTATGTCTTTTGGCGTGTGCTGAGACTACTATAATTACCTCCGAAGTCGGAGTTATCTGTCTGTACGACGAGGGACACCTGTGCACACGGCTGCCAGGTAAAAACAGATTAACACGCAAAATTCAGTTTCTAGTTGATCGCCAGAAGTGAAAGCTGGCGAACGAAAAAAAAACAAAGACTGCTATGATGGAGACTGCAGCTGCCTTTCTTTGTTTTGGGAGGAGATGAGATATTAATTCGGGTGATTCCACTAGCACGGGCGGTTGAGCAATTTTGGATTTTAATTCGTTTGCAGTGATACCGGGGCCTTCCATAACCATAGAATCTACAATCTTGGCACATTCAGGCAAATCAGCACTATCTCCTTCAAAGAGACGCTTTCCAAGTTTCTTTCAGACTTCTATTTAAAAAACAAACAAACAAAAAACAAAACAAACTAGAACTTATAGCAGGATCGTTCTTGTCATTTGTGTGGAGTTCAATCCCTTTGAACTTCAAGCGCTTCTGACTTTAAAGAGACGTGTTTGTTGTAGTGTGGACCAGGATTTTCAATTCTCCCCTCAAAAAGTTGAACTGTAATATGTATCTTCCTGTCAGCTTTGTGCAAGTCAATATTAATTTTTTTTTTTGCAAATCTAGACTTAGTTCCTTAGTTCTTGGCAAGCATCAGTAAAGGCCCAAATCATGAACAAAATCGCATGACGTAATTTTTTCTTAAAATGCCCTGGTAAAGACAACGATGTGCCATCTTTTTTTGCTTCCCAAGTGAAGGACTTTTAATTTAAAAAAAAAGAAGTGCCGATACTACGTACCTTTGTGTAGGGCTCAAAAAATGCACAGATTTATGTCTTAACAAAGGGCACAGTGGAGAGGAGACTAGGCATTGCACCAGAAATGCGTCTTGTTCATTTCGGTCGGCTCTATCCGTCCAATATTGGCAGATTCAGTCACGAGAGAAGCTGCTCACTAAAATAACATCTAAAATAAGACATTAATATATTATCAAGTTACTGGCCAATTGTGATTTCTTGCTAACAACCGACTGTCAAGTCGTTAGTAAATTATATATTTTTAAAAATGTATATATAGTTTTCATTTTTTAATTAATGATGTATTTATTCGAACATAATTTGAGTTTGACATGTTTTGCTTATAAGTTTAAAAATATTAAAAAAACCACTTCAAATATGATCTGATCCAAGTTGTACCCGCTGTACTTATAAATATGAATGCCACGTGACACAGACTTGGAACATTTCTGGTAATGAGTGGCTCAGTGACACGTTCTGGTCACCTTTCCTTCCTGCCATAACAATTATGTTAGTGGCAATGTTATTGATTTCTGTTGCTATGACAACCAGCTCTACGGCCTGTCCAAAAATGTATTCTCGAATCTGTCGAGGTTGATTAAACCTCTTCACCTGTGGTATCTAGTTATATTTATTGATGTTTATTATTTTTATTTAGGAGCCGCGATAGCTCAGTGGTTAGTGAACTGGACTACAAAGGTCAAGGGGTAGGGTTCGATCCCAACCGACGGCTTCCGGGTTCACCCAGCTTTAAATGGGTACCTGATTTTTTTCTGGGAAAGTAAAGCAGCACGGGCGTAATACCGACCACATTACCCCAAAAATCATGTGCCTGTAAAATATAGTTTCACTAACACCATATTTCCCTATACGCCACTTGGCGTGACGGGGGTACTTTACTTTTTTAAAATATTATTATTTTTATTTGTTATTTTTGTTTTCAGTGAAGGAGTTCTTTCTTTATTTACGTATGTCTTGAAATGATACTCAGTTGGTGAAAACTAAAGTAGAGTATCTTTTTCTTTATTTCTCGAATGATGGCAAAATTGGGCAATTTGTATATTCGGCCAGACCCATGAGCTTTGGTGATGGACAGGGAAGATGCTTCAGATGCCAACTTCAGGCATTACCAGACAAACTCTTACTGGAACCAGAGAACAACAGAGAATACAAGAAAACCCTAGAAAAACACGAAAACAAAATGAGTCATCGATCACAGAGATATATTACACAGGATGATGATTGAAAGAGGCATCAAAGTACAAATAGATTGAGAGATCGTATCAATGGCTCCAATGAAGGGTTAACAATGGTAGAATAGATCAGAGGTATAGTTTTGTTCATGTTGAGATTCCCCCTCCTTCTCTCCTGATCTCAACTTTCTTGGAAAGATGGAAACAGTTTGATTTGTTGACTCTAGACCTTAGAACAGTGATTCCCACCCACGATCCCCTTTCCCTGTTGATCCCAATACTGGTGGCGCCCTCAGTTACGGTTGTATAAGTCTCGGAAACTCTGACTCTTGAATTTATTTTTGGGTGGTTACTACTATCTTGGCACAGGATGATGACTACTATAAGTACAGAAATGAAGTTCACTAACAATAATGGTATACATGTGTTGCAACAACAACAACAACAACAACAACAACAACAACAACAACAACAACAACAACAACAACAACAACAACAACAACAGCAACAACAACAACAACAACACGCATTGCATACATATGTTTACAGATGGCATTTTCAGGATTCTACACAAACAATTATGTCTCCTACTCACGTAATGGATGTTATGCTAATGTTTTTGTTGTTATTCCCGGCATGCTCCAAGCCAAGGACGTTGGTTTGGCGCACAGAATGCAACAAACAGAAAGCACCACGGCAAGTGTATTCATTCATTGTATTCATTCATTGTATTCATTCATTGTATTAATTCCTATAAATTTACTGGGCTCCTGATATAATAGTATTAACACTGCTCATTAGAAACTCATTTATGTACTACAAAATATTAAGCCTATATGGATGTTGTCATTTTATGATTTCTAACCACTGAATAGGCACACTACAATACCTTCGGTGCAACGCCCCTGTCCCTGGGAGCCGCGACGTAAATTTGGGAACCACCCGTAGAGGGAACATCTGGATTATTTTTAGTGGATGAAGTCGGCCACAAGGCCGATCGCCCTCATTGTCTCTTCCAGCATATTGATTACTTAACAACTAGTGTTTTAAAGTATTTTCCCCCCTTTTCCAATCGCCCCCCCCCCCCCGAATTTTTCCACCAAGTTTACACCCCCACAACACGTCAGGTATTCAAGGAAGACAACTCAGACCTGTAGTTAAATATTCGTTCCACAATTTTCTCTCCTCTTATTTGCTTTACTCATTTATCTTTTCTCTATTCCCCTTGCTGCTCCGCCCTATCCACACCATATAATCTCTTCTAACTCACTCCTAATAAATAAATAATAACAATAATGATGACATATCAATAACTGCCGCTTGTCAGTCCTCAACCAAAATGCAGGGGACCGTAAATGTTAACGGCAAACCGTCGCTGTTCCTGCGGGGTTTCCCGATCACGCTTCGATTTTTAAGCTTGTGTTGCTATGGTAACGGTAGATTTTTTTTGTTCATATGCAAGCACCTTGATTTGAAGTGTTGGAAACAAATTCTGTTATTAGATACTTTAATAATGCATTTAATACTATACTCTAAAACATGCACAACGAGATCTTTTGCATTTTTTCCAATAGAATTTTTTTTTTTTCATTTAGATGGACACAAAGTCGCGTAACTGTAATTTCGTAGTAAATATACACTGCATACGTTTGATAATAGGTTGATGTTTGGTGGCTGGTTGCGGGGTGGGAGGGTGGGAATTTGTTACTAGAAACGATCAGTGAAAGTGAATGTTTCTATTTTGACAGGAAATTTCTTTGGAGGGAGAGGTAGGCAGGTTTAAAGCTGTGTGGGAAGGGATCATTGTTAGATGACTGACTATGATGTGACATGTGGTAACATGATGTGTTGAAGGAAATGGTGGAGGGACTAGGATGTGGTAACATGATGTGTTGAAGGAAATGGTGGAGGGACTAGGATGTGATAACATGATGAGTTGAAGGAAATGGTGGAGGGACTAGGATGTGATAACATGATGTGTTGAAGGAAATGGTGGAGGGACTAGGATGTGATAACATGATGAGTTGAAGGAAATGGTGGAGGGACTAGGATGTGATAACATGATGAGTTGAAGGAAATGGTGGAGGGACTAGGATGTGATAACATGATGAGTTGAAGGAAATGGTGGAGGGACTAGGATGTGATAACATGATGAGTTGAAGGAAATGGTGGAGGGACTAGGATGTGATAACATGATGAGTTGAAGGAAATGGTGGAGGGACTAGGATGTGATAACATGATGAGTTGAAGGAAATGGTGGAGGGACTAGGATGTGATAACATGATGAGTTGAAGGAAATGGTGGAGGGACTAGGATGTGATAACATGATGTGTTGAAGGAAATGGTGGAGGGACTAGGATGTGATAACATGATGAGTTGAAGGAAATGGTGGAGGGACTAGGATGTGATAACATGATGAGTTGAAGGAAATGGTGGAGGGACTAGGATGTGATAACATGATGAGTTGAGGAAATGGTGGAGGGACTAGGATGTGATAACATGATGAGTTGAAGGAAATGGTGGAGGGACTAGGATGTGATAACATGATGAGTTGAAGGAAATGGTGGAGGGACTAGGATGTGATAACATGATGAGTTGAAGGAAATGGTGGAGGGACTAGGATGTGATAACATGATGTGTTGAAGGAAATGGTGGAGGGACTAGGATGTGGTAACATGATGAGTTGAAGGAAATGGTGGAGGGACTAGGATGTGATAACATGATGAGTTGAAGGAAATGGTGGAGGGACTAGGATGTGATAACATGATGAGTTGAAGGAAATGGTGGAGGGACTAGGATGTGATAACATGATGAGTTGAAGGAAATGGTGGAGGGACTAGGATGTGATAACATGATGAGTTGAAGGAAATGGTGGAGGGACTAGGATGTGGTAACATGATGAGTTGAAGGAAATGGTGGAGGGACTAGGATGTGATAACATGATGAGTTGAAGGAAATGGTGGAGGGACTAGGATGTGATAACATGATGAGTTGAAGGAAATGGTGGAGGGACTAGGATGTGATAACATGATGGGTTGAAGGAAATGGTGGAGGGACTAGGATGTGATAACATGATGAGTTGAAGGAAATGGTGGAGGGACTAGGATGTGATAACATGATGAGTTGAAGGAAATGGTGGAGGACTAGGATGTGATAACATGATGAGTTGAAGGAAATGGTGGAGGGACTAGGATGTGATAACATGATGGGTTGAAGGAAATGGTGGAGGGACTAGGATGTGATAACATGATGAGTTGAAGGAAATGGTGGAGGGACTAGGATGTGATAACATGATGGGTTGAAGGAAATGGTGGAGGGACTAGGATGTGATAACATGATGAGTTGAAGGAAATGGTGGAGGGACTAGGATGTGATAACATGATGAGTTGAAGGAAATGGTGGAGGGACTAGGATGTGATAACATGATGAGTTGAAGGAAATGGTGGAGGGACTAGGATGTGATAACATGATGAGTTGAAGGAAATGGTGGAGGGACTAGGATGTGATAACATGATGTGTTGAAGGAAATGGTGGAGGGACTAGGATGTGATAACATGATGTGTTGAAGGAAATGGTGGAGGGACTAGGATGTGGTAACATGATGTGTTGAAGGAAATGGTGGAGGGACTAGGATGTGATAACATGATGGGTTGAAGGAAATGGTGGAGGGACTAGGATGTGATAACATGATGAGTTGAAGGAAATGGTGGAGGGACTAGGATGTGATAACATGATGGGTTGAAGGAAATGGTGGAGGGACTAGGATGTGGTAACATGATGGGTTGAAGGAAATGGTGGAGGACTAGGATGTGATAACATGATGGGTTGAAGGAAATGGTGGAGGGACTAGGATGTGATAACATGATGAGTTGAAGGAAATGGTGGAGGGACTAGGATGTGGTAACATGATGTGTTGAAGGAAATGGTGGAGGGACTAGGATGTGGTAACATGATGTGTTGAAGGAAATGGTGGAGGGACTAGGATGTGATAACATGATGTGTTGAAGGAAATGGTGGAGGGACTAGGATGTGGTAACATGATGTGTTGAAGGAAATGGTGGAGGGACTAGGATGTGATAACATGATGGGTTGAAGGAAATGGTGGAGGGACTAGGATGTGATAACATGATGAGTTGAAGGAAATGGTGGAGGGACTAGGATGTGATAACATGATGAGTTGAAGGAAATGGTGGAGGGACTAGGATGTGATAACATGATGAGTTGAAGGAAATGGTGGAGGGACTAGGATGTGGTAACATGATGAGTTGAAGGAAATGGTGGAGGGACTAGGATGTGATAACATGATGAGTTGAAGGAAATGGTGGAGGGACTAGGATGTGATAACATGATGAGTTGAAGGAAATGGTGGAGGGACTAGGATGTGATAACATGATGGGTTGAAGGAAATGGTGGAGGGACTAGGATGTGATAACATGATGAGTTGAAGGAAATGGTGGAGGGACTAGGATGTGATAACATGATGAGTTGAAGGAAATGGTGGAGGGACTAGGATGTGATAACATGATGAGTTGAAGGAAATGGTGGAGGGACTAGGATGTGATAACATGATGAGTTGAAGGAAATGGTGGAGGGACTAGGATGTGGTAACATGATGAGTTGAAGGAAATGGTGGAGGGACTAGGATGTGATAACATGATGAGTTGAAGGAAATGGTGGAGGGACTAGGATGTGATAACATGATGAGTTGAAGGAAATGGTGGAGGGACTAGGATGTGATAACATGATGGGTTGAAGGAAATGGTGGAGGGACTAGGATGTGATAACATGATGTGTTGAAGGAAATGGTGGAGGGACTAGGATGTGATAACATGATGGGTTGAAGGAAATGGTGGAGGGACTAGGATGTGGTAGCGTAATGAGTTGACGTAATTGGTGGAAGGACTAGGATGTGATAAGGTGTTGGGTTGACGTAATTGGTGGAAGGACTAGGATGTGATAACGTGATAGAGTTGACGTAATTGGTGGAGGGACTAGGATGTGATAACGTGATAGAGTTGACGTAATTGGTGGAGGGACTAGGATGTGATAAGGTGTTGGGTTGATGTAATTGGTGGAGGGACTAGGATGTGATAACGTGATAGAGTTGACGTAATTGGTGGAGGGACTAGGATGTGATAAGGTGTTGGGTTGATGTAATTGGTGGAGGGACTAGGATGTGATAAGGTGTTGGGTTGATGTAATTGGTGGAGGGACTAGGATGTGATAAGGTGTTGGGTTGACGTAATTGGTGGAGAGACTAGGATGTGATAAGGTGTTGGGTTGACGTAATTGGTGGAGGGACTAGGATGTGATAAGGTGGTGGGTTGATGTAATTGGTGGAGGGACTAGGATGTGATAACGTGATAGAGTTGACGTAATTGGTGGAGAGACTAGGATGTGATAAGGTGTTGGGTTGATGTAATTGGTGGAGGGACTAGGATGTGATAACGTGATAGAGTTGACGTAATTGGTGGAGGGACTAGGATGTGATAAGGTGTTGGGTTGATGTAATTGGTGGAGGGAGTAGGATGTGATAAGGTGTTGGGTTGACGTATTTGGTGGAGGGAGTAGGATGTGATAACGTTGATAGAGTTGACGTAATTGGTGGAGGGACTAGGATGTGATAACGTGATAGAGTTGACGTAATTGGTGGAGGGACTAGGATGTGATAAGGTGTTGGGTTGATGTAATTGGTGGAGGGAGTAGGATGTGATAAGGTGTTGGGTTGACGTATTTGGTGGAGAGACTAGGATGTGATAAGGTGTTGGGTTGACGTATTTGGTGGAGAGACTAGGATGTGATAAGGTGTTGGGTTGACGTATTTGGTGGAGAGACTAGGATGTGATAAGGTGTTGGGTTGACGTAATTGGTGGAGAGACTAGGATGTGATAAGGTGTTGGGTTGACGTATTTGGTGGAGGGACTAGGATGTGATAAGGTGTTGGGTTGACGTAATTGGTGGAGAGACTAGGATGTGATAAGGTGTTGGGTTGATGTAATTGGTGGAGGGAGTAGGATGTGATAAGGTGTTGGGTTGACGTAATTGGTGGAGGGACTAGGATGTGATAAGGTGTTGGGTTGATGTAATTGGTGGAGGGAGTAGGATGTGATAAGGTGTTGGGTTGACGTAATTGGTGGCGGGACTAGGATGTGATAAGGTGTTGGGTTGACGTATTTGGTGGAGGGACTAGGATGTGATAACCTGATTGGTTGACGTAATTGGTGGAGTGAACATGATTATAAGATGAGATGTTGCTGTTAGTAGAGGAAGTGGGATGTGACAGTGAGATGTGATGTTGCAGATAGTAGAAGAGGGATGTGATAATGAGATGTTGCAGTTATTGGAGGAAGTGAAATGTGACAGTGAGATGTTGCAGTTAGTGCAGGAATTGGAATGTGGCAGTGTGTTTTTGTGGTTGGTTGAGGAAGTGGGATGTGCCAGTAAGATGAGATGTTACAGTCAATGGAGACAGTGGGATGTGATAGTGAGATTTTGCAGTTTAATTGAAGGAGTGGAATGTGACAGCGAGATGTTGCAGTTTAATAGAAGGAGTGGAATGTGACAGCGTGATGTTGCAGTTTAATAGAAGGAGTGGAATGTGTCAAAGAGATGTTGCAGTTAATAGAGGGAGTGGGATGTGAAAGTGAGTTGCTGCAGTTAGTAGAGGGGGTAAGATGTGACTGTGAGATGAGATGCTGCAGTTAATGGAGGGAGTGGGATGTGACAGTGAGACCTTGCAGTTAGTGGAGGAAGTGGGATGTGACAGTAAATGTTGTAGTTAATGGAGGAAGTGAGATGTGACAGTGAGATGAAATGTTGCTGTTAGTAGAAGGAGTGGGATGTGACAGTGAGATATTGCATTTAGTGGAGGAAGTGGGATGTGACAGTAAAATGTTGTAGTTAGTGGAGGAAGTGAGATGTGACAGTGAGATGAGATGTTGCAGTTAGTAGAGTAAGTGAGATGTGACAGTGAATTGGGATGTTGCAGTTAGTAGAAGGAGTGGGATGTGACAGTGAGATCTTGCAGTTAATAGAGGGAGTGAGATATGACAGTGATATGTGATGTTGCATTTAATAAAAGGAGTGGGATGTTACCTTGAGATGTTGTCGTTAATAGAGTGAGTGGAATGTGACAGTGAGATGCTGCAGTTAGTAGAGGATGTGTGATGTGCCAGTCAGATGAGGTCTCTGTTGTCTTTCTTCGTCAAGGAAATACAGAGTACTCGGGTCAATGATGTGTCTCCTCCTTTGTGAGGTCTTCTATTTCATGTAGTCATTGTCTGCTGCCGGCATCCCCAACCATTTGAGCGTTCTCTGATGGATCTGTCTTACGGTCATCATGCTACGTGCTCAGGCCACATGATCTGTTGTTTGTGGTCCGTCTTCGGTGTAACTCCAAAAACTTTTTAAAGAATTCGAAATTTCGAAAAAAAAAACAAAATTAACGTCAAATTGTATTGGACAGTTAAAACACTAGGGAAACGAAACAAAATATAACATCACAAGCCTTCCTACATTAGAAACATAGTAAACAAATATACACAAGTGGGATATGAGAGAATAACCACTACTACAGGATAAAAGATAGGGTACCTAGTAGGTAGCGGGGAAGTGGGGTTATAGAAGGAAAATAATCGATGGAATAGTAATAACCTAACTGGTTAAGAAAATAAATATAAATACTTCAGAAAAAGGTTTTATGATAGAGAAAGCTTTACCTGTAACTCCGGACAATATTTATATCGGCGTCTATCTCCGGTATAACTCCGGTTTTTTCGTTATCTCATCAATTTCTGATTTTCTCTCTTTTCATCATGCTTGTATTCTTCTTAAGCTTCGACTTCTCTTGTGGCGATTTTCCCCACCTTTATCTTTAACTATTAATGTGATAGTGTGGCGCTGGGAGTAACGTTCTGGACGGAACATTGTGTTGGTACTGTTCTGAAGTTTGTATTAATTTTGTGAGGAAAAGGGCTCAAGAATGTTCGTCATTACAGGGCTTGCCTTGAAAGAGCGTAATGGCCAGGAGTATTTTATTTCATATAATAATTAATAAATTATTACATAATATCAATAAGCTCACTCACATAAGATCAATAAGCTCACTCACATAATATCAATAAGCTCACTCACATAATATCAATAAGCTCACTCACATAATATCAATAAGCTCACTCACATAATATCAATAAGCTCACTCACATAATATCAATAAGCTCACTCACATAATATCAATAAGCTCACTCCCATAATATCAATAAGCTCACTCACATAATATCAATAAGCTCACTCACATAATATCAATACGCTCACTCACATAATATCAATAAGCTCACTCACATAATATCAATAAGCTCATTCAGCACTAACTCTTCAGTCCCGAACCAATGCTCGGAAACGATATTTCCAAATAATATTCCCGATCAAATGTATTTTGTTTGTATTTTCTACAAATTTTTAATTAATTTAAACTGACTACAACAACTTTTAGGGAGCCGCAATAGCTCAGTGGTTAGTGAACTGGACTACAAAGGACAAGGGGTAGGGTTAGATCCCAACCGACGGCTTCCGGGTTCACGCAGCCTTTATTGGGTACCGGATTTTTTTCTGGGAAAGTAAAGCGGCACGGGCGTAATACCGACCACATTACCCCAAAAATCATGTGCCGAAGGTCTGTAAAATTTATGGTCACTTACACCATATTCCCTTTACGCCGCCACTTGGCGTGACGGGGGTACTTTACTTTATACTTTTCTACAACTTTTGACAAGTTTTAATTAGGAATAACATTATAATTCTACTGGGGGTAAGAGGTCCGTTTCGTGTCTCCCACTGACAGACCGATCGACAGACTAGTGGATTTATTCATTCTTAGTCCAGCCGAGAGACGTCGAATATCATGGAACTCTATAATCCTTGATCTAGTGAGCTGTGTTATCAGATGTGACGAGCAGGAAAGTGCAAAGATCACAACTTGCTGCACAATACAACAGGGCGTATCTACGCCTATTTAACGTAACTGTAAAGGTGAGCCTTGGGAAGATCAGTTGCTGGTCTCCAGGAAAATCAGTTGCTGGGCGCTTGGGAGATCAGTTGCTGGCCGCTTGGGAGATCAGTTGATGAGCGCTTGTGAGATTAGTTGATGAGCGCTTGGGAGATCAGTTGCTGGGGGCTTGGAAGATCAGTTGCTGAACGCATGGGAGATCAATTGATGAGCGCTTGGGAGATCAGTTGATGGCCGCTTGGAAGATTAGTTGATGAGCGCTTGGAAGATCAGTTACTGGTCGCTTGGAAGATTAGTTGATGAGCGCTTGGGAGATCAGTTGATGGCCGCTTGGAAGATTAGTTGATGAGCGCTTGGAAGATCAGTTGCTGGTCGCTTGGAAGATCAGTTGCTGAACGCTTGGGAGATCAGTTGATGGCCGCTTTGAAGATTAGTTGATGAGCGCTTGGAAGATCAGTCGATGAGCGCTTGGGAGATCAATTGCTGTTCGTCTGGAAGATCAGTTGCTTGTCGCCTGGAAGATCAGTTGATGAGCGCTTGGGAGATCAGTTGCTGGTTGCCTGGAAGATCAGTTGCTTGTCGCCTGGAAGATCAGTTGATGAGCGCTTGGGAGATCAGTTGCTGGTTGCCTGGAAGGTCAGTTGCTTGTCGCCTGGAAGATCAGTTGCTGGTCGCCTGGAAGATCAGTTGATGAGCGCTTGGGAGATCAGTTGCTGGTTGCCTGGACGATCAGTTGATGAGTGCTTAAAAGATCAATTGCTAGTTGCCTGAAAGATCAATTGATGAGCGCTTGAAAGATCAACTGCTCGACGCTGAAACGTTCAGTTCCTGGGCGAAAGCAAAAAGAAAGTAAACAATTTACTTTAGCAACAAAAATAGCATACAGTAAGTGAACACCAAACTGGAACTAAACATGCTAGTCAAAGTTTGTTCTTTGTCAATTAAATACACTCATTACGTAAAAAAATAAATAAGTAATCGTTTGGGTAGGACGAGTAGTTAAAATAGATGTAAGTCTCATCCTCTTGTTATGCCTCTATTCGATTTTTATTTGTATATTGAATAAAAAAAAAAAGTTCGAAATGAGGCACAAAAAGGGAAGGTGAGGCTTAAGCTCTTAAAAGAGAAAGAGAGAGAGAGAGAGAGAGAGAGAGAGAGAGAGAGAGAGAGAGAGAAAGAATCTCTATATCCTGGAAGTGTTAACTGATGTCACGGCAGCTAATGAACTTCACTCTCAACTATAACTGGTTGCAAGAACTTTTAATGGGAAACTACTTGCTGTTATAACTAGTTCTCTTATGCAAGATTTGATTCAAGAATTAACCAGAAATTGTCAAATGCGTCTTCTTGTTCTTTTTAAAACACACTCACAAATAGATAAGTGAAGAAATCGTCTCCAACTTGGATAGCATGGCTATTACAACATAGGTTCAACATAAAAAAGCATCGTGTTTTTTGATGAAGTTGTATGCGTACAGTTGAATCATTGCATGGTATTTTTTTTTTTTTTTTTTTTTTTTGGTTATTGTCAAAGTCACGCGTTCAAAGATGGACGTATTGACAACCCAGAGCAATATAGACCACACGTGATAATAATGCAAGCTACTATTAAGCTCTTAGTAGACGCATACCTAGAATATAAAATGGGCACCGGCCACTGCCGAGTGTCTACTAAGGGTTAATAGCTTATTTTTCTTCCTCTCCACTTCCTCTATCCGTTTAGGAATGCCAATACAAGAAGTTCAGTTCTTAGAATAAACGTTGATGTATTTGTGAGTTCTTCGAAACTTTCAAAAAAGTTTAGTATTGATGTGAGTCTGTGGCCAGTTTTTTTGTCAGTAATTGGCCAAATATTTACTAAACCTGCAATATATGTTCGGCTGTTAATGTAGCTTGTCCATAGGCACATTGATAACAAGACCAGCTTTAGTCTGTGATAAGGTTTTGTTCTATCGCTGTGCCCCGTTCTAGAACTGATCACGATCACGTGCTTTGCTTGCTTGAGATAGTTATAGCTTTTGTTCTGGTTGCTCAATATTTCTTAGAACTTTGACAAGGATCTTCTTTATTTTTTGAAAGGCGATTGCTTTTTCCCTTCTCTCTCTATATTTCTCCGATCCCACTTTTACTAGTTGCTATTGGTTTACATTTAAAAAATCACCACCATGTATCAAGGTAGATAGCCTTGAAGCCATTTTTTTCCTTGCTTCCATTATCACTCCATGAAATGCAATCATTATCTGGGCTATTCTGCTTCTCATCTTCAATCTAAAGTTAACATCGCATGTAGGATCTCTAGTATTTGATCGAATTCATTGATCTGTTTTAGAAATGTCCCATTTCGGAGATTTGTGTGACTTTTTCTGTTCCAATATTATTTTTTTTACTTTCCATAAGTAAATGTCAATCGATTTCTGTAACTTATTTTTTACTCTTGCGATTGTGTCATTAGCTTATCTCGGTGCATTATAACCACCGACTGCTGTTCTGAGTTCGTATTTAAAAAAAAGCCGAAAAAACTTCACAAACATGAACAAGTCAAAGAAAGATAAAGTAAATCCGTCAACCAGGAAAGAGAAGGGCTCTCTGTCTAAGAGATGTATGACGCAATCCGGAGAAAGCCATAAGGAGTCCGGGTTGCCGACTCACCCTTTGTCTACCAGGAAATCATCCAGAATTGGCACCTGGAATGTTCGTACCCTTAACGAACAGGGAAAAGCGGCACAAGTGGCAGCAGAAATGAACAACTACAAGATAGATATTCTGGGAATGTGTGAAACAAGATGGCTGGGAGCGGAGAGAATAAAATTGAATACAGGGGAGATGATTTTATCATCAGGACACCAGGAACCAGGAGCACAACATAGCGAAGGGGTAGCTATAATGCTATCAAAGAATGCACAGAAGACACTAATAGAATGGGAGGCAGTGGGACCAAGACTGGTGAGAGCAACATTTAGAACAACCAAAAACAAAATAAAATTACACATTATACAATGCTATGCACCAACCAACGATAAAGATGACTCAGTTAAAGATGATTTTTATAAACAGCTACAATGCCAGATGGATGCAAGACGAGCCAAGGATATTATAATCTTGATGGGAGACCTAAATGCTAAGGTAGGATCAGACAACAGAGGCTTTGAAGAGATTATGGGAAAACATGGACTTGGAGATATAAACGAGAATGGAGAGATATTTGTGAATTTCTGCTCCCTTAATCAAATGAGCCTAGGAGGAACAATATTCCAACATAAAAGAATACACAAAGCTACATGGGTGTCACCAGATCATAGAACGGAAAATCAAATTGATCACATATGTATTAATAATAAGTTTAAGTCATCCTTACAGGATGTAAAAGTATATAGAGGGGCAGATATAGCTTCTGATCATCATCTTCTGTTAGCCAAACTTAAAATTAAATTAAAAAGGTATACTACAACGAATAAGGGCAGAACGTATTTCAATGTAGGGTTTCTTAAAGAACAAGGAATTAAAGATAAATTCGCAGTCACAATATCAAACAAATACCAAGTCCTCCAACAACTAGAAAATACTATAAATATAGAAGATCATTGGAAACAGGTAAAAAATATATGGAAAGAGACATGCGAAGAAACACTGGGGAAAAGAGAACGCCAGAATAAGGCATGGATGACAGCAGAGACCCTGGATAAAATTAAAGAAAGAAAGAACAAGAAAGCAGACATAAATAAAAGCAAAACAAGAAGTAATAAAGCCAAGACACAGGAAGCTTACACAGAGGTGAATAAAGAAGTGAGAAGATGCATTAAAAGGGATAAGAGGAAATATATAGATGAATTAGCTAAAGAGGCAGAAGAAGCAGCAAATAAAGGGAATATGAAAGAACTGTACAACAGCACAAAGAAATTAGGTGGAAAATACAAACAGATCAACGCCTTTATCAAAGATAAGAAAGGAAATCTGCTTAGTAATATAAAGGAACAAATGGAGAGATGGAAGGAGCACTTTGAAGAACTTTTGAACAGACCTGGCTCAAATAATCCTCCAGATATACTACCAGCAGAAGAAGAATTACACGTTAACTGCGGAAAACCAAGCAAAGAAGAAATAATGAAAGCCATCAAACTGTTAAAAGATGGTAAAGCCACAGGACCAGATGAAATTCCTTCGGAAGCCATCAAAGCAGATATTATCACCTCTACCAAGATGTTACATAATCTATTGGATAAAATTTGAGAGAGGGAAGAAATACCTAAAGACTGGAGAGAAGGTTATATGATCAAACTACCAAAGAAAGGAAGTTTACAGGAGTGCACAAATTATAGGGGAATTATGCTACTATCAGTGCCAGGAAAAATATTAGGCAGAATCATTCTGGAGAGACTAAAAGAGGCTATAGAGAAACACTTGAGAGATGAACAAGCAGGTTTTAGGAAGAACAGATCATGTGCTGATCAAATAACTACTCTATGTATAATAGTTGAACAAAGTTTAGAACTAAAATCCCCACTTTATATTGGATTCATAGATTACGAAAAGGCATTTGATAGTTTAGACAGAAGAATGCTTTGGAAGTTGCTGAGTCATTATGGAATCCCCATAAAGTTTATTAACCTGATAAAACAATGTATGAAGGAACAAAATGTAGTGTGGTGCATGAAGGACAGCTTACAGAAGCATTTGAAATAAGAACAGGAGTAAGGCAAGGATGCCTTCTGTCTCCATTTCTCTTTCTACTGGCCATAGATTGGATTATGGAAATAACTCAAAACAACAGAAATGGGATCCAGTGGTCACTGACCAAACAACTTGATGATTTAGACTTTGCTGATGACATAGCTCTCCTATCACACAGCCACCAACAGATGCAAGATAAAATGAGTATATTAGATGAGAGATCACAACAGCTAGGACTAAAGATTAATAGAGATAAGACCAACATTATGAGAATTAATGCAGTTGGCAATAACCAAATAAAACTAGGAGAAATACCTCTACTAGACGTACAATCTTATATATATCTGGGCAGTAATATAGATAAAGAGGGAGGAACAGAAAACGATACCAAAATAAGGATATCAAAAGCAAGAGGAGCTTTCATTGCACTGGGAAACATATGGAAATCCAAAGAAATTAGGCTAAATACAAAAATAAAAATTTTCAACTCCAATGTTAAGTCGGTTCTATTATATGGCTGTGAAACATGGAGAATAACAAAATTGACAATCACGAAGGTACAGACTTTCATTAATGGATGCTTGCGCAGAATAAAGGGATGGAAATGGCAGGACAAAGTCACAAACGTGGAATTATGGAAATGTACCGGTCAAATACCAGTGGATAAAGAAATACAGCGAAGACGATGGCGATGGATAGGACACACACTACGGAAACCAACTGAGAGTATTACACAACAGGCCCTTTTTTGGAATCCCCAGGGGAAAAGACAAAGAGGAAGACCAAGGAATTCTTGGAGAAGACAGATTGAAGCAGAGATGAAGATGATGGGGAAGACATGGAATGATCTTAAAAGAATTGCAAAAAACAGAACGACTTGGAAAGTGTTTGTTGAAGACCTATGCTCCACTGGGAGCTAAAAGGTAGAAGAAGATGTATCAAGGTAGATAGCCTTGAAGCCATTTTTTTCCTTGCTTCCATTATCACTCCATGAAATGCAATCATTATCTGGGCTATTCTGCTTCTCATCTTCAATCTAAAGTTAACATCGCATGTAGGATCTCTAGTATTTGATCGAATTCATTGATCTGTTTTAGAAATGTCCCATTTCGGAGATTTGTGTGACTTTTTCTGTTCCAATATTATTTTTTTTACTTTCCATAAGTAAATGTCAATCGATTTATGTAACTTATTTTTTACTCTTGCGATTGTGTCATTAGCTTATCTCGGTGCATTATAACCACCGACTGCTGTTCTGAGTTCGTATTTAAGATTCATTATTTCAACAGCACTAACTGCTGTGAATGGATGTAAAGTAAGGGTAAAGTACGAGATTTGAATCGGCGTCTTAGCACGCGTGTTTATACCCATATATGCTCGGCCGCCTATTCAGAAGTGCTCGGAGACTTCTGAATAGTGTCGCTTCAAGCATTAAAATGCATAATGCGAGGCGGCATTCCTCACCTTCACAGAGTAATACCCTGGTACCCATTTCTACCAGCGGCTGAGTCGACCAATGGGGGTTTTTTTTTCTAACCACGAGTACAGTTGACACTGCTTCCAGCGGGAATCGAACACGGGTTGTCCGAGCGTCGATGGTTTCCCAATTAGGCTACCAAGACCCGCAAAGAATGGATGTTCTCACTACAAGATAGTATTATGTCGCAATATTGTGTTGTTGCAACTGCTTCTGGTGATATTATGAGCCTAAGCGTACTTTAAATATAAATATTTATGTAAAAATAAAAGTATTAATAACTGTCGGAATCGAGAGTTGTGAAGAGACATGATCACCTACGTCAGCAGGAATGGTGCTTAATATCTTGATATGACGATGATGAAACGTACTTTTGATTGTTTCAATTTTTGCCTGCCTCTCCTCGAGTCTAGATCTGGAGTGAGCGATGCCAGAGAAAATTAGTCAGCCGGTGGTGATGTGCGTCACACTCTGGAACTATTGATCTGGTTTCCGGTACAAACTGCCTGGACGTCCCTCTACCCAGCCATTCTCTCCCCTTTTTTCCTGCAGCAGTGCTTTGAAAATGTGAGTTAAATGCGTCCTACGTCAGTGATAGTTTATGTTAATAAAGGCAAAGGCAGCAAAAGCAGGGTCGTCATAGCATACTCAACTAACTGGTGAGGTCATACTCTAGAAAGGATTATATTTTTTTTTTCTCATTTAAAGTGTGGTTAGGACAATGTGTGTCTTCATGACAGCTGTTAGTTTAGTATATTAACTGCTATATTTTATTATCACGTAGCGCAACCATGAAGCCTATTAACTAACCTATTCAATAGCTATACTACTATAGTAAGCCTATAGTACTTCATGTAATACAATAATATAATATTGGATAGATTGCTAACCAGAGCCGAATTGATTAATTTATTATATAATTAATCGTAATTAACATCTTTGGCTTGACTGTGCCTGAACTAATGAAGTTGTTGATTAATTTTTAATAAATTTTAGCACTGAGATTGTAGGTAGTCTTGATCATAAATTAATTGTAATACAATAAAAAAAAATAATTTTGTTCTTATTTCTGTCTTTGGCTCTTGGCAGTGTGAGTAAAGACATCTACACAGTACATAGTTATTTAAACGTAGCCGTTTATAGCGGAATAACATATGCAATTTTATAACATGAACATTTATTCAATTTGTTGTTTCAAAAAAAAAATATTTACAGATCACAGTCTCAAGAGTGTAAAGCAGAATGGCCGCCCTGACAGCATTCTTTCTAGCCCTCAGTTTGATTGTGTTTGTCAGTGCCTACCCTGCTGAGAATGACAGATGGAACCCAAATGAAATGCTGGACTATTTGTCGGAAAGAACATTTGCTGAAACAGTGGTAAGTTTTCCCATTCATTAATAGGTCTGTCCTTTTATATCGATCTGTGGATCTAGCTTATTAACAATTTTAATATTGTGGGATTAAAGTTAAGCTGTAAGTGTAAAGAAAAAAAAAAAGATAAAAGGCCCCTTCATGCCACATGTATGTGGTGTTTGTGCCCATATTTTTACAGAATACAGGCACATGCTTTTCTGGGTAACATGGTCATGCTGCTTTACTTTCCCCGAAAAAAGGCAGGTACCCATTTAACTTTTAAGGTTGGTGGACCCTGAAAGCTGTCCTTATTAGTTCAGTTTACTAAACATTAAACTATCATGGTTCCTCTTTAGTGCATGTTTTTAAATAAAGCAAGGAGTAATTCAGTAAAAATGAAGAGCAGTTTATGATTTCGGAGGGCTATTTAAACACTTGCTTCCTGAATCAAAGGTCATGCTTTGTACAACCTTGTTGTAATGTGGATACAATATGAGAAAATTGCATTGGCAAATGAAGCACCAGAAGGCCATTAACCTTTTGATGGCTAGAAGGGTTCACGACATGACATAAATAAGATAGTCATAAGCATAATTAGTAAATGAAATAGCTTGATAGTCATAACATAATTAATGACTGAAATAGCTTGATAGTCATAACATAATTAGTGCTTGAAGTAGATAGATAGTCATAACATAATTAGTGACTGAAGTAGCTTGTCAATAAAAATAAATTGAGATATGACTAAAATTATGAGAATTAATGCAGTTGGCAATAACCAAATAAAAATAGGAGAAATACCTCTACTAAACGTACAATCTTACATATATCTGGGCAGTAATATAGACAAAGAGAAAATGATACCAAAATAAGGATATCAAAAGCTAGAAGAGCATTTGTTGCACTGGGAAACATATGGAAGTCCAAAGAAATTAGGTTAATACTAAAATAAAAATGTTCAACTCCAGTGTTAAGTCAGTCTTATTATATGGCCGTGAAACATGGAGAACAACTAAATTGATAATAACGAAGATACAGACTTTCATTAATGGATGCTTACGCAGAATAAAGGGATAGAAATGGCAGGACAAAATCACTAATATAGAATTATGGAAATGTACCAGTCAAATACCAGTGGATAAAGAGATACAGTGAAGACAATGGCGCTGGATAGGACACACACTGTGGAAGTCAACTGAGAGTATTACACAACCAGCCTTTATTTGGAATCCCCAAGAAAAAAGACAAAGTGGAACACCAACATATTATTTTATAAGAGAAATGGAAGCAGAGATGAAGATGAAGGGGAAGACATGGAATGATCTTAAAAGAATGACAAGAAACAGAACGGCTTGGAAAGTGTTTGTTGATGACCCATGCTCCACAGGGAGCTGAAAGGTAGAAGTAGCTTGTCAGAGACATATGAAGCTGGCAAAAATACTGTTCTAAAGACAGGAACACTCACTATAAGACATGATGCTGACTCTAGTTCTCAACATGAACAAAAATATAAATAGCAGCCTCTGACAAGATTTTCACAGAGAAACTAATTCCATGGTCTTTTGAGTCTGGCTGGATGTTATAACCATACAGGCATGCCTCATTATCTCTTTATGTATTTTATTAGCTGGATTGTTTTCTTTGGGAGGGGGATAAAATGAGAGGAAGAATGAGGGAGGAAGATATATATAATTTACAGAAAAAGAAATTATGTGAGTATAGATGAAAGAAAAAAAAAGCAAGAGAAGGAGAAAGTAAGTGTTTTATATTATTATAATTTTCTAGGAAGTGAAAAGCGCTGAATAATTTTGAAACTTAGAAACAATTTCTTGGCCAAAAGGAAGAATGTCATAGTGGGAGTGTATAGGTCAAAGTTGAACTTTTTGTGTGTGTAATGTGACTATTAGAAATTATGAATATAAGAAATTAGAATCAGACTGGCTAAAGCAGCAATGTCTTTCAGAAGCCTTGAAAGTTGTGGAAATCAAAACTCATTAGCACAAACACAAAACTTAGGCTATTCAAATCAAATGTACTATCAACCCTTACGTATGCGTGTGAAAGCTGGAAAACAACAAGAGATATAGAAACAAAGTTGAACGCATTCGAAAATAAATGTCTAAGGAAAATACTTGGTATAGAATGGAACGAATTCAAAACAAACGAGGAAATTAGAGAAATCGCCAATCAACCACTAATATCTTCAGTAATAAAGAAAAGACGATGGTCATACGTTGGACATGTGATGAGAAGAGATAATAATCGAATAGCAAAGCAAGCCCTCATATGGGAAACAACAGGTAAAAGAAAAAGAGGAAGACCCAGGGAGACACTGAGAAGAACATTGATGAGAGAGGCAAGAGCAGCAGGAATCGGCTCCCTCAATGAGATAGAACTGCTTGCACAGAACAGAGACAGATGGCGAGATTTAATAAAATATCTTTAAAAGAAAACTGCTAGAACAAAAATTCATATAGGAGAAGGTGTATCTTGGTCTACGCCCTATGGGCCGGTTACGGCTCGAAAGGTCAATAGATAGATAGAATGTGACTATATCTTGTCATACCATGGTAGCTATCAACAAGAAGAACAGGCAAATAAATTCAATGCTGTGGTAAAGCTGGTAGCAAGGAACAAGTAGTGGGGTGTAACATACACTCCTAGAACATATGGTGACTACTTTACAAAAAAGGACAATACAAAATGTTTGACATTTCAGACTACATGTGACCTTCTTCAGAAAACAGGGAGAACACAAACAGACAATGAAATGAAGATACACTCTAATGCATGTTTTGTAGTAATAAAGCTAATACTACAAAAAAGGAAGAGATACAATGATAAGAAAATGTGTAAGGAGATTACTATATTACATGTATAGTAGAGAGAGAGAGAGAGGAGAAAATTAATGTAAAAAAAAGTATATTAAAAACAATGAGTCACTTAGCTGAACAGTCCCATGTCCTGTCAAAATGTGAAGTTACTCCTCTTTTCTCTTCACTTGTTGACAGAACATGGAATGGTTCAGCTAAGTGATGCCTTTTTTAAATATACTTTTGTTTACATTAACTTTCTCCTCACTCTCTCTCTCCCTACTATACATGTAATATAGTATATTCTCCTTACGTATATTCTACAGAACATGTATTAGAGTGTATCTTCATTTCATTGTCTGTTTCTGTTTGTGTTGTCCCTGTTTTCTGAAGAAGACTGCATGTAGCCCAAAACATCAAACATTTTGTATTGTCCTTTTTTGTCAAGTGGTCACTATTTTTTACAAGAGTTTGTGTTACAACCCACCACTTGTTCCCAGCTATCATCAAAAGAGAGTGAGAGAAAGATGAAAAGTGAGATTTTTATATATAATATATATATATATATATGTTTGTCTATGTGTGTATGTGTGACTGTGTGTGTGTGAGAGAGAGTGTGTGTGTGTGTGGGTGGGGGGCATATTTGTTAGGTGGAACAATTGTGCATATGTGGAAGTGTATTGACCTGTGAGCGTAAACATTTATTTTCATGTTTGAGGGAAGGGAAGGCAACTCATTACATTAAAGTGGCACTAATGAAGGGAAGGCAACTCATTACATTAAAGTAACACTAAAGAAGGGAAGGCAACTCATTACATTAAAGTGGCACTAAAGAAGGGAAGGCAACTCATTACATTAAAGTGGCACTAAAGAAGGGAAGGCAACTCATTACATTAAAGTAACACTAAAGAAGGGAAGGCAACTCATTACATTAAAGTGGCACTAAAGAAGGGAAGGCAACTCATTACATTAAAGTGGCACTAATGAAGGGAAGGCAACTCATTTCATTAAAGTGGCACTAAAGAAGGGAAGGCAACTCATTACATTAAAGTGGCACTAAAGAGGGGAAGGCAACTCATTACATTAAAGTGGCACTAAAGAAGGGAAGGCAACTCATTACATTAATGTAACACTAAAGAAGGGAAGGCAACTCATTACATTAAAGTGGCACTAAAGAAGGGAAGGCAACTCATTACATTAAAGTAACACTAAAGAAGGGAAGGCAACTCATTACATTAAAGTAACACTAAAGAAGGGAAGGCAACTCATTACATTAAAGTAGCACCTAAGAAAGGAAGGCAACTCATTACATTAAAGTAGCACTGAAGAAAGGAAGGCAACTCATTACATTAAAATGGCATTAAAGAAAGGAAGGCAACTGTTTACATTAAAGTAGCACTGAAGAAATGAAGGCAACTGATTACATTAAAGTAGCACTGAAGAAAGGAAGGCAACTCATTACATTAAAATGGCATTAAAGAAAGGAAGGCAACTGATTACATTAAAGTAGCACTGAAGAAAGGAAGGCAACTCATTACATTAAAGTAGCACTGAAGAAAGGAAGACAACTCATTACATTAAAATGGCACTAAAGAAGGGAAGGCAACTCATTACATTAAAATGGCACTAAAGGGGGGGGGGGGGGGGAAGGCAACTCATTACATTAAAGTGGCACTAAAGGATTATAAAGTGGAGTGTGAAAATACAAATGAATTTAAACAATGGATATGTTAAGTATTTTTTTTTTTAAGTATGACACACATTGGACAAATCCTACATATAAGCCATGAGGATTTTTTTGTGTGGACAACAAATAAAAAATATAAAAGCACAGATTTTGAGCAAACAAAAACAATGACTGATACTATTTTGTATATTCCAACAGATCTGTTCAATGTTCAAATGATAAAACACAAGACTTCTACAGAACTAAAAACCATTTCAACATTAACAATAAAGCCTATCACCAATTTCATTCTAATAGTTCAAATGATTCCAGAACATCTAAGCATAGCCATTAACCTCAGTCTTGCGGCACTTTCAGAGTCCAGTTGAAGACATCAGTTTTGACACAGATAACCAAGGTCTGGGTACAGTCTCGGCTGTAGATGTTGATTCTAATGGAGACCTGTTTGTGTTTCACCGAGCTAACAGACCTTGGACTAAAGAGTAAGTCCAGGTTTATAAAAATGTTGCAATATCAATTATCTATCTATTGACCTTTCGAGCCGTAACCGGCCCATAGGGCGTAGACCAAGATACACCTTCTCCTATATGAATTTTTGTTCTAGCAGTTTTCTTTTAAAGATATTTTATCAAATCTCGCCATCTGTCTCTGTTCTGTGCAAGCAGTTCTATCTCATTGAGGGAGCCGATTCCTGCTGCTCTTGCCTCTCTCATCAATGTTCTTCTCAGTGTCTCCCTGGGTCTTCCTCTTTTTCTTTTACCTGTTGTTTCCCATATGAGGGCTTGCTTTGCTATTCAATTATTATCTCTTCTCATCACATGTCCAACGTATGACCATCGTCTTTTCTTTATTACTGAAGATATTAGTGGTTGATTGGCGATTTCTCTAATTTCCTCGTTTGTTTTGAATTCGTTCCATTCTATACCAAGTATTTTCCTTAGACATTTATTTTCGAATGCGTTCAACTTTGTTTCTATATCTCTTGTTGTTTTCCAGCTTTCACACGCATACGTAAGGGTTGATAGTACATTTGATTTGAATAGCCTAAGTTTTGTGTTTGTGCTAATGAGTTTTGATTTCCACAACTTTTCAAGGCTTCTGAAAGACATTGCTGCTTTAGCCAGTCTGATTCTAATTTCTTTGCTCGTATCCCCTTCTCGATCAATGTGACTTCCAAGATAGATAAAGTGATCGATCTCTTCTACTGGTTTTTTTTCCATGTATATTTTGTCACTTGTTGGAATTAAACTTTTCATGACTTTAGTCTTTTCATGATTGACCTCAAGCCCAATTTTGCTGGCTATTGATGATAGTTCATTTGTGTTTTCCTGCATCGTTTTTATCTGACTGCTGATGAGAACTATGTCATCAGCAAAGTCGAGGTCCTCCAAATGGTCTCCTTGTATCCATTCGATGCCTTTATTACCAGTGCAGCATTTCTTCATTATGAAGTCCATAACAATTCCAAATAACAAGGGCGATAAAATACATCCTTGTTTAACCCCAGTTTCTATTGGGAAACATTCGCTCAGTCCTTCCTCTGTTCGAACTGCACATGTGTAACCATCATACATGTCTTTGATAATATTTATGATTTTTGATGGTAAACCATATTGCTTCAGAATTTTCCACAAAGAATCTCTATGAATACTATCAAATGCTTTTTTGAAGTCGATGAAGTTAAGTACAAAAGGTTTTTGCTTTTCAATGTGTTCCTATATCAATTATAGGGAGACATAAAAGTGTGTGAGGAGACATAAAAGTGT
The DNA here is from genome assembly GCA_032433765.1 of Megaustenia siamemsis. NCBI lineage: Eukaryota > Metazoa > Mollusca > Gastropoda > Stylommatophora > Ariophantidae > Megaustenia > Megaustenia siamemsis. Next base: position 112,982,857 of record JAVIAB010000051.1, read on the forward strand.
GTGATTTGGGTCAATATTATAGCACATCCATTTCTTTGTTTTAACTTTTTCATGATATTTTCTGTGGCATATGATTAACACCTGTCTCTCTCTCTGTCTACTAATCATTAATCTCTTAAATAGAAAAACTGCACTTTTTTTGGGTCATCATTTTTGTTGCTGTGTTTCAGAGTTAGTTGTATGTATGTCTTTATTATTAACATATTGTTACTAAAACAAAATGAATAGTTAGAGCACATAAATATAGAACCAATTTCCTCCTCTTTTGTTTTTGTATATGAAGGGACTGTGTTGCTCTAAGTTATTCACACTATAATTCAGTGATCCATTTTCAACACTCATTTATTCAGGACTTCTTCCATGGCCATTGGTTTTCCTTGATATTCCAACAGGCATCAGCCATTTTTAGTTAGATATGTCTTTTCTATGACACATCATCATCAAGTACTGGCGTAGGTGATCATGTCTCTCCACAACTTTCTATCTCGATAGTTCTTTATCATTTCTGTTGTTGACCTTCTGCTAAGCCATTCTCTTAAGCTGTCTGGAATTTTTTCTCTTTGCCTCCTCTTCGTCCCTCAATTTTTCCAGTTGTTACAATATATTCCAGTTGTTCTCATCTCATTACATGGCCAAAAAATGATGATTGTTTCTTCCTAATATTGGAAATTAGCTCTTTTTGCTTTGACCTCTTTCAGAACATTTTCATTACTCTTCTTAGCTGTCCATGGTATTCTCAACATTCTTCTGTAAAACCACATTTCTACAGACTCCAGTGATTTTCTTGTCTGTTGTCCTATTGTCCATGATTCACATCCATATGTTAAGACTGGCTCTACATAACATTTAAGAACTCCTTTTCTTGTTTCTATTGTCAAAAATGGATTGCATAGTATCTTCCTCATTTTTTGGAAAGCTGCTTTTGCCTGAGCCATCCTGCATCTCACCTCTTTTGTACATCTTCCGTCTGAGGTTAACAAAGTTCCCAAATATTCAAATTCATTTACCGGTTTTAATATTGTAGTCTAATTTAATATTGTATTCTATGACACAGTCTTACCAGTCTAATGAGTCTAAAATTCCCAGGTTTGTTTTTATTTCTCTGAGGTAGATAATCCTCCAGAACTATCATGCTCCTCCTGCATTATTTTTTGTTTAGATTTTCTCCCCAACTTTTATTTGATCAGAATGGATTACATGAATATGCTTTTGATTTCAGTAACTGAATTGTATGTCTATAATGGTTCATGCAATATTCTCCTGCTGCCATCTTTTGTCAAGGACTCATTGTATTGATGGAGAAAAAAACTTGATTTTATGTCATCCACTAATTGTGCTTTTGAAGTCAGTGTAGTCAATGTTTACTGTTGTCTGTATAAAAAAAACAATTCCAGGATAAGAAGTTGCATTTCTAGTAATTTGTGGTGATAAACATGAACATCTTACAGAATCATTTTGACTCTCTCTCTCTCTATATATATATATATATATATATATATGGTAACAGAGGAGGAAGAACACAATTAGTATAGATATAGTGGAAGTTAAATTTCTGAAGTGCCGCAGATGAAAAAGGAAATGATGAATTAATATGGGATTAACTGATTCCTGGCAATTACGATTATGAAGATGTAGTATTTGAGTGAATTTGAAAATAAAAATGTAAATTTTTAATGTTTTTTTTTTTAAATTGTAAAGGTGAACTCTGTACCCATTAATTAAATAGATCTAAGCTGTCTTTTATTTTGTATATTATTTTTTAAAAGCCTATTTAAATAAAGAGACATGAGGAGTATTATATAATTCAGTCTCAATAATTATCTTTCTTCTTCTTCCTTTTCTTCTTCTTCTTCTTCTTCTTCTTATTTCTTTCAACGTCCTGCGGGGTATTAGTCTCCAAGAAAACAATTTTGCAAGCTGTCCTTTTGGTGGCATTCTCTCAAGATCACTTCACACCATGTCTTCCTCATCTTCCTCATCTCTGCTTCCACCATTTCTCCAAGTATATTTTGGCCTTTCCTTTTGTTTCCTGCCCTGAGTATTCAGAAAAAGTGACTGTCATGTAATATTATCATTTAGCTTCCTCATTGTGAGTCCTATCTAGCACCATCTTATTTGTCTCATAACTGTGTCCAATGGTAGTTTGTCCAGTACTTTCCCATAGTCATGACATTTCGATCCTTTTATCCTACTCAAATATTCATTTCTGAAGTCTGTAGCTTGTGACTGTCATTTTTGTTGTTCTCTATATAGTTTCACAGCAGAACAATAGTTTGGTGAATCATTTCACAGGAAGAGGTATGTTTACAACACTTTGAAAAAATTCACAAATAATCAACAACAAAAATAAACAAAGAATAATAGACAGTCTGAAACGGGATCAAACCCATACTCCTTGACACAGTGCCTTGCCAGTGAGGAGTATAGGTTTGATCCTGCTTCAGTCTGTCTGCTGTTCTTTGTTTTTTTTCTGTTGTTGATTATTTGTGAATTTTTTCCAAATGCTGTAAGCATACCTCTTCCTCTGAAATGATTTGTTGATCTGTCTCCTCAGAAGTTTCCATTCATAATAATATTCATTTATATATTTGACTTCTGAACAGTAGTTTAGTTTATTCAACAGATCAACTGTATCACATAATGGACAGCTCCATAGTGCTCATGTTCCTTCCCCAGCCTGCAGCACCATCTCCACATGCAAGCTGAAGGTGGTTTCAGCTCAGATAAACAATGCCATAGCACAGGACTAGCTTAACACATTGGATTCAGTTTGTATCTTTGTATTTAATGCAATCTATCTTTATCTACAACTCTTAGAGGTATTTCTCCTAGTGTTATCTGGTTATTTCTCAATGTATTAAATCTCATAATCTTTGTTCATATCCATTTTGAGTCTTGGCTGCTGTGTCCTCTTGTCAAGTATGTTTTTACAACCCAAACTTTCTTAGTTGCCATTTATCTTGCAGGGTACAGCACATATATAACTCTCCTTTTGGGCCCTGGTTGTTAAAGAGTGATCATTATCTTTGTTTCCATGCATGAATCGCATGATGTATTCACTTTATAATTTGTATTTTTTTATGTGTTGCCAAGTGAGTAGGTAAGTTTATATGGTTTTGTGATAGTGACAGTTTGTCATGGTTCTTCTCAGGGGCTATATACCCACTGTATGTGTGTAATTCTCATCATTGCATTCTTCTCATGTCACTGTTAGTGTGCTACCAGAATCTGAGTTGTGCAATAGTCCATGCCTGCCAAGCAGAATTAACTGTCTATAACAATTGTCTAGTAGTACTTATAAAATATCTACTGAAGTGGATTTCTCACTTACTTGACTGATTGCTAACACATAATTTGGACATTTCAGCACTTTCAAGGAAAACAATGAATTAACAAAAGCAGCACAAGCACCAATTGCTAAAGACGCTGTTTTAAAAATAAACCCAATCACAGGCCGTCTTATAAGCAGCTTTGGTGAAAACTTGTAAGTATTTTTCTTTTTTAAATAATCTTTCTTTCTTTCTTGCATTCAGCATCTTTCTTTCTTTCTTGCATTCATTCAATCAATGTCCACTAAAGGAATGAATAGTCCTCTCCATCATAGAACCTTAAAAGAATGGTACGTCAGCGTAGGTGTGTTGTGTTGTGGTTTATAGTAGAGCTGTGATATATGCACCTTTAGGCCCAACACATCCAACTTGAGCATGGTGTTCTTGAATACCAAGTTACCTTCCCTGATGATCCCAACTGACTTGGCCTGACTGGTTAGTCTATATCTAGGGGCACCATGATGTGGTTGTTTAGGTTTGGAAAGTTCTAGCTTACTGATCCAGGTGCAGTCAGCTATGAGTAACTGACTACTTTCAGCTCTGGTGCTGACAGGTGCTTCTTTCCTCTTTCAAATATTCATTTGTTCCACATTCGCCTAAGCATGACTTAATTCTTCTTAACTTTTGTATGAAGAACCATTGTCCTTGTACTTTGACAGTGTCAGTTAGTAATCCAATTTTTTTTCCCAGTCACACTGGAAAAGCTCACCACTGTACACATCATAGCACCAATGAGGGTTCATTAATTTTTCTTGTAGCTTTGAGGCCAAAAAAAGGACTATATTTGTGACCTTTCAATAGTTCTTAGCAATGAATCATCAGACATAGACAGTTTTTTTTTTAAATTTCTGCTCTTTGTGCCATCTTTTACCTGAAAGGAGCTTACTGACTAACTAGTTCTTACTTTGGGTTGTTCTAATAAATATACTGTTGATTTAATGAGGATAAGAAACAACATTCCCCCACATGTTTTTATAGCTGCAGATTATATTCAGCATTCAGTAATGACATCTAGAGGACTAATATTTTCTCTAATTATAAAAAAGCTGATTAGACCTCAAAATTCAGATCCTTGCAGCACAGGACTCTAATCAAAATTATCAAAAGCTTTCTTTTAGGCAGGTTCATTAATATTTATTAAGGGAAAGATAATAGAATATACAAGGTAATCAGATCATTGTAAAATTATTGAGAGCAAGTATACAATATGTGCTATGGGTAGAATGCAGACTGAATCTGCTTGAACATATTAATTTTCACACTGTCTCTGGCTGCCCCCCCCCCTCCCACTCCACACTCCCCCCCCCCCTTTTAAAAAAAAAAATCTCAACTTAGTATGAGACTGTGAGTCAAGGATTCTGAGAGATTTAGTTGTCTATTTATGGGGGTGTTATTATTGAAGTTATTTTATATGTTCTTTATGCATCTAATGCTACAAAGACCCATCTACCAAACTCAAATGTATTTTTAGCATGAAGAAACTTTTATATGGTTTGTAAACTCTCCTTATATCTCATAATTTTTAAAGTAATCTGTGATTGTGTATTTTCTAAAGATATATTACACTTAATGGTGACCCGGCTAATCCCTAAACACAAAATATAAAAATCATCATCATCAAGTACCGGGCCTGCTGGCGTAGGTGATCATGTCTCTCCACAACTTTCGATCTCGACAGCTATTTATCATATTTGTTGTTGACCTTCTGCTAAGCCATTCTCTAAGCTGTCTGTTATTTTTTCTCTTTGCTTCCCTCTATCTCTTCATCCCTCAATTTTTCCAGTTGTTACAATATATTCCAGCTGTTCTCTTCTCATTACATGGCCAAAAAATGATGATTGTTTCTTCCTAATATTGGAAATTAGCTCTCTTTTTGCTTTGGCCTCTTTCAGAACATCTTCATTACTCTTTTTAGCTGTCCATGGTACTCTCAAAATTCTTCTGTAAAACAACATTTCTACAGACTCCAGTGATTTTCTTGTCTATTGTCCTATTGTCCATGATTCCAATCCGTATGTTAAGACTGGCTCTACGTAACATTTAAGAACTCTTTTTCTTGTTTCTATTGTCAAAATAGCTCTCACCTCTTTTGTACATCTTCCTTCTGAGGTTAACAAAGTTCCCAAATAAAAATAATAATATATAAAAATATTACTGCATAAAAGAACATTTGTTGCTGTGAATGATTTATTTTCTGCAAACACAGAATTAAACATTGTCTTTGTTATTTAAATTGCAAAGAGTGAAGAGAAGAACTTTTATCTAAGCAATGTTTGATCTCAAGTAAATGTGCTTGTATACAACAGTTTTATTAAACAATATGTGTAAATACACGCCTGCAACTCTATGAATGCACATTACAATTGACAGCTAAAATATTTTATGCTTTAGCCTAAAAAAATTCTCATGGTAAAATTATTCATTTTAAAACCACAACTAAAAGATCATTTGAAGAATGGTTATGTTTGCTTCATAGAATGACTTTAAATGCAGTGAAGGACCCATATTTTGAAGTAAAAAAAAGAACCTAGAGAGAGACGTCAATATTATATGAATACATACTATAGAGCCAGTGAATATTTGTTGAAATGTCCACAGTTTTAATGTTCCCCATGGACTCACAATAGACAGTGAAGATAATTTTTGGTTCACGGATGTTGGCAGACATCAGGTATGATTTACTTGAAAGTAAAAAGATCATTATCATCATTCTTAATATCTTCTTTTGCCTTCATACAGATCTTTAACAAACATTTCCAATCTAATTTCTTTTCATCAAAAATGGTGTCAGATAATGCACATTTTTTTTTCTTTTTCTTTTTAGCATTTTTCTTTTAAGTAGGTGTGAATGCATAGTGTTGACAATCTATGACAATGTGTGATATAACTTAGTTTTGTGTGTGTGTCTTTTTTGTTTGTTCCTGATGAAGGCCTATTGAGCTGAAATGTTGTTTAGTCTGTGTCGTCCACTTGTCACGTAAAGCTTCTTACATACCATTTTTTTATTTTTTAATTTTTCCTGTGATATAACTGGCCTTTCAGTCTGACACATCCACCGTTGGCATGTTAAAACACATAACCTAAGAGTCTAGAATGTGTAGCATTGACTTACACATTAGAATTTAGAAGTTAGACTAGTTAATTTGTCACTTTATTACTCTAAAATGAAAAAGCTTGATTTAGATTCTTTCTTTTGGGTGTTCACTCAATGACTACTGAAGGACTGGATAGTCCACTTGATCATCAGTCCTTAAAATCCTTTAAGTGAGCATATAGTGTGTTTTGTTGCGGTTTGCATATAAGCTTTGATATTTGCGCTTTTCATTGCCAAAACATCCAACTTCAGCATGACATTTTTTAATACTGGGTTACCTTCCCTCTTCTATCTCTACCTGGCCAGTCTGGATAGCTTGTTTCCATGAGCACTGTTGGGAGATGGAACAGGGTCTTGATCAGTTCTTTGCTTGCTGATCATGCCATATACAGTCAGCTGTACTAAGCTCAATTTCTGGATAGGCATCTTGGCTCCAGTTTTTAGATTCCACAGTCATTACATCAATTTCTGTAAATCTAAGTAGAGACTTTTTAAAAAAAATTAAAGTCAACAAAATCACATTCTAGACTCCACTATCAAAAGAGACTGAATTTATCTGATACAATTTGAAAACATTGCGTGTGCAGTTGTGTAGGACATGCATGGAATGAAATTGTCAACAGAATTTACAAGTGAATTTTGAAAAGTGTTGTGACAAGTGGTGGAGCATATATTGGAAATTCCTGGCTGCAATGAAACTGGTTCCTTGGATAGAATAGAATATTTCCAATCTGTCCTGTTTTGTGTCATTTTACAAATATAATTCCATATCTTTCCATCGTTCTCATCTCACCTTCAACTTTTTTTCTCCAAGTATATTTTATTCTTTGTCTTTGTCTCCTCTCTGCAGAGTAGAAACATAAAAGGGTGCCTTTTGTGTAATGCTCTTAGTTGACTTCTGCGGTGTATGTCCTGTCTGTCACCTTTGTTTTTGTCATATATTTTTTCCATTGGTATTTGCCTGCACAATCTCCATCCTTTTATTTGGGTATTCATTATTTAAAGTCAGAATCTTCCTAGCACTATTTAAAAAATTTTTCATATTTTACAGCCATAAAATAGTAATGAGTTTACATTAAGATTGATCATTTTATCAGTGTAAACATTTTGGTAATTTCCTAGTTTGATCAGATATATTATTTCAGTTTGGAAGAGTGATGTCCCCTAAAATATGTCTGCCAAAATACAGTGGTTCTACGCATTCTTGGCGTTGGGGTCATTACGCTGGCATGTAATCATTTTGGAGTATCTGTTGATTGGGCGTTGGGTCCAGGGGTTAGGTTTAGCTTTAGTGTTAAATATTTATAAATATATTATAACGCGTGACAAAAACGACGCCACTCGGCCTAATTATGATCTTCTGATCGAAGGGAATTGTGCGGCGCCAGTGTGAGTGACACATGCCAGCGTAATGACCCCAACGCCAAGAATGCGTAGAACCACTGTATTTTGGCAGACATATTTTAGGGGACATCACTCTTCCAAACTGAAATAATATATCTGATCAAACTAGGAAATTACCAATATTTTCACTGTCATCTTTATAGTAGTTATTTGTCATTATTATCCACAACATGGCAGTCATTTTGATTGCTCCTTAATAAAGAGATTGGCTGCACATCAGCTTCTTTAATTTATTGCTTATTTCATTCTGGTTAAAAAAAAAAAGAGTTCCCTCATGGAGAAAATGGTGTTAATGTCTATATTTTTCAATGAGACATGTTTTATAAGTGATATGGTTTATATCATGCCAGGCTGCCCTACTCTACCAGATAAATCAGGTACTCATTTAAGGCTGGTTGAGCCTAGGAGGTGCCATTTAGAAGAGAACTAAATTTGTCCTTATTAGTCCAATAACCACTGAGTTACTGTGACTTAGTTCATTTTCAGAGAGTAAGCTGTGCATCCAACATAGACACTATTCTTTCATGCATGTCAGCTATTATTATTGATATAGATGGAAAGAAAGCAAAAAAACATACATTCTTTATAAAATATTGATTAAAATACCAATGCATTTCATAACTTATATATTGAAAATTGCAACTGAGATCTATTTGTCTTATTTTAACTTCTGGGTGTGTGTTGTGTATGTGATCACCAGGTTATCAGATTTCCTAAAAATGATTCAAAGCCTAACCTTGTCCTTGGTGAAAAGTTTGTGCCTGGAAATGATGATTCTCACTTCTGTAAGCCAACAGATGTTGCTGTCGCAAGCAATGGTGAATTTTTCATTTCTGATGGGTAAGTTGTAATTTTTAATTAATGAAATTAAAGACCTAAATACATATATAACTTTCTTGATAAAATTTTTTCAGGATAAAATGCCAATCATTTAATATAAAATGGTAACTGATAAGTTTTAAAAGCACCTGTTTGCATTAACATAATTAACAGTCAGTTAAAAAATAAAACAGTTTTATATGCAATAAGTCAGTATGAATAACTCACCTGTGAAGATACAAATGCACTCACACAAAACTATTGTAATAGATCATTTACTACATTGTCGCACTTCAGTGTTGAGCTGGAGGATTTAATAAAGGGCCGGGAAAATGGTCATAAGTCCAGCATAGTCACCATGTTGTGTACAGATTAAGGCATTTATTTCAAACACATATTAATCACACACATACACAGCAAGAAAAATAATTGGTTCCATCTGCAGTCGATAAACAACTGGTTTAATCAATTTGACCTCACATTTTCATTTACAAAATAAACTTATAAGTTTATTGTTATGGATCAAGTGGCCCATGTTGTCAACGACTAGTTGAGTTAACAGTTGAGAATTTTACCATTTAGATCAAATTGTAACCAAATTGTGCTACATTGATACATATGGTGCTGTTCATGTTATCCAGTGTGTGAAAACAATGTTTTCAAATATATTTTACAAATATTTTCAGACAGTTTTTAGTAAACAATGTTTTCAAATATATTTTACAAATATTTTCAGACAGTTTTTAGTAAACAATGTTTTCAAATATATTTTACAAATATTTTCAGACAGTTTTTAGTAAACAATGTTTTCAATGTTTCCAAGTAGTAATGCTTTCCTAATAGTTTTGATTAAATGTATCAAAATACTTTATAAAATGATGTTTTCAAATAGCTTTTAATCAGGTGTTTCCAAATATTTTTTCTTAAATGGTGTTTCCAAATATTTTTTCTTAAATGGTGTTTCCAAATATTTTTTAAGCAAGTGAGGTCTCCAAATAGTTTTATCGTACAAGGTTTTCACATATTTCACACATTTTATAAAATAAAATGTTTCCAAATAGATTTTAACAAAAGAATATGGAAAACAAGAAATCTACCACATCTCAGATATGAACATAATGTTAGTGTTCATTTTACTCATTGCTGGTGATGGCAGAAGTGGAACATTATTTTTGGTTAGCATAGTTTGCACTTTGACAGACGTCATATTCTTCCACTATCTCACCCCCCCCCCCCCTTTTGCACTTTTGAAGTAAGAAAAAACAAATATGACATGAACCAAAGTGCTCTTACTCAAATATACCAATTCATTATCCACTCCTCTACAAACAATGAACATTTCCAAATAGTTTTTCATTAGATAGTTTTTTTTTAATTTTAGGTGCAATTAGCTTTTGTTATAGCTCTTTTCCTTATCTTTTCTTTTCTCTGAAAATTCATCAACAAAACCTTTCTTGTTCTTTTTCATCTTCTATCCTATCTTCTTTGATTCAGTTCTACATGTTCATGATATACAGGGTGGTCCTTCAAAAAAAAGGTATTAAAAATTATATGCACCTAATACCATTTGTATTATAGGTGTTGTATTGTGTGACAGGTATGACACTGTAATATTCCTTTACAGTTGTTATATTTGTGTATTATGTGAATGTAGCCAGATGGGCATACAGAGAGAGAGAGAGAGAGAGAGAGAGAGAGAGAGAGAGAGAGGAGAAAGTACTTGAATTTAAGCTCAAAATGAGGAAAACATTTAATATGTGCACTTGCTCTTTTTCTTGTTAGTTATTGCAATTCCCGTGTGCTCAAGTTCTCCAAGGATGGAAAGCTAGTTACAAAATGGGGCACAAGATCAAGTAATGGTAAGTGTCTGTTGAATGGTCAGCAATGTTTTATTACAATAATTATTGTATAAGCTTTTACAATTTTCCTAAGGATTTTAGTAACGATGCATAACACTTCTGTCATTTCTTTGATTGCAAAAAAAAAAAAAAAAAAAAAAAAAAAAAAAAAAATTTACCCTCTACAATAAAATTAGTTTTAATGTTTTAATGTAAAGTTTTAATTAACCAATAGATAAAGTAAAGGTAATCCTTCAGCATACATTGTTCTTGGGATGTGAAGATTTTCTTCTTCTACTACTGCTACTTGCATTCAGCTTTTTTCTGCCCAGCAAATTACAAGAAAAGGCAAGTTGCATTCATGAATTCAATTACAACAGGAAGTCTTTATAAATATTTTACAATTTGTCTGCCATAAGTGTCTTTGGGTCAGTTTCTGGTTCTTAAATCTCTATACCAAGTATACCCAACAGTTTAAATTTCAACATTTAATCAATACTCTTGTTTACTATTATTACTTTTTCAAGCTCACCAGGTTCTTTGGAATAGTGTTGTTTATAGATGCTGCAACAATTCAAAGATCATGGGTTTGTTTCCGCAGTGAAATGCTTCATTCAACTTAGGTGTAAAAATAAGTTATAGGGAGCGGGCAAATAAATGCAGTGCTGCAGTAAAGCTAGTAGCAATGAGCCAGTAGTGGGGTGTAACATACAGTCCTACAATGTATGGTGACAGCTTTACAAAAAAGGAACACGACAAAATACTAACGTTTTGGCCTACATGCAGCCTTCTTCAACAATAACAAACGATGAGGCACAGATAAATGCTACTTCATCTAGGATGATAAGGACTGGAAAGTGAAAGAGAAGTAGACAGAGGGATAAGAGATGAGATGGTGATACAAGAGAGAGATGTGTTACATGTTGGAGGATAGGTAAAATGTGGAAATATACAAGTACAAATAAAAAATGATTGTATATAAATATCGACTTAGCTGGTGGAATCCATCACGCTCACACTGATGGAAGGCTAACAAATGCCAGCTAGACAGTCAGTCACATGGTGAGACTGGAGGTCTGACATGTAGGAAAGCAGTCTAGCGAGACGCAGATAAGGACTCGCTGAAAGTGTGAACGAAAGCCGACTCAGCAGACAATCTCCTGGTATTATTGTGATAGGTATGGCGTAATGCAGGACATGTACTGATAAGGAATATAGAGAAGTGTCAAAATGAGCGAACCAGCGAGACATACCGAAGAAAAAAAAGCAATAGATAAGATAAGTAAGATGTGATAAATGATAATCAAGATATGTTGTACAAATATGGAAAATTGGCAGAGGGGGCCAAATCCCACAGCAGGGGAGAGAAAACAGTGACACCACAAGTAAAGGGATTTCTGAGAGTGTGTAAGTAAGCAAACTCAGCAGCAAATCTCCGGGTACTCTTGTGATAGATACGGTGTAATGTAGGACAGGTGCTGATAAGAAATCTAGAGGAATGTTTAAAGCAGTGAACCAGTGAGACATACCATAGACTGCATCACTAAGTAAGATGTGATTTAAAAAAGGTGAAGATATGTAGTGCAGACACTGAAAATTGCCTGAGAGGGCTAAAACCAGAGTAGGGGAGGGAGAAACAGAGGGGAGAAGGGAGTGTAAGAAGGAAAAGAGTGGGGGAAGGAAAGAGATGGCCTTATCCCCTCTTCCCATCTCCCCTCAGATAGGGTAGTGCTTGCCCTCACTCATCACCCTCACACTATGTGGTGATCAGAATTATTCACTGCTACCTCCCCATTCTCCACTCCGACCCCACTACCCATCTTCTCTTCTCCAGATTTTTCCAATTGTTACAATATATTCCAGTTGTTCTCTTCTCATTACATGGCCAAAAAATGATGACTGTTTCTTCATAATATTGGAAATTAGCTCTCTTTTTGCTTTGCCTCTTTCAGAACATTTTCATTACTCTTCTTAGCTGTCCATGGTATTCTCAACATTCTTCTGTAAAACCACATTTCTACAGACTCCAGTGATTTCTTGTCTGTTGTCCTATTGTCCATGATTCACATCTATATGTTAAGACTGGCTCTACATAACATTTAGGAACTCTTTTTCTTGTTTCTAACATATATATATATATATATTTGTTTTCCTATATTTTTCCAGTGCCACATGTTGTATAGTTCATGGTGATAGATATCTGCAATAGTGTTATTAATAAAGATGCTGTTGATTGAGGATTGCTTGTTATGCTAATGACCATTTATATCATAGTCATTGACATTTTAAACATTAAAACATTGCCAGATTCAGATAATCTTGATGTTTCCAGCCAATTTATCAAACCATCAAAAATCTGTCTTCTCTGTGAACATTTTCCAAAATAATCATTTCTTATTAATCAGATCTTTCTTTTTACCTTCCTTAATAAAGGTGAATTGACTCCATTTACACTGGACATACCCCACAGCATCACCTTGGTGGAGGAATTGGACCTAGTCTGTGTGGCTGACAGAGAAAACAACAGGTGCAACAATTACATTATTTCAACACTTATAAACTAGTCTATTTCACTAGAAAGTTCTGTGTGTTGTGCAGCTTGCTGGAAAGACTGCAATATCTGTACCATTTTGGTCTTGAACATCCAGTTTGTACAGAAAGCTTATGTGATCCTCTTAAAAGCATTGTTGGGTAGTAAGAAATGCATGTCAAATTTCTTGCATCAAAGGAATACCACTTTTGAAATACTCTGTCTGGGGCTGACCAAGTTCTATGCACAAAGCAGAAACTCTTATAATAAAAAATGTTGTGTTACTCTACTACTCCCTTGTGCAAATAATTTTTTGCATGTGATTAACATATTCAGTACTAAAAGCAGCAAACAATGGCCTAGGTAGCTGATGTGAGAAACCCATGAGCTGTTTTTTTTGCTGATTTTAATTTATCACACATTTACAATGATTTACACTAAAACCTAGAAATTCTCTTATTTAACTGCTATTTTTTACTTGCCTGTTTGCGTTTGCCCAATGGCTAAAGGAATACACCTCTTCATCATCCTTCCTTAAAAGGATGTTAAATGGCATGTATATGTTGTGTTTGTGGTTAAAAAAAAACTAGTAGTATAAAACTAATATTTGCGTCTTTTGGCCCATTACATTCAACTTCAGTGTACTATTTTTGAGTAACGGGTTGTCTTCCCTCTTTGATCCCTACTTGCTTGGCCAGGATAGATAGGTTAGTCTATTTCTGGGGGGACCACAGAGAGGTGGAGTAGGGTCTGAATGGTTCTGGTTCACCAATCCTATTGCAAGCCATCAGCTGTGGGTTGCTGACAACTTCCAGCTCTGCTGCTGGGAGATGACTTTGCCTCCACTGCTTTGTTTTTGTTTCCTGAATAAACTATCCCATCAAATGCCTGTTTTATATCAATTTTAATTTATTTTCTCATTGTTATTTACAATTATTTTTATTATTCTTAGAAATGCCGTCGCCACAGCACATTAAACCCATTTGTAACATGTGTTAAATTTATTTAAAACCATTTTAATGTGAAGTTATTGAGTTATTTGTGGGTCATCATCATTGCACTCCGAACATGTCCATAGGTGAAGTTATAGAACACAAAATTCCTAAATTAAAAATGTTAATTAATTTTTTGTATTTCATCATAAAATACTAATTTAGTTGCAATTACTGCAACTTAGAATATATTAAGGTGAGTTGCTGCAATTTGCTAATTTGTTCATTTAATGTCACTCATCTTTATGTTTAAACACTGTCCTGAATTTTGCTTTTAATTGACTTCAAATTGTATTAAATCATGTCCTTAAACATTAACTTAAAGTTGCTGATTTCAGGGCACTGTGTTATAATGCTGGACTAAGCACAAATAAGGCTGCAGGAACTTTTAATAGAACTTTGGTGCCTCAAGATGATGTGGGCAAAGTATTTGCCATTTTCTACAACAAAGCTGGTAAAATTTTCTTTCTTGTTGTTTGAATAATTTGAATTATAATTCCTTGTAGTGATCAATGTTTCTAACATGTTACTCAAGTACACCAACTCTTGTATCAAGTTTATTGCCAAACTGTGAGAAGTTTTTTTTTCTTTTTCATTTCTCCTTCCTCAACCAGCTACCATTTAAGAAAACCTTTTCAACTTCATTTGTGGCCAACAAAAACCACTGATATATTATCTGCTGTATCATCCTCAAAATAGAAAGCCTACAGCTTTTATAATCACCCCTAGATGTCAGCTCATGTTCATTTATTGCAGAGTCTTTTAATGTTGTTCCCCATGGATGGAGGAGCAGTGCATCACTCAATACTTCCAGTCTATCAGCTGTTTCATCAGGCATAAGCTACTTTGACACGTCTCCCCCCCCCCCCTCCTCCTGTCCAACCCCATCCCAGATCTCTCTCAGCTGGCATCATCATAATCAAGTGCCATACCGGTTGGCGTAGGCAATCATGTCCTTCCTCAATCTTCTATCTACAGTGTATCGTATCAATCAGTTGTTGACCATTTTCCATGCCATGACACCATGCTATCCAGTATTTTCTCTCTTTGTCATCCACGATCTCTCTTTTCTTTTATTTTGCCTGTTGTAACCAAGTATTCCAACTTTCCTCTTCTCATGATGGAATACCCTTTCAGCTCTTTGTGGAGATTCTTTAAGTTCATTCCATGTTGTTCCCATCATCTTCATCTCTGCTTCTATCTGTCTTCTCCAAGAATTCTTTGGTCTTCCTCTTTGTCTTTTCCCCTGGGGATTCTAAAAAAGGCTCATTTTGTAATACTCTCAATTGGCTTCCGCAGTATGTGTCCTATCTAGCGTCATCTTCTTTGCTGAATCTCTTTATCCGCTGGTATTTGACTGGTAATTTTCCATAATTCTATGTTAGTGATTTTGTCCTGCCATTTCCATCCTTTTATTCTGCGTAAGCATTCATTAATGAAAGTCTGTATCTTCATAATTATCAATTTTGTTGTTCTTCTCATGATGTGCCCGAAAAATGTTGATTGTTTCTTTCTGATGTTTCTTAGTAGCTCCCTTTTAGTGTTGGTCTCTTTGAAAATTTCCTCATTGGTCTTTTTAGCTGTCCAGGGAACTTTCAACATTCTTCTGAGAAATCCCATCTCTGGCCTCTAATCGTCTTTTCATTTGTTTGTCTACTATCCATGATTTGCTTCCATAGGTCAGAATTGGTTCTATATAGCACCGATGAATTCTCTTTCTCACTTCTATTGACATAGATTTGTTGCATAAGATATTTTTCATTTTCTGAAATGCTATTTTGGCCTGAGCTATTCTGCTTTTTATTTCTGTGGTACATCTTATCTTCCATCTGATGTTGTTATTGTCATGATTTGTTCATAATAGAGTCGTTAGCTGTTGATCCTCAACACACATTGAAGAACTGTCCATAAATGCTCAAATCTCTTCCCCACCAAATCCAGCAGCATGAAATGATAAATCAGTTCATAATAGAGTACAATATCAAACAGCATCTGGGTAAAAAGTAATTGGCTTGTCTACCTCTATGTCACTATGTCTGTGCAAAGTTTCCTAAGACATGTTGGATCCATGACTGTTGAGGCTTATTGCTCTCTGAGGTACCTTCTGCCCCAAAATTTTAATGTAGAACTGTAACAAAGATTGATCCTGAGCAGGAATTCAGCAGGCTACAGACTAATCACTGAGAGTACACAATAGAAATAGTTATGAAAAGGCAATGGCAAAATCCAACTATGAGGCATTGGATTATAAAAATGAATAACTAATGAGGTTAAAAATAAACCTGACAATGTGGTGCCTCATCTACTAAGATTATTGTGGCTTAGTGTCATTTCTCTCATTTTCAAAATCTGGAAGAAACATTCATTATTTTTTGGCAATGTAATGAGAAGGAAACAGCTGAATACATTGTGACAACTGGGAAAATTGAGGGACGAAGAGATAGGGGGAAGCAAAGAGAAAAGATACCAGACAGCTTAAGAGAATGGCTTTGGCAGAAAAAATGTCAAGATTAAGAGTTGTTAAGAGACATGATTACCTATGCTAGCAGGCATGATGGTACTTGATGATGATGATGATGAGTATCATTTCTAACAGGTCATAGAGACCACAAGACTGGTCTCATAGCAAGCTTACTTTCTCTTCCTTTTCTTTGTAGATTCCAGTAGTAAACTTGTCTAGCAATATATTGTTATTATGGATCCAGTGGCCTGTGAGCTGATGCCCTTTGGCCCAATGCCATATAATGATAACTGCAGATATTTCTGAATTCCCTTGTAGTTCCAGACAAGGTATTCCATTGTCAGGTACATTTTTCCATTTGAGGGAGTAGAGTTGCTCTGTTGTTGGTGAGCTTTGGACAGTCAGAAAGGTGATGTTTTACTGTTTCACACGAGTGTTTAAAGAGTTGGACATGCTGGAGTTTGGTTTCATTATATTCTATTGATGTGATTGTTCAGTGATACATGACTAGTTCTCAGTCTGAAGATGGTGGTTTGGTCTCTTCTTTTTAGGCTGTTAATGTTGTTGTGGGGGTTTGGCCTTGACATGTATTTTCACAAGCTTCCCTGTTTTTCCATGGCCCATCCATTCAGTCAATCTTCTTTAGTGTTGGAGTTTATAATTTGTTTGGCTGTGTTTAATAACATGGCTAGTGTAAGCTTCATGAAATTATGTTTTGTATTGTATGTTTTCTCTTTTTTAATAATGATTCCTGGGCTTTGTTTACCACTGGTTTTTTGTTAATTCATATTTGTTTATTTTTACAAACTTATTTTTCATAAACAAAATCAGGGATATGTGTCTCTCATACTTTCTGTGCTTTACAGTGCCAACTACTGGAAAGGTGGTAGACAAATGCCAAAGCAATAATATTCATTTTTAAACAGCCTATCAAAGCAGATTTTTGCACTCTTTTGGCCAGATTTAATGACAGTGTATTTGGGGAATAATCAAAAAGAAGGGCACACCAACATAACAAATAGGCCATGCAAATAAATTAATTATGTTCTAAGAATAGTTCAAGTCAACAACAAGAAATAATCATACTATGAACCCTAAGGGAGCAATAAAAAAGTGAAGTACCAAAGTTTATTAGATCAAAAAATCATTCATAGAAGCAGAAATAAAATAGCTGAAATGGACCTCAGAAATATAGACAGAAACTGACTGAGAGTTTGTCACTGTCATAGAGTGTGATTGTTTCATGAATTTGTGATCATTTAACATTGACAAAGGATGTTGAAAGTTTCTTTTCCTACTTCTTCTTCAGCATTCATTTTCATATGCTTAGCAGACAACTATGAAATGAGCTGCCTCTATAAATTTAACCACCAGAAGTAGGTCCTCTCATAAACAGCTGACAATTTGTCTGCCAGCTGTAGATTCATAAATAATTTAGAACAGATATGTAGATCTCACTCTCAAAACAAACTGCAAATGTAATCCCTTTTGTCATTTTGTTAGGTTCAACATCACTATGCCCAGACATTGTCCTTTATCTTTTCCCTTAATAAATATCTTAACATTTCTGTGTTCAGTTATGTTTTTTTTTCAAGGTAAATTAATATTCATTGCCAAGGGTTGGGTAGTCTTGAGGTAAAGAAGGTCCCAGGTTGAAACCCACAGATAATTTTCAGAAACCTAATCTGTCGTTTCTTCATATCTTTGATTTCCCTGGTCTCTGGGTAGTGAGATCAAATGTCTAGCCCTCTTTGATAACAGCCAAAAACAGAAGGTCTAATGTACATTCTGAGCACTTTGAAGAACCATTGGAGCAGTTGGAAATTGAAAAGAGTAGCCAAAAATGATTGTGCCCAAAAAAATTGATAGGAAAATGATGTACCCAAAATTTGAGAAACTCTCAACGTTAAAAAATAAGAGTACTTCTGAAGTCAGAAAATATCTGCATCCATGGTAAGGAATGGGAGCTGCGATAGCTCAGTGGTTAGTGAACTGGACTACAATGGACAAGGGGTAGGGTTCGATCCCAACCGACAGCTTCCAGGTTCACTTAGCCTTAAATGGGCACCTGATTTTTTTTTTGGGAAAGTAAAGCAACATGGGTGTAATACTGACCACATTACCCCAAAAATCATGTGCTGAAGGTCTGTAAAATTTATGGCCACTAACACCATATTCCTAATACACTACTTGGTGTGACAGGGGCTCTTTATTTTTTTTATGGAAAAGAGTACCTGAGTACATGGCTGCTGGTGTAAAAAAAAGTAAAAGGTGATATTCATGCAAAATTCAGTCCCTCGGGACTTCGTTAGAGATATATATATATATTTTTTGTGTTCAGCTTTTATCTCTGATGAAGTCCCTAGAGACTAGGAACTGAACCCTGGCAGCCATGTGCCCAGGGGTCCCTCACCGCACAGGCAGATAACTACATCTTCAGAGGTACTCATATTTTTTCCATCCATGAGTAATTGATATTTAAAGCTGGGCCTTGTTGCTGAGGGTGGTTGCCACAGAGAGAAATCATAAATAAAAATTCCAACTGATGCAGCCAGGATTTGAACCCACAACCTCAGGCTGACGTCTTGCCTCGAGACCAGCCAGTCCCCCGTTAGAGATATAAAGCTGGTGTAATGCAAACAACAACATAAAATCTGTCATTTTATTTCTGCAGATCGTGAAGTAATTGTATCTGCCAAAATAGCACTTGAATCTTATGAAGATGTCAGTCAGGAAATTGTCCCTGCTCGTGCATTCACATATGGACTAGATGGCCAGCAGAAGGATGCTTGGGCTTACATCTCACCAGTGTGTGGAATTTATTTTATGCATTATTTTCATCATCATTCATCATCAAACTATTATATATATTATATATTCTCTAACTTTCCCTTTGATCAGCGTGATCAAATATTTTATTTAAATGTTAGCATGAAACAAGTTAAAAAGCACATGAGAGTAAGTCTTTAGTGTATGTACTGTCAGTATGCCATAAGAATTATCAGTGTGCAAGAGGGATTGAGTGTTAAAGAGGTAAGATGTCGATCTCAGGACAAGAAAGTCCCAGGTTTGAATCCAACAACAAATGGTAGAAATTGTTCTTTTTAGACCCATGGTTTCTTCATGGCTTTACCCTTACCTTGTCTCTAGGTAGTGAGATCTGATATTTAGTCTTCTCAGATAACAGTGAAAAAAAGATCCTGTGTGCCCTCAAAACGCATAGAAAAACTCTTGGCAGTTGAAAGTCCAAAAGAGTGGGCCAAAATGGTCAGTCTGATCAAAATTGTGAAGCAATTTTAAAATCTACCTATACCAAAGATGGATGTGTTGGGCCAAAAATGACAGATATTGCAGTTTGCCATAAACTAGTAACACAATGCATACTTGTCCTTTTAACAGGCAAACGTTGAGGAAGAAGAAGTTGACCAGTGCGCATACCTTTTATCTTCTAAGGAAGACTGAGACCCTTTCATTTTACCCATAGTACAGTGATGTAGATTCTTTATCAAAATCAATCAGTCAGTTTAGCTTTTATGTTTTTGGCTATTGTACTTCAGTTTCATAGATAATAATAATAATCAGAGACAGGCAGTGCTTGCTTGGGTTCACCTGATGTTTAACTCTTTTCGTATGGAAGAATTTTATCATTGCAATGGAAGCGATTTCAGAGACAGAATTTTTCATCGTTTTAGGAATCAATCTACATATTTATATTTATTTAACTTATAAAATATTATATGCAAATTTTTATATAATTGAATATCATATTATATATCACCAATACCGTGATGACACAAGACTTGTAAAAAGAATATAGTTTAATGACGGTTCACACTAATAAAATTGAGAGTGACACACAGTGCGACAAAATGTACGGAAAGAGTTAAAGTAGTACACTTCTTCATCATCCGCCCTTATGACGCTAAGTGGGTGTGTCTGCATTGTGTTGTGGTTTGCAGTAGAACTGTGATATTTCCGACTTTAGGCCCAACACATTCGACTTCAGCACAACATTTTTGAATACCGGGTTGTCTTCCCTCTTTGATCCCTGCTCGCTTGGCCAGACTAGACAGGTTAGTCTGTTACTAGAGGCACTGCGGAGAGGTGTAGCAGGGTCTGGCTGGTTCTGGTTCACCGATCCTGGCGCAAGTCATCAGCTGTCGGTCGCTGACAACTTGCAGCTCTGCTGGTGTGAGGTGTGCTTTCGCCTCCAAAAACAGGCAGTGAAGGTCTCTAGGAAATTATTTGCTTTTCTCTAGTTTAGCAGAAGTAGGTAGTTCTATTTATAAATCTTTATTATTTTTATTCTGTGTTTGTCTTTGAGTTAATTTAGGTGACTATCCTACAGAGAAACTCGCTAGAACGGGTTACATACATTGCGAGCCTTGTGTAATGTTTAATGACACTAAAAAGATGACGATGATGATAGAATTATCTCCCTTATTGTATTTTCTGCTGTTCCTTTTTTTCCCCCTCAAAATAATGGTCAAACTTCAGGATACATTGCTGCCCTGTTCTTAAAGCTCATTTGAAATATTTTGGGGACTTTTCTATTATCATTCACATTGTTGCTTCTGTATTCCAGTAACATTATTCATTCACATTGTTGCTTCTGTTTACCAGTAACATTGTTCACTCATATTGTTGCTTCTGTTTACCAGTAACATTGTTCACTCATATTGTTGCTTCTGTATTCCAGTAACATTATTCACTCACATTGTTGCTTCTGTATTCCAGTAACATTATTCACTCACATTGTTGCTTCTATATTCCAGTAACATTATTCACTCACATTGTTGCTTCTATATTCCAGTAACATTATTCACTCACATTGTTGCTTCTATATTCCAGTAACATTATTCATTCACATTGTTGCTTCTATATTCCAGTAACATTATTCATTCACATTGTTGCTTCTGTTTACCAGTAACATTGTTCACTCATATTGTTGCTTCTGTATTCCAGTAACATTGTTCACTCATATTGTTGCTTCTGTTTACCAGTCACATTATTCACTCACATTGTTGCTTCTATATTCCAGTAACATTATTCACTCACATTGTTGTTTCTGTATTCCAGTAACATTATTCACTCACATTGTTGCTTCTATATTCCAGTCACATTATTCACTCACATTGTTACTTCTGTATTCCTGTAACATTATTCACTCTTTTTGTTTAACCAGGAAGCTGCCAGGAATGAACTGTCAGCCATCCATGATTTGTGCGCTTCTAAAGACGGTCAGGACTACTTCCTTGCTGACATCATCCAGCAGAAGGTGCTAAAATACACCAAGAATTACCCAACTGTCATGTAAACAAATACAACACAAATTTCTACAGTTGTGTTCCATATAATCAAATAAATTGGACTCCTTACACCAGACTCTCTTTGAAAGGGATGTTGGTAATGTTGAATTAAATATTATGTTGAGGTGTAACCTTATATGGATCATTCTGAGCCCAATTAAAGTAATGACTTGGTAATAACATATTAATAGATCATAAATCACATTTATGATTTGAAATGGACACAACAATAAACAATCTCAAATTATGGCTATAGACACCTTTTGTCAGTAACAGCAGGCTAAAATAACAAATAGATAATATAAATAATTGATATATTTATTGCTATTGTATTTCAGTTATATAGATAATAATCAGAAACATTGAAGTAGCTCTAGGAAATCTTCAGTCAGCTGTATTCAGTCATGTCTGAATTGCAGCAAAATCATTCCACTTTAACCATTTTATGTACTTTCAATTCAAACTTTGTAAAATAAAAATGATTGCAAACAAAATTCATATAATGCTTTCCACTAATTAATTAGACATTTCATTGCATTAATGATGAAATTAATAAATTGTTAGGAGGTTAGAGATTCCAGATAGTTAAATTCAATAAAACAAAAATGTACCAAAAAATAATCTAGAAAGTTAAGTATTTTGGGCTTTAAAGAAAAACGGAGCTAAAAAAACACATGCCATTGAGAGTTTTAATTTATGTTGATTTTTAATTGATCCAGAATTTTTTAACATGCATAAAGTGAAGGAAAGCTGGTAAACAACAAGAGATATAGAAACAAAGTTGAACGCATTCAAAAATAAATGTCTAAGGAAAATACTTGGTATAGCATGGAACGAATTCAAAACAAACGAGGAAATTAGAGAAATCGCCAATCAACCACTAATATCTTCAGTAATAAAGAAAAGACGATGGTCATACGTTGGACATGTGATGAGAAGAGATAATAACCGAATAGCAAAGCAAGCCCTCATATGGGAAACAACAGGTAAAAGAAAAAGAGGAAGACCCAGGGAGACACTGAGAAGAACATTGATGAGAGAGGCAAGAGCAGCAGGAATCGGCTCTCTCAATGAGATAGAACTGCTTGCACAGGACAGAGACAGATGGCGAGATTTGATAAAATATCTTTAAAAGAAAACTGCTAGAACAAAAAATTCATATAGGAGAAGGTGTATCTTGGTCTACGCCCTATGGGCCGGTTACGGCTCGAAAGGTCAATAGATAGATAGAAAGTGAAGGAACAACAAATAATTATCATTTGCACTTATAACAAAAATACACTAACCAGTAAAAATTAAGAAATATATATTTTAATGAGGAAAGTTATATTCATTGAAATCTGGAGTATTGTGTTTAATTCACTTAATTGTTGTTTGAATTCTTGTCCAGATGGATTATTACTTTTACTTTATATATCATTTCTTTGAGTGTGTTATAATTAAGACAGTGATTTTGCTTTGTTGTAGTACATTTTAGCTTTAATTATGAACATAATGATTGATAATATTTTAATTAATAATCCAAAAGTCCCCTGACTCAATTCTATCTATCTATCTATTGTCCTTTGGAGCCGAAGACGGCACATAGGGCAGAGCCACAATCTTAAAAACAGAAACCTTGCGTGCCAAAGTGTCACATATTGCAGAGATCACTGCTCTAAAATATATGGCGCTGTTTCCATAACAATACTTTTTACAATGACAGCTTGTCAAGCCATCGATCAACCTCCTTAGTCGCCTCTTACGACATGCCTGGAAGGTCACAGTGTCACTATTCTTTACATCCCTCATAATGAGGCCCCGGTAACACACAGGAACCTGACTCAATTAGACATACATTATTCTCATTTATTATATGTTTCTGGTGCATATGAATACCTGAGATTTTTTCCTGCATTGTAGCAGCTGTTTAACTATTAAACCAATGTAACCAATACAAATGGTAATGATAATTGTGCCATCTATTAGATACTGGTGTATATTGCTATGGAAATATTCAGGAATATACAATATAATGCTTAATTATACAAACATGCCAGGCTGCAGAAAATTTGAGCCAGTAGGTGAAAATAATAAGGTAAAAAATGTATTGTTGCAACATTTTGGGTAAGGAAAAAAATGGAACAGTAAAGAACATTTTCACCTTAGTCTTCATCAGCACATTTCCATTTGCTGAGTGGAGTTTCCTGCCCCACAACACACCACTCTTCATATAGAATTCTCCTTACCCTTACCAACCACCCACATAATTTTGCATCACTTAGGTCATTAAAGTGTCATTTATTGATCCTGCTCCATGATCCAACCACTTGACTCTTTTCTGATCATCCTCTGGTTGCTTTCAAATGAGACAGGAATCTCAAGATATCTTGGTAGAGTAGACTCTGTAACTTCAGCCTTAGTCATAGAAGTGCAGTCCCATGTGGCTGCCCTACTTGCAAAATGTGGCCCCATGAACTGGAAACCAGCTAGGTCACCTACCTTAATGGCATGTTTGAGGTCAAGGATCACTTTTATTTCTCAAAATATATTTTTTGTTATCATCTGCTAACATTGCCATCAAAATGTTATTGGTGAGACAGGAGATAGTAAGGTGATAGTTCTCATGAACAAGCGTATGACATATCTAGAGATTCTGCTACTTCAATGGTGGCTCTCTTTAACTCCCTCGACCATCATGCTTTATGAATACTCAGATCTTGGGCTTGACCTTATGTTCCACTGATGACCGTGGTCGGTTTGCTCTGGAGAACTGTCATAGCCTGGATGGGTTCTTTAAACCTGAAGGGAATTCATACCTTTCTCTAAAGATCTTTATAAAAAAAAGTTATGCAGTTATATCTAGAACTAGAAAACTGCCAGCTGTGATAATTCTTATGTTTTATTTCCATAACCCAGTGGATTCCAAACAATAGTTAAGAGCAGAATTAGCATTTTGATTTTTTGCTGACCAATATTTTCATTGGACAATTAATTTTTTTATATTAAAACTAATACAAAATATTGGAAAACTGTGTCTCTTATGAAGGTCATTATAAATGAAATTGTTTGCTAGACAAGATCTCTAAACTTCTGGTGCCTCAATTATTTTTTTAAATTATTTGTTAACTTCATGCAATACTCAGCACCAGCATATCATATCAGTAAAGCAACAAAGTATTTTAAAAGTTGTGCCAGATTGGGTTTTTGCCAATACTTTCAAACACATTGAATGGACCTATCAAATGTTACTTTTCTGTTCCTCCTAATGTCAAATTCAGTCTTCTTCCTCAATAATTTGTCACCCCCATGCTCATTTTTTTAATAGAAAATATTTTCTGAATAATAAAATAGCTGCACTTTAGCTACATCTTCTATATTTTTTTCTGAAAATCTTAATAAAAAATGTGCTAATAAAGTTAGCAATAAAATATACTGAAAACCATGCAATGGCTTTGTTTATATTGCTATGTCATTTCTCTTTGTTTTAATTAGTAGTTAGTTGAAAGTGATATCTTTGATCCTGTGATATGTAGATTTTGAATGGCCCTCCATATGACACCATTGTAATAATATTGTATTTATATTGCTGTGATAAGTGGTAAAACCATGATGTTGTTGCTAGATTAATTACTTGCACTTTGTGTATTATGTCACGTATTTAAACTAAGTTATGAAATAATGTACTTTTTTCCCTGTTTCCCTCATTAAAATCTGTTTCATAAACATTACTTAATTTATGTCTGACTGACTCAACAACTGACTGTTGAGTACTGCTGTTTTCCTCCTATTTTCATCATGTCTGACTATGATTACACTATAGAAATTCCTACATTTTTCTGCTCTTTTACTTCACCAAATGTTACTTTTAATTTCATAGCTCCAACATAGCCCTGTTGCAGGTAATATTAGTATTACAACCTGCTTCATATGAATTTTATAAAAAGTTGCTGGATTGTTTAATTACTTATCACATATATTCAACAATAAATTAAACTAATCTCAAGAACTGATTTTAAATATCCAGCCACCAATTTTATCAACATCCTAGCACTCTTTCACATTTTCCAACAAAATTTATCATGATCACAATTTTTCTCACAACACAGTAGCAT
The DNA here is from genome assembly GCA_032433765.1 of Megaustenia siamemsis. Taxonomy (NCBI): domain Eukaryota; kingdom Metazoa; phylum Mollusca; class Gastropoda; order Stylommatophora; family Ariophantidae; genus Megaustenia; species Megaustenia siamemsis. The sequence continues at coordinate 113,008,727 of JAVIAB010000051.1, forward strand.
ATGTTGTCATTTGTGAGGTTGTTTGTTGTCTTGTGGTCTGCATATTGTACAAATTATGTTATTTGTGATGTAGGAAAAATATTTTATTCATGCAGATAAGAACAAGAAAAATAGAGACCAAAACATAATGAGCATAACTTTAATTAAATTTATTTGACATTATTATTATTATCGATGTTCTCCATGAGGTCATTATGTATCCAAATAACAATTGATTCCAGTCTTCCTGCTCAGAGAGAACAAAAATAAGCACCTCGCATCATTACAGACTCCTGATGTTTTGGATTAGACAGAATTATAAAATGTGAACCCATTCTGTTCTTGTTAGAACTAATAAAAGTTGTTTGCTGGAACTGATAAATTGTGATATTTTGTATTGTTGTGTGTTATTATCTTGTTATTGTGTTACTATCTTGTTATTGTTGCTGTAACTTTTTCTGCTTGAAATGTTTCTGATGTTGCTTTAAATTGTAGTAAAAAAGTAAAGTACCCCCGTCACGCCAAGTGGCGTATGGGGAATATGGTGTTAGTGGCCATAAATTTTACAGACCTTCTGCACATGATTTTTGGGGTTATGTGGTCTGTATTATGCCCATGCCACTTTACGTTCCCAGAAAAAAAAATCTGTTACCCATTTAAGGCTGGGTGAACTGGAAGCCATTGGTTGGGATCGAACCCTACCTCTTGTCCTTTGTACTCCAGTTCACTAACCACTGAGCTATCGCGGCTCCCCCTTTAAATTGTGCTTCCGAGAATAAAAAATGAGTTTTGTTGTCAAGTAGGTTTAACAATTAAAAGCTTGTACATTCTTATATAATGGTATAGAAGATGAGAAGAAAGTGAATACATTACACAGATTAGATGCAACAAGTTGTGAACCAAAAATATTTCATAATACTGCTTTATAAGGATATTTTACTGGCTTCCATCTGATGGAGAATGTTGAAATAGAGGTGCACTGTGAGGGCTAGACATAAGACACCATGTTTAGTCTATAAAACATAAATACAGATCTGTTTTCACATCTTTGACTCTTTCTACTAATGATCTTTACCTCCAACAAATCTGGACTGTTCATCACTAATTTCTGGTTTGATTTTATTTCTCACTATTTGTATGATGATTCTTATTAACATTTCAGTTGTGTCACTCATAAGACTTTCTGTATGATTGTATTCATGTTCCATGGCACCAGGTTTCTTTGGTAGAAAGGAGCCAGTAGTGGGTGTAATGTACACTCCTATAAAATATGGTGACAGCTTACAAAAAAGGAACACATCAGAATACTGCTGTTTCAGCCTACATGCTTTGGTAGAACTATGAAAATATAGTTTTTAGTAAATACCAGCATATATCTACTGTTGTAGGCATCATTCAACAGTTTTGTTATTATTTCTATCCCAAATTCTCCAATAGCCAAAGTAGGACAAGATAACGCAGGAGTGGAACATGTGATGGGGAGAGAAGGCTGTAATACAACAAATCAGAATGGAGAAAGATTAATAGAATTATGTTTAATAGAAAATTTAGTTATAGGTGGGACATTATTTCCACATAAAAATATCCACAAAACAACATGGATATCTCCTGATGATAGAACATCAAATCAAATTGACCACCTATGTATTAAACAACAATTCAAATCATCATTAATAGATGTAAGAGCATACAGAGGTGCTGATGTTAATAGTGACCACAACCTGTGCATTGGGAAAATAAGATTAAAATTTAGAAACCAACAGAAGAGGTCAATTACACATAAAATTGATAGTCATAAACTGAAAGATGAAGCAATAAAGGAAAAGTTTAACATAGAGCTAAGTAATTGTTATTCAGCACTTGGTGAAATAGACTTAGATATCAATGAAATGTGGGACTCACAGAGCAAAATACTAATGACAGCAGCAGAAGCAAGTGCTGGACTGAAGAAAATGGAAAAACGAGCTTGGATCTCAGACACCACATGGAAATACATCAAAGAAAGAAGAGAAGCGAAGAGAGCCATGACTAATGTAAAGACAGATCTTGGAAAGGTTCTGGCAAAAGCAACATACAAAGAATTAGACAACAAAGTGAAAAGTTCGGCAAGAAGAGATACAAGAGCTTATATAGACAACTTGGCAGAGAAAGCAGAGACAGCTGCAATTACAGGAGACAGCAGAACTCTTTATACTGTACAAAAGATGCTGACAAACACCTATACATCCAGTGGAACACCAATTCTAGACAAATCTGGATTAATGCTAACAACAAGCGCAGACATAAAAGCCCGTTGGGCGGAACACTTCAAAGAAATTCTTAACCGTCCACTACCTCACAGTTTAATAGATTTTGAAGCTGAAACACCAGCAGCAGAATTAGATGTAAATTTAGATGACTTCACCTTGAGTGAAATAGAAACCACCTTAAAGCTAATGACCAATAACAAGGCTGCTGGAGAGGATAAGTTAACAGCTGAGATCCTCAAGGCAATTGATAGCCATAATTTAATACATCTCCAAAAAATGTTCAACATCATTTGGAAAACAGAGAAGACGCCTCATAAATGGAAAAAAGGAATCATTGTTAAGATCCCAAAAAAGGGCAATCTTAGAGATTGTAACAATTGGAGAGGCGTGACACTTTTGTCAGTTGCCTCAAAATTATTCTGTAAAATCATCCTAAATAGAATAAAGGATTCAATAGATACAGTAATGCGTGAAGAACAGGCTGGGTTTAGAAAAGGGAGAAGCTGTCTTGACCACATTTTCACTCTACGACTTATATTGGAGGAACACATTGAAAAGCAAAAACCTTTTGTACTTAACTTCATCGACTTCAAAAAAGCATTTGATAGTATTCATAGAGATTCTTTGTGGAAAATTCTGAAGCAATATGGCTTACCATAAAAAATCATAAATATTATCAAAGACATGTATGATGGTTACACATGTGCAGTTCGAACAGAGGAAGGACTGAGCGAATGTTTCCCAATAGAAACTGGGGTTAAACAAGGATGTATTTTATCGCCCTTGTTATTTGGAATTGTTATGGACTTCATAATGAAGAAATGCTGCACTGGTAATAAAGGCATCGAATGGATACAAGGAGACCATTTGGAGGACCTGGACTTTGCTGATGACATAGTTCTCATCAGCAATCAGATAAAAACGATGCAGGAAAACACAAATGAACTATCATCAATAGCCAGCAAAATTGGGCTTGAGGTCAATCATGAAAAGACTAAAGTCATGAAAAGTTTAATTCCAACAAGTGACAAAATATACATGGAAAACAAACCAGTAGAAGAGATCGATCACTTCATCTATCTTGGAAGTCACATTGATCGAGAAGGGGATACGAGCAAAGAAATTAGAATCAGACTGGCTAAAGCAGCAATGTCTTTCAGAAGCCTTGAAAAGTTGTGGAAATCAAAACTCATTAGCACAAACACAAAACTTAGGCTATTCAAATCAAATGTACTATCAATCCTTACGTATGCGTGTGAAAGCTGGAAAACAACAAGAGATATAGAAACAAAGTTGAACGCATTCGAAAATAAATGTCTAAGGAAAATACTTGGTATAGAATGGAACGAATTCAAAACAAACGAGGAAATTAGAGAAATCGCCAATCAACCACTAATATCTTCAGTAATAAAGAAAAGACGATGGTCATACGTTGGACATGTGATGAGAAGAGATAATAATCGAATAGCAAAGCATGCCCTCATATGGGAAACAACAGGTAAAAGAAAAAGAGGAAGACCCAGGGAGACACTGAGAAGAACATTGATGAGAGAGGCAAGAGCAGCAGGAATCGGCTCCCTCAATGAGATAGAACTGCTTGCACAGAACAGAGACAGATGGCGAGATTTGATAAAATATCTTTAAAAGAAAACTGCTAGAACAAAAATTCATATAGGAGAAGGTGTATCTTGGTCTACGCCCTATGGGCCGGTTACGGCTCGAAAGGTCAATAGATAGATAGATAGATAGAAATTCTCCAATAGCTTTCATTTCCTCTTTGGTTAAAGGCTAATATATGATTGCAACAAAGAGAAAGATATTTCCTAAATGCACAGTTAAAGCAAATGAAATGTCTGAGAAAAATGCTTGGAGTGACCAGAAAAGACAATCATAAATGATATAGAGAAAGAGTAGGATTGAACCAATCCTAAGCTACAAACAAAAACAATAAATAAAATGCCCATCTAGAAAGAATGCCATGTGAATTCCTTACCATACAAAGCATATCTATCTATTGACCTTTCAAGCTGTAGCCGGCCCATATGGCGTAGACCAAGATACTCCTTCTCTTTTCTAAACTTTTTATTCTAGCAGTTTTCAATTCTTTTAAAGATATTTTATCAAATCTCGCCATTTGTCTCTGTTCTGATACAAAGCATAGGCTTGTATTAAAAGAGGAGAAGAACAAGAGGCAGATTCAGAGTAAAATGGACAGGCAACATTAAAGAAGTGCCACATCTATTGACAATGATTGAAGCCACCAAAAGGGTGGGAACCAAAACTTGTTATCTCCTTTGACACTTCCAAAAGGGTACAAGAGGAAGTGAAGAAAGAAAAAGATAAAAAAAAAAAAAAACAAATGAAGTAGTATTAAAACAGGTCATTGTATTCAAATATCTAGAAATGGTTACCTTTCGATGGTAGATGTAGAGCAGAGGTAAGGTACAGAATAGCTGCATTTCACAAATGAGAAAGATATGCATCTCCCATTATTGTCAATGTAAATAAGAAAGAATTCTTTAGTGTTTTGTGGAGCTAGTCTTGATATATGGATGTGATTCCTGGACAGTGGAACAACAGACAAGAAAATCACTGGAGGCCACAGAAATATGATTTTAGAGAAGACTAGACATGGGCAGTTTACAAAAAAAAAAGAAAAGAAAAGATTAATGAGAACACTGAAAGAGGCCAAAGCAAAAAGAAAGCTTACTTGCAACATAAAACGGAAACAATCACAATTTTTTGGCCATGTATAACGAGGATGTAACAGCTGGTATATTTTTACAACAGGAAAAACTAAGTGAAGAAGAGTTAAAGGATAAGAAGGAAGAAAAAAATACAAGAGAGTTTAAGAGAATAGTTTTGTAGGAAGTCAACAAGAGAACTGATAAACATATATAGAGATAGAAATTTATTGTTAAATTCCATACAACTTGTTTGTTGTTAAAGCGTCAAAGGCAGAGTGTTTTTTCCTTAGTTCCATCCATGGCTATTATCTGGAATTTCCCAAAACTCCTACCATCCATAAGAGTAACAAACTGAATTAATTTTGTTTGACATGATAGCCCATTTTTTTCCCTATGTGTTTGCCCTACAGCTTCACCTTTTCCCTGTTCATCTTGAACAGAATGTTAAAGATGTTATTGCATTTTGTTGTTGCTGATAAAGTTACAATTTTTTTGCCTCAACACATCTGACTTCAGCAAGACATTTTTGGTTACCAGTTTGCCATCCCTATTTGATTTCTACTGACTTGGCCAGACAGGTTTGTATGTTTCCAAAAGTACCTCAAGGAGGTGGAGTTGTTGCCAACGTTGCCTCTGATCCTAGCACCAGCAGTCAGCTATGAGTCACTGGCAACTTTCAGCACAGGTGCTTTTGGGTGTCATGGTCCTTCAAGAAGTTGGCCCTAAAACCATTAATTCAGTTCAATGCTAGTGAGAACAATTTTGGGAGATGCTAACAACATATGGAGTAAGCCAAAATCTAATCAATTTATGCAAAGGTCTCTACATCAACAGCAAATTCACAGTCAGAACAGAAGCAGGCTACATCAAGGTGCATACTATCACCCCTACTGTTTATTACTTACATGGACTACATCTGTAAATAGCCAACCCATCCAAGACAGAGGAGATTGATGAGCTTCTATTCTCTGATAATCAGGCATTAATACATGCTTACATAAATATACTTAACAGAACATGCACCTAATACAACATCAAAATAAACACCAACAAGACAAATGTTATGAACATCACAAAAAGAAAAACAGAACATCAATGTAACGATAGATGGTAGACAATTAAAACAAGTGGAGGAATCTCAATACCTAGGAAGTCTAGTGACAAAAAATAATTCACAAGTAGCTAAAATAGATTCAAGATGCAACAAAGCTTGTCAAATCATTGGACAGCTATCACCAATATTATCCAACAAGGAAATAACTCTAGAGGCAAGACAGGAATTCTACAATCTTTATTCCAACATTGTACTACCAATGACAGTCCTGGAGTGATGTCATTACTATTGTCCAACAAGGAAATAACAGAAGAGACATAATGGACCCAACATAATCTTCATTCCTACTTTGCAATAAAATGCCAGACCTGGATGCAAGATTTAAGAATAATAAGAAAAATAATCACTACTGAAATTAAATGTGTTAGACGAATGACAGGAAACAAATTAAAGTTTTTAAAGTTTGGAACAGTTCATTTCAGATCTTAGAAAAAAAGCTATGAATAATTTCCACCATTGAATACATACAGAAACAACATATAAAATAATTTGGTCATGTGATAAGATACAAAGATCAAAATAAGATTCAACGAGCCTTCAACAATTGCTACAAGAACACAAGATCCAAGGGCTGATTATGAAAAAGATGGATTGATGGAATATTAGAAACACAGGGAAACTTAACAGCAAGAGAGGTCAACAGAACAGCAAAAGATTGCAAATTATAATTCCCCTCAACAATGAAAGATAAATGAGGAAGAAAAAAGAAGAAAAATGATAACTAAAAAATGTATTAATACAGGATGACAACACCAAAAATAAATTTGTATAGGTGCAAGCATGGATAGTGTATAAATCAATTTTTTATTGTGCCAAAATGTTGATTTCTTTTTCCATACATGATCAAGTGTTTAAAACAATGTTTCATTTCTTATGAACTTGTACAAATCATATTGTGATATACATGTACATAGATAGCATTAATAAATAGATTTTCATAATGACCCTCTCAAGTTCCAGCCATGCACTTTAACAAGCCCAGCCATACACACTCAATGACATTTTACACAGATGCAATTTAAATGTACCCTTATAAACACAAATTCAATTAACTCTTAGTGTACAAGTTTAAGCACAATATCTTCATGTACCCAATATGTTTTAAATTCAAATACAGAAATAATCAGCCAATTATCTATTGAATAGTACTTTGATGATTAACTTTTTTACTAGATTCTCCATCCACTAAGAGTTAAATTGCAAACACAGTTTTGTCAGTGACATTGATTGTTCTTTTTATACAACAGCAACATGTACAATGATAATAAGAAGACAAATTCACATTCAATATTCTAAAAAATTTAAAATATTTGAAATAACATTTAAATTAATTAAATACAATCCAAAGAAAAAAACTTTGATTTATTCTTACAGAAAGACGAACATAAACTCTGAAGCATAATTTAAGTAGATATTTGGGGGCTATTGTGTCTTAAAATGAATCAATTAGAAAATCATAAACACTTTTATTAAAATTTCAGATGCTAACAAGCTCAGAAATGACAAACAGGCACATAATTTTTAACAAAGGCATATTTCAAAATTCAGCATGCTTCTGTCACTTTAGATACTGTTAAAAACTATGTCTACAACATTAACCTTCTAGTTAAGCCTGATCCTGACATTATACGGTCTTAAAACAGACCATATTTTACACCACAGAATTTATTTTCAAAACTTATAAAATTATTATTTTCTAGCTGCTTTACTTTTCATTTTAAAAACTGCAATGGTTAGGAATAATTTGATCGCTCATCTTGAAGGTAAAATTGACTTCTCCTTAAAAATTAATTAACTTTTCTACCATTTTAATATTACTATTTACTTGCCCCTACCCAAACATGTTTTTGAAGTTTGGAAGAGCTTTCAGATAAATTTAATTGTAATGCAAGATCCTCCCATTTATTAATTTCTCCTTAAATTTGAATTATCTATATTAGGTTCAACACTCAATAGACTGTTACCATTCTCTGGCAATTGCACAAATAAGGTCTTTATTATGTTTTGATTTAGTAAAAAGAAACTGGCACTATTGATAATGCAACAACTACATGTATAATACAGACATGACAATGCAAGCACTGAGGTAACTGTGGCATATTTTTTAATAAGACAGACTATAAAGTTCTTTTTAAAAAACAAAGTTAAAAGAAAAAAGAGATAAAAATGTACATAAATTGTGAAACAAATTATAATAATTGGTTGACAGTGGAATGAGATTACAATGAGTCATCGTGCCAGACTAGATCATGTGGTCAGATTTTATCAAATATACTGCCATAATTACATGTACAAAAATAGAAGATTGTCATTTGACCTTTCAATCTGAAAATTAAAATTGAAACAATCTCATGAACAAGGAAATAAGTGAAGCAAAAAATGGGTGCACATCTATAACATTAAACTAACCCTTTAAAACACTCAGATTAAAAGAAGTATATGATATATTTATATAACATACATTCTTTCAATAAAAAGAGTAAATCAATATTTGATATGAATTCTTACACACAGAAACAGAAAATGATAGGAAACTATGGAAAAAAGTACGAGACCATGGGTTTAAAAACTATACCAGTCAAATCATCAGATTTTAAGTCAACAAGAAAAGATAACTGTCAATAGTGTGACTGAAAACAAAGTCATTTGTGAGAAAAATGATGAGAAGATAAAAAAGATATAAATTAATAAAAGCCTGATAGTACGCCTGACTTTTTCTACTTTTTGTTTTGTTTCATTGACAATTAGAGAAAGAAAGGCACCAGGTCTGAAAAGAATCACATCAAATCTACCAAAAAAATAAGTATTGAAATAGTAGCAAATTCTGTAATGAATATCTTCTATAATATCTGTAAAGTTAAAAGAAAACAATGAATTAGTGATTAATAGAAGGCAGACTAACAAATACTGGAGACAAATTTAAAGGCTTTAAAAAGAATCAATCCCAAAACAATATGATATCAAAAGTAACATATCTTGTGACATGTTATATCTTATAATGACTAAACAAATAACAATTAATCTTTCACAAGAATTAACATTATAACAATAAACGTAGAAGGGATGAGCAGAAAAATGTGATGAGTCTATATATTGTTATTAAAAAGCTGAAGGCACTGATTTATTGACAAATCAATTAATTTACATATACCTACAATGTGATCATAACTATCATGTAGTGAACATTGTCAAACTGATGATAATAAATTTAGTAAACTACATTGTTTCTTTTGTCAAACTACAGATTAACTAGACTGTCCTGCTTTATGTATTACTAGACAGAAGATCATAATATAAAAGCAAAAACAAAACATCAATGACACAGATCACATTGGAGATACTTACTAGCTGCTTAATTATACTATGAAAACAATCTGTAGCTGACCACACATTGACATACAAATCAAATATGAAGAGATAATTTTCTACCACAGATACTAGAACTGGGGGACTGTTGGTCTCGAGGCAAGACATCGATCTCGAGACAGAGAGATTATGAGTTGAAATCCCTGCTGCGTCAGTTGAAATTTTTATCTGTGATCTGTGGCAACACCCCAGGTCTCAGCAGCAAAGACCCAGTTTGAAGCATCAATTACCCATCGACTGAAAAAATATGAGTACCTCTGAAGGTGGAGTTATCTGCCTGTGCAGCGAGGGACACCTTGGCACATGGCTGCCAGGGAAAAACAGATTATCATGCAGAATTCAGTTCCTAGTCTCTAGGGACTTCACCAGAGGTAAAAGCTGATGAATGCAAAAAGAAAAAAGAAACAAAAAGAAATAGATGTTTATGTTTATTTTGGTTGACAGATCATCTTTATTGCACATCTGATAACTCCATAGTTCTTAAATCCCCTCACAGCACCTCCCCCAGCATGCAGCACTGCTGCCACAGGCAAATGAAAGTACAGAAAATAGTTTTAGCTCAGACACACAAGCTCTGTAGCACCAGCTTAGATCCTTGAAAATGAAAGGGGATAATTGAGTAAAATTGTATCTTTTAACTCTTTCAGTATGTGAGGTTTTTATCAGTGCAACAGAAGCGATTTCAGAGACATTTTTCATGGACCTTATGGTTTTAGATATCAGTCTACATGATTTATTTATATCTAATACATAACATATTGTATATATGGATTTTTAAATTGAACAAGGAATTAGATTTCAACATAAAAAGATGCTACAAGACATGTAGAAAGAAAAATGAGGGATAAATGACCAAAAAAAAAAATGAAAATGTAAAACTAAGACCATAAAATGCCAACTTACCATCTTAAATATTGGGCTTCAAGCAGCCTTGAAAGTTTGGTTGATGTAGTATAAAAATTACTTATCTTTTGTCATCAACAATCATGATGTATTGATTGCCTCTTCACTGTAATCTTATTGATTTATTGATTACAAGTATCAAACATGGGAAACTTTTTTTCCTAAATCAATCAAATAGCTGCTCCCATTGTTCATACAGATGCTTAGATATTATCATTATTAGAAACATTTTAAGAAAAGTTAATTTACTGGTTTTATCAGCCACCATCAATTGAATTTTAAGATTGAAATCGAAACTAATCAATGCCATTTTGATCAGCTGATTTTTTAAATCAGCAATAAATACTGTAAATCCAAATGGAAAATTACACGACTTCTTTGTAAACACTACATGCAGAAAGACGAAGGAACTCCCCAGTGAAGAAGCTTTACAAGGAAATAAATAATAGCTAATTAAAAACTTCTAATACAGTTTAAACTGAATAAATTGAAATAGGTACTGGGTGATGTACACTGCAGATAAATGTATTTGTCTGAAATGGGCATGATGCAGGTTGTGTCAAAATGTACGGAAAGAGTTAACAATTCTTTTCTAGGTAGACAAATTTGGAAATTCTTGTTTATTTTAACTGCCAAAGGTCCTTTAACATGTGCGGAGTGCACACAGCTCTTCCTGTCTTTTTTTTTTAGTCATTATCAGAGAGGGCTAGACACTGGATCTCACTAATCAGAAACTATGGGATGGTAAAAAGCCAAGAAGAAACCACACATTTAAATTTAAAAATTAAATGTGTTACCTTTAGCCCGCCCAGACCCTGTGGTAAAAGGAACGACAGAGAAACACACTATTTGTTGTCTACTAAGAGGAATTGAACTCTTATGGATTTGTCATGAGTGCACTGATGTTAATGAAAAATACAATATTCTAATACAATTTTAAAAAGTATACTTTAATGAAACCTAATCTTAACCTTTATTATTACTTAATTAATTTATTAACATAAAATATGCATGTGAATGTAATTTTAAACAATGATATTTAAATAATGCTGTATAATATGGGTTCATCTTAAACAAACCTTATCAAATTTGTTATTTGTTTCTTCAAACATCTTGTCACATTTAAGTGCTCAGTTAATGCTATTGTTCAGCAAACAATGATAGTGTTATATTACTAATGTGCAGCCAATAAATTTTATAAACAAAACACAAAATAGTTAAAACTACATAAACTTATGTACTTCGTTATATCTAAAATCTAAAGAATAAATTGACTTAGATTTTCACCAAAATATATAGGAAAATATAGACAGAAAAAAATCATAAATGAGAAAATTGTGCCTTGACAAAACTTGCAAACAGAAAATGCACAGAATATTGTTTAGAATGACTGGTAAAAGGCAATGAATAAACATAATGAAGAAAGTATAATTGCTTTACAAAGAGATCCTCAGTGGTTCAGTAAAATAGAAATGCAGGAAATATCAATTAGAAATTGTTTGTGGAAGTGAATTTCTCACTGTAAATAGGCACAAACATAATGAGGTTGACAATGATGCAAGATAAAGATTAATAATATAAAAAAAACTGCGGGTAATTTATGTTGCACTATAATATTTTTGATTTACATTGATCGAGAAGGGGATACGAGCAAAGAAATTAGAATCAGACTGGCTAAAGCAGCAATGTCTTTCAGAAGCCTTGAAAAGTTGTGGAAATCAAAACTCATTAGCACAAACACAAAACTTAGGCTATTCAAATCAAATGTACTATCAACCCTTACGTATGCGTGTGAAAGCTGGAAAACAACAAGAGATATAGAAACAAAGTTGAACGCATTCGAAAATAAATGTCTAAGGAAAATACTTGGTATAGAATGGAACGAATTCAAAACAAACGAGGAAATTAGAGAAATCGCCAATCAACCACTAATATCTTCAGTAATAAAGAAAAGACGATGGTCATACGTTGGACATGTGATGAGAAGAGATAATAATCGAATAGCAAAGCAAGCCCTCATATGGGAAACAACAGGTAAAAGAAAAAGAGGAAGACCCAGGGAGACACTGAGAAGAACATTGATGAGAGAGGCAAGAGCAGCAGGAATCGGCTCCCTCAATGAGATAGAACTGCTTGCACAGAACAGAGACAGATGGCGAGATTTAATAAAATATCTTTAAAAGAAAACTGCTAGAACAAAAATTCATATAGGAGAAGGTGTATCTTGGTCTACGCCCTATGGGCCGGTTACGGCTCGAAAGGTCAATAGATAGATAGATAGATAATATTTTTATTTAAATATATGCTTCTTTATTTTCAGATTTTAAGCTTTTCTGACTTTTGTAAACTCATAAAACTGTCATATTCAATAAATAAATAAAGCTTACATATATTATAATAGGAAATACATTTACACAAAGAATATTGACATGGGCTACAACAGACACATAAGGGACAAAAACATTATTGCAGCATTTAGTTTATTTACATAGCCACATTAAAAAAAGCATTTATTGTATTATGATTGACAGTTTATAAGAAACAGTATTACAATAATGATCACAGCTGTTGTGGTTTATAAAACATGAACTATCTGTCAGCATAGCCTTCTAAAACCTTTAGTGCCTTTTTACTCTCAACACAATTATATACACCGTAAAATATATATATCTCATAAAGAAAAGACATTCAAATATGTTATGCTGAATCATGATATACTCAGCACTGACTAATATTTTATATGTGATTCTACATTTAATTTATTATATTTCCAGATATAAGATGTATGCTTTAATAGCTTAATCTGGAACCATGATAGCTCAATGGTTAGTGAACTGGACTACAAAGGACAAGAGCGATGGTTTCCGGGTTCACCCAGTCTTAAATGGGTACCAGATTTTTTCTAGGAAAGTAAAGCGGCACGGGCATAATGCTGACCACATTACCCCAAAAATTATGTGTCGAAGGTCTATACAAGTTATGGTCACTAACACCATATTCACTATACACCACTTGGCATTACAAGGCTCTTTACTTTTTTCTTTTTAATTGCTCACTCAAATACAATTGAATGCAATGAAGAATTATTTCTGTCTCACTGATTATCTTTTTTGACATCATATTGTTTATTATCTTGTGATTTTGGAATCAAATGGTGTTAAAGAGTAAGTGAGTGGATAGTAAGAGGTGTGTTTTCAGGGAACTACTGTTATCATTATCATTTGTACTTTCTATAAATACACTTTGAGGATGTGCAGTTTGGAGGTTCCCCAATTAATAAGGTCAGTTATGATAAAGTAATCCACTAAAAGTTTCCCATTAATGTTATCACACATTACATATCTTATCTTATCTTATCCATTTCATTTCTTCAACCAGCTTTCAGAAATGGCAGTTCCATTACAAATGTAGTGCCTCAAGTCCTAAAACTGCTAAATTGTTACTATTCTCAATAATGTTAATGCATTTAGCATTATTTACATTCTATACACTAGCACAAGAGTTGGAAAGAGACAGGTCAAAAGCTAGATAAAGAAAATGAAGGAAACTTACAGATGTAGCTGGACACCTAGAGTAGTAGTAGCAAGCAGAGGATCATTATATTTAAAAGAAAAGATAGTGAATTAAAACCTTAACAATTTTTATTTATTTCCTTCCTCTTTTCTAGCAATAACTTTCCATAGTAGCCATTCACATACATAAACTAAATTAGTTATAAATGAATAACAGATTATCTGTACTTAACAATGAAAATACACATTTTTTTTAATACATTGAAAGCACATATTTGACATCACATTTTCACAAACTACCCTCTCTCTCTCTTCCTTTCAATCCCCCACTTTCCACACAAACAAAATTTTTACTACATTTAAGCTATAAAACTCCAGACCAAAATCACCGTTCATTTGAAAGTGTTATTTTTTTTCCAAAATATTATCATACAACATGAGCATTATTTTCATGTTGTGTAACGTTCTCTCTTTAGCTTGATTCATACTTCGATCACATATATACAAAAGTGTGAACTGATGTTATCCTATCACATCCTATCCATGGAACCAGTTTAATTGCAGTCAGGAATTTCCCATATCTGCTCCATCACTTGTCACAGCATTTCCAAAAATGTTTATGTCAATTCCATTAACAAGGTCACTCCGTACATGTCCTACTCAAATGCATGGATAACAATTCCATTAACAAGGTTACTCCATACATGTCCTACTTGAATGCACGGATAACAATTCCATTAACAAGGTCACTCTGTACATGTCCTACTTGAATGCATGGATAACAATTCCATTAACAAGGTCACTCCGTACATGTCCTACTCGAATGCATGGATAACAATTCCATTAACAAGGTCACTCTGTGCATGTCCTACTCGAATGCATGGATAACAATTCCATTAACAAGGTCACTCTGTGCATGTCCTACTCAAATGCATGGATAACAATTCCATTAACAAGGTCACTCTGTGCATGTCCTACTCAAATGCATGGATAACAATTCCATTAACAAGGTCACTCTGTGCATGTCCTACTCGAATGCATGGATAACAATTCCAAACCTACTTAGTTGCCTCTTACAGCATGGATGGCATGGAAACAGTGGTTCTTATTTTTACTTCCTTCATCATGGGGGCTGTGGTACTCACTGAAGTTAGGTACCTCACTATTTCAAGTCAGAAACTCCAAATTAGTAAAACAATTCAGAGTTAAAAAGTTACAATTTTACCCACAAATGTAACCCTGAACATCTCTATGTACAGCATTGTGATGTCAATATCTTTATATACAACACAGGTTGTTGCTCTCAGCAACATCACCTTTGAAAATGCACTCACAGTCCAAGGCAAGCTGAATAAGGGTATGTTTGCAGTAATGACATACAAATGAATAAACAACATAAAATATCACGTAACAAATGTGAATGGATCTTCACTCCTACGTTTTTAAAAATTATAAAAATGTAATATATAAGAAACATAGCGATAAAGCAAAAACTCTACAAAACTTAATGAGCATTTCTCCAAATGTTGAAATCAACCTACTACATAATCAAACACAGTTGATAAGTTATTACATGTGTTAGCTTGATAATTGTTATGGAAATTAAGAATACATTCCTCACTCTGAAGTTATATTTTCATCCTGTTGAGGTATCTATTGTTTTTCAACTTATACAACTTTACCATTATTATTCAGTAAATGAACCTATACATTTTGGCTAATTTTAATATACATCTGCAGTTCTTTTTTTCTGGCAGTACGCAATGGTACTCAATACCAGCACCTATTTTTAAATATTAAACTTCCAATTTATTGACAGTAAAAATGTACTCTCTCCGCTGTCAAGGCATCCCTTTAGCCATCTATGTGATGTGTCATAAGTGTCAAATTATTGTGTAAGTGTGCAGAGACCACCTGTGTTCAAATGTTTGAAATAACATACTCTCCCATTGTCCCTTCTTGACCTAATACTAGTCACACACTAACATTGTTAAACTGCTTTCAATTTTGATTTATATATTAGTGATTTACCTGAATGTGCCAAGATTTTAAATCCTAAGTGCTTGCCAGAAAAACCTGGTAAGCACCTGATGTTTGGTGAAGCTGAGATTAGAAAGTTAACACGCAAATTCCACTTAAATGAAAGAGAAGCAGTTCAAAGTTTTCATGAATATCTTCAAGAAAAAAAATTCCCATATATACTACTACCTCTAAAACACACTTTGGATGCATTTGCAGCATCTTCCAGTGAATGTGAAAGTGGGTTCTCTCAGATAAACCTTATAGTAACTTCATCTAGGTCATCTTTGTTTGTACGGACAACCTCTGCACTGACATTCATCAGGATTGTGGGTTCTCCTCTCACCAAATTCATTCCTGGTAAATATATGAATTCATGGTTACTCCTAGGTCATCATTCTGCATTTGATACCCAAAGCAAGAAGTGATCTCAAAATGACAAGGGTATATAAGAGGATATGTTATAAGTGTAGAAGTAGATATATTATCTTCAGGGTGAGTACTGGTAACTTTTTTCCAGATATAGATCACTGCAACTATAAGAGCAAAAGATTTTTTCTCAAAATGTGAAAGAAAGTGATAATTTAGTTAATTATCTATTCTTACACACAACCTGCATTAATTGTTTACATCATAAATACTGAGTGCCACTAATAAGAGTGCCAATTTAATTAATTACAGCACAAAAGTTATAACCTGCCAAAAAATCTGTTCTTATTATTTCTTTAGTTATAAATTAAAATATAATCATATTATTGATGACGGACATTTGTGCACAGAAAACTATATTCTATTTTAAAACTCTTTCAATCCTCAGGCATAGAACAAGATACTGCAAACTGAATGCTCACTTCTACAAATTGATAGCAACCACAATCTTACAGTATACATGTCAAGCGGGCACTTGGACTTCAAAACACATCCTATAAACCTGAGAACTGTTCACAAATCACAAACATGATTCACAGAGAAAAGCATAGAAGACACAATATGAGATAATTACAACAATCTCTGAATAATGAAATTCATAGAATGAGCTTACATCAAAGAACAGATGAAACTTAACACTGTAGAGGAGGAAGAATACCCTTAGGTAAGATCTACAGTTTAAAAAAAAACCCACGTTGATTACTTAGTTCTATAGAATGAATCACTTTAATCATCATAACACCAACACACTGATATATTTTACCATAATACTTAACATGATATAATGACAAATATGACTGTTATTTAACTGGATCAATGGTGATTGGAATATAAAATTAAGTGCGGAGGCATTTTATTTAAGTACATAAAAAAAATAATTACATAAATAAACAGAATCCTTAAATGGTAATGAACATGTTTAAATGTGTGCTTAATTAGACCTTGTTTGCTTGTATACAGTTATTTTATTTGTGGATTGAAAATAATGATACATGTGAATGTCTAGATAATAAAATTACTATCTGTAATCTTGTAGATATAAATCAATTATAGAACTTTTTAAAACAAAATTGAATATTTCATTTGTTATAAAATAATTTCTGGTAATAAATAATACAGCAGCTTTTTCATTCAACAAATTGGTTTAAGTAGAATAATGACAAAGGTCTAGTAACTGCTAGCCTAAATCAAACATTTCCAAAAGTGCAAGGATTAATTCATTATTATTGTTGTTTCAAATCATGCAATATTTTTTATTTTAACAAACATTTGGTTGTTAACCCAGACAGCTTTGTCCCTCTGAAGCCTAGTTCCTTGGAACTCAAAAGTGATTTCAATTTCCAATTTAACTTTTGATCTCTGAAAGGGCATCTCTATTCTGTTGCATTATAAATAAATATTATGAATATCATGGTATGAGAAGTAGTTTAGCAACCAAACTGATGGCAGCAGTAACTTATCAACAACAAAAAAACTTATAAGTTAATCTAGACTGCCATTTACTTGGGACAAACACAATGGTGCTGAATAGGATACACACTATGGAAACCAAATGAGAGTATTACATAACATACCCTTTTTTAAAATCCCCGTGGGAGGAGACAAAGTGGAAGGCTAAAATATACTTGGAGAAAATAGATGGAAGCAGAGATAAAAAAATTGGAAAGACATGAGTGATGTTAAGGAAATGACATCAAACAGGATGGCTTGGAAAATGTTTGTTGATGACATAAGCTTCATGGAAAGTTGAAAGGTAGAAGAATAATAATATAACTTACTGGGAGCATAAGTGATGTAAATGGTTATTTCACGGTCTTTGTGATTAAGTGAATGGAGGTTCCATCTATGTCTGAGGTTCTACAGTGAACACTTAGTAGAATAAAGAAAGAATAGATATCAAGATCACTGAGCTGGGGAAAGCAATAATGGCAAGAAAGAACATTGGCTCCTTTCATTTCAAATGTTTATTCATTAAATCGTGGGGGTTATTGAGTTATTGAGTTATTGAGTTATTTGCGGGTCATCATCATTGCACTCTGAACATGTCCATAGGTGCTCAGATCCCCTCCTTTGCTTTGCTATGTACTCAGTACCTGCTAATATACTTTGCACTTCTTATTATTGCTCATAAAAAACAGATTGATACGGGGTCTCAAATAATTCTTTTTTTCTTCTGCTTCTGCATTCACCCAACAAGTATTCCCCTTCATCGAGCAACCTGAAAATGATGGATGGTGTCAAGGCACTCCACAGTACTAGAGCTGAAAGCTGTCAACAACCCACAGCTGATGGCTTATGCCAGGATTAATCAACAAGAACCATGCAGTCCCTACTCCACCTCTTTGAGGCACCTTTAGAAACAGACTAACCTGTCTAGTCTGGCCAAGCGAGTAGGGATCGAAGAGAGAAGATAACCTGGTACTTAAAAAATTACATACTGCAGTCAGATGTGTTGGGCAAAAACAACAAATATCACAGTCTTACTGCAAACCACAACACAATGCAGACACGCCCACTTAAAGTCCTTTTAAGGGTGAATGAATGATGAAAAGGTGTCATCAAGCAAATGCAGGTAAGCAAGCAAATGATGGATAGCCTAGTGCTGTCATTGATGGCAAGGTGTGATATTTTGTGCCTTTTGGCCCAACTCATCAAATTTCATAATTTTTTTTTCCAAGGTTGTTTTCTATCTTCAATCCATTTTTGCCTAACCAGACTGGTTAGTCAGTTTCCTGGGGCACTATTGTGAGGTGGAGTATGATCTTAATTTCAGGCTGCTAACTATGAGTTGATTACCATATCAGTCAAGGTGTTATTGAGCGTACTAGCTGCTGTCTCAAATCATCACTTCTGGCAGGTTAGTATACCTATAAAAGTTATCTGCTTATAGAAGTTATCCGCTAATAAAGAAGTTATCTGCTTATAAAGAAGTTATCTGCTTATAAAGAAGTTATCTGCTTATAAGGAAGTTATCTGCTTATAAAGAAGTTATCTGCATATAGGGAAGCTATCTGCTTATAGAAGTTATCTGCTTATAATGAAGTTATCCGCTTATAGAAGTTATCTGCTTATAGAGGTTATCTGCTTATAAGGAAGTTATCTGCTTATAGAAGTTATCTGCTTATAGAAGTTATCTGCTCATAAAGAAGTTATCTTCTTATAAGGAAGTTATCTGCTTATAGAAGTTATCTGCTTATAGAAGTTATCTGCTTATAAGGAAGTTATCTGCTTATAGAAGTTATCTGCTTATAAGGAAGTTATCTGCTTATAAAAGTTATCTGCTTATAAGGAAGTTATCTGCTTATAGAAGTTATCTGCTTATAGAAGTTATCTGCTTATAAGGAAGTTATCTGCTTATAGAAGTTATCTGCTTATAAGGAAGTTATCTGCTTATAAAAGTTATCTGCTTATAGAAGTTATCTGGTTATAGAAGTTATATGCTTATAAAGAAGTTATCTGCTTATAAGGAAGTTATCTGCTTATAGAAGCTATCTGCTTATAAAGAAGTTATCTGCTTATAGATTATAGAAGTTATCTTCTTACAAAGAGGTTTATCCACTCATAGAAGTTATCTGCTTATAGAAGTTATCTATTTATAAGTTATCTGCTTAGCATTTCCTTAACAAATCTGACAATTTTCACAACTTTAAACACATGTTCCTTATTTCATAAGTTCTTTGCCTCACCAATGGTTTCAGTGTGAATTGGTAATACTTAAATAAGAAGTAGCAAATTTTTTATTTGTCAAGCTTGATTGATCCAATATTCAGAGCGAGACAAATCTAATGAACATGTTTAAATGTGTGCTTAATTAGACCTTGTTTGCTTGTATACAGTTATTTTATTTGTGGATTGAAAATAATGATACATGTGAATGTCTAGATAATAAAATTACTATCTGTAATCTTGTAGATATAAATCAATTATAGAACTTTTTAAAACAAAATTGAATATTTCATTTGTTATAAAATAATTTCTGGTAATAAATAATACAGCAGCTTTTTCATTCAACAAATTGGTTTAAGTAGAATAATGACAAAGGTCTAGTAACTGCTAGCCTAAATCAAACATTTCCAAAAGTGCAAGGATTAATTCATTATTATTGTTGTTTCAAATCATGCAATATTTTTTATTTTAACAAACATTTGGTTGTTAACCCAGACAGCTTTGTCCCTCTGAAGCCTAGTTCCTTGGAACTCAAAAGTGATTTCAATTTCCAATTTAACTTTTGATCTCTGAAAGGGCATCTCTATTCTGTTGCATTATAAATAAATATTATGAATATCATGGTATGAGAAGTAGTTTAGCAACCAAACTGATGGCAGCAGTAACTTATCAACAACAAAAAAACTTATAAGTTAATCTAGACTGCCATTTACTTGGGACAAACACAATGGTGCTGAATAGGATACACACTATGGAAACCAAATGAGAGTATTACATAACATACCCTTTTTTAAAATCCCCGTGGGAGGAGACAAAGTGGAAGGCTAAAATATACTTGGAGAAAATAGATGGAAGCAGAGATAAAAAAATTGGAAAGACATGAGTGATGTTAAGGAAATGACATCAAACAGGATGGCTTGGAAAATGTTTGTTGATGACATAAGCTTCATGGAAAGTTGAAAGGTAGAAGAATAATAATATAACTTACTGGGAGCATAAGTGATGTAAATGGTTATTTCACGGTCTTTGTGATTAAGTGAATGGAGGTTCCATCTATGTCTGAGGTTCTACAGTGAACACTTAGAAGAATAAAGAAAGAATAGATATCAAGATCACTGAGCTGGGGAAAGCAATAATGGCAAGAAAGAACATTGGCTCCTTTCATTTCAAATGTTTATTCATTAAATCGTGGTGGTTATTGAGTTATTTGCGGGTCATCATCATTGCACTCTGAACATGTCCATAGGTGCTCAGATACCCTCCTCAGCAATTCCCGCAGTGTCCAGCAACTGACGACTCCAGTTCTATGTTGGTTGATAAGTCTTTTTACACGGCCACTAAGTTTCTCATTTCTGGCTGTGCCCACCTTAACTCCCATTTCCATCATCCGAAGAAGTGAAGTCATCTGTGTTTGTCGAAGTCCTGTGCTCTTCCCACTTCTCGAAGGGCATTGATGATAAATCGTGGGGGGTTTAACTACACCCTATTGGTATTCAATGTTGCAGGAAATCAATTAACAATTTTACTTTTTACAATTTTACTTTTTTTTTATCAATCATCAAACTTAGGCGTATTGATGAAAAATTAATAAAACCATCTATCATCATTTCTTCAACGAAGATTCCTCAAGACATTGGTGCTCATTAAAAATTGTATTCACTATAGCAAATGATTATAGGGCCTAATATTTAATGAACACATAGCAGTTAAAATCTCAGCACCAACATATAGAACTATGAGAACCACAAATGAAATATTTAAAAAAGGCTCACCAAATAACGAAAATAAGACACAAAGTAAATTATTCATTCCTGTGACTGCTACCAATAATCTGCAGTATAAAAGCAACTGGACCAAGACAGCAATATTGCCCTGTTCTGACAAAATTGTAATACCATCTGCTGTGAATATGCCAGTTTTATTACTAACATTTCTTCAATAAAAGAAGAACAAAATACATTTTTAAAATACAGTGTAAATACACAAAAATTAACAATAGTCAACCTCTACATGATTTAATGAAGGCAACATATCAATTCAAAAAATAATTTTTTCTTCTTCGGGTCTTTGACATCGTGGATCTTCTAAAACAAAAATGAATGTTATGAATGTGTCATAATATAATGAGCATATTATTGGAAAAATTCAAGGCACATTAGCCATGTAGTTTGTTCCATTACCACACTTCTTGAATGCACATTTTGTGTTTGTGACCACGACTTTTAAAATCTATTCACAGAAAACTCTATAAAGTACATCTATAATGCTGTTACTTACCCCTCAATACAAGTATTCACAATACTAATGTTTGAGAGCACAAAGCATCTTGTCAAATCTATACCTTTACTGTAGTCTGACTATTCAAATCTTCTTTTAGCCCTGAATGTATAAATATAAGTGATTTAATTAATAATTTAATTGTTTTTAAATTAAAAAGTTTAATTTTTTTTTTAAATATCTTATGTAGTGTTTATAAATGCATTTGAAGCAAATGCCAAAGAAAAATTCTCTGTATACAATGGAATGAATTCAATACTAATATAGCAATAAGAGAAATGGCCACGCAACCAACGATCTCATCTACCATTAGGAAGAGATGGATGAACATATTTTGGACATGTGTTGAGAAGAGACAACAAGAGAATTTAAAAACAGGCTTTTCTATGAGAGACATCAGGATACAGTGAAAGAGGAAGATCTAGAAAGACACTAAAAAGAACATTTATAAGAGAAGCAAAATTGGCAGGCTTAGGATCAAGATATTGTTTATATTTATTCTTATAACCTGTTAATATTTTTCATTCTGCGTTAACACTTCTTACATTAGGGTAACATTTTTTACATGATGTTAACATTAATTATATCCTGTTTACATTTGTTTGGTTCTTTTAATATCTCTCATATCCTTTTACATATATCCTGCTCTCTGTTTTCTTGGCTAAAACATTAATTTAGCTTGCTTTTCCAATTATTATTATTATTAAATAACAAATGAACAGTTTAATTATCCTTTACTCATAAAAGTCTGAAAAACTCAGTAGTTTTACATAAGTAAATTAAAACTAATAGCTAGTTAGAATTATTAAACACTTTACTAGCCTGTGTTCACTTTCGGCAGGTAAGAAGGTTCCCTCCATCGAGGCAGGAATATTGTGTTTGTGCTTATATTTTGCAATGACCACCTTTTTTGGTAAGTAGTCCACTTTTATTTGTATAGAAAATAGAACACTGTTGTCTATCTTTCACAAAGATGTCTATGTGAGAAATAGTTTCCCTTGAGATGAAAAATTCTTTACCCTGTCATAAAGTTGTTGAAATATAGTTTCTGACATTGACTAGACATTGTCTCTGTGATGTCAACCGATTGTTTTAGTACTAGAATGTGTGGTAAAGTGGACAATTATTTAAATCTTGATAAATAATAATTAACCAGTTTGATCTGCTATGACCTTCATGACTTCTTGATTAATACCCATAGTTCATGTGAGTTTGATGATAATAATGTGGGTTTGGATGAGTCCTAGATACAGATGAAAACTCTGAAGAAGTCATGTCAACAGAAGGAGTTGGTGTTTTAGGTAGTTTTTCCTTTGATGCAAGCAATGGATTTACAGTCTGTTGCTGCTGTTGACTACTGCTGTAAGATAATGCATCCCTTTCTTGGGGTGGCACTGCTGGGCGCGGTGCTTTATTACTAGTGGTTGATCTCTGGCAACGATTGTTGCGTTGCATTAGAAAGACTATTAGAAGAATTAATACAAGAACAGCACAAGAAGGCAAGCCAATCAGTAGAGGCAAATTAGAATCATCAGAATCTCCTGATGAATTGCTGGTATCTTGAGAACCAGAAGAGGATGAGTCTCCACCATGTTTGCCATCCATCTGGGATGATAAACTATCCCCTCCCAATGATGAACCACCAAGACTGCCACCTGTCAAATACAGTACAAAACAAAACATTCTGTTTAACAAATAAGAGCAATGATGCTGGGAGAACTAGTACTAACTATTTTAAGTAATATCATGAATGATACTCTTTGTATTAGATGATGTGAGAGACAGGACTGGCTATTTTAAATAACAACTACAGATTATGTGTGCTGGTCAGAAAGGCACATTTTGCATGCATTTAAAAAAATGGCACAGGTTATGTTTTGGGAAGATTGACACAGGTTACATTTTGGGAACAATGGCAGAGGTTACACAGTGTATTTTACACACAGGTATAGATACATGTTAGCATAGAACTTTGAGAAATTACATGTCTTAGTAAGTTGTAAGTCATTGATGCATGCTGAAAGCCATAACTTATTGCAACTTACACTCATTACATATACTTTTAAGGGTGAAAAAGAAAGAAATTTACTTATTGGATAACTCAAACAAACATTAATAAAGCAGAAGAAAATAAATAAATTTGCCACTCAGTTTTTCAAAATTATGTTCATAATTTCTGCAGCATTAACTGCAATCTTTATGCTCATATACATAAAATATATAGTAGATTACACTATTAAAAGGATTCCAGTCCTTGATTAGGCATGCTCTATTTATTCAAGATAAAACCCTTTAAGATTTATTTGTTAATATATGATCATTGAAAAATAAAAATTTAGACCTGAAACTTTAGAAAAGCATCGCATTGAAATTAGTTCTGAAAATTTATTGAATTTGATTACCAACTTGGACCTTAAAAAAAAACAGAACTTCTTGATTATCTTAAAAAAACTGACTGGACTTCTAATTCTTGACTACTAATTTACTTCTCAGAGTAACAGGACTTTATGATTACAAAACCTTTGCATTTATTTTAAAAGCTAACATTTTAAAAATCACAAATTACCTGGCCGAATTTCCAAGAAAGCATGTCTGGTGGTGAAACCTTTTCTATTGGTAGCAAAGCATACAAACATGCCAGAGTCTTTAGGTTGAACATTCTGTATCACAAGTTTGTTCAAGTATGAACCATCTGGGAGAGGTAATTGGTTTACAGAATTTTTCTTAAGGACCATAAACTTTTCCTCCTTATACTTCACAAGAGTAATATTTGGGTTTGGAATGTCTTCAATCTTGTCCACTCGTTTCAGCCACTAAATATGAGGAAGCAAAGATAATTCATTATTGTACAGGTATACAAAGAAAAAGAGAACACTGGTCTATGCATTTATATGGGCATCTGTAAGTGATGGATGGCAGAGAACTGCTCCCGCAGTGGTGGGGTCTACTGCTATAGAAGACCTAGCTCTGCACCACTCAGCAGGATGAACAAGCTCAAATTTCTGCAGGTAACAAAAAATCTAGAGAGCCATTAAAAACCTGCAACATCAACTAGTTCCTCTAAGATTGAGCAGCTCTCTGTCTTTGTTATTCAGCTTAGCACCACTCATCACAAAAACATACGGACCAGTTTCCTAGTAGAGAAAACCTTGGCTACAAACAGATGCTGTGTTACAAAAATGTTAAGATAAATTAAAGGCTAGAGGTGCAGTCTTAAAGGATGTATGCTGAAGACAGATGCACTACACTGGACAGTAAGGTGCAAAAAATAGTGACCTTTGCAAATAAGAAATAAAGAAGAGAATATGCAACATTAAAAGTGCAGTGTTAGTAGTGTATAGGTTAGAGTGCTGGCCTTACTGCCTATTGACTGTCATTCTTTCCAGACAGACATTTCACACGTCAACTTGGCTCTAAAGGGACCAGTGGGTACCCAACTGAATGAGCTTGTAGGAAGGTAGTAAAAATGAGCAAGTGTGCCTGATCTCTTAACTCCAAATGCTGTGACTCAGTACTGTCTTTCATCCCCTAAAACATTTCAACTGTACCAACTTCTCAACATTGCCTTTCAGCATTCTTACCCAACACCTTTCAGCTGCACTTCACAGTTTAATATGAAAATAAAAACAGTTATGTGACATCACAGCAAAGCTGGTATAGATACAGGAGAATGATCTTCTTCTTCTTCTTCTTCTTTCCTTCCTCATCTGCCTTTCAGCGTCGAGGGGAGATATAATTTGCGGTCTTTTGCTCTTATGTTCGCCTCTGCTGCTGTTATGTTTCCTAGTGCTTCTAATATTCCATCGATCCATCTTTTTCGTGGTCGACCCTTGGGTCTGTTGTTCTCACAACGTTTGTTGAAGGCTCATTGTGTTGTGTTTTGTTCTTTCTGCCTTGTCACGTGGCCGAACCATTTTATCTGTTGTTTCCTTATATATTCTATGGCTGGGGCTATTCCTAGCTTTTTTCTCAGTTCTACATTTCTGATCTTATCTCTCAGACTGTTTCCTGTCATTCGTCTAACACATTTCATCTCTGTAGAGGTTATTTTTCTTATTGTTCTTGCATCTAGAGTCCAGGTCTGGCATTGGTAGCACAACGTTGGAATGAAGATTGTATTGTATAGTGCTCGTTTTGCCTCCAGAGTTATTTCCTTGTTGGACAATAGTGGTGATAACTGTCCGATGATTTGACAAGCTTTGTTGCATCTTGATTCTATCTCTGCTGTTTGGGAATTGTCGTTTGTCATTAGACTTCCTAGGTATTTGAATTCCTCTACTTGTTTTAGTTGTCTGCCTTCTATAGTTATGTTGATGTTCTGTTTATTTTTGGCGACATTCATGACTTCTGTTTTGTTGATGTTGATTTTAATGTTGTATTTTGTTCCTAAGATGTTGAGTTTGTTTAAGTGTTCTTGTAGGTCTTCTATTGTTTCATGTATTAGTGCCTGGTCGTCTGCAAATAGAAGCTCGTTGATCTCCTCTGTCTCTGATGGGTTGGCTAGCTTGCATATATGGTCCATGTATGTAATAAACAGTAGGGGGGATAGTACGCACCCCTGTCTTACACCTGATCTGCTTCGGAGAATGATATAAATTGTAAATGTCACAACTTTGCTTTGCTATGTACTCAGTACCTGCTAATATACTTTGCACTTCTTATTATTACTCATAAAAAACAGATTGATACGGGGTCTCAAATAATTCTTTTTTTCTTCTGCTTCTGCATTCACCCAACAAGTATTCCCCTTCATCGTGCAACCTGAAAATGATGGATGGTGCCAAGGCGCTCCACAGTACTAGAGCTGAAAGCTGTCAACAACCCACAGCTGATGGCTTATGCCAGGATTAATCAACAAGAACCATGCAGTCCCTATTCCACCTCTTTGAGGCACCTTTAGAAACAGACTAAACTGTCTAGTCTGGCCAAGCGAGTAGGGATCGAAGAGAGAAGATAACCTGGTACTTAACAAATAACATACTGCAGTCAGATGTGTTGGGCAAAAACAACAAATATCACAGTCTTACTGCAAACCACAACACAATGCAGACACGCCCACTTAAAGTCCTTTTAAGGGTGAATGAATGATGAAAAGGTGTCATCAAGCAAATGCAGGTAAGCAAGCAAATGATGGATAGCCTAGTGCTGTCATTGATGGCAAGGTGTGATATTTTGTGCCTTTTGGCCCAACTCATCAAATTTCATAATTTTTTTTTTCCAAGGTTGTTTTCTATCTTCAATCCATTTTTGCCTGACCAGACTGGTTAGTCAGTTTCCTGGGGCACTAATGTGAGGTGGAGTATGATCTTAATTTCAGGCTGCTAACTATGAGTTGATTACCATATCAGTCAAGGTGTTATTGAGCGTACTAGCTGCTGTCTCAAATCATCACTTCTGGCAGGTTAGTATACCTATAAAAGTTATCTGCTTATAGAAGTTATCCGCTAATAAAGAAGTTATCTGCTTATAAAGAAGTTATCTGCTTATAAAGAAGTTATCTGCTTATAAGGAAGTTATCTGCTTATAAAGAAGTTATCTGCTTATAGGGAAGCTATCTGCTTATAGAAGTTATCTGCTTATAATGAAGTTATCCGCTTATAGAAGTTATCTGCTTATAGAGGTTATCTGCTTATAAGGAAGTTATCTGCTTATAGAAGTTATCTGCTTATAGAAGTTATCTGCTCATTAAGAAGTTATCTTCTTATAAGGAAGTTATCTGCTTATAGAAGTTATCTGCTTATAAGGAAGTTATCTGCTTATAGAAGTTATCTGCTTATAGAAGTTATCTGCTTATAGAAGTTATATGCTTATAAAGAAGTTATATGCTTATAAAGAAGTTATCTGTTTATAGAAGCTATCTGCTTATAAAGAAGTTATCTGCTTATAGATTATAGAAGTTATCTTCTTACAAAGAAGTTATCCACTCATAGAAGTTATCTGCTTATAGAAGTTATCTATTTATAAGTTATCTGCTTAGCATTTCCTTAACAAATCTGACAATTTTCACAACTTTAAACACATGTTCCTTATTTCATAAGTTCTTTGCCTCACCAATGGTTTCAGTGTGAATTGGTAATACTTAAATAAGAAGTAGCAAATTTTTTATTTGTCAAGCTTGATTGATCCAATATTCAGAGCAAGACAGATCTAATGTCAAGATAGATCATAGGCCAAACCGTTTTGTACAATCATCCTTGTTAAAGAGAACATGTTTGTGAAATTTAAAAGTAACCATTAAGGTAATTAGGAAATGTAACAAGATTATCATGATTGGAAAGTTTATTTATGAGTGCTCTCTGTGTGATTTACAAGAAAATAAAAATACTGACCTGAACCTCGGGCGTGACAACACTCTCAATGTTACAATGGAATGATACTGTAGCCCCCACCTCCACAGTCTGATTAAGTGGATGGGGAGCAATAAGTCTTGGTTTGTGACGTATCTCATCTGAAATGTTAAATATAAACATTTGAAGACTGGAAAACATAATAACAACAAAGGAAATTTCTGATTGTGTTATAAACAGCCAATATTTCTTTGTGGATGTTAATCATAGAGAATAGATTATATATTCAATGTATCTTTTGTTGCAACAAATATGGGGTTTTTTAATAAAATGGTGTACACCAAGGACAACAAAGCAATAAAATGAAGAAATATTACTGGAAAATATAATTGAAAAATAATACTAATGAAAATGAAAAGAACTAAAGGACAATTTCTTGACAATATATTTTTGGGGGAAAATAAACATGAAAATCTAGTGTCAGATGGAAAGATAAAAAGGTAAAAGAATCAGAGAAAGAGTTGAAAAGTGGAAAGGAAGAACAAAGTAGTTGGGGAATGAAAGTCAATGTGAATAGTTGAAATGTGGAAAGGAAGGACAAAGTAGTTGGGGAATGAAAGTCAATGTGAATAGTTGAAATGCTAAAACAACATATGATGGAGGAAGAGATTTATAGGAAGAAATTACTCCTCATTACTCCTAATTACTACTTATAAAAGAATAATTTTTTCTCGGTTCTTCATTTTTGATCTTATCATGAATGATGAATAATTAACAAAATAGAAATTTATATACAGCTGGATGGGAAAATGATACACAAAAACCAATTTTCATTGTCTGCTATTATAATTGTTATTTCCCTTAAGCATTCGTGCACTGTATGGTAGACTGATTATAGATTCTAGCAGACTCCTATGGGCCCTAGACATTCTGCTCAGTGACATATTGCATAACTTTATGTGACACTGTGTTTGAATCTTACAAGGTATACAAGGAGAACAAAATGGATTAGATAAATCAAAATTATGTTCAAATAAGAAAGACTCAAATAATGATGACCATTTTGAACTGCTTAACTTGTTTTTGAATTAAAAGAATAAAATAAGACTACATAAGAAAATGGATATAGAATAAAGAAAATATTAAGCTCTGGATTGTTAAACAATAA
The DNA here is from genome assembly GCA_032433765.1 of Megaustenia siamemsis. NCBI lineage: Eukaryota > Metazoa > Mollusca > Gastropoda > Stylommatophora > Ariophantidae > Megaustenia > Megaustenia siamemsis. The sequence goes on from JAVIAB010000051.1 coordinate 113,038,383, forward strand.
TAATTTACTTAAACAAATATTATTTATTTAATAAGATTACAATTATTTTCTGCAGTGCATTGCACTTTTCACAGTTTCTTGTTTAATAATAGAAACAATGCAATTGATGGTATATGAACAGGAATGTTGTTTGGTCCCTTATCTTCTATATGTTTCATTTGTATAACTGTTCTTGCTTATAAATCCAACATTATAAAAAGTAAATAAAATGTAAAGTACCCCCATCACGCCAAGTGGCGTATAGGGAATATGGTGTTAGTGACCATAAATTTTACAGACCTTCGGCACATGATTTTTGGGGTAATGTGAATCCAACATTATGTTCAGTATATATTACTGTTCCAATCTCTTTTTGACATAACATAGAGATCTAAAAGTTCTCGGTACATTACACAATCTTCAGCGACACTTGCGAGAATCTCTAGAGTAATTTTATCAAGAATATTAGTGTCATCTCCTCAAGATGTGAGAATTTTAAGTTTTGTAATTTAGGCTGGACAATGTATTTTTGCTCTTAACAAGGTAACCCTCTCTATATGTATATGTGTGATTCAATCCCTCTATGTACTTTGTGTATCATTCAACCCTTGCAGTGTACATTGTATATCATTCAACCCAAGCCCTTCTGTACATTGTGTTGTTTCATTCAACCCCAGTCATATACATTGTGTGTCTTCAACCCTAGTCCTTCCTTACATTCATCTCCAGTAACAAAGTTGTCCTAGTCACAAAGCTTGCAGTTTTGTCCTAGCCACAAAGCTTGTCCTAGTCACACAGCTTGTTTTAGTCACACAGCTTGCAGTCTTGTCCTAGTCACAAAGCTTGTCCTAGTCATACAGCTTGTTCTAGTCACACAGCTTGTCCTAGTCACAAAGCTTGCCGTCTTGACCTAGTCACAAAGCTTGTCCTAGTCACAAAGCTTGCAGTCTTGTCCTAGTCCCACAGCTTGTCCTACTCAAAAAACTTGTCCTAGTCACAAAGCTTGTCCTAGTCACAAAGCTTGTCCTAGTCACACAGCTTGTCCTAGTCACAAAGCTTGTCCTAGTCACACAGCTTGTCCTAGTCACAAAGCTTGTCCTAGTCACAAAGCTTGTCCTAGTCACACAGCTTGTCCTAGTCACAAAGCTTGTCCTAGTCACAAAGCTTGTCCTAGTCACACAGCTTGTCCTAGTCACAAAGCTTGTCCTAGTCATACAGCTTGTCCTAGTCGCACAGCTTGTCCTAGTCACAAAGCTTGTCCTAGTCATACAGCTTGTCCTAGTCACAAAGCTTGTCCTAGTCACAAAGCTTGTCCTAGTCGCAAAGCTTGTTCTAGTCACAAAGCTTGCAGTCTTGTCCTAGTCACAAAGCTTGTCCTAGTCACACAGCTTGCAGTCTTTTCCTAGTCACAAAGCTTGTCCTAGTCACAAAGCTTGTCCTAGTCACACAGCTTGTCCTAGTTACAAAGCTTGCAGTCTTGTCCTAGTCACAATTTACAGAGTAGTCATAAGAGTGGAGACATTACTGTCATCTCAAGATCTCACCAGCACCAATAATTGTGCTACTTTAATGTATCTTCTTGGTCAGGGCCTGCTGGCATAGGTGATCATGTCTCTTCACAACTTTCTATCTTGGCAGTTATTTATCATTTCTGTTGTTGACCTTCTGTCAAACCATTCTCTTAAGTTGTCTGGTATCTTTTCTCTTTGCTTCTCTCTATCTCTTTGTCTCTCAATTTTCCCAGTTGTTACAATATATTGTAGCTCCTCTCTTCTCATTACATGTCCAAAAAATGATGATTGTTTCTTCCTAATATTGGAAATTAGCTCTCTTTTTGTTCCGGCCTCTTTCAGAACGTTTTCATTACCCTTCTTAGCTGTCCATGGTATTCTCAACATTCTTCTGTAAAACAACATTTCTACAGACTCCAGTGATTTTCTTGTCTATTGTCCTATTGTCCAGATTCCCATCCATATGTTAAGACTGACTCTACATAACATTAAGAACTCTTTTTCTTGTTTCTATTGTCAAAAATGAATTGCATAGTATCTTCCTCATTTTTTGGAAAGCTGCTTTCTGTATCTCACCTCTGCTGTACATCTTCCGTTTGAGGTTAACAAAGTTACCAAATATTTAAATTCATTTACAATAAAATATCATTCATACATAAATATTGTCTTTAGCTAGAAATTTTACATTTTGAGTTTCTAGTGTCACAAACTGGAATGACTTTCATAAAATATCAATTTTAAGAATGAGTGGAATATACCATGCTCATGAAATCTTCATCTATGAATGCTGCAGAAATAAGATTAAAACTAAAATCTCACTTTGATATGAAAACAAACAGGTATGATTTGTGTTACCTATAACTTGTATGTAATAGGTGAAGTTCACCTGCCCAAGTCTGTTGCTAGCTACACATGTGTATGAGCCACTGTCCTCTTCTGTGATGTCTTGAATTTTCAAGGTGGAATGAGAGCGGCTTTGAGTATGTGGCTGCAAATTCTTTAACCAATAAATCTCTGGCAATGGATTCCCTTCTGCTTTACACGTAAATCGCACCGTAGAACCAGTGGGTTTCACTAGGTTCATAGATTCTTTCATCTTCTCAATATCTTCAAAGTAGGGTACAGCTATATGAAAAGTAAAAAGAAAATTAGTTATTTGGAAAAATTAAAATAACATACAGATTATGTTAAGACTTTAAATTTATATTATAAACCAGGTACATATATACGTTATGCATAATAATAATAGTGTACATCATTCAGAAATGCTAATGTGACTAAATAATAATTTAATAAACATAGTTCATGATAAATAACTAAAGAATTCAGTAAATAAAAAACACTTTGCACTTAAAATTAAGTCTTCTATGGTTATAAAGACTGGTCTCTTGGACAAGAATCTTTTTTTCAGAATGTTTGTTCAACTTACATCCTTCTTTATTAAGATCTTCATTTGGAGATTGTTTGAATTGTGTGTCTGCTTCTTGTACCATCTGATTTTCTTCATCTGCAAGAGTCAGAAAATAATGGCAAATATAATGTGAGGTTGTTAATGACAGATTGTTCCCATTTATTTTGGCTTCTCGCTTGTTGCACTAGCAATCTCATGAAATAAATGTTCACTACAACTCTTGTTCTTACATGATCTTAAGAACTTCGGGGTTAAAATGAACCTTTTTCTTAGGTAGCCATGGCAACTGAAATCATAGCTAAGCAGTCAGATCTATAGGGGCATAAAGTAGGGAAAGGTGCTCAGAAAATTACAGACCATATTCTTTGGTGAGAGGAAAATCTAAAAAAAAAAAAAAAAAAAAAAAAAAAAGGAAACAAATTATTTAATTATTTCTAGCATTTACCAGGTGACTGCTATAAAGGGGTTGAAGACGCGATAGCTCATTGGTTAGTGAACTGGACTACAAAGGACAAGAGGTTCGATCCTGATCGACGGCTTCCGGGTTCACCCAGCTTTAAATGGGTACCGGGTTTTTTTCTGGGAAATTAAAGCGGCACAGGCCACCGACCACATTACCCCAAAAATCATGTGCTGAAGGTCTATAAAAATGATGGTCACTAACACAATATTCCCTATACGCCACTTGGCGTGACCAGGCTCTTTACTTACTTTTTTCTAAAGGGGTTAATAGTTCTCTTCCTCGTCCGTCCTTAGAACAATGTTTAGCGCTGCAGATTATCAGACCTTGATCAGAGACACGATGCGGACATTATCAGACCTTGATCAGAGACACGATATGGACATTATCAAACCTTGATCAGAGAAACAATACGGACATTATCAAACCTTGATCAGAGACACGATATGGACATTATCAGACCTTGATCAGAGAAACGATATAGACATTATCAGACCTTGATCAGAGACACGATATGGACATTATCAAACCTTGATCAGAGACACGATATGGACATTATCAAACCTTGATCAGAGAAACGATACGGACATTATCAGACCTTGATCAGAGACACGATATGGATATTATCAGACCTTGATCAGAGACACGATATGGACATTATCAAACCTTGATCAGAGACACGATGTGGACATTATCAGACCTTGATCAGAGACACGATATGGACATTATCAGACCTTGATCAGAGACACGATATGGACATTATCAGACCTTGATCAGAGACACGATATGGACATTATCAGACCTTGATCAGAGACACGATATGGACATTATCAACCTTGATCAGAGACACGATATGGACATTATCAAACCTTGATCAGAGAAACGATACGGACATTATCAGACCTTGATCAGAGACACGATATGGATATTATCAGACCTTGATCAGAGACACGATATGGACATTATCAAACCTTGATCAGAGACACGATATGGACATTATCAGACCTTGATCAGAGACACGATATGGACATTATCAGACCTTGATCAGAGACACGATATGGACATTATCAGACCTTGATCAGAGACACGATATGGACATTATCAGACCTTGATCAGAGACACGATATGGACATTATCAAACCTTGATCAGAGACACGATATGGACATTATCAGACCTTGATCAGAGACACGATATGGCCATTATCAGACCTTGATCAGAGACACGATATGGACATTATCAGACCTTGATCAGAGACACGATATGGACATTATCAGACCTTGATCAGAGACACGATATGGACATTATCAGACCTTGATCAGAGACACGATATGGACATTATCAGACCTTGATCAGAGACACGATATGGACATTATCAGACCTTGATCAGAGACACGATATGGACATTATCAAACCTTGATCAGAGAAACAATACGGACATTATCAGACCTTGATCAGAGACACGATATGGACATTATCAAACCTTGATCAGAGACACGATATGGACATTATCAGACCTTGATCAGAGAAACGATATAGACATTATCAGACCTTGATCAGAGACACGATATGGACATTATCAGACCTTGATCAGAGACACGATATGGGCATTATCAGACCTTGATCAGAGACACGATATGGATATTATCAGACCTTGATCAGAGACACGATATGGACATTATCAAACCTTGATCAGAGACACGATGTGGACATTATCAGACCTTGATCAGAGACACGATATGGACATTATCAGACCTTGATCAGAGACACGATATGGACATTATCAGACATTGATCAGAGACACGATATGGACATTATCAGACCTTGATCAGAGACACGATATGGACATTATCAGACCTTGATCAGAGACACGATATGGACATTATCAGACCTTGATCAGAGACACGATATGGACATTATCAGACCTTGATCAGAGACACGATATGGACATTATCAGACCTTGATCAGAGACACGATATGGACATTATCAGACCTTGATCAGAGACACGATATGGACATTATCAGACCTTGATCAGAGACACGATATGGACATTATCAAACTTGATCAGAGACACGATATGGACATTATCAGACCTTGATCAGAGACACGATATGGACATTATCAAACCTTGATCAGAGAAACAATACGGACATTATCAGACCTTGATCAGAGACACGACATGGACATTATCAAACCTTGATCAGAGACACGATATGGACATTATCAGACCTTGATCAGAGACACGATATAGACATTATCAGACCTTGATCAGAGACACGATATGGACATTATCAGACCTTGATCAGAGACACGATATGGACATTATCAGACCTTGATAAGAGACACGATATGGACATTATCAGACCTTGATCAGAGACACGATATAGACATTATCAGACCTTGATCAGAGACACGATATGGACATTATCAAACCTTGATCAGAGACACGATACGGACATTATCAGAGCTTGATCAGAGACACGATATGGACATTATCAGACCTTGATCAGAGACACGATATGGACATTATCAAACCTTGATCAGAGACACGATGCGGACATTATCAGACCTTGATCAGAGACACGATATGGACATTATCAAACCTTGATCAGAGACACGATGCGGACATTATCAGACCTTGATCAGAGACACGATATTGACATTATCAGACCTTGATCAGAGACACGATATGGACATTATCAGACCTTGATCAGAGACACGATATGGACATTATCAGACCTTGATCAGAGACACGATATGGACATTATCAAACCATGATCAGAGACACGATGCGGACATTATCAGACCTTGATCAGAGAAATGATACGGACATTATCAGACCTTGATCAGAGACACGATGCGGACATTAGCAGACCTTTATCAGACACACGATATAGACATTATCAGACCTTGATCAGAGACACGATATAGACATTATCAGACCTTGATCAAATGCATGATATGGATATTATCAGACCTTAATCAGACACATGATATAGACATTATCAGACCTTGATCAAAGACTTGCGATATGGACATTATTAGACACATGATATGGACATTATCAGACCTCGATCAGACACATGATAAGGGCATTATCAGACCTTGATCAGACACATGATATGGACATTATCAGACCTTGATCAGACACATGATATGGACATTATTAGACACATGATATGGACATTATCAGACCTTGATCAGACACATGATATGGACATTATCAGACACATGATATGGACATTATCAGTACAGTTCTAAGATAACCCATGTGGAGACGCCTGTAACCTTGACCTACATGTAAAGTAGAAATAAAGGTAAAGGCTTATTCCAACCACACATCATTAAAGCGCATGGAAGACATGGCGATAATGTTCATTTTTTTTCTTTGACCAAAGACATATTAATGAGTGATGTGGTCGACATCATGCCAGGCCGTCATAGTTTCCCAGAAAAATCGATCCATTTAAATATTTTAAGGCAGGGTAAACCTGAGCCGTCGATCGAGTTTTGACCCGACTGTCCTTGCCAACATTGTCCTTGGTAGTTCAGTTCACTAACCATTGACCTATCGCGACTTGGTGCTTTCTTTAAATTTATTCAAGCAACTGTCTGAAACTATCCAGAAAATATGATCCACCTGCGTTAGCCTAGATTTTAAATCCATTGACCAGGACTGAGTTCTGTTCCCTACATTTCCTGTCGAGTGTGACAATACACGAGAGTGTGCCCTTGAATGACGTATGCACCGGTATAATAAACGGTCTCATCTGGGATAATACCGATGAGAAAGATGCAGTCATCTTGTACAGACGGATCTGTAATACGACACCAAGGAAATGCATAGGCATTTACAGCACGTTTGGCAGGCAGAATAGTCCAGGCAGACAGTGCCGTCGTTATGACCACGAGTAGCATGACGATGGAGTGATGGCAGTGACCAGGGCATTCATCTGGTTAGAGTCACAAGACTACACCCATGCCTGTATACTAAGTGATTCGATGAGCATGATAAAAAAAAAAGTGGAGGCTGGCTCTGTACGCATGCTATGGGTAGAGCCGTTGCAGAAGTAAAAAAAACGTCTTATCTACGTCCCAGGACATGCGGGAGTACGGGGATTTGAACGAGTGGACAGGTTGGCTAGCTGCGCTGTCGTTAAAGACTGTCAACCAATGGATCGGGCTGGCATCTCAATGCCTTCCGAGATGTAGGAAGGGCACAGGACTTCGACAACTAAGAGTCCGCGTCACTCCTTCGGATAAAAGAGATGGGAGTTAAGATGGACACAGCCAGGAACGAGAAACTTAGTGGGCGTGTAAGACGACTTATCATCAACCAACACAGAATTCGAGTCGTCAGTCGCTGGACACTGCGAGACCTGTTGAGGAGGGGATCTGAACACCTATGGACATGTTCGGAGTGCAATGATGATGACCCGCAAATAACTCAATTGAATCCATAAACTACAATTATATGCATATTTTGGAGTGGAATGTTTTCCTTAATGACCAGAACTGTGTATAAAAGCTGGGTTACTTTGAATTTTATAATCTTTTCCTAAAACTGTTAATAAATCTAGAATAAAGAATACCTTGACACAGCATTGATTAGTTTTATGTAAAATAAAATATGCTTCCTGAGTGTATCACAAAATAAAAATTACTTCCTGAATATATCATGAAATATAAAGTACAATAATACATAAATAATAACATTTCTTAACGTATCAAAGAGCTTATAAAACAAAATAAACACTCAGTATAAAAATGATAATAAATCTGTATTCAGAGAAAACGCAGAATAGTTGTCTAACAATAAGCTATTGTTATACAGCTGCGGCATGTTAATATTATAAATAATATTAAGCTAAATCTGATTAAAACAGAAAATTATATGCCTTTATCATTTATAATCGTTATCACAACGACCAATACGACGTGTTAGATGCACACAGCCAACAAGCACTTTGGGATTTTCCACAAATAGATCCCTTTACCTGACACTTTAAATATCTCAGACCGCGTCATTACAGGGAATCAAATATCAGAAAAACACCCGAGCCCTGTTTTGTCTGCTTGCAAGGTGTTGTACAGCTTGTTTTTACACCAAACAAGGAAACAATGAACAGCATTCAACAGCTGCCCAAGCCTTTTGCCCTTCCAAAGCTTTTCAATTACAGAACACAAGAGAAAGAAAACTGAGTATTTCCAATGGCCGCCATTAAAAGCTGGCAGTCATGCTTGGGTATCAATTATTCTCATCTTGGACCCAAGTTCCTTGAACTGTCTTCACACCCCATCTCTTCCCGATTTCTTGAAGCGGTTAGTTTGATTCTATTCCGCTTGAAACTTGCTGCTGTAATTGAGAGTGAACTCGTAAGCTGCACAGGTGGCTTTGGGGCGCAATTCCTCAATTTTGATTCTTCTTCTTTCCTTCCTCACTTGCCTTTCAGCGTCGAGGGGAGATATAATTTGCGGTCTTTTGCTCTTCTGTTCACCTCTGGTGCTATTGTTTCCTAGTGTATTTAATATTCCTTCAATCCATCTTTTTTCGTGGTCGGTTTATATATTCTATCTTGTTAGCTATGAAGGATTAGTTGTATTTACTTACATATCAGTGTGTGTGTTATTTGTTCTTGCTTAAGGCCTATTGAGCCGAAACGTCGTTCAAATTTGTGTCGTCTATTAATTACGTAAAGCTTTTACCATACTTTTTTTTCAATATTTTTTTTCAATTCTCTCTTATATATTCTATGGCGGGAGTTATTCCAGATTTTGTTCTCAGTTCCTCATTTCTGATCTTATCTCTCAGACTGTTTCCTACCATTTGTCTAACACATTTCATCTCAGTAGAGATGTTGTTTTCATTGTTCTTGCATATAGGGCCCATGACTGGCATTGGTAACACAACGTTGGGATAAATATTGTATTGTAGAATTTCCGTTTTGTCTCTAGAATTATTTCCTTGTTGGACTATAATGGTGATAGCTGTCCAATTACTTGACAAGCGTTGTTGCATCTTGAGTCTATTTTTGCTGTTTGTGAATTGTCCTTGGTCACTAGACTTCCTAGGTATTTAAATTTCTCTACTTGTTTTAGTTGTATGACGTCTAGAGTTATGTTGATGCTCTGTTTTTCTTTTGTGGAATTAATGACGTCTGTTTTGTTAATGTTGATTTTCATGTTGTATTTTGTGCCAAATTTTGATTGATTTAATAACAGCCAGCATGATTTTGAAGTTGTGAACATGAGTACACTAGGAAAGTAGGGATGCATGGTATAATACTGACAATACCTTTCATAAAAGCACCGTTGTCATGGAAACAATGTGATGACTAACACTATATCTCTCCTTACGTCACTAGGTGTGATGTTACTCATTACAGTCTTGAGTATGAGCTAAACTCTTTATTATAAAATGTTCAAGATTATCTCATGAAATATTTCTTATTTTGCGCTCACCCGTCACATTTTCATCGTTTGCCTTTCATCATCATTATCGTCATGTGCCATACCGGTAGGCATAGGCGATCATGTCCTTCCACAATCTTCTATCTACAGTGCATCGTATCAATTCTCGCGTTGACACACTCTCTGGTGTTCAACAAACGACGACTCTTCATCCAACAGCAAGCTGTGTTACGCCTTTCGGCCAATCACATCTGACTTCTGCACGGCATTTGTGAGTACCGGGTTGCTCTTCCCTCTTGCATCGCCACTCACTTGACCTCGATCTAACCCGACCTCTTGTCCTTTGCAGTCCAGTTCACTAACAACTGAGCTATCGCGGCTCCCTGACTATTGGGTGCTTTTGTAATAGTTATATTGTTATGTGCTTGTTAACGTGCATTCTAAATATAGAATTATGATGGCAAGTATCTATCACTGAGATAAAGTGTCTTTGTAAGATTACCGGACCCTGAACAGTTTAAACTTAGTTAACCATATTTTGGTAACGAATCAATTAAAGTGTGTTCAGCGAGAAATTGTGATTTTAGGTTAGTAAAGTCAGGCTACATCATTTAAAATTAAAGTTGCTTTTACTTAATCACAAAAGAAACATACCTAAGACAACAACTGTGTAGTTGATATTAATACTGCCAAATCCATTGGTAGCAATACAAGTGTAGAGTCCAGCATCACTCATCTCTGTGTCTTGTATACGCAAGTGTCCATCTCGGGATACCTATTCACCAAATCAGACATGTAATCAACTACAATGTTGCATAATGCATTAGGCTGGAAAAAAGAGCAATTAAACAGTAACACCCTCATCCAATACTATAACAGAAAATGACAAAAACGTGTGTTCAACAATCAGGTACATGGACAATGAAACTGAGAACTCATAATCTTTGGTAAAAAAAAAGCAGCAAAGATGCAATTTTGTAGTGTTGTATGAGGTTTGAGTTGTAGAAAGAGAAGAAGAATCGGCGGGGAATTAATGTTAATAGCTTCACCGGATTTAATTCATTACAGTCTAATAATGTTAATGAATCCATCTGCTACAGTAGAAATTAAACTATAAACAACAGTTGTATCTTGTGTACGTGCTACTTTCTTATTAAATGCAACATTAAAAACTACATCGTTGGGGATATTTAAATGTTACATTATTTCCCATCTCCGACTTCCGCCTACAACCTTCACCACATCCTTTAATCTCCCTCTGCCTACGACCATCACCACATCCTTTAATCCCCCTTTGCCTACGTTCGTCACCACATCTTTATATCTCCCTCTGCATTCGATCACATCCTTTAATCTCCCTCTGCCCTCGACCACATCCTTTAATCTGCCTCTGCCTTCGACCACATCCTTTAATCTCCCTCTGCTACGACCACATTCTTCTGTCTCTCTCTGTCTATGACCACGTCCTTTAATCTCCCTCTGCCTTCGATCACATCCTTTAATCTCCCTCTGCCTTCGATCACATTAATCTCCCTCAGCCTTGGACCACATCCTTTAATCTCCCTCTGCCTTCGACCACATCCTTTAATCTCCCTCTGCCTTCGACCACATCCTTTAATCTCCCTCTGCCTTCGACCACATCCTTTAATGCTCCCCCCTCATCCAACCAATGTTGACATTATGCTTCAGATAAAGTGTAAAAGCTGTCCGTTGATTCTTCATTTTCAGATCAAAATCCTGCACCTTTGAAAGGGAAACAAATTTACTTCTGTGTTTATGTCATTATTTAAATAAGTTCATACCAGACTAACACCAATAAATATAACGATCGCAGGCTAGGAGAGTAAGAAGAACTACTCTTCTCTCTGCGCCCCCCCCCCCACTACTTTCTCTCTCTCTCTCTCTCTCTCTCTCTCTCTCTTGTATATGTAATCTACAGGCCACAAAACCGAGGCACTGTTACAAATAATAATTTCAACTCGAATATTAAATTCACTGTTATACTTATAACTACTGGCATAAAAAAAATATACTGGGAAAGACAGATCGCGTACGATAAAGAGAGGAGAAATTCGCTAAATATTTTAATATCGGTAAACAGTGAACAACAGATTTTATACGGTGCACTGTGGAGAGAGAATTGTGCGAGGACATTATCGATTAAAACATGGAGAACAACAAAATTGACAATCATGAAGATACAGACTTTCATTAATGGATGCTTACGCAGAATAAAAGGATGGAAATGGCAGGACAAATTCACTAACATAGAATTATGGAAATGTACCAATCAAATACCAGTGGATAAAGAGATACAGCGAAGACGATGGCGCTGGATAGGACACACACCGCGGAAGCCAACTGAGAGTATTACACAACAGGCCCTTTTTTGGAATCCCCAGGGGAAAAGACAAAGAGGAAGACCAAGGAATTCTTGGAGAAGACAAATAGAAGCAGAGATGAAGATGATGGGGAAGACATGGAACGATCTTAAAAGAATGGCAAGAAACAGAACGACTTGTAAAGTGTTTGTTGAAGACCTATGCTCCACAGGGAGCTGAAAGGTAGAAGAAGAAGAATTATCGATTACGTCAACAGGTATAACGCATGAAGATGATGATTATAATGAAAAAAGGTGTGCCATTTTCAATTATAATCCACAGACTGACAGATACACCTGATCTCACACATTAATCATTATAGTTATTGCTTGGATTTTATCAACACTATCACATTCACATATCATTTCCTCTTACCTTGAACCTATCCCAGCCAGGATTGATCGACTGACCATCCTTTTTCCACTGCGTGAGTTCATGATCAGATTGAGCTGGACACGACAACCTAGTATTTTTCCCAAGCTTGGCAATCACTCTGGACACCACTTTGCCGGAAAGAGACGGTGGGCCTGTTCCAAATTTAAACACGTGTAATTAAAATTAAAATGGGGGAGGGGCTGAAAAGGCATTGAGTTTGTGTGTGTATGAGCGAGATATATATATATATATATATATATATATATATATATATATATATATATATATATATATATATAGAGAGAGAGAGAGAGAGAGAGAGAGACAGAGACAGAGAGGTTGCTCAACCAAATGGTGTACCCGCGAAAAGTGGGGAACATTAATTCGAAACATAACAGTAACGATATGAGTTATCTTTGCTCTCTACACTTACCATCGACGGGGTACAGATTGTTGACCAACGAAAATTATAAAACAACGGTAGGAAAGTAGAATACTGTGAATAAACTTAAATAAGACAGCTAGCAGATGATATCTAACAGAAGATATCTAACAGAAGATATCAAACAGAAGATATATAACAGAAGATATCTAACAGAAGATATCTAACAGAAGATATCTAACAGAAGACATCAAACAGAAGATATCTAACAGATGATATCAAACAGAAGATATCTAACAGAAGACATCAAACAGAAGATATCTAACAGATGATATCTAACAGAAGATATCTAACAGAAGACATCAAACAGACGATATCTAACAGAAGATATCTAACAGAAGACATCAAACAGACGATATCTAACAGAAGATATCTAACAGAAGACATCAAACAGACGATATCTAACAGAAGATATCTAACAGAAGACATCAAACAGACGATATCTAACAGAAGATATCTAACAGAAGATATCTAACAGATGATATCAAACAGAAGACATCAAACAGAAGATATCTAACAGAAGATATCTAACAGAAGACATCAAACAGAAGATATCTAACGGAAGATATCTAACAGAAGACATCAAACAGAAGACATCAAACAGAAGATATCTAACAGAAGACATCAAACAGAAGATATCTAAAGAAGATACCCGACAAAAAACATGCAAAACATGAATACTAAATAGAAGACATCCAACATGAGACATCAAACAGAAGGTACCCAAAAGAAGACATCCAAGAGTAAGCAACCATCAGTGACATCCAACAGAAGGTACTCAACAGAAGGCATCCAGTAGAAGGTACCCAACATAAGACATCCAACAGTAGACATCCAACAGAAGGTAATCAACAGAAGGTTCTCAACAGAAGACATCAAACAGAAGCCATCCAACAGTGGAATCCAACAGAAGATACCACATAGAAGACAACCAGCAATGACATCAAACAGAAGGTACTCAACAGAAGACATCCAAGAGTAGACATCAAACAGAATGTACTCAACAGAAGACATCCAAGAGTAGACATCGAACAGAAGGTACTCGACAGAAGACATCAAACAGAAGCCATCCAACAGTGGAAACCAACAGAAGATACCACATAGAAGACATCCAACAGAAGGTACTCAACAGAAGATATCAAACAGAAGGTACTCAACAGAAGCCATACAACAGTGGAGTCCAACAGAAGATACCACATAGAAGACATCAAACAGAAGGTGCTCAACAGAAGAAATCCAACAGTGACATCCAACCGAAGGTACCCAAGAGTGACATCCAAAAGAAGACATCTTTAGAAGAGACCTAACAGAAGACACATAGAAGAGATCTAAAAGAAGAGACCTAACAGAAGACACATAGAAGAGATCTAAAAGAAGACACCTAACGGAAGAGATATAACGGAAGAGACATAATAGAAGAGACCTAACAGAAGAGACCTGACAGAAGAGACCTAACAGAAGAGACCAAACAGAAGAAACCTAACAAAAGAGACCTAACAGAAGAGACCTGACAGAAGAGACCTGACAGAAGAGACGTGACAGAAGAAACTTGACAGAAGAGACCGGACAAAAGAGACCTAACAAAAGAAACCTAACAGAGAAGAGCTAACATAATAGACCTAACAGAAGAGACATAACAGAAGAAACCTAACAGAAGAAACCTAACAGAAGAAACCTAACAAAAGAAACCTAACAGAAGAAACTTAACAGAAGAAACCTAACAGAAGAAACCTAACAGAAGAAACCTAACAGAAGAAACCTAACAAAAGAAACCTAACAGAGAAGAGCTAACAGAATAGACCTAACAGAAGAGACCTAACAGAAGAGACCTAACAGAAGAAACCTAACAGAAGAAACCTAACAGAAGACACCAAACAGAAGACACCAAACAGAAGACACCAAACAGAAGACACCAAACAGGAGACACCTAACAGAATACACCTAACAGAATACACCTAACAGAAGACACCAAACAGAAGACACCAAACAGAAGACACCTAACAGAATACACCTAACAGAAGACACCTAACAGAATACACCTAACAGAAGACACCAAACAGAAGACACCAAACAGAATACACCTAACAGAATACACCTAACAGAATACACCAAACAGAAGACACCTAACAGAAGACACCAAACAGAAGACACCAAACAGAAGACACCTAACAGAAGACACCAAACAGAAGACACCTAACAGAAGACACATAACAGAAGACACCTAACAGAAGAAACCAAACAGTAGAGACATAACCGAAGAGACTTAACAGAAGAGACCAGTAAAAGCCAGTAGCTCTTACAAGCCATTTCCTTTATGGGCCCAATTAAAAAATAAAATTATAACGTAAAAGATCTTAATGTTCTTTTTAGTTTCTTTTATATCATCATCATCATGTGATGGCGCCTTTTGGTAGAGACAATTAAAGTTTTCCACAATATCTTTATGGGAGCCGCGATAGCTCAGTGGTTAGTGAACTGGACTACCACGGACAAAGGGTAGGGTTCGATCCCAACCGACGGCTTCCGGGTTCACCCAGCCTTAAATGGGTACCGGATTTTTTTATGGGAAAGGAAAGCAGCATGGGCGTAATACTGACCACATTACCCCAAAAATCATGTGCTGAAGGTCTGTAAAATATAGGGTCACTAACACCATATTTCCCTATACGCCACTTGGCGTGACGGGGGTACTTTTACTTTTTACAATATCTTTATAACATTCTATAATTCAGAAATTCTTTGCGATTTTCGTAAGTGTCCCAGATCTTGTTATTTGTATTCATCCTTTCTCGCTATCCCAGCTCCTCCCATAACTTCAACCACACTAACGTATCCTAGCATTCAAGTTTGTCTTGTTTTTCTATTGTAAACTTTCTCTGCAGAATATGTTCATCTTTCCTTCCAGAAAATGTTATATTGCTGAAAGTAACGAAGAAATATTCTCCATGATTCACATGTGTAAAATAATATTGGCTTTACGGGATAACGATAAAGCAAACACATTTCTTCATTCTTCAAATAACTAACTAGAGAGAGAGAGAGCGAGAGACCCAATCACATATATGGCATTCTTCAGAAACCTGCTTTAGCTTGAACGATCGTACTCTTTATTTAACATTAGCTATTGAATTATTGCATGAAAAGCGAATGATGAAAACGCCCCAAACATTAGACTTTCTAGTAACTGGGTTAAGTCAATACAACATTACTTTTTCGAATTCACTTACAGCAGGAGAACGGAACGAACAATATTCAAGAAGAAACATTGCTTCATAAAACTGTAAATTATGCGTGACCTCAAACTGCACCTGGCGCTTCAACAACAAATCACATGTAAATTCTGGCAATGAAAGCAAAGAGCACTATTTACTTTTCATTTTCTGACCAGCGCGCTGAAGAAGGAAAATGTACACAATTTTCATCGCGATAAATTCATTTTTTTATTTATAATACTCCGTTCCGATTATAGTTTAGGGGAAGAACTTGAGCCTAAGAAGAGAGAAATTGCTAACACGTTTTCTTTGCACTCTTTTCCCTTCCTATTGAGTCTGGCTTTGTGTGTACGTGTGTGCCGACTGGCTTTCGGCTTTTCTGAAGAAGGCCACAGGCCGAAACGTCAGTATTGTGTTGTGTTCTTTATTTGTAAAGCTGTCACCATACCTTGGAGTGTTTAGCACACCCCACCATTGGCTCCTTTCGGCTTTTCGCTTGACTGGAAACCCGTCCCCGTCATAATGACTAGTGTTCGGGGCGCTCCATTCAACTCTTTGTGCCGGGCACCCGTGGCAGATAATATTTCAGAGCCGGCATAGAATTTTGGAAGACCCCGAAGGAGAAAGCTTCTTTATCCAAGACGGACACGCGTTCATTATGTCAACAGCAAGTTCAGCTAAAGGTCTTTGAGAGCTAACAAGCATTTTATGAACTGAGGAATTGTAAATCTGATAAAAGTCACCGAGCTTGTAAATTATGGTTTTAGTTCAGCAACAAGTATTTTCTGTCTTAAAAGATTACCTGACTGGGTTGAAATTATTGGCAACTGTATATAATTGGGTGGTATATTTAGGCATAATACATAAGCTGTAATAGATAGACAATATCACAGAAATCATGCCGCGGCACGATCTATCGCGACACACGTGGCAAAGAGCAGCGAGGCACAGTTCTCAATACCTCTTTACCACTCTTGTAGATAGGACAATAACAACAAGCGAACACTGACATAGGACAACAACAACAAGCGAACACTGACATAGGACAACAACAATAAGCGAACACTGACATAGGACAACAACAACAAGCGAACACTGACAGACAGAACAAGTGAACACTGACATAGGACGACAACAACAGGTGAACACTGGCAGACAGGACGACAACATCAAGTGAACATTGACAGATAGAACAAGTGAACTCTTACATAGGACAACAACAACTGAGCGCTTAACAGATAGGACAACAAGTGAACCCTAACAGGACGACAACAACAAGTGAACAGTGAAATAGGACGACAACAACGAGTGAACAGGGAAATAAAACGACAAGTGAACATTGACATTCCAGCTGACAGGTCTTTTAAAGGGCAGGTAATGAAGAGAAGTATTGCCAGCACCACACACACACACAAACTGTTACTATTTGATTCTACTGTTGCTGTAAGTTCCAGTACTACGATGTATTATAGTTCCAGTACTACGATGTATTATAGTTCCAGTACTACGATGTATTATAGTTCCAGTACTACGGTGTACTATAGTTCCAGTACTACGATGCATTTAAGTTTCAGTACTATGGTGTACTAAATTAAAAAAAAAAGAATACGAGTTCTGTGATAATGATAAAGAGCTTATGAGAATTGTGGGAAGAAAAAAATCCTTTAACTGCAATGAAGGCAGATGATCCCAGCGAAAGATCAGAAAAAAAATGTATATACAAGCATCTTGGTTATACGTGTTACGGTTCCTGTAATTTTAGGTGGGTGCAGTCCATGAGGTTTTATGTCGTACTTAACTTTTGTCTAAAGCATTCAACATGTGTCAGTGGACACCTGGGGAAAGACAACAACAGCGAGGACTTCGCTGATCGGCTCATTTTAAAATATGACGATGTAGAAATCTGTCAGGTATGTTTCATATTATATGCAGTATGTGCTACAGAACTGGCTACATAATGTTTATGGAACCCAAGTTTCATATGTGTACCTAACTAAGTTCGCAGAATTGTATGCCAATGACCATGAAGCTATCTGTGGCTTGTGAATTGTCTACCAATGTCCACGGAACTGTCTATCTGTGTCTACGAAACCCAATACACACGTCTGCAGAATCATCTATCAAAATCGTCTACTTGCACTACGAAACTGTATACCTATGTCTATATATGAAGCTGTATGTATATGTTTACGGAACTGAATACGTGGCTGTATATTTACACCAGCGGCACTGCCAGCCTATGCCGAAAGCGATATGTTTTTGACAAGTCTACAGGCAGTCTCCGCTTTTCAAAATTAAAATAAATGTTCAAGACTACAATCAGGCAACCAGACAGCTCACGCTGCTACAGGCGGCGAATTTACCTTTCATCTCGAAACGGAAATATCTATCTGGATGCGCGCGCACAGAAGAAACTCATATTTATATCAGGAAGATTACACTGTTAAAGTCTGGACCCATAGCACAAGTTTCGAATCTCTGACAGGGTTATTTAATTCACTCAGCGTGACTGAGCTAAGATACACAATCTGTGGTATCGTCCTTTTTTTCTATAATTTTTAATGAATCTAAATGAAAGAAAACAGACCAAAACAATATGTGGGAGAGTAGAGGAAGCAGCGGTGCAAAATATGGATTCGATATGAGCTTCTTTCAAAGGATTGTCATTAATCGACAAAATGGGCGTATTTTAGTACAGCTCTAAGGTGGATCAGTTAAGGCGGCATGTCCACTAGATTTCTCAAGTCCTTTCTGTACATCGCCGTTCAGGTCATTTTTTGTTGTTGTTAGTTTAAATGGTAGCGAACATATTTCAAGGATTCACCATGAGCTCCTTCGGTTGCAATCCTTAACGAACTCTATTCACAAATGACGGACACTTCATATACGAAGCACGAGCGTGATCTGAAGTTTATAATTTATACAGTTCTATGAAGATCATAGTTTATACAGCTCTATGAAGATCATAGTATATACAGCTCTATGAAGACCAGAGTTTATACAGTTCTATGAAGATCAGAGTTTATACAGTTCTATGAAGATCAGAGTTTATACAGCTCTATGAAGATCATAGTTTATACAGCTCTATGAAGATCATAGTTTATACAGTTCTATGAAGATCATAGTTTACAGTTATACTGATTCTGTAAAACTAAACTTTAGTTTGCTAGAGCAAAAGAGGACACAAAAGTATGCTGAATGGTTCCCTCTTCTAATTATCATTTTGGACAGATGTTATCTCACCCACGATATCGCTACAATTTAAAAACGGAAGTAAATAACAAACGTCCTTTATAATTTAACATGTTGTTGTATAGACACTGTAACTGCTATACATCTATAACCATTTTTTGCAGTGTAATTCTCTCATTTGACCAACAATTTAATAAGTGCCCACATAACAAGTCTGGTTGACATCTATCATATATTCGTGGCTGTAACTGTATAAGCTGTATATATGTGGCTATAACTTAGTTAGGTACACTATCTATACATCTGTTTCTCTGTGTGATTTCTTTTCGCCTTCGTCCTTTCCTGTTGCAGATTCTAGACGCAGAAACTGATTTCAGCAAATTACTTCACTGCGATCCACAGCTGCTCCAAAGAGCAGTGAAGTCACAGGATTGAATTACTAATTAAATGCCATAAATAGATTCATCAATGAAGCCTCTAGTTACCTCCTCATGCCAAAAGTTATTGTCACTTGCCAGCTTGTAATTTATGGCGCAGTCTTAAGGGCTTTCAGCACCTTAGTGGAAGCGCGCTAGTTTGGCTAAAAAAAAAGTGACTTAGATGGATCGCAGCTGGACGCTCACCAGTTGACACGGCTGAAAAAAAATGTGTACCTGTCTCAGCGGGTTGGAGAAGGCAGCCAAATCCCCAAAGCATTTTCTTTTTCTTCCTTTTCTCTTTTGCCTTTTAGCGCTGAGTGAAAATATAGTTTTCGTTGTTTTGCTTTTATGTTGGCCTCTGCTGTTGTTATGTTTCCTCTTGTTTCTAATATTCCATCAATCTATATTTTTCGTGGTCGACCCTTCAGGTTCATGTTCTCGTAACGTTGATTAAAGTCTCGTGTTGTGTTTTTGTCGTTCTATCTTATCACGTGGCCAAATGTTTGTGTCTGTTGTTTCTGTATGCATTCAATGATGGGAATTTATTTCTAGCTTTCTTATTAGTTCTTCAGTTTTGATTTTATCTATCAGGATGTTTCCTGTCATTCGTCTACCACATTTCACTTCTGTAGTGGTTATTTTTCTCGTTGTTTTTGAGTCTAAAGTCAAGGTCTGGTGTTGGTTCGGATAAAGATTGTGTTATACAGTTCCAGTCTTGTCTCTTAGCATTACCCTTTTGTTGGATAGCAGCAGTGGTGATAGTCGTCCGATTATTTGATAAGTTTTGTTGCATTTTGAGTTTATTTCTGCTGACAGAAGTAAGAAGAATAAATTAAACAATCAGGCTAACAGTTGGAATTGTAAATTGCGGTTTTTCTCTGCGGGAACCACCCCTGGTCTCAGCAGCGAGTCCGGGCTTGAAACGTCAATTACTCGTCGACGGAAATAAAAATGAGTACCTCCGAAGACGTAGTTATCTGCCTGTGTGGCGAGGAACCACTGTGCACACGGCTGTCAAGACAAAATGGATTAACATGCAAAAATCAGTCCCTACTTTGTAGGGAGTTCGTCAGAGGTGAAAGTTGGGCAAAAAAAAAAAAAAAAAACCAACCAGATGTACTCTGACAGGATCTACGCCTGTCTTCTTCTTTGCTTCCTCATTTGCCTTTCAGCGTCGAGGGGAGATATAATTTGCAGTCTTTTGCTCTTCTGTTCGCCACTGCTGCTGTACTTGTAATTTCAATAAATGTACACACGCTGTCAGTCAACAGCTGCCACGCGACAGTTTAGATTCGACACCCGACTTTAGCACGATTTTTTTTACAACCGAGTTTCCATTTCCCTTCAAATAATTTTGCACATACTTAGATAGGACCACCATTAGAAGGTTGAATTAGTCTTGGGCGGGGTAGAATCGCCGACCTTAATACCAACAGTCAGTTATAGGTCGCTGCCTGCTATGAGCCAATTCATTATACAGCGTCTTACTAGTCCTGCCCTTTATATAATTCAATACTAGCTGATTCTATTGCTGTGCTCTTGCTGCTGAATAAGTAATGGATGGTGACACAACAATCGATATAGCAGCAATCCTGAGACTACCGAAATTTGGAATTAAACACAACACCAGTTGGAATTGATGCCAAATGACCTTTACTTTTAAATCATGTAACCGAGGGCACTATAAACATAGTTACAAAAACTATACCCATCGCTGTCTGTTATCTCCACCAGCAGATTCCTGTGGAAGTTATTATTATTATTATTATTATTATTATATATTATATTATTATTATTATTATTATATTATTATTATTATTATTATATTATTATTATATTATTATTATTATTATTATTATTTTTATTATTATATTATCATTATTATTATATGCAATCTTTTTCATATTCGCTTTACAGTCCAGCACTGTTGATATTTTTTTTCCATATATTTTTGTCTCCATATGAGCCTCATAAGAAATGTATTAGTTTGGAAAATTCAGTCTCAAATATATATTAGATAGTGGGTTTGCTAATCAGTAGTTTTGCTTAAAAGTGGTGCTACTAATCGGTGGGTTTGCTGCTGAACGGTTTTGTTAGAGAGTGGTTCTACTAACCAGTGCTGCTGCTGATAGTTATTAACATACAAAGCACTATAATTTTTTTAAAACCCTCATTTTATTAAATTCTTGTCTTTTTTAAATCATTACTTATCCTTGATGGGCAACCTAACATAAACCGAGAGGCAGTCTGGTAAAACGATTTTCTAAGAGATACAGCTCAAACCACACAAACTGCTTCCTTGTAGTAAGGTTATAAGAGCATCTAGGAAAAGGTTGATTAGAAAATAACAGATGCATTGAACCGCAAAGTTCGTGACGAAAAACTGTGCATCGTAATCCAGTGTAATCCGTTCATTAAAATTCAAAAGCAAAGCATCGCAGGCGAGTCTGTGGATACATTCTACCGACGAAGGTCTCACCTTTGATGCATGTTGTAAAATGTAAACGTGGAAGAACGTGAGTTTTATGTTCTGTCCCTTTCTATTTCCTTTGTTAATCGTAGCCCTCGTGAACATGGCACCGGATGTTGATGATGAACGTAGGATTGAAGACAACGTCGAGATGTTACTTTGTGCTAACAGACACCGTTTTGTGTTATAGGAGAGGAGCCAGGCGTCCAAATTATTGGCAGTTTATGAACTCCTCGCTTTATTAATAACTTTGTCCGTTAGTGCAATTCATTACATCAGTATTGTTCCTATATTTGTGTATATTAGAAAATTGATCTACAGTCAAAAGATCTCGTTTTCCGATCGCTACATTTTACCTTGCTCTCATTTTTCTGTGAATATTATTATTTCTTGTGCTTCATTTGAATTTCCAGAATGGCTCGCACTGCCTGCCTTAGCAACTCTTGTTGCATTCTATTTTTGTTTCTAAAACAGCAAATGGAAAATCCGGCAGAGCTGTCCTGGCTCTGAAGAATTCTGGGGCTTAATTCTATGGAAGTCTGGGTGGTTTAATGGTGTAACGATGTCTCTGCATGAGAGAGGCAAGGCTTAATTCTCTGTCAAGCTCCATTTTTTATTCTGTGCGTCCCTGTCAGCGTGTATTTTATTCATTGGTATGTTTCTCAGCGTGAGAGACTAGCGTGGTGATGGCGATTTGGCTTCAAACCAGTGAGGCTGTAGGTTTGTTTTCATGCAAACTCATCTATCTATCTATCTGTCTGTCCGTCCGTCCGTCCGTCCGTCCGTCCGTCCGTCCGTCCGTCCGTCCGTCCGTCTATCTATCTATCTATCTATCTATCTATCTATCTATCTATCTATCTATCTATCTATCTATCTATCTATCTATCTATCTATCTATCTATCTATCTATCTATCTATCTATCTATCTATCTATCTATCTATCTATCTATCCGAATATTTTGTAAGAAATTAGTACCTGACAAAGAGATACCGAGAAGGTAACATCATCGAGAGAGAGCATTGAATTATGTCACTTAGTTTTCAACACAAAAATTGTTCACATTCCTAAGGTATGCTCGTATTATGTGACTAACTTCACGACATTTAGTTAGCTATAAGCCGACTCTTACCTGGACCTCTATTTCATTATAGAAACTATTCTGAGTCGTTTATATGTCGGCAAGATAAGAGAGCTCTAATAACTGGCATCATAATTTCTTTCAATCGTTTTAACTAAAAATTCTGTTTAATGTCTCCTGGTGTTGTTTAAAGCACATACAAAAAGATATCATATTTGCGTTTTTTAGGCTCAACATATCCGACTCCAGGGGGCCGCGATAGCTCAGTGGTTAGTGAACTGGACTACAAGTAGGGTTCAATCCCAAACGACGGCTTCCGAGTTCACCCAGCCTTTAATGGGTACCGGATTTTTTTTCTGGGAAAGTAAAGCGGCACGGGCGTAATACCGACCACATTACCCCAAAAATCATGTACCGAAGGTCTGTAAAATTTATGGTCACTAACACCATATTCCCTATACGCCACTTGGCGGGACGGGGGTACTTTACTTTTATTTGTTTTGTTATATCCGACTCCACAGCTTATTTGTGTGGAGATTGAGTTTACCTTTCCTAGTCAATTCCCCTGTAGTCTGTTTACGAATGTTCGAATGTTTCCTCGTTAGAATAGGCAGAGTTAGGTCTTGGTCAGCTCTAGCTTAATTATCCAAGATGGCTACATCCTACAATCAGAATTCGTTTTCATACGAAGACATAAGAAAAGTTAGGAGTCAGATACACGTCAAGCTATTATTCTGTGATGCCCTGTGCCCTGATTAACTCATGATATTACTATAAGTCCAACGTGAGAGATTATTGTTTATTCATTGCCTATTAATGTCAGAGCTGATAACACAGCACTTCCGACAAACCCGAGGGTGTTCAGTCGCGTTTTATGTACAGATGACAAACTCTGTGCACAAGGTTTAATTAACCAGCTGGTTCTGGACCCACCAAGTACATTCTTGCCAGTTACTGTTCCTGCTTGATGGATGTTAAATTAGTCTCAAGACTGGTGTCCTCACTGATAGCAGTGCCAATTTATAACACAGAATCTCTGAGGGTCTCTAAAACATCGCCTTTATTCATGTCTATCATTCCCACAACAAGAGAGATTAACATATCCCCACAACAAGAGAGATTAACATATTCCTACACCAGGAGAAATTAACATATCCCCGCAACAAGAGAGATTAACATATCCCCCACAACAAGAGAGATTAACATATTCCTACAACAGGAGAAATTAGCATATCCCCGCAACAAGAGAGATTAACATACCCCCACAACAAGAGAGATTAACATATTCCTACAACAGGAGAAATAACATATCCCCGCAACAAGAAAGATTAACATATCCCCACAAAAAGAGAAATTAACATATTCCAGCAAGAGAGATTAACATATTCCAGCATACACAAGAGATTAACATATTCCTACAACAAGAGACATTAGCATATTCCAACAAGAGAGATTAACATATTCCATCAACAATAGAGTTTAACATAACCCAGCATACAAAAGAGACTAACAATGTCAGAAAGTAGACTTTATCCAGCCCACATTTCAGTCGTCAGCATTATTAAGTTCAAAGAAATCACTGACCAGCACAAGGTTAGTTGTCTAACCAAACAGCTTGCTATGGAATGAGGCATGGGCACCCTACTCGGACAAGTTATATGGAAATGTTCAGTGAATCGAATCAGAGGAAGAGGTATGTTTACAGCACTCGGAAAAAATGACAAATAATCAAGAACAGAAGAAAAAAATGTTGTTGATTATTTGTCACTTTTTTTTCCGAGTGCTGTAAACATGCCTCTTCCTCTGAATTGATTTGCTGATTATCGCTTCGGAATTTTCCCTCTATAAATAATAATATATATTCATTTATTATTATTTATCTCCCTTATAAGGAGATGTCCCCAGCCTTGTAGAGACAAATTATTTCTCTAAACTTACAATGGTGATGATATCTAAAGTTCTACGCAGAAGACAAATAATGGTACAGTTGATGGCCATTTAATCCCCTTTTATATTCAGTTTTTCTTGATGTTTGGTCAATAGTTCATGACTTCTCTGTGTGGATTGACAAGTCGCAAGGTGACAACCCGTATCAGTGTTTGACTATTTCCTTTTGACAAAGGGTAAAATGATTGGAACTAACTGCATTTCTTGGGCATGAGCAAAATATCACTTTTATTTATCTTTGACGTCTGTAAAGTGAACAAATGACGTTCCAGTTTTATGTGAAATATGTAGCCCACTGTTCACCCAGCCTTAAATTGGGTACCGGTTTTTTTTTCTGGGAAAGTAAAGCGGCACGGGCGTAATACCGACCACATTACCCAAAAAAATTCATGTGCCGAAGGTCTGTAATCATTATGGTCACTAACACCATATACCCTATGTGCCGCTTGACGTGACAGGGCTCTCTGCTGTTATTTTTTCTATGTAGCCCCGTGCATTTTTAAATGAGTGTCTTTCTCATCGGGTGCTCGACAATCTTAGACCTATCCTGTTTTGGTGATACTTCCGATGGTCATGAAACCACCGACATAGATCTGGGTGTTATGGTGGTATAAAAGCTTGTCAACCAATGTAAGGTGTAGACAAATGAGATAAAGAGCATGACCGTTGTTCCAATAAAGTTGTATCTAATAAGCTGTTTATCACTTAAGGCTTTCTAGTAACCTAATTACAATATATGCAGATTTTTTTTTTCTTTGCGTTAAGTCCTTTGTTGCTATACTCGGTCATTGCTAGTTATGATGCCCATTCACTTTGCTATTTCGCAATCTTTGGAAACACACTCTAAAGCCCCAACTCAAGCAAGAAGCAGACAGATTCTTAGAAACAGAGAATACACGACGAAAGAAATGAAAATATTTCTAGGGGCGCTGAAAAATTCCATAATCAACTATGACAGACTGGGGCTACTATCATTGCTGCTGGTACTACTGAGTGCTCGGAGGGTTAGTGCTTCAAGAGTATATGATACATCATACAAAACAGCAAAGTTGTGACAGAACATATATCCAGCGTTAGAGAGATTCTCAACATTGCCAAGATCATTGTCAAAATTGCATACCTCTTTTATCAATATTGAAAGCGTTATTGCCCACGTTGCAAGGACTATTGAGAACGTTCCTGTGGTTATTATTCAAAATTGCAATAACTGTAAATATTAGAAGGGTTATATTCTTCGATTAGGAATTTGAAAAAAAAAAAGGTTATTCTCTGAGGTCACAGATATAGCATTAATGTATCTTTGCTACAGTTATCCACGATGTCTGAAGTCAGTTATAATGCCTGACGCCATATATGAATTATGAGGTCATAGATAAAACTCTATCATACATTAGGTCTCATGTGCAATACAAAAGTTTAATAATAGAGTTGACAAATAGTTACTACACAAATATCATATTTATTATGACTAGCATAAAAGATGTATTGAAATGTTACGACTACTCGAGAGACTGAACAATTTGGCAACTTTGTGACCTTCACATTTCACGTTTTGCCTTCTCGTGACCAGGTACATAACCTTGAACCTGGGACAGTAGTTACCTTTGAATATACTAAAATGCTTTGGCCAAAAATGTTTGACAACTTAAATGTTTTGGCTTTAATATGTTTGACAATATCCTAGAAAATTAGACTGAACCTTTTAAAAAGCCCACCGTCCTCGAGCGTGTAGCCAAAAGCGCAATGATAGACTTAACAGAAATGTTTCGCTTAGTGACAGATCTAGAAACAAAAATACTGCAGATCAAAGCATGTAGTAGAATTTAATTTTACTTCATTTATTTACTGGTTTTGGATGTCAAAATGTCTGACATGGAAACAGCTAAAAATATTTCAGTCTTAACTTAATGCACGAGGCTGGATCCGTGAACCTTCCTCATTTGCCTTTCAGCGTCGAGGGGAGACATAATTTGCAGTCTTTTCTTTGCCTCTGCTGATGTTATATTTATTAGTGTTTCTAATAATCCATCAATTCATCCTTTATGTTGTCGACCGTTGATTCTGATGTTCTCACAACGTTTATTAAAGGCTGGCTGTATTGTGTTTTGATCATAAGTACGTAAATTATTTTAGACACTGTTTCTGTTACCGACAAACTTCAGTTCAAGGATACCTCACCGATAGAGTTGATGAAAGCCATAACAGGGAGACCCTTTAAAAAACAAATAATAATTGATTCCTACACCTCAAAACGATGTGGTTTAAATACAGACTTTTTTAAAATTATAAATGTAACTCGATATTATAGGTCTATTTATGTTATATTCTATCTGGCCTTCTATTATCTAGGACAGCTAGCTACTGGGTTGTACTTATTTGTGTTTGTTTCAAAGACAAAAGCAGCCGCCAAGCAGTGGTTAGTGAAGTGGTCTAGGTCAGGTTAGATCTTGATGGAGGTTTTACAAGGTCTACAAGCGCTACCAGCAGGTGTTTCTCTCTGTGAAAGAACGACGACAATAGTATACCATCGATGACGGCTCTAGTGTAATACCGACGACGATACTAGTTTAATACTGACGACGGCATTAGTGTAATACCGACGACGGCACTAGTACAATACCGACGACGATACTAGATTAATACCTACGACGACATTAGTGTAATACTGACGACGGCACTAGTGTAACATCGACATCAACTTTACCGACAAATGTCCCGATATCAACTTTACCGACAAATGTCCCAACATCAACTTTACCGACACATGTTCAGACATCAACTTTATCGACAAATGTCCCAACATCAACTTTACCGACAAATGTCCCAACATCAACTTTACCGACAAATGTCCCGATATCAACTTTACCGACAAATGTTCCGAATAATTAAAAACAAAATAAGGACACTAAAATTTTAATTTCTACGCGCCACGAGGCGGAACGAGGCTCTGTCTTTGTATCTTTATTCTTCTTGCTGTCTAGAATATAAAAATACACCAAAGATGACGAATACCATCCTATAAATGACAGTTCTCCAAACAATAACAGCAGCACGGCCGTCAATTTCTCAGCCTAATCACATATCCCTGCCTCTACTTTTACAGGCCCTTGCTACAAAGGAATGTACAAACGGGATCTTATCAAGACAAACAACAGGCCTCTAAAGGCTAGACGGTACTCACTGTTAGCGACACAGCAGGCCAGCACTTGTAGGAACAGCAGACCCCGCCACACTGTTACACAGCCCATGATGAGCCGCACTGAAATGGAACCAACAGTACAAATTATTTCCCTAGCAAACAGTATCCACGCCAGAGCCAGTTTAACAATGGGACCCCTGCTGATATTAATTTCACCGCTGTCTCACAGTTACAATAGCAGCTGCCTATCCTTAAAATTCTTCCATTTTGAGTTCATTCCTTACAATCTCCTTTTACATTTATGTTAGTCAAACACATTCACTTCGTTGTTTTTTTTATTCGCTAAAAGCAAAAGACGGCCAGTATAAGGTTAGTAGCTAGACATGGTTGGTGTCACTTAAGTGTAAATGTTTTAAAACTAAAAGGGAAAATACTAATTATACTGTTTTCGAGTATGTCAGAATAAAGATATTAAAACGAATGGAGGGTGAAATTAAAGATAAATATAAATGGTGGGAAAATACAAGGTAAAAGAGGCAGAGGAAGACCAAGACTAACATGGAAGAGTAACATTAAAAGATGGACAAGTCAACCTATGACAATCTGCACCATCAAAGCAAGAGACAGAGTGGAATGGCGCTCCATAGTAGCCAACCTTCGATGCGGAGACGGCACTCAATGATGATGATAAATGGTGGGAGAAATATAGCAAGTAAAAGTGTTACTCTATCTGGCAGATAACACCCAATTAAAGCAGATGTGACACGAAAATTATAAAAGTTAATTAAAATGTGTCGAGCATTAAAAAAAACCTGGCATATAAAGAAAAAAGAATTAAATGTCAAGTAGATGCAATCAATTGTTTGGAAATGGAGGCAAGGCGACCGGAAGCTCATCGCTGATGACATGCGTCACAATCAGCGAACTAGAACTATCCACAGACTATTGCAGCTCTTCTCGCGCCCTCTAGTGACAGACCAACCAGTCTAATCTGGCCAAGCGAGTAGGGATCGAAGAGGGAAGATAACCCGCTACTCAAAAATGTCGTCCTGAAGAAGAATGTGTTGGGCCAAAGGGGCAAATAAACTGCAAAACAGCTCATCTACGCCCACTTAACGTCTTTTAAGGACGGATGACGATGAGAATTATGTATTCCTTGAATAGTCATCGGGTAAACGTCAAAAAGAAAGAGAAGAAGCTTGTATTCACAAACAAAATGCACCGAACAAACACCAAGAACACAAAAACCAGTGCTACGCTCGACATTTTACAATAGAACTAGAACAATGGAGCACATTTGGGCAGAAAACAACAAAACAATAAGGGCCAATAGCTAGACACTAACTGAAATAATATTTTGAAATCAATAACTTTAGCCTAGAATTGTTGAAAGCATGCAGGTAATATAGGGAAAGATAAACTGTAGGAAAACGTCATGAGATCGAAGTCTTAATGACGTGACATACAAGTTTTTAAAAGACACAGAAATGTTGACAATTTATAAGATTCGCCAGCTTCAGACACCAAAGACAGTATTCGACTTGGATACACATCTATTTATCTCTCTCTCTCTCTCTCTCTTATTCAGGGTTAATGACTCACAAATGAAAACCTATTTGTTCTCGTCATCTGTTACAGTGCACACAGCTCTAATTAATTAATCCATTTCCCCCGTACTTTTGTCTTCCGTTTGCATGTTGTTCCATTAAATATTTGAAACGGTGAAAAAAAAAAAAAAATTAAATCAAAAGAGCACACAGCCAACAGGCCAGTAATGAAATGAACCGACCCTTCTAGAATATAAAGATGAACGATTACACTGGAGATTACAATTGCAATTAGAACAACAAAAACAAGCAGGGGTTGGTATCAGGACAATCGCTGCGCCGCCGTAGGCAACGACGGCTATTGCGCTGTCAGATTATAATTTCCCTGGCTAAGATTGAAGTTGCATAAAACTCGATTAGACACAAGTGTTGCCGCACACAATAACACGAGGAGGAGTTTGACTGGCTCTTATATCGTCTGCATATCTATCAGTCTGATTTGACGGATGGATTTAGCTATTGTGATACAAAGGAACATTTCAGAGAAGTTAACATTCATAGCCGACCTTGATTACTGTAACTTCTCGTGTACGGGTTTAACATTAACAGATGACGATCAGTGTTGTATTTGGTAGCAATCGACTCGTCCCTCGCTTCTTCCCCAATCTTATCATTTTCTTCCTTCTAAAATTAACCAGCGAAGAAAGAAATGCACATTGAGAAGAAGTAAGAAAACGGCATGTCAATAATAAACCAATTTGTTCACGGTACATTCGCGTCGTTATACAAAATCGTACGATTATCCTTCTTATGTTTACTTAAGTTACAATTATATAGTTACTCTTGCATAGTTCTTTACGATGTTCTTCGGCATAAATTTAACAAAATACCTTTGTTGCTTTACAAACAAATAAACGTTCGGGCAAGCGATGTAGAATAAGAATCGTGAAGTACAGATGGTTGACATTGTCTGGAACTAGTCATTGAGACAAAAATCTTCTTCTGTGTACGCTTCTAGACGTCAATTTGAACAAGACTAATCAAAATGCTTTCACTGCACAAAAGATACTCGCATTGAGAGACGTGACGACATCGCTATGGGGAATGAACTAAAATGTTTCTTCCATTTTAATGGACACAGCTTAAACATTTAGGACCTCAAACTGCGTGGGCTGAAAACTGTCAAAGACCCATAACTGACTAACGACATGAATTAGTTTTACCAATCGATTTCCAAATCAATCACCGCGAGGTGGAAACTAAACAGTCAGGTCAAAAGATTAATGGTCGAAATGGGAAAGCAAACCCTACACCCAAAAGTGATATGAAGTCGAATGTATTACATTGAGAACAGAAAGATTGTGAATGTAGCTTGAGGGAAAGGAAAGACATAGCGTAAACCATGGTCATGTGGCCGTGATATTGTATAGCGTAAACCGTGGTCATGTGGCCGTGATATTGTATAGCGTAAACCATGGTCAGGTGGCCGTGATATTGTATAGCGTAAACCATGGTCATGTGGCCGTGATATTGTATAGCGTAAACCGTGGTCATGTGGCCGTGATATTGTATAGCGTAAACCGTGGTCATGTGGCCGTGATATTGTATAGCGTAAACCGTGGTCATGTGGCCGTGATATTGTATAGCGTAAACCGTGGTCATGTGGCCGTGATATTGTATAGCGTAAACCGTGGTCATGTGGCCGTGATATTGTATAGCGTAAACCGTGGTCATGTGGCCGTGATATTGTATAGCGTAAACCGTGTCATGAAAAATGTACTAACATCAAAACAAATAACACCAGGGCTAAAACTAAGAAGAGCAAAATGTTATGTCTTCTCAACATTTCTATATGGTGCAGAAACATGGACATTAGACAAGAAAACAGAACTGAAAAGTGGAGCCTTTGAAATGTGGATATAAAGAAGAATAGGTATGTAACAGTGAATTGGGAGAATGTGAAAATAGGGTACGGAATGGTTGAGGTGAATGAGTGATTGAGGAGGGGGGGGGGCGCACGTGGACACTTCACGGGAATAATTTGAAGAGGTGAGTTCAGACGGAAAGTGGAAACTCTCGTGACTGATGAGAATGTAAACTTGGAGGTGAGGAGATGACGTAGAGGACTTTTGATTGACCAGGGGGGCAGAACAGAAGATGACGTAGAGTAATTTGATTGGTTGAGGGACAAATACTTAAGTCATGTACAAGGCTGGTAGACTAGTATTCACACAAGAAGATACACAGATAGGAACTGAGAGCTAGTCGTGTAGACAATAGGAGTCACAAGAGAGGGGGGGGAGGGCTGCAGGAAGACGTTGCGACAGACAGAGCACGGTAGACCCCAAGAGATAGGCGCAAGCCAGTGGCTCGTGAAGCCCAAGTAGTAACAGTGTTAGGCTAGTGAGACGTAGGTCTGGAGTTTATGTACGAGACAATTCAGTGCATACATTAGTCCAGGCTAATGGGAGGCAGTGTGGACCGATTGAGTGTGAAAGACGAACGAAGGCACGATTGTGGCGGAGAGTGCCTTCAGTATATTCATTGTGTGAACAACCGAGTGAATTGTTACCCGCTGGCTTGTACATAGATTGTTTTGTTGGAATAAAGTTATTGTTACTTCACGAGGGCCTTATGTGTGTGGTGAATTCCAACTATCACTTGGTCGTAGTGAAACTGTGGCGAAGAACGAAGTGGTTTTGTCGTGGCCGCAGAGTCATTGTCTCAGGCTCTGAAATCGCGATTCAGTCAACCATCAACGCGAAGTACAACACAGTAATAGATCACGAGAAGAGCTGAATAGTGGATGCGTGGACAAGCGGTTGTACACATGGATGTGTACCTCAAGCAGTTTACGAGTCCGCCAACCAAGCACTTCACGCAAGTAATCCAACAAGCAAAACAATCAAGTCAATAGTCAAGTTAACTAGTCAACAATCAAGACAATAGTCAAGTTAACTAGTCAACAATCAAGTCAATAGTCAAGTTAACTAGTCAACAATCAAGTCAATAGTCAAGTTAACTAGTCAACAATCAAGTCAATAGTCAAGTTAACTAGTCAACAATCAAGTCAATAGTCAAGTTAACTAGTCAACAATCAAGTCAATAGTCAAGTTAACTAGTCAACAATCAAGTCAATAGTCAAGTTAACTAGTCAACAATCAAGTCAATAGTCAGGTTAACTAGGCCCGCGCCAGCAAAGTGCCATTCCGGCCGCCAAACACGTCTTTTCTGTACATTGAAATCTTTTCTGTTCATTGAAATCTTTTCTGTTCATTGAAATCTTTTCTGTTCATTGCAATCTTTTCTGTACATTGAAATCTTTTCTGTTCAGCCAGAATTGGATGGAAAGAAAAGAAAACAAACGATGAAGTCTTAAAACAGCTAAAAATGAAAAGAACTACTAAATACAATTCAAACAAGACAAATGCGATTTTTGGGCCATGTTAAAAGACACAACAGCCTACTAAAAGTAATCTTGGAGGGGAAAATACAAGGTAAGAGGCAGAGGCAGACTAAGACTAAGACTAACATGGACGAGTAACATCAAAAGATGGACAAGTTAGTCTATAACAACCTGCACCACCAAAGCAAGAGACAGAGCAGAATGGCGCTCCATGGTAGCCAACCTTCATTGCGGAGATGGCACTCGATGATGAAACCACGCCACAACTCAATATGACCGCATAACGCCCTTTTTTAAAGAGAAGTAATACTCAGGCTAAAGCAGAAGAGGAACTGACACAACGTACTAATGTTTACTATATAGAAAGCACCAAGAAACATTAAAAACAAACATTTGTAAATGTTAAACGAATCTATGTGTTATTTATGCACATACTATAGGCATGACAAAGCTAGCTATTACCGGCGACGCGTGCTCGCCACTTGTAATCGGAGACGGTTACCTTAGTGTAACATTAAAGTACACTCGCTGTTCGTTAGTTGTCGAGCATGCCAGAGCTACAAAACGATTGCTGTAAGCAGTGCCATCTGCTGTTATCAGAAAATACCAAACACAATTCTCTTTTCTTCCCTGGTGTCAAAAACAATCGTATTCTAATGGAAGAATATATGAACATAAAGTAAACAGACATTAACTGCATGAACAAGTTGCTCGTTTTACATTTTAAAAAAGAATATTTTACGTTACATGCGCGTGTAGACTTCTTTGACATGTAACTGCTAATGCCATTAGCTCCGGCGGCCTGTGGGCTTTTTTGTATGTTTTAGACCCAATGAAAACAGAACTCATGGTGATTAATTCAAGAAACTACAAACACTCATTCTACATGAGAAGATCTCACTTGTGAAAATATTCGCGTACTTGGTGCATAGCATAGTAAAGTCGGATGGGGAAAGCAGCGAAGATAACGGAAGATTAAGATCAGATCAGTGTAGTTTTGACACTACAAACAGTCGCTTTTTTTCGGACCGATCGGGCTTCGGTGTTAACCCAGCTGCGTAAATGAGTATGAGAGATTTTTCTGAGAAGTAAGGATGATCTGGTGTGATATCAGCCACCATCATTCAAAAATGTTTTGTTGGTCAAACAAAAATGTAGTTAACATATTTCCTTAATGACTCTCAAGACGTTGAAGAGAAGAGCCATTTACACTTTACAAAACAGATTAAACAAGTTAAAATGAAAAAAAGTCTCCACTTTACAAAACAGATTAAACAAGTTAAAATGAAAAAAAGTCTCCACTTTACAAAACAGATTAAACAAGTTAAAATGAAGAAATTTCCTAAAAAATTCGTATATTTGTCCAGGTTTGTCTGCAAGAATTTGTATTACATTTAACACAAACCAGCTGCTGAGTAGTCAACATTTCTATTATTGTGCCTAGTAAAGATACTACTTTGCATGCCTACACATTTGATTCTAGTGTTATTTTCAGGCCTTGTATAAGTTTTAAAAAATAAAAATCACACTTTTATTGTGTAATTTTAGAGCATGAATACTCTCACACGCATATACACGTACTAGCACAATAATTCTTGTAAACGGTTCGTTTCCTATAGGACCTTGTTTTTTTTTTTTTTTTTAAATTATTAGCAATAGGTACATGTGACGCTTTGTGGCGAATATAGTGTTAATTAGTGATTCTTTTTCAATGCGGCGCTCATTTATCTATAGCTAATGTGATCAGTATCAAGCATCCCTACTTCTTAACTTTCCCAGAAAAGATGAATGGCACCCATTTTTATTGGCTGTCTGAAATCGTGACGGGTCGAAAAAAAATGCTTTAAGTTAAGGAATCAAACCAAAGACCCCTTCGGTTATTAGATGAGTGCACTAAACACTTTATTATTGTAGCATCTTGGTAATTAGAGGCGTCTAAACTCTGCGTCATCGTGGTGGGTATGACGCGAACCAGAACGATTCGGTTCATGACAACTGTTATTGTTATCTGACGGTTCATGGAAGCTGTTATTGTTATCTGACAGCTTATGGGAGAACAAAGGAGATTATATTTCTGAAACGAGCCACAGAGTAAAACAGCCACACATCATCGGCATTAACTGGATCGATTCATCATCCTTATATTACTGACCAAACAGACCGCAGGGCGTGGCCACGTAATGAGACATAATTGGAAATGCATTGGTTAACCTCATGTCAAGTGAATGTGAACCCATCAAATACAGTGATCTTCAACTAGATAGTACAGCCACATAGTGGACGATTTCAACTTTCATGATAAGAACAGCAGAAGAAAGGGGAATTAAAAGTATCAAAAATATAAAAACTCCGGTTTATGAGATACATATATAAGTAAAATGGAAAGATACTATGCAATGCATTTTTGACAATAGAAACAAGAAAAAAAGAGTTCTTAAATGTTATGTAGAGCCAGTCTTAACATATGGATGTGAATCACGGACAATAGGACAACAGACAAGAAAATCACTGGAGGTTGTAGGAATGTGGTTTTACAGAAGAATGTTGAGAATACCATGGACAGCTAAGAAGGGTAATGAAAACGTTCTGAAAGAGGCCGGAACAAAAGAGAGCTCATTCCAAAAAAATTAGGAACAAATAATATTCATTTTTTGGCTATGCAATGAGAAGGGAACAGCTGGGATATATTGTAACAACTGGGCAAATTGAGAGACGAAGCGATAGAGGGAAGCAAAGAGAAAAGATACCAGACAGCCTAAGATAATGGCTGGGTAGAAAGGTATGTATGTGAAACATTTATTATACAGATAAATGTTTGAATTATTTATGTATTTTAAAGTTTGAAAGTGTATTAATGTTTATTTTTGTCACATAAATGAATTTGTATAAGAAAAGATAAGACGTTTATTTTGACTAGAATATAAAGATACAATCAGCGCAAATTAATTCTTATTCTTCGTCCATGTGATAATCTAATCAGTTCAAATTTAAATACAATAACAAACGACTCGAATACTAACTGCCATCCAGCATTCTGTTTCTTAGCGTCAAGCTGGGCCGGGCTATCCAGCATTTTGTTTCTTAGCGTCAAGCTGGGCCGGGCCATCCAACTTCTGTTTCTTAGCGACAAGCTGGGCTGGGTTCTTAGCGTCAGCTGGGCTGGGCCGGGCCATTCACATTCTGTTTCTTAGCGTCAAGCAGCTTTCTTAAGCAGGGCAGGGCAGGCCATCCAACATTCTGTTTCTTAGCGTCAAGCTGGGCCAGGCCATCCAACATTCTGTTTCTTAGCGACAAGCTGGGCTGGGTTCTTAGCGTCAAGCTGGGCTGGGCCGGGCCATTCACATTCTGTTTCTTAGCGTCAAGCAGGGCCAGGCCATCCAACATTCTGTTTCTTAGCGTCAAGCTGGGCCATCCATCATTCTGTTTCTTAGCGTCAAGCTGGGCCAGGCCATCCAACATTCTGTTTCTTAAAATAAAGGACATTAAGCAGCGTCAGGACGTAAACTGGTCAGCGACTCACCGCTGACTGTTATCACCAGGTAAGTGAACCATAACCGATCAATTCCTATTCCAGTTCCCCTTGGTGCCCTGGAAACTAGAATAGTCTATTACACTCTGTTCTATACACTGAACCAGTTTAATTGCAGTCGAGAATGTCCCACATCTGTTTCAGCACTTGTCACATTTCCCAAAATGCATCGGTTAATTCGTTGACAAGGTCGCTCCGAGCACGTCCTACTCGACTGCACAGGTTACAATTCCAAACCTCCTTAGTCACCTTTTACGACATACGTAGCAGATAACAGTGGCTCCGTTTGTCCCCTCTTTCTCGAGTGGCTGTACGGGGAAGAAGTGGGTGGGACCTAACCAATGAGACCAAGCAAACACGGACCGAGAGGAAATGCAAGCCAGTACTCAAAGACAGCATGCTGAAGTCGACACAAATGTTCGCAGTTTGCTACAATACAACGCTTCTACGCCTATTTTTACCGCCCTTCTAAGAGACAATTAAGAGGAATGGTTATCCAACGAATACACAGGAGGAGGAAGATGCAGCAGGATCTAATTACATTTAAAGTGGTTTCAACTAATTGTACTGTCTACGTAGACAACGTTTTTATTTTCAATTGTTAGTATTACTAATATATAGTGATGAAGACTCTAGGGGCAAAACGGGCACACTACAATACAAATGGTCGTCCCAGAGTTGTGCTACCAATGCCAGTCCTTAGATGCGAGAACAATATAACAGAAAATGCGAAAAAATATGACAGGAAACAGCCTGAGAGAAAAGATCAGAAATAAAGAACTGAGAAAAAAGCTACGAATAACCCCTTCATAGAATATATAAAGAAACAAGAGATAAAATGGTTTGGCCACATGACAAGGCAGAGTGATTAAAAACACAACACAACGAGCCCGCGATAAACGTTGCAATAACACCAGACCAAGGGTCTACCTCCAAAAAAATGCATTGACGGAATATTACAAGTACTAGGAACATAACAGCAACAAAAAGCAAAAAAAAAAAAAACGCAAATTATATCTCCCCTCGACGCTGAAAGGCAAATGAAGAGAAGAAGAAGAAGAAGTAAAGAAGTACTGCCGTTATGAAATCTACAAAAGCTGACACTTAGTAAAATGGTTGAAGAGCACTGATCCAACAGACAAAAAGAAATATCGCATTTGAAGAAGAGTACTCATGTTTACAGACGAAATGAAAAAAAACAGTTAAATGACCAGATAAGCTGACACGTTCATACAGATTATAACAACTTGTTAACAGGAAACAACAAACAATTATCTCATTGCAGGAGGAACACAGGAGACTAAGAAACAACAAGTACAATTCTTCTTTTTGTGCTCACATACTTGTGTTTATAGCGTGAGTCTTGTGAATGTCAACTAGTATCTGAAGGTCATTTTATATCCGGGCTATACACTCTGTGACTGTAATGTTGAGTTTATGTCAAGTTGTACAAATGTTGAGTTTATATTAAGTTGTACAAATGTTGAGTTTATATTAAGTTGTACAAATGTTGAGTTTATGTCAAGTTGTACAAATGTTGAGTTTATGTCAAGTTGTACAAATGTTGAGTTTATGTCAAGTTGTACAAATGTTGAATTTACGTCAAGTTGTACAAATGTTGAGTTTATGTCAAGTTGTACAAATCCATTCTATCTCTTGACTGGTTAATATGACGAAATAACAACCAAGTATGTGTTATGTTGTTTGATATATTAGCCCACCGACTCTATAACAGTTCTATTGTATATGCTCTGTAGACTCGATAACCGTTATGAACTAAATGTTATGTAGATTCAATAACGGTTCTGTTGTATATGTTCTGTAGACTCGATAACCGTTCTGTTGTATATGTTCTGTAGACTCAATAACGGTTCTGTTGTATATGTTCTGTAGACTCGATAACCGTTATGAACTAAATGTTCTGTAGTATATGTTCTGTAGACTCGATAACCGTTATGAACTAAATGTTCTGTAGTATATGTTCTGTAGACTCGATAACCGTTATGAACTAAATGTTCTGTAGTATATGTTCTGTAGACTCGATAACCGTTGAACTAAATGTTATGTAGTTCAATAACGGTTCTGTTGTATATAGTCTGTAGTTTGATATTATTATAGCACACTATGATGTATCAATCGGCTGATGTTTATGCTTGTGGTATTTGTTTATTCAGTTTGTTTATGTTATATGACATATATTACCTCTGAGCATACACATTCAAGATAGTTTAGATAGTAAGTAGCTTAAAGCAGCTTGCACTTGCAGGTCAAATAAGTACTGTAGTTATATAGTAGTCATTACTCAACTGTTTTTTTTATTTCTAAAAAGAATATACCAAGAATTTTGCTGAGACAATCATAGAGCAATAACAGAAACAATAACATAGACTGCACAACTGTCGACTCTACAGAGGAAAGAAAGAGACGCGTTACTTAAACCGTCAGTTCTTGAAGTAAGCATAAGTGGTTGAGTTGAAATAATCAACACACTAGATCGAATCTTTGGATCTGTTTATCGAGTGACAGAGGAACAATCATGAATAAGAATATCAGACTTCAGAGGGAACATTATTTATTACAAGAGAAATAATAATTATCATTTTCAAAAAACGCCATTAACTCAATAATAAATAAATAAACTAACTGCGGTAGTCGCAATTGAAGTCGGTCTCGATTCATGGCTTCCAAGAGACGATCAAGAATCCAAATAATCCACTTTCAGCAGCTCACATAAAACTCGCCATTACATAGCAATAAAGTAACACTCAGATTTGTCACAATGGAGCGTTTGAATACGATCCGTTGCTTGCTAGACACACAAAATATGAAACAAGCGAGCAGCCCCGAGCAGCGCGGAACGTTCTTCGCATCCACTGATTTACGATAGTGCTGTACCGTCAACCACAGCCAATAACGACCTCGTATGTCTGTCACGTGATTCTACCCGCTTGCTATCGTTCTTGCGCGAGGCTTATTCCAGACCGTGTGAGGGGTCTGTAAAACTTGCCGATCGTATTTATTTGATAACATAAGTGACATGGAGAAGTTAGATAAAGAGTAATAGGGCATTCTGAATCAACTCATTTGTTGCATTCCGAACTGAGGGTTAAACAGGCATACAATATTCTACTTGTTGTTTAATGTACCGTTAAAAAAAAATGTGTTTGTAGTCTCTCCTTCCGGTCTGTTTTTGATTGTTCGGTACATAGACCTGTTTGGCGAATTAGTAACAAGGAAATAAAGGTTATCATGACATCTGCTGTATCATGAGTAGATTTACCTGGCAGGTGTTACTGGATATTTGCTGGCATAAGTCGCTACATAAGAGACGAGAGACATAACGAAAATAGAAGAGATGTTACAGCAAGAATGTGGAAGGTTAGATGTGGCTGTATTTTGTAAGGTACAGTGGAAGAATATCTGGTAAGGTAAGAGAGTGTACTTACCAACAAGATATAGATTATTTTATACAAACGTGATGTCAGTCCTTTTGTATGGATGTGAAACATGGACAACACGAATTACGAATATGAGAAAACTGCATACATTTATTAAAACGTGTGTGGCTATTTTAGATCAGATGGCGAGACACCATTAGAAGTTATAAAGAGTGTGTGTGGAAAAGAGAGAGGGGGGGGGAGACAACAAATCAATCCACAATTTACAATTCATCAGAAAAAGATGATGGCGATGGATAGAACACACCACGCATGAAGACGAAACTGTGAGACTGAGATCGCCAAGATAAATTACTCACGGAAAAGATTAGAGGGAAACAGCAAAGAAATGATCGGAGAGTCCTTTGTTGATGGACGGGGTCCCACTAGAGGGTTTTTATAGGCAAGAAAAGAAGAGTAAGTCAGTAGCAACATAGTATCCCTTGAGTTGAGTCATATCTGATTTGTGTTGGCCGCTTCAGGTTCAGACGGAGTTGGGGGTCGATGTCCATAACTCTCAGAATTCAGAAGTTAAAGAACCTAAACATTGCTCGACGGGTGCCTGTCTGGTGATCATATCGCCCTCTTGTTTCTGTATAAAGTGCCCATGTCAAGTGCCTTTAGCTCCCACACTAGTTGTCAGGTACTCTTCGTTCACACCCAACATCCAGGTACTTTAGATCCACTCCATGATCCAAGTACTCCAGGCGCACTTCTACCGAATTATTCTTCCCACTCATATCATCATCATGTGCTACACCCACCAAATATCACACATCCTTAAACTACAGGAAGATAAACCAACATCTTTACTCGACAGCTTGAACATTTTTGCCCTCATCTCTTCTAATGGCTACTTATATATTTTTCGTGAGCACTTCCTGCGGAGTGTATATACGGGTTCGTGGCTTCTCAAACAAAGAATTGCACGTCTAGATCACCTTCGGTGGTTGTGATGTTTGAAGCTAAAGTCTTCAACGTGAATCGTCCGTCCTTAAGGCAGCAGCATGTGTGCATCTAAGGAATGACGAGATTGGTCAGTTAGCGTCAGTAGGCTGGTCTTTCATTTGAGTTCATTAGAAAAAGAGAGGGGGGGGGAGAAGGAGGAGAAATGAAAGATAAAGGTGGAGAAAGGAGAGAGGATAGAGGGGGAGCAAGGAAATTGGGAGACAGTGGACAGGAAAAGAGGAGAGATATGAAGAAGCGAATAGATAGGCTGGATGAGTGGAGAGACAGTAAGAGAGAGAAAAGGTAAAGAGATATGAGGGGGAAGGGTGAGAGGGTGGAGGAATGCTGCGAAAGAGTAAAATTAGAGAGGAGAAAAGAGATTAGGCCTGGAATGACAGAGATGGAGGAGAGACCGAAATTAGGGGATGGGAGGAAAACCCCGCTTTATCAAATAATCTTCTTGGTGGCACCATTTGAATGCCTATAATTTATGGTAGACCCCCCCCCCCTCCCACTCAACTCAACGCTCACAATCCCGCCATTGCAAGAACAAAAAATTTAACAAAGAAAATTAACTTCAAATGAAAGAAACGCCCCTATCAAATGGAAAAACACATTAATGTCAAAATATATTTTGTTTCAGCTGCTTGCCAATAAATTGAAAAGGCAGAGATACAAGTGGTGCCTTATTACTGTAGGGTTGTTGTTTAACAGCGCGAAGTATCAACATGTGTTGGCTTCTTTGTTGTTGTTGTTGTTGTTGTTGTTGTTGTTGTTGTTGTCAATGTTTTCCCCCCAACTCTACGAGTCATGTACATATTTATAAATCAGGACTTATTAGGGAATATCAACACGAAACCGAACTCAAGTTGTTTGTACCATGAAGCTTGGGCACATCCATAATGTTTGTGTAGTGAAACCAGCACCAGTGGCGTAGAGTTGGGTATGGTGGGGGATGGGGGTGGGGTCGTTGTTCCACCATAACATTCTTATAGTTCAAACATTCAAAATAAAAAATAAAAAAATAAATGTAGTAATAAATAAACAAATAATCAGGTTATGGTACGATACTTGTCTTCCTCCGAGAGCTGGTAACCCACGCCACACCACTGACTAGCAACCCATCCACTGACTAGCACCCATCCACTGACTAGCACCCATCCACTGACTAGCACACATCCACTGACTAGCACACATCCACTGACTAGCACCCATCCACTGACTAGCACACATCCACTGACTAGCACCCATCCACTGACTAGCACCCATCCACTGACTAGCACACATCCACTGACTAGCACACATCCACTGACTAGCACACATCCACTGACTAGCACACTGACTAGCACCCATCCACTGACTAACACCCATTCACTGACTAGCACACATCCACTGACTAGCACCCATCCACTGACTAGCACCCATCCACTGACTAGCACACATCCATTGACTAGCACACATCCACTGGGCACGTCACTGACTAGACCCATCCACTGACTAGCACACATCCACTGACTAGCACACATCCACTGACTAGCACACATCCACTGACTAGCACACATCCACTGACTATCACACGTCCACTGACTAGCACACGTCCACTGACTAGCACACATCCACTGACTAGCACACATCCACTGATTAGAACCCATCCACTGACTAGCACCCATCCACTGACTAGCACCCATCCACTGACTAGCACACATCCACTGATTAGCACCCATCCACTAACTAGCACACATCCACTGATTAGCACACATCCACTGACTAGCACCCATCCACTGACTAGCACCCATCCACTGACTAGCACACATCCACTGACTAGCACACATCCACTGACTAGCACCCATCCACTGACTAGCACCCATCCACTGACTAGCACACATCCACTGACTAGCACCCATCCACTGACTAGCACCCATCCACTGACTAGCACACATCCACTGACTAGCACACATCCACTGACTAGCACACATCCACTGACTAGCACACTGACTAGCACCCATCCACTGACTAACACCCTTCACTGACTAGCACACATCCACTGACTAGCACCCATCCACTGACTAGCAACCCATCCACTGACTAGCACACATCCATTGACTAGCACACATCCACTGGGCACGTCCACTGACTAGCACCCATCCACTGACTAGCACACATCCACTGACTAGCACACATCCACTGACTAGCACACATCCACTGACTATCACACGTCCACTGACTAGCACACGTCCACTGACTAGCACACATCCACTGACTAGCACACATCCACTGATTAGAACCCATCCACTGACTAGCACCCATCCACTGACTAGCACCCATCCACTGACTAGCACACATCCACTGATTAGCACCCATCCACTGACTAGCACACATCCACTGATTAGCACACATCCACTGACTAGCACCCATCCACTGACTAGCACCCATCCACTGACTAGCACACATCCACTGACTAGCACACATCCACTGACTAGCACCCATCCACTGACTAGCACCCATCCACTGACTAGCACACATCCACTGACTAGCACCCATCCACTGACTAGCACACATTTCACTGACTAGCACACATCCACTGACTAGCACACATCCACTGACTAGCACACATCCAGTGACAAGCACCCATCCACTGACTAGCACACATCCACTAACTTACACTCATGCACCGATACAAGTCACAGAAGAACATTCCAGAAGTCTTTTCTTTATTGCCCCAAGTTCAGATTTATGTTTGG
Organism: Megaustenia siamemsis; assembly: GCA_032433765.1. Classification (NCBI taxonomy): domain Eukaryota; kingdom Metazoa; phylum Mollusca; class Gastropoda; order Stylommatophora; family Ariophantidae; genus Megaustenia; species Megaustenia siamemsis. The sequence goes on from JAVIAB010000051.1 coordinate 113,082,418, forward strand.
CATTGACAACTTGAAACAAAAGTTGGGTCTCATGGCGGGGGATAAATGACAGCAAGCAATGGCCTTGACACGAGAGATCATGTTCCTATTTCCTAGAAACACCGTCTCGTGTGTTTTACTGTTTTCTGTCGTTTTCGTCTTTGTATTTTTCGCGTATGAACATTTCAATCATGCTGCTGTGTTTGATTTCATAATTAGCATCTTCTGATATTACATCCCATACTTGTGGGGCTGCCAGCTCTTATTCTGATGTGAAAAATGTGCACCGCGTTTATTCCAACAGCTGGTCGACATAAAGTATGTGAATGTAGCCACAGCATGTGTAGTAACAATGTACATGTAGCCACAAAATGTATAATATTTTACTTGTAGGTACATCATATATAATATTGTATATGTAGCCGCATCATGTGTAATACTGTATATGTAGCCACATGATGTGTAATACTGTACATGTAGCCACATTATGTTAACATTATACATGTAGCCGCATCATGTATACTATAATAACTGTGTGTGAATGTTCTCACTTTTAAATTATTAAGTCACAACTTTGGAAGTGATCTATCATCTTTGGAAGTGATCTATCATCTTTGGAAGTGATCTATCATCTATCTAAGTTACAACTTTGGAAGTGATCTATCATCTTTGGAAGTGATCTATCATCTATCTAAGTCACAACTTTGGAAGTGATCTATCATCTTTGGAAGTGATCTATCATCCAAGTCACAACTTTGGAAGTGATCTATCATCTCTCTAAGTCACAACTTTGGAAGTGATCTATCATCTCTCAAAGTCACAGCTTTGGAAGTGATCTATCATCTCTCTAAGTCACAACTTTGGAAGTGATCTATCATCTCTCTAAGTCACAGCTTTGGAAGTGATCTATCATCTCTCTAAGTCACAACTTTGGAAGTGATCTATCATCTCTCTTAGTCACAACTTTGGAAGTGATCTATCATCTCTCTTAGTCACAACTTTGGAAGTGATCTATCATCTCTCTAAGTCACAACTTTGGAAGTGATCTATCATCTCTCTAAGTCACAGCTTTGGAAGTGATCTATCATCTCTCTAAGTCACAACTTTGGAAGTGATCTATCATCTCTCTTTCACTCTCCTCAGTTATTGTCTAGATGTCTCTATCTGCAATTGCATTTCTTGTATACATTTTTAGAGTTTTATTGTAGTTCTTGCAGAGGCCATATAGCTTTGCAGGTTGTGTTGTATCTGTGGGCCAATGAGTTTTCCTCAGTCTAATATATTCTTGACAGTCGTGACGCGTGTGTTCATCAATCTGGGGCGTCTGTCCACATGCACATGTGTCTGCGGTGGCAATGTTGTATTTTGTGTACACGTGACTGTGCCATGTTCTCATGCGTATAAGTGGAAGCGATGAGGCCTGTGTTTCTCTGCGCGATTTTTACCTCTTCTAACGCTGCGAAAAAGAGTTCTTAAATGTTATGTGGAGCCAGTCTTAACATATGGATGTGAATCATGGACAATAGGACAACAGACAAGAAAATCACTGTAGTCTGTTGAAATGTGGTTTTACAGAAGAATGTTGAGAATACCATGGACAGCTAAGAAGAGTAATGAAAATGTTCTGAAAGAGGTCTAGGTAGAAAGAGAGCTAATTTACAATATTAGGAAGAAACAATCATAAATTTTTGGCCATGTAATGAGAAGAGAACAGCTGGAATCTATTGTAACAAACGGAAAGTTGACGGACGAAGAGATAGAGGGAAGCAAAGAGAGAAGCTTGGCTTGGCAGAAGGCCAACAACAAAAATGATAAATAGCTGTCGAGATCGAAAGTTGTGGAGAGACATGATCACCTACGCCAGCAGGCCCGGTACTTAATGATGATGATGAACGCTGCGAACCAGGTATATATTTGTAACTATTACAATGTCTACAATGGAACGACGCAACCTTACTATTGAGAATACGTCTCCTGTACGTCACAGGGTTTCATTCACTTACTTGGAGTACAAACTGGTAATGTTAGCGTGTTGACTTCATGAACACGCCCAGCTGACCTAGCAGTGAAAAGGGTCATCTGATTCGTATAATTAAGGAAAGTAACAGCGAGGAAAAGGATCCCCATCTCATTTCAAATAGTTTCCCTACTAATGTCTGACTAAACGACACCACCACATCATCCAATCAGAATTAACTACTGTAATCATTTCCCACTTACTTGATTCCTAGTTCCTCGCTTATTTCTCCAAACTGAGATTGTATTCTATTCACCCTCCACCACAATTTTTATAAACGAAAAATAAGAAAAGGCGGGGAGAGAATGCAGTTTGTCACGTTTTCTCTTAAAACTTACTGTAGTTTACTCTTTAATTCAACCTGCTTCATTTACTACATACATTAATGTATTCTTTCTTTCTTCTTGCTCCAATTTCCATTCTTTTCAAAATGTTTACGAAATCGTTTTTATACTGTACATTAAATTTCGTTCTTTTTTTTTTTTTTTCGTTTGCCCCTCATTAATTTATTTTTATCACTTACTCACCCACTCAGGGAGCCGCGATAGCTCAGTGGTTAGTGAACTGGACTACAAAGGACAAGGGGTAGGGTTCGATCCCAACCGACGGCTTCCAGGTTCACCCAGCCTTAAATGGGTACCGGATTTTTTTCTAGGAAAGTAAAGCAGCACGGACGTAATACCGACCACATTACCCCAAAAATCATGTGCTGAAGGTCTGTAAAATATAGGGTCACTAACACCATATTTCCCTATATGCCACTTGGCGTGACAGGGGTACTTTACTTTACTTTTTTACTCAACCACTCTCTATCTCACTCTTTTTCACTCCCTCTCTCTCTTTCTCTATCTACACAAATTCGTGTATAATATTTCTCTTCTCCCTCTTACACTAGCATTTCTCGCATTCCCTAATATTTATTTGTCTTCTCCCACTTACATTAACATTTCCTTTCATTCCCTGATATTTATCTACTCCCTCTTACATTAACATTTCCTCTCATTCCCTAATATTTCTCTACTCTCTCTCACATTAACATTTCCTTTCATTCCCTGATATTTCTCTACTTCCTCTCACATTAATATTTCCTCTCATTCCCTAATATTTCTCTACTCCCTCTCACATTAACATTTCCTTTCATTCCCTGATATTTCTCTACTCCCTCTTACATTAACATTTCCTCGCATTCCCTGATATTTCTCTACTCTCTCTTACATTAACATTTCCTCTCATTCCCTAATATTTCTCTATTCCCTCTTACATTAACATTTCCTTTCATTCCCTAATATTTCCCACCCACATTTCACGAAATAAATATTTCTTGGAAGTTATAAAAGTCTTGCTTGTTCTCGAAATAAATATTTCTTGGAAGTTATAAAAGTCTTGATTGTTCTCAAAATAAACGAATCGGATTCGTCAGGTATTTATTTTTCACCACCACACTTTCCTTTGTTTATCTCGCTATCTGCCATTTTCAAATGCAATTACCGAGCAAAACATCGAGTTTCTGGTCTCGTGAGCGAGGGATCTAGCCTGACAACCCAGAGCCGGTTTGACAAAATATGGAACTCGGCAGACCTCGGCCGGGATCAGCCCCACTTCATACATAAGCACCAAATTTCATGCCAGATTTTATCTCATTGCAAACTACTTATGCACTCAGTTTGGCGTGACATTTGATTTTTGGAGACCGTCGGTTTCCCCCCCCCACCCCACTTTCGGCTCTATTTCTATTTTGTTTTCTTTTTGGTATCAGGGGCGTAATTCAGCGCCCAAAATTGGATGTGGGAGCCTCAAGAAAAAGGAACAGGAAGGGAATCTTGTTTTATAACATGATTTATATTTACAACATGACAGCCACAGCACACACAAAGAGTGAAAGAGAGAAATCGCAATAATTGTTCTTATAAAAATTATTTTGACCTTAACTATCTTGTTACAGCCATTGTTAAAACTCCTAAATACGCGTTTAATGTGCACAGTACAACCCTTCAAGACATTTGAAAGTAACACTCGATGCGCGCTGGCTTCGTGAATCATAATTTATTTCTCTTCAAAGACCTGCTCCAGTTAATTCTGATATAAAAATATGTACCTCACTTCCAAATTTATGGAAGGAAATATTAGAAAAAGGCTAGAGCAGCTTTCAATACAAAACAAAATTAGTCAAGTATATTAAGGCTTGAAGGACAAGAGGTAGGGTTAGATCCTAACCGACGGCTTCCGTGTTCACCCAACCTTTAATGGGTACCGGATTTTTTCTGGGAAAAATAAAGCGGTACGGGCGTAATACCGACCACATTACCCCAAAAAACATGTGCCGAAGGTCTGTAAAATTTATGGTCAATTAACACCATATTCCCTATACGCCACTTGGCGTGACGGGGCAATTTACTTTACTTTTATATTAAGATTTATAGGAAATATGGTGTTTGTGTCCATATTTTTCAGGACCAGCAGAACATTTCATGGATGAGGTGGTCGGTATCACGCTAGGCCGCCATCTATTCATAGTAAAAATGCCATACACAATTAAGGTTGAGTGAACCTAGACGTTCTTAATCGAGACAGAAACTTTCTACCATTAGTAGGTCAATACATTAAGCACCGGACTACTGTGGCTGCTGACATTTCTATATGATGTGACTTAATGATGTGATCGTGAAATGCGTGAACGGAAAACCTCCTTTTCACCCAAATAATTTTCACTTCGTCTTTTTCGGCAGTTTATGAATTCGCCAGTGGATCGTCCACAGCAAATAGAAAAGAAATAGATGGAGAAGGAGGTGGGAAAGGAGGAAACAGAAAACGGAAAAGAAAAAAGAAAGAAGAGAAGGAGGAAAATAATAATAAGAAGAAAATAATGAAGAAAAAGAAGGAAAGGAAGTAGAATTAGAGCATGTGCAAGAGGATGGGGGTGGAAGAAGATTAGGGAAGGAAAGAAGAGAAAGAAAAAGATTAAGAAGGAGAATAAGAAGTAAACGAAGAGAACGTAGAAGGAGAATGGAAAGAGACATTTCGAGCCTAGTTTCGTTTTGTTATACACTATATCCGCTAGTAACACGTTCATGATTGATGTGGTAACCCTAAGGGTTCGCTTGTCACTGGATGAAATTGGAGAGAAACAAAACCAGAAAGTGTGTAACTAGAAAGATTTCTGAGGTGCGCTCACACAAGTACCTCCTGGCAACTCAGGAAAACCGCGATAAAGAAATGACATAATCAGACGTGGCAGGTTTTCAAACAGGAGAGGACAAACAGCTTTTTATTTTCCTCGAAAATAACGCAGATTTGAAATCCGTGACGTAAGCGATCGTAATCAGGAATCTTCGTCTAGAATTGCTCTCTTATTTTGCAAACTTCATGAATTCTCACGATTGTGAAGACATCGGTGTTCCTTGAGCTGAGTTTTCTGTGTCGACATAATTTGGAGGCTGGTCACAATCTAGAAATTATTTAACATCAGTAAAGATTTTAATTTATAAAAATGACATCGGAAATAAGGTAATATTATTTGTAACAGATTCAACAAGGCGAAAAACCTTTTTACTATTTACAACAAGGTGGAAAACTTTTATACAATTTACAGCAAAGTGAAAAACCTTTGTATCTTCAAACAGCAAGGTGAAAAAAAATGTTGCACCATTTACAGTAAGATGAAAAACCGTTGTAACACGTTCAACAAGGTGGAAAACATTTGTAACACTTAACAACAAGGTGAAAAATCTGTGTAACACGTTCAACAATGTGAAAAACATTTTAAACATTTTAATAAGGTGAAAAACATTTGTAACAGTTTCAATAAGGTGAAAAACATTTGTAACACTTTCAATAAGGTGAAAAACATTTGTAACACTTTCAATAAGGTGAAAAACATTTGTAACACTTTCAATAAGGTGAAAAACATTTGTAACACTTTCAATAAGGTGAAAAACATTTGTAACACTTTCTTTTCAACAAGATGGAAAACCTTCGCAATATTTATAAACACAGCGAAAGCAATTGTAACATTTACAAGCAATGCAACTATCCAATGTAACATTTACAAACAATACATTTATCCATTGTAACATTTACCAACAATACATCTATCCATTGTAACATTTACCAACAATACAACTATCCATTGTAACATTTACAAGCAATGCAACTATCCATTGTAACATTTACAAGCAATACAACTATCCATTGTAACATTTACGAACAATGCAATTATCCATTGTAACATTTACTAACAATACAACTATCCATTGTAACATTTACCAACAATACAACTATCCAGTGTAACATTTACCAACAATACAAAAATCCATTGTAACATTTACCAACAATACAACTATCCATTGTAACATTTACCAACAATACATCTATCCATTGTAAAATTTACCAACAATACAACTATCCATTGTAACGTGTACAAGCAATACAACTATCCATTGTGACATTTACCAACAATACAATTATCCATTGTAACATTTACCAACAATACAACAATCCATTGTAACATTTACAAACAATACAACTATCCATTGTAACATTTACCAACAATACAACTATCCATTGTAACATTTACCAACAATACAACTATCCATTGTAACGTGTACAAGCAATACAACTATCCATTGTGACATTTATCAACAATACATCTATCCATTGTAACATTTACCAACAATACAACTATCCATTGTAACATTTACCAACAATACATCTATCCATTGTAACATTTACCAACAATACAACTATCCATTGTAACGTGTACAAGCAATACAACTATCCATTGTGACATTTACCAACAATACAACTATCCATTGTAACATTTACAAACAATACAACTATCCATTGTAACATTTACAAACAATACAACTATCCATTGTAACATTTTGGGAGCCGCGATAGCTCAGTGGTTAGTGAACTGGACTACAAAGGACAAGGGGTAGGGTTCAATCCCAACCAACGGCTTCCGGGTTCACCCAGGCTTTAATGGATACCGGATTTTTTTCTGGGAAAGTGAAGCGGCACAGGCGTAATACCGACCACATTACCCCAAAAATCATGTGCCGAAGGTCTGTAAAATTTATGGTCACTAACGCCATATTCCCTATACGCCACTTGGCGTGACGGGGGTACTTTACTTTTTTATTGTAACATTTACCAACAATACAACTATCCATTGTAACATTTACAAACAATACAGCTATCCATTGTAACATTTACCAACAATACAACTATCCATTGTAACATTTATCAAATACAACTATCCATGGTAACATTTACAACAATACAACTATCCATTGTAACATTTACCAACAATACAACTATCCATTGTAACATTTACCAACAATACAACTATCCATTGTAACATTTACCAACAATACAACTATCCATTGTAACATTTACAAGCAATGCAACTATCCATTGTAACATTTACAAGCAATACAACTATCCATTGTAACATTTACGAACAATGCAATTATCCATTGTAACATTTACTAACAATACAACTATCCATTGTAACATTTACCAACAATACAACTATCCAGTGTAACATTTACCAACAATACAAAAATCCATTGTAACATTTACCAACAATACAACTATCCATTGTAACATTTACCAACAATACATCTATCCATTGTAAAATTTACCAACAATACAACTATCCATTGTAACGTGTACAAGCAATACAACTATCCATTGTGACATTTACCAACAATACAATTATCCATTGTAACATTTACCAACAATACAACTATCCATTGTAACATTTACAAACAATACAACTATCCATTGTAACATTTACCAACAATACAACTATCCATTGTAACATTTACCAACAATACAACTATCCATTGTAACGTGTACAAGCAATACAACTATCCATTGTGACATTTATCAACAATACATCTATCCATTGTAACATTTACCAACAATACAACTATCCATTGTAACATTTACCAACAATACATCTATCCATTGTAACATTTACCAACAATACAACTATCCATTGTAACGTGTACAAGCAATACAACTATCCATTGTGACATTTACCAACAATACAACTATCCATTGTAACATTTACAAACAATACAACTATCCATTGTAACATTTACAAACAATACAACTATCCATTGTAACATTTTGGGAGCCGCGATAGCTCAGTGGTTAGTGAACTGGACTACAAAGGACAAGGGGTAGGGTTCAATCCCAACCAACGGCTTCCGGGTTCACCCAGGCTTTAATGGATACCGGATTTTTTTTCTGGGAAAGTGAAGCGGCACAGGCGTAATACCGACCACATTACCCCAAAAATCATGTGCCGAAGGTCTGTAAAATTTATGGTCACTAACACCATATTCCCTATACGCCACTTGGCGTGACGGGGGTACTTTACTTTTTTATTGTAACATTTACCAACAATACACGTATCCATTGTAACATTTACAAACAATACAGCTATCCATTGTAACATTTACCAACAATACAACTATCCATTGTAACATTTATCAACAATACAACTATCCATGGTAACATTTACCAACAATACAACTATCCATTGTAACATTTACCAACAATACAACTATCCATTGTAACATTTACCAACAATACAACTATCCATTGTAACATTTACCAACAATACAACTATCCATTGTAACATTTACCAACGTTACAACTATCCATTGTAACATTTACCAACAATACAACTATCCATTGTAACATTTACAAACAATACAACTATCCATTGTAACATTTACAAACTATCCATTGTAAGATTTACCAACAATACAACTATCCATTGTAACATTTACAAACTATCCATTGTAACATTTACCAACAATACAACTATCCATTGTAACATTTACCAACAATACAACTATCCATTGTAACATTTACCAACAATACAACTATCCATTGTAACATTTACAAAAAATGATAATTTTCTCAAGGTTGTACGATGTGCACTGTATGTCGCTGTCAGTGCCAATTTCAAAGTAGATATTGTCAATAAATCCTTATCATCTCTCATTATAATTAATCCGTTTTTGAAATTTATCCTGGTGGCTGCCCCTAGTGCTATAATTCGCGAGACCTTCCTGAGTTATCAGAACAAGAGATGGAATTGCTTGTGGGCTTTGTTCGAGCATGTACTGATGATGGCCTCAACATAAAGACAATGACAGAACGTAATAGGAATTGTTGCTGACCAGGAATTATGACAAGAAATAGAGCGGGATATCTGCTGTAGAATGACATTCTGTTTACTTAACATTTACTCTGATGACACCTTTCATCACATCACAGAACGCGAGAGAAAATAATAGCCTGTCAGAGAGTACCAGTAACATAGAGAATAAACAACTTTGGGTATTCAATGATCGATTCAGAATGTACCAGTAGAAGATAAACGACTTTGGGTATTCAATGATCGATTCAGAATGTTCCAGTAGAAGATAAACTTTGGGTATTCAATGATCGATTCAGAATGTACCAGTAACGTAGAAGATAAACGACTTTGGGTATACAATGATCGATTCAAAGTGTACCAGTAACATGGAGAATAAACAACTTTGGATATTCAATGATCGATTCAGAATGTACCAGTAACATAGACAATAAACGACTTTGGGCATTCAATGATCGATTCAGAATGTATCAGTAACGTAGAGAATAAACAACTTTGGGTATACAATGATCGATTCAGAATGTACTAATAACGTAGACAATAAACGACTTTGGGTATTCAATGATCGATTCAGAATGTACCAGTAACGTAGAAGATAAACGACTTTGGGCATTCAATGATCGGTTCAGAATGTTCCAGTAACGTAGAAGATAAACGACTTTGGGCATTCAATGATCGGTTCAGAATGTTCCAGTAACGTAGAAGATAAACGACTTTGGGTATTCAATGATCGATGCGGAGACACCTAAAATGATGGCATGAGAATCTGAAAACAATGAAATGGTGTCCTAAGATGTCTGAAAGAGTTGTTGTTGTGACTAGCCAGGCTCCTTCATAAGAAGAGCACAATTCACGCAGACAAAAGTCCAACACACCGAAGATTCCATTCCTCGCTCTTGAAATTGTAGAGTTTCCCGCTTATTCTAACCAGGGAAGACAAGCGAAGTAGGACGAGAGTGCGTCCCTGGAGCAAGATAACAAAGCCTGGACGAGACAGGCACGAGGTCACGTCAATCACAGCGGAAACAGGATGCAGTGGTGCTTAAAATGAGGCTCACCACTATAATCGGGGAGGGAGACAGTAAAAAAATCGGCATAAAGAAAACAAATATAAGATAGACCTTTCAGACAGAAAAACGATAGATGCTATCTCATAGGCCTTACAGTCTACGCACGGACCGCCTCTGAATGCAATTCTGGTAGGCTATAGCATTTCTGTCTGCCCTTAGAACTAACCTCATAATTTGAGTGCTTACAATTTTCTTTACTCGACTCACATTCTCTTTATTTTTCTCTTCTCTTTTCTAAATGTGTCGCCTTTTCTAGGACGGCTTCGCTCGCTCAGTTCCGCGAGGGAGACAGCGCTCTGTGTAGGACGGATCCCTTCTGCCACGGCGGTCGTTTGTTCATACGCTTGTATTTAATATTTGATCACTTCAGCAACATTTTTTAGAATTCTTTTCTTAAAAAAACTTGATCAAAAAAGCATTTTCTACACTGCATCTCTACCTTGTTATAATTAAAATCTTCATACATTAGCTAGTAATTAAGTTTCTAATTATTTCAAGGATGTTATTTCATACAACTGGTAATTAAGTTCATAATTATTACAACTATGCTACTTTACACATTAAATGGTAGTTAAGTTTCTAATTAATACAACAATAGTATTTTATACATTAACTGGTAGTTAAGTTTATAATTATTTCAACGATATTACTTCTGTTGTACTGTTCTTGTTCTCTGTTTAACTACATTTTATTTTTTCAGTTTATATACTTTATTTTGTTAACCCTGTTAGTTAACTGAGTATTCCAACTAACTTGTTGTTTTCTTTTAAGTTTAAATTGTCTTCTTTTGTTTATCGAACATATTCCTATTTTGTCCCGTTTATATTTCCTTATTCTTATCTTTAAATGTGTATTGTTATCCCTTTTCCCCACCTATTATTCTTCCTTTCTTATCACAAGCCAAAGTAATGGTTGGGGAAATACTAGCAGACTCTGCCAACCTTCACCATTGATCTCTCTACCTGCAGTCACTCTTATGGACTGCGCAGTCGAGATCATCCCAATCGACGACTTCCGGTTCACCCAGCCTTAAATGGGTACCGGTTTTTTTTCAGGGAAAATAAGGCGGCGCGAGCTAAATACCGACCACATTACCCCAAAAATCATGTGCTGAAGGTGTGTAAAATGTATGGTCACTAACACCATATTCCCTATACGCCACTTGTCATGACGGGGGCTCTTTGCTTTTTTGTTTTTGTTTTTGTATTGTAACCATTCAGAGACGTCAGAATGAAGCGAACAACTGTTGGCCTAAAGCGCAAGCTGAAGAAAAGACCCCGAAGCAGAAAAGTGGGTTCAGATGACTGGTTCAAGTATCGTGGTCCGCCATCACTCCACTTCCCCCCGCCCCCGCCCCCAACCAAACCACACCATCAATTATTTATTTCTGCTCTTGCCACTTCGAAAACCAATTACAAGCATAATTAACAGACAGGCTCTCAAATATAACTCACTGAGAACAGACTCTACAGGGAAGACCTTGAAAACACGTGGATACAAAGACTTGAAACAGGGGTCACAATGATATACTACAGCTGAAGACTATCAGAAGGCACAGCAAGAGAACGCAAGTGATTGTAGAGATGTTAATGATGGACAATGATGCAACAATATGATGGTGAAAAGAATACTCGCAAATGGAAGAGAATAAAACCCGTGCCACGCCATCGCCATCGATAGAGGGAAACCTGAGGGCCTGCTTGCTTGCTTGCGTTCGACCGATGACTAAAGTATTCTAGAGTATTTTGGTAGACTAGAATACTCCTCTTCATCATCCGCCCTTAAAAAGATGTTAAGTGGGCGTGTCTGCGTTGTGTTGTGGTTTGCAGTATAACTGTGATATTTGCGCCTTTCGGCCCAACACATCCGACTTCAGCACGAACCTGAGGGCTGAAATAGAAACCCCGGAAAGCCCACTGACGTATTCAGCTATAGCTATAAACATATTAAACGGCAAAAGGCATCATACCTACAACCACCCCTGCTCGCAAAACTGAAAACGTCATGCTGTAGGGGTGTTTTAGGGTTTCCTTTTCATCCCTCAGGCTTATATTTATAGATGGCAATGTCCACGGGATCGCCTGAATGTACATATTTTCACAACAGAACCATTTCACTAATTAATGCGGGAGCGGACCTCTCTCCCGTACACGTACATTATAACAATTAACATTTTGGGCAGCTATCGTGCTCTCAGATGACATTTTGTTATTATGGCATATACTTGGTGTTTTTCTTTGTGAGCATAATGTGTTATCGTTAAATGGCTACTTGTGTTGCAAGCATAAACATAAATTAGCAACATTACACAAATAGTCCATCAGGTTTTGTTATAAGTTGTAATTAGCAGCACGATATCTGTGACGAGAATCACAATTTACAGAAGCTAGTAACTGAAGCAATGATTCTCAAAACGTGTAAATAGCAATGGCTTGTTGAGTTAAGTTTCCTTTTTAAACTTCAAAAATAGAGATTGAGAAAAATGTAGAAATGCTTTCAAAGAGGAGAAGAAAAAAGTTAGAATGGATATAAAGTGTAAAGTCTTTGTGAGTAAAGTATTCAACTTCATTGTACTTGGGCAACAAGATTTGGAACTGATGTGGTCATTGTTCTTCCTCGCTGTTAATACCTATCCCAACTCAGTAACTGGGTTCGTTTTGGTTTGACAGGAGAGACTCTATACAACGCTCACTTTAGTGTCGCGATAAACACTAAATTATTGGGGCTCTTTTTTTTCTAAAATAGAGGAAAACACTAAGTTATTGAGGTTCTTTAGTTTATAAAATAGAAAAAAAAACACTAAATTATTGAGGCTCTTTGGTTTCTAAAAAAAGAGAAAAACACAAAAGTTATTGAGGCTCTTTGTTTTCTAAAATAGAGAAAAACACTAAATTATTGAGGCTCTTTGGTTTCTAAAATAGAGAAAAACACAAAGTTATTGAGGCTCTTTGTTTTCTAAAATAGAGAAAAACACTAAATTATTGAGGCTCTTTGGTTTCTAAAATAGAGAAAAACATTAAGTTATTGAGGCTCTTTGGTTTCTAAAATAGAGAAAAACACTAAATTATTGAGACTCTTTGGTTTCTAAAATAGAGAAAAACACTAAATTATTGAGACTCTTTGGTTTCTAAAATAGAGAAAAACACTAAATTATTAAGACTCTTTGGATTCTAAAATAGAAAAAAAACACTAAATTATTGAGACTCTTTGGTTTCTAAAACAGAGAAAAACACTAAATTATTGAGACTCTTTGGTTTCTAAAACAGAGAAAAACACTAAATTATTTAGACTCTTTGGTTTCTAAAATAGAGAAAAACACTAAATTATAGAGACTCTTGGTTTCTAAAACAGAGAAAAACACTAAATTATTGAGACTCTTTGGTTTCTAAAACAGAGAAAAACACCAAATTATAGACTCTTTGGTTTCTAAAACAGAGAAAAACACTAAATTATTGAGACTCTTTGGTTTCTAAAATAAAGGCAAACTAACCAGATGGAAAGCGATACCGAGTTGAGTGCATGAAGGGTAAACGAAGAAACGAACTGGATGTGACTCACATGGGAACTTTCTATGAGATATTTGTACAGGATACACTGATAGTAAGATGCTGGATTTGCTGGCACCGTAACTAGACATTAGTTGCCTTGATTAAGACAGATAGAAAGGCAGAACATTTGATATGATAACCATACATGAGAAACTCTTTGTGACAGACACTTGAACAGCAAGAAGGAGCAATAGACGTAGACTAGCGACAAATGAGACACATAAAGTGCATACAAACGGCCACTGACCCCGACATACGAATATAAACTGCCACTGAGACCGACATACGAATATAAACGGTCAGTGAAACCAACATACGAATATAAACTGCCACTGAGAACGACATACGAATATAAACGGCCACTGAGACCGACATACGAATATAAACGGCCACTGAGACCGACATACGAATATAAACGGCCACTGAGACCGACATACGAATATAAACGGCAACTGAGACCAACATACGAATATAAACGGCCACTGAGACCGACATACGAATATAAACGGCCACTGAGACCGACATACGAATATAAACGGCCACTGAGACCAACATACGAATATAAACGGCCACTGAGACCGACATACGAATATAAACGGCCACTGAGACCGACATACGAATATAAACGGCAACTGAGACCAACATACGAATATAAACGGCCACTGAGACCGACATACGAATATAAACGGCAACTGAGACCAACATACGAATATAAACGGCAACTGAGACCAACATACGAATATAAACGGCCACTGAGACCAACATACGAATATAAACGGCCACTGAGACCGACATACGAATATAAACGGCCACTGAGACCGACATACGAATATAAACGGCCACTGAGACCGACATACGAATATAAACGGCAACTGAGACCAACATACGAATATAAACGGCCAGTGAAACCAATAGACATAGATTTGAGAAATGTTAGACCAACAGACGCGTACAAACGGAAACAAATTAGACCAATAGAAGCGTATAAACGGGAAAAGTTAGACCAATAGACGCGTATAAACGGGAAAAGTTAGACCAATAGACGCGTATAAACGGGAAAAGTTAGACCAATAGACGGATGGAAACGGGAAAAGTTAGACAAATAGACACACAGAAACGGTAAAAGTTAGACCGGCAGACGTATACTAACGGTCAGCGAGGCCAATCAACGTATACAGAAACAACTCGGTAGCGAAACATTTATCCAAACTGGTTTTTCTTTCTTCAAGTAAATTGAAGGTGGTTTCAAGACATCAAGGAGACCTTGAACATGACAACAAAGGAAGCGGGAGTTTGTTTAGAGGTTCACATTCTTTCCGACGGTCTGTGATGAGTACAACGCTCTGAAAATGACATGCAACCCGATGATGAATGACATGCAACCCGATGATGGTGACATGGAAAATGATTTTCGCTCAGCTCAGTGACGCAGAGTAGGCATCTTCGAACACAACAAAGAGAGTAGTCATTATGATATCAACTGGATACCACGCTAAATATGGAAGAGGCGGGACACAGAAAGTCAACACTTGTAGCACTAGGCTGTAGTTTACATTTCAACCCGGGTGAAGCTGATTGTGTGTGTTTGTGTGTGTGTGTGTGTGTGTGTGTGTGTGTGTGTTTGTTTGTGCATGTTTGTGTGTATGTTTGTGTGTGTGTGTATGTTTTGAGTCTAGATACAATTCGTTGAAAAAAAGAAGTACATGCCTGCCGAGACAAATTGTTCGTTGAATAACTTTGCAAATCGAGTATATGAAGTATTAAAATAATGATGGGGATGGGGATTTGTCACGTTGCTGCTATATGAAGTATTAAAATAATGATGGGGATGGGAATTTGTCACGTTTCCGCTATATGAAAGTATTAAAATAATGCTGGGGATGGAGATTTGTCACGTTTCCGCTATATGAATGTATTAAATAATGCTGTGGATGGGAATTTGTCACGTTGCTGCTATATGAATGTATTAAAATAATGCTGGGGATGGGATTTGTCACGTTGCTGCCATATGAATGTATTAAAATAATGCTGGGGATGGAGATTTGTCACGTTTCCGCTATATGAAAGTATTAAAATAATGCTGGGGATGGAGATTTGTCACGTTGCTGCTATATGAATGTATTAAAATAATGCTGGGGATGGGAATTTGTCACGTTGCTGCTATATGAATGTATTAAAATAATGTTGGGGATGGGAATTTGTCACGTTGCTGCTATATGAATGTATTAAAATAATGCTGGGGATGGGAATTTGTCACGTTGCTGCTATATGAAGTATTACAATGATGCTGGGGATGAGAATTTGTCACGTTGCCGCTATATGAAGTATTAAAATAATGCTGGGGATGGAGATTTCTCACGTTGCCGCTAAATCAATGAAAATTTCCCCCAAAATCACTGATTAATCGAATTAGTACGTGTCATGACCTCTAAATGACGTCAGCGGGAGGACCCTGCCTGTTTTTATCATCATAGTAGTGGATGTGATGAAAGTGTAATTGTGCGAAAGTTTAGCGAGAACTTGGAACAAAAGCGATAATTGAAATCATATGTATCTACATTTGAACCCACACCATAGCCTGCATGACACACCCAACTATGTCACCCAGTGCAATGTTTTGAGAGATGCACGTGGTCAAACGGAACTAAACGTAGAACTTTACAGCGCCACACAGGAACTGTTTAAAGACAACGAATTTAAACGACAAGATAGCTTTGCAGATATGGGCTATAGTGAACAAAAGAAGGAGAACTAATGTGACAGCCCCCTCACGGAAGTTAGATAAACCAGGGCCCAATCATCGTTTATCGGAAAGGATGATTTGGCAATTACAGCTGTAATGCCCGTCTGTGTATTAATGTGCACGTGTCGGTATTTGCTGATTCTCTTTCTCCTTAAATATATTTTTTTTTTGTTCGCCAGCTTTTACCTCTGACGAAGTCCCTAGAGACTAGGAACTGAATTTAGCTTGTTAATCCATTTTTCCCTGGGCAGCCGCGTGCAAAGGAGTCCCACGCCGCACAGGCAGATAACTCCGATTTCGGAGGCACTCATATTTTTTCCGCCGATGAGCAATTGACGTTTCAAGCCGGGCCTCGCTGCTGAGACCAGGGGTGGTTGCCGCAGAGAGAAATCATAAATAAAAATCCCCACCGGTGTAGCCGGGGATTTGAACCAACAACCTCTCTGTCTCGAGGCCGGCCTTGAGACCAACCAGTCCCCTCTTCTTAAATATAATTTTCGTGAAAGATTTTGAGGCAAATCTCGTTTAAAAAAAAAAATAGATGGAAGTGATTCTTACGGGACAATGAAGACTGAGATTAAGGAAAATAAAGGGAATAACTATCCGGGACGAAATTTCTGTGTAAATGCAATGGAGGAACGATGTTGTAGAAAAATGGCGGTACATGGAGTTGGTAGCTGGAAATACTGACCTGACAAGTAGGGTAGCTTGGTCATATCAGAAAAACAGAAGTAGATCTATCATCTAAAAACATTTGGAAGTCAGGAACGAGATTCTAGAATCACTGGAGTAGCAGAAATTAAAACAGAAGATAATGCCAGCCAGCCTCTGGAGCCCATTAAGCCAAGTCAAGGCAACTTGTTCATAGAGTCGAAACTGGTAGCAAATCTTCTAACACGAGTAGTTATCGTTTATGTTATAAGGGGGGAGGGGGTGGGGGGGGGCGCTGGTTGGTCCCGAGGCAAGACGCCGGCCTCAAGACAGAGAGGTTGTGATTTAAAATCCCGACTACACCGGTTGGAATTTTTATTTATGATTTCTCTCTGTGGCAACCACCCCTGGTCTCAGCAGCAAGGCCCGGCTTGAAACGTCAATTACTCATAGACGGAACAAATATGAGTACCTCCAATGTCGTAGTTATCTGCCTCTGCGGCGAGGGACCCCTGTGCACACGACTGCGAGGGAAAAATGGATTAACACGTAAAATGCAGGTCCCAGTCTCTAGGGAATTCGTCAGAGGTAAAAGCTGGGAAACGAAAAAAAAAAATGTTATTACTCCACTTCTGGGGTTTTACTTCAAGAACCACATCGTAAGTACATTCTGTCTGAATTATACAATTTTTCCGGGGTTTTTTTTCCAGCTTCAATAGAAGACAACTCTAAACAGGAATAAAACGGATTGGGTAATCCCTTGATTTGGAAATCTCCGGTCAACACTTTCATCGACAACTCACATCATCTTTATATTCTTTAAGGGAGGGCCTCGGTAGCCTAGTTTGGAAAACCACCTGACTGAGCTACCGACGTTTGGACAACACGTGTTCGACTCCCGCTGGAAGCAGTGGTTGGAAAAAAAAAATACCCTCACTGTCGATCCAGCCGATGGTAGAAATGGGTACCAGGATATTACTCTGGGAAGGTGAGGAATGTCGCCTCGCATCGTGAGTTTCGATGCTTGAACGACACTATCCAGAAGTCTCCGAACACTTCTGGATACGCGGCCGAGCACATATGGGTACAAACTCGAGTGCTAAGACGCCGATTCAAGTCTCGTATTTTACCTTTAACTTTATTCTTTAAGGAAAAAACAAGAATTCTCCATGTTTCACAACCATATAATAGAACTAACTTAAAATGTTCGTTAAATAATTTTACTGTTCATGCTGCACAAAAAATAAACTATACCTTTCGTTAAATAATAAATTGCCCACGTAAAACAATAAAGTATATATATATATAATGAAATATGAATCTATGCATTTTGTAAAATAATAAACTATATATTATAAAAAATAGTAAAATATTCATGCTGTAAATTATAATAGAATCTTCACATCCTACAAAATATTAACTGTTCAAAGTGTTAAATATTATAAACTCGGAATCATAAGGTGTCAAAATAGTTCTCGCCAGAACTGTACATGTTTGTGTTGATGTAGGGCCATTAATCACTGGCCGAGAAGCCCTGAGAGCATTAACGCTGTCAACGGGCCGAGAGCCAGTTCTCGTTAAGCACTTCACTTGTTGACGAGTTCGCTCGTGTTGGGGTGCTTGTACCAAGATTACACTAAGTGCACTAGCTCACACAATGCACGCTAAGTGAGTCCACTTCTAGGTCTCTGGGTGTGGCCACAGACGACACAGATAACAAGATATGCGTGACTCAAACGTTCAAGCCGCAGTGACACTGAGAAATATATGATCTACATTGAGACACATTTTGTCTATATCGAGAAACATTTTATCTACATTGAGAGAAGTTTTATCTACATTGAGAAACAATTTATCTACATTGAGACACATTTTTTCTACATTGAAAAACAATTTACCCACTTTGACACCATTTTATATGTACAGTGAAGCATATTTTTTTTTAAATCTAAGAAGCAAAAATGCGAAAATTCCTGCTCTAACGGAACTTTATTTATGGTAAGTGATAAAGACAGCGGCTTCAGACCCACACGACTGTTTCTTTCTTGTGAGCGCACAAGTGAATGTATCTTTCTTGTGAGCACGCAAGTGACTGTATCTTTCTTGTGAGCGCTCAAGTGAATGTATCTTTCTTGTGAGCACGCAAGTGACCGTATCTTTCTTGTGAGCGCTCAAGTGAATGTATCTTTCTTGTGAGCGCGCAAGTGACTGTATCTTTCTTGTGAACGCGCAAGTGACTGTATCTTTCTTGTGAACGCGCAAGTGACTGTATCTTTCTTGTGAGCGCTCAAGTGAATGTATCTTTCTTGTGAGCACGCAAGTGACTGTATCTTTCTTGTGAGCGCGCAAGTGACTGTATCTTTCTTGTGAGCGCGAAAGTTACTGTATCTTTCTTGTGAGCGCTCAAGTGAATGTATCTTTCTTGTGAGCACGCAAGTGACTGTATCTTTCTTGTGAGCGCTCAAGTGAATGTATCTTTCTTGTGAGCACGCAAGTGACTGTATCTTTCTTGTGCGAGCGGAAGTGGCTGTATCTTTCTTGTGAGAGTGGAAGTGATTGTATCTTTCTTTTGAACGCGCAAGTGACTGTATCTTTCTTGTGAGCGCGCAAGTGACTGTATCTTTCTTGTGAGAGCGGAAGTGACTGTATCTTTCTTGTGAGAGCGGAAGTGACTGTATCTTTCTTGTGAGCGCGCAAGTGACTGTATCTTTCTTGTGAGCGCGCAAGTGACTGTATCTTTCTTGTGAGCGCGCAAGTGACTGTATCTTTCTTGTGATAGCGGAAGTGACTGTATCTTTCTTGTGAGCGCGCAAGTGACTGTAACTTTCTTGTAAGAGAGGAAGTGACTGTATCTTACTTGTGAGCGCGCAAGTGAATGTATCTTTCTTGTGAGAGCGGAAGTGACTGTATCTTTCTTGTGAGCGCGCAAGTGACTGTATCCTTCTTGCGAGAGCGGAAGAGACTGTATCTTTCTTGTGAGCGCGCAAGTGATTGTATCTTTCTTGTGAGAGCGGAAGTGACTGTATCTTTCTTATGATAGCGCAAGTGACTGTATCTTTCTTGTGATAGCGGAAGTGACTGTATCTTTCTTGCGATAGTGGAAGTGACTGTATCTTTCTTGTGAGCGCGCAAGTGAATGTATCTTTCTTGTGAGAGCGGAAGTGACTGTATCTTTCTTATGAGCGCGCAAGTGACTGTATCTTTCTTGTGATAGCGTAAGTGACTGTATCTTTCTTGGGGGAGCGGAAGTGACTGTATCTTTCTTGTGAGAGCGGAAGTGACTGTATCTTTCTTATGAGCGCGCAAGTGACTGTATCTTTCTTGTGATAGCGTAAGTGACTGTATCTTTCTTGGGGAGCGGAAGTGACTGTATCTTTCTTATGAGCGCGCAAGTGACTGTATCTTTCTTGTGATAGCGGAAGTGACTGTATCTTTCTTATAAGCGCGCAAGTGACTGTATCTTTCTTGTGATAGCGGAAGTGACTGTATCTTTCTTGTGATAGCGTAAGTGACTGTATCTTTCTTGTGAGCACGCAAGTGACTGTATCTTTCTTGTGATAGCGGAAGTGACTGTATCTTTCTTGTGATAGCGGAAGTGACTGTATCTTTCTTATGATAGCGGAAGTGACTGTAAGGCCTAATTTTGGTGCACAGTAAACAGCTGGTAACTGAATCGTGCTTCACGTCAAAAGAGCGCGGGTTCCAATCACGGCAGGTCCAAAACTATTTTTATATGGAATAGTTGGATCTGTGGGGTTGGGGGGGGGGGGGGATTGGAAGGGGGTGAGTGTGAATTCAAAACTCAAACGCGAACAAATCGTGCCGACGGCAATGGACACACGGTCTTTACTCCCGGCCATTTAAGTCCCCCCCCCCCCCCATTAGACTTCAGAAGTGATCCCTAAAGAAAGAGAGTATCCTACAAAACATGTGTGGTAGGTATGTTCACGATTTGTGGAGTTGATTGTTTTTTCGTTCCCCCTGCCTGTCTGTTTTGTGCTCCTCTGTGATACATGCGACTTTTACTGAGCTTAAAGAATAGTAGAAATGCTCTCATGCTGGATATGGTTGAAGTCGAATATGTATGGCTGTATGTGTATTATGCTGATGTATTCAATGAACTTTGCGGTATGGTTTTTTTAGTTGTTCTCATTCCGTTGTCATTGTTATCGTGGTAAAATTGTTTCAAATGACGTTTTTGCCAAGAGTCCTTGGTAGTGTGGACAATTTTCAGAAAAACCTATCATTGATGCTGTAAACGATTACTTTAAACATCCATCTACAGTACTGGATGTTTATAATGTAGTCTGGATGTTTCTGTAAACAAAAATCAGTCAATTCTTTGGAACAAAATGTCAGCCAAAGGTTACACCTGACACAAGGCGCCTTCACTTTTCAACACCCGTCGGCCGTGGCGTTAAACGCATGCTTTTCTGACAGGATCGAACCTTCAACCCTCTTCCTACACAAATTTCCTCGACCCGAATCTAATCCGCGCTGCCACATTTGACCCCGAAGTCAGCACCCAAAGATCAACACCTTTTATTTGTCTGGCCCGATCCAATAGAGATTTTTAATCAAGACGAGGCTATTTTCCTAGTCTCACACGTCGACCTTCACCTGTGTACTTAATGTAATAGGAACACGTGTCACGTTTTCAAAACAAATACTTTCCACTTCTGCTTGTCACGTTGGTTTTATCCCTCTTTCTCAACTAAGCTCTGGTGCCTAGAATTGAATTATTTAGTTGTTTGGTTTCCAAGTTGGATAATAGCATTTAAATTCTTAGTGCAAACTAAATACGTAAAATCACTGGTCGCACATAAACAAAAAAAAGGAATGAAGCTGTATATGCCGCTTCACAGTAAACGAAAGTTAAAAAAAAGTAACATTCTTAACATTAAAATGACATCATCCAACTTTTACAAATTGCTTGCTACATTCATTGTTGCTACGAATTCGTGTACTGTTCTCTGGTTTTCATATTAAATGAGGCAAGAGATATCATATAAATTGTTTCTTTTTCCTCTGGGCAGCATTTATAAATGAAGATGACCTGAGCTATAGTACATTCCCCTGATTCTTAAAATTGATATTTTATGGAAGTGGTTTCAGTTTGTGAAACCAGACACACACACAAAGATACAATATTTAGTTGAAGTAAATATTTACAGAAGAATGCTATTTTAGTAGTAAATGCTCGTAGCGATCAGTAAATCTGAGAGTTGCGATGCTCAATTTGTAACTACAAAGGTTTAATATTAAAATACAGCTTTCATTTTGATTGTATATATATATGGCCTTTGGCGTCTTGACAGACGGTTGGTAACAAGCAATCATGATACGTCAGTAGCTTGGTAAAGCATTAGTGTCTCATACTGGGTGCTGCTTTACTGAACATCTTTTCTCGTGGCTGAATTTGTCAATCTTGGATAGACACATCCATCCACAGAACGATCAAGGTGTACCAGCGGTACCCAGCCTTGACTCCTTTCTCTTTCATTGTATAATAGAAGAAGTAACTGTGTTTTGTTTTCTTGGAAAGGCACAAATGAGTACATCATGGACAAATAACTGTGTAATGGATATTGAGTACATCAATGAAAATCCTCTATTCTATAAAAGAACAAGCCTTTTCGTATTCCCTTAATGATTCATACATTAGGCCCCTATCCTACATATATATATATAAATTCTCTGAGACCTACATACAAGTTCGCGTGGTACTTAAGGGTTCAAAGCATCAATTTCTGCATGTGTGTGTGTGTTTTTTTGTCTAGCTGTGCTTCCATAGTCCTTGTTTCAGTTTGACTGTCTACTACCGTTGGCTGGAGACTTTTTTTTAAATTTTATTTTTTTAAAAAGAGTAACGTGGGTATGGATGCGTTGTGGCGCTAGTTGACGGCACACCGCGATATTTGCGCTTCTCATGCCCGACGCATCCGTCTTCGACATGGATGGATTTTTAATTTCTTAAAAATCATATCCGGACAACTACTAAATTGGTCTAATCTTTTCTATGTGTAACTGCCAAAGGTCTTTAACATGCACAAAGTGCACGCAGAGAATAATCCGTTTGTCTGAAAGGTCTAGACATCGGATCTCTCTACCCAGATGGGGCTAGACATCGGGTCTCTCTACCCATATAGGGCTAGACATCGGATCTCACTATCTAGAGGGCTACACATTGGATCTCACTACCCAGAGAAGGCTGGACATCGGATCTCACTAACCAGAGAGGGCAAGACATCGAGTCTCACAAACCAGAGAGGGCTAAACATCGGATTTCACTAACCAGAGAGGGCTAGACATAGGATCTCACTAACCAGAGAGGGCTAGACAACGGATCTCACTGGGCTAGACATTGGATCTCGCTGGGCTAGACATCGGATCTCACTGGGCTAGACATTGGATCTCACTACACAGAGAGGCTTAGACAGCGGATCTCACTACCCAGAGAGGCTTAGACAGCGGATCTCACTACCCAGAGAGGCTTAGACAGCGGATCTCACTACCCAGAGAGGCTTAGACAGCGGATCTCACTACCCAGAGAGGCTTAGACAGCGGATCTCACTACCCAGAGAGGCTTAGACAGCGGATCTCACTACCCAGAGAGGTTTAGACAGCGGATCTCACTACCCAGAGAGGTTTAGACAGCGGATCTCACTACCCAGAGAGGGCTAGACACCTGATCTCACTAAATAAGGACCAGTGAAGGGTAGACCAACGAAGTAATCAGTTTGTAAGCGAAAAAAAAAATGTCTACGGCATGTGGGGTGAGGGTGGGATGTGGGGGGGGGGGGTATTCAATCCAGAAATACTTGTTCAGAGGCAACGTTTTACCTCTAGACCACGCAATCTCCAGACGGACTCCGCTACATTTTGTGGAAATATAAAAATATAATCGTATAAAGCAGATTTAAAAACAAGCAGGCAGCTATTATTTACCGCATATACCATTCTGAATACAGTAGACACTGAAAACTAATACATTGATAAATGGGGCTATACAACAACAGTAATTTTATTGTTATGGATGCAGCGGTCTGTGGGCTGACTATCATCCATCAATTGCCAAGTACTGATATCTGCAGGTTTTTCCTTGTAGTTCCGTGCATTGTATTGCATTTATGAGGTTTTCTTTTTTTTTTGTAGTTGCTCTGTCGGTGAGCTTCGGACATTTAGACATGTGGTGTTCGACTGTGTCATGCGGCTGTTCATGGAGCTGCAGTTACACAACACAGTAATAATTTGGAAGGTTTCAGTGAGAAACATCGGGTAGAACAGCGTTGAGAAGGAGCTAACTTTCAAAGGGGTTGTCGAGAAAATTGTTCCGAAGAATTGTTGTAATTGACTTGGGTTTGAACATTTTTCTTGTCGAGGCACGGCTCGCTCAACTTTATGTTGTCTACTCGGTTACAATAGACGGCAATGTCCTTGAAGAAAGTCTGGTGAACGTGACATGTGTAGAGAGAGGGTTGCTTCAGTGAAAACCATCGGAATTGCTGCTGAGAGGTTTTGCCGCTGAGAGGTTCGAACCCTACCGTAAGATATGGTTGGAGCTTAGTTTTGTGTGAAACTAATTGTTCCAGTGTTACTTATATATATTTCATAGGATAAATAGTTGGCTTTGCTTTTCTGTTGCTCGTTTTCGACGAAACACTACCCGTTCAACCTCAGGCATTTTTCTATACAATATTATATCGCTATTGCCGTCTTTAAAATCCCAATTATACCTACATTTTCATTAAATGTAGAATTCATTGTAGAGGCTCCGAAAGTGGTGTCTCAAATCAATATACGATTTATTTTATCTGTTAATCCAAGAGGCTTAGTTTTCTTTCCTCCTCAATCCAACGTGTTTTCATAACTTCTAAACGAATCTCAATCGTTCTCAGTGCTTTTAAATACCGTCACAAGTTGCTCGGACAAGTGTCGAGATTGCAAATAGCAAACAGTTAAATAATTGGGGCTGTTTCCTCACGACAGAGGCATGAAGAGCCCTGATAAGATAAAACTAAGACTCAGACCAAGTCAGACCAACGCAAGTTGAGTACCGCCAAACGTTGTGTGAATGTGTGGTAGAACATGATATATTCTACCATCAGAGCTAGTAGGGTGAGAAGAGAAGGTTTGAATCCACTTACTCTCATTCTATTACCATCCCCCCGATTTGGTCAATAACTGATGAAATATAGCAGAGTATTAGGCGAATCATCACGATCACAAAGAAATCGCACTATCTTATAGAGACCGCTCTGATATGGACATTCCCTACCTATGTCCTTATTTATCAGAATCCAACGTTCGTATATTGTGCATTGACTTGTTTAAGATGGACATTCTATTAAAATCATACCCTGAAAACTGTAAAGTCTTGAAATGTTATAGCAGAATATTTCACTCTAGGCATTCTTCATCTACTTCTCCTTCTTCTTCTTTTTCGTCTTCTACTTCATCTTCTTCTTCTTCTTCTTCTCTTCTTCGTCTTCTACTTCATCTTCTTCTTCTTCTTCTTCTTCATCTTCTTCGTCATCTACTTCATCTTCTTCTTCTTCTTCATCTCTTCGTCTTCTACTTCATCTTCGTCATCTTCTTCTTCTTCTTCATCTTCTTCGTCTTCTACTTCATCTTCTTCGTCATCTACTTCATCTTCTTCTTCTTCTTCTTCTTCATCTTCTTCGTCTTCTACTTCATCTTCTTCTTCTTATTCTTTTTCATCTTCTTCGTCTTCTACTTCATCTTCTTCTTCTTCTTCTTCCCTTCCTCATTCGCCTTTCGGTGTCAGGGGAGATATAATTTGCAGTGTTTTGCTCTTCTGTTCGCCTCTGCTGCTATATTTCCTAGTGTTTCTAAAATTCTGTCAATCCATCTTTTACGCGGTCGGTCTTTGGTCTGACCGTTCATTGAGGCTCGTTGTGTTATGTTTTGACCTTTCTGCCTTGTCACGTGATCAAACAATTTTATCCGTTGTTTCTTTATATATTTTATGGCGGTGGTTACTTCTAGCTTTTTTTTTCTCAGTTCTTCAACTGTGATCTTATCTCTCAGGCTGTTTCCCTGTTATTCATCTAACACATTTCATATCAGTAGTGGTTCATTTCTTATTGTTTTTGCATCTAGGGTCCAAGACTGACGTTTGTAGCACAACGTAGAGATGAAGATTGTATTGTAGAATGCCCGTTTTGTCTCTAGAGTTATTTCCTTGTTAGACAATAATGGTGATAACTGTCAAATGATTTGACAAGCTTTGTTGCATCTTGAGTCTATTCTTGCTGTTTGTGAAGTGCCGTTTGCAACTACACTTCCTAGATATTTAAATTTCTCTACTTGTTTTAGTTGTCTGACTTCTATAGTTATGTTGATATTCTGTTTTTCTTTTGCGATATTCATGAGTTCTGTTTTATTGATGTTGATTTTCTTTTGTGCCTGTGCTGTTGAGTCTATTTAAGTGTTCTTGTCGGTCTTCTATTTTTCCATGTTTAGTGCCCGATCGTCAGCAAAAAGAAGCTTCTTGGTCTCCTTTGTCTCAGATGTGTTGGTTAACATACATATGTAGTCCATATATGTAATGAACAATAGGGGGATAGTACGCACCTCTGTCTTACTCCTGATCTAACTTTGAAGTGGTGTATGTAGCCTGCCGCTGTTCTAACTGCCGTGGCTGTTGATGTAGAGACTTTTAATTATATTGGTTAGATGCTGGCTTACCCCGTATGTTGTTAGTATCTCCAATAGTTGTTCTATCTTTACTCAGTCGTATGTTTTTTCCTGGCCATTCAAAGACATGCACACATTTTAACTTTGTTCTGTCGTCTTTTGTGCAAACTGTTTTCAAGACATTTTATTCATTTCCAATGTATTTTATGCATTTCCATGGCATTGTATGCATTTCCACGGCATTTTATGCATTTCCAATGCATTTTAACATGCAAAATATGTGATTTTACCTGCTACGGAACCCTGCATAAAAAATGATAGTTTTAACACTAATGAGGATATTGCAAAGCAATTTGAAGCGAACTTACTTCATTTTATAAGAAATGTAACGATATCACAACAAATGTAAAAAGTGACCACCATTTACACCCTAACAGGGTGATAATTATTGAGGAGATGCAGAGTTCCGGGTGACGAGAAAGACATCCTGTTTAGAATATATAGAATTCTGCTGCAAATACCGGAAGGATGAAAGCGGCAGCGGCATCAATGTCGATTGTTGAGGACAGAACTATGAAGCTAAATCTTTTTCTTCTTCTGTGTTTTCCCACGATTCATCTTAATCGCTCCCGCCCCTTAAGGATGCTAAATGGGCGCAAATGTGTTGTTGTTTATAGCAGGTTGTGATATTTGCGCAATATGCCCGACTTCAGCTTGGCGTTTTTGAGTTCTGCACTTCAGCGTCCCTCGATCTCAACCACGAGGTCCAAGTTGGTTAGTTTGTTTGCAGGTACAGCACGGAGAGGTGGAGTAAGATCTCGATCAGCTGTGATTTACTGATCCTGACACAAGCAGCCAGCTTTTAATGACAGATCACTTTCAACCCAGGTGCTGTTTGGCGTCATGGACCGATGCATTCTTAACAGCATTTTATTTTTGAGAGTACGAAATTACCTTTATTTTTCAATGTAATCCTTATAAACGGCAAATTTGGATTTATATTTATAACCGTGGACACGAGACGAGTAGTTGCAGTAAAGCGATTGTCCCAGTTATGTGAAGTAAATTATAAGACATCACAATAATTGTTGGCAGAATCTCACCCTGCATCATGCACACTGGGAAAGCAAACCCGGAAGTGGTGCGTCCATCCAATGAGAAAATCGCCGACTGTTACAGCAGCAGGTGATCTGCCTTTAGGGTAAAGGGAACACAGAGATCCAGGTGTGCAGACAATATCTTAGAAAATCTGCAGCGACACGGACAAACAAGTGCAACCCACTTGTCCAGGGTTGAAAGACTAATATTTAAATGCTTCACGAATAAGTAGATTTAAAAAAACAGGTTAGAAAATTTATTGAATAAATAAGTGTACAGTAAGATATAAAAAGTATAATTTGGCAATAAGATACAATAAGTTACTGGCATATAAAATAGAATAAGTGAGGAAAAAGACTTTTATTAAATTATTATATCTCTTTATTGGAAAAAAAAAATTATTTATCTTTTTGTTTGCATCGCGTTCCATATGTTCTTTTACCTTATTTTATGTTTCAAAAATTCACAGTTTGTTTTCTTTTGTTTTCTTTCTTCTCTATCCACTCATTTTGTCCTTATTTTACAGATTTACATTTCAAGAGTTTCAATCTTCTTTTCTCTTTTCTTATTTAATGTAATTGTTTCTGCAATATTTGCTTAGTGATGCAATTAACGGAATCTGTTGTAGTATTTTTTCACTATTTAACTCTCGGTGTTTTCTCGTTTCATTCCCTATTTGTTCCAGTGGTAACAAGTACACTTTTGTTCCCGTGCATCGTGTCAACTAGTGCAGGCAAGCATAGGTGTCCTGATGTAGTGATAATCCCAGTGAGAAATAACCCCTGCAGTAAAAAAAAATTAAAATGCGTATTTGTGTGTGGAAATGTCCTATCTAGCATGATGTGTAACGTTACCCTCTTATAGTCTGGGAGAATCGTAGCGGGAAGCCGAGATGCGAACATTTAGTCTGGAGACCGCTCTAAACTTTTCTTTCTGCTTTTGTCAAGAGCTGTCACTGCAGCATTTTGTTCAAAGGGGAGACTGTTATGAACAATAATAACCACGCTGCGACAAACATACAGATCCACAAAACGGCTAAGACCAGGCCAAACGAATGAGATAACTAGGTTGTGTGCCTTGGAGAAAAAGGTTCCAAACTAGTGCGCCAAGAAGCTATGCGATATGCTCTGTCAAGGGTCTCAGGTGTGGTCAATTACGTTAATATTTCACTGGGGCTTTCAGGGATGATGGGAGGAATGTTCAGATACTACTGAACGCAGGTCGAGTAGTTGGACAAGTAATGTAAGAGTAGTGGGAACAAATAATATTAGAATAGTGGGACCAATAATGTAAGAGTAGTGGGACCAATAATGTAAGAGTAGCAGGACCAATAATATAAGAGTAGTGGGACCAATAATGTAAGAGTAGTGGGACCAATAATATAAGAGTAGTGGGACCAATAATATAAGAGTAGTGGGACCAATAATGTAAGAGTAGTGGGACCAATAATGTAAGAGTAGCAGGACCAATAATGTAAGAGTAACAGGGCCAATAATATAAATAGTGGGATCAATAATGTAAGAGTAGCAGGGCCAATAATGTAAGAGTAGCGGCACCAATAATATAAATAGTGGGACCAATAATGTAAGAGTAGTGGGACCAATAATATAAATAGTGGGACCAATAATGTAAGAGTAGTGGGACCAATAATGTAAGTAGTGGGACCAATAATGTAAGTAATGGGATCTATAGTGTAAGAGTAGCGGGACCAATAAAATAAATAGTGGAGCCAATAATGTAAGAGTAGTGGCAATATTAATGTAAGAGTAGTGTTTCCGCAAGCAACACTGTGACCCTGTTCTCCTTACTCTCTAATGCTGTATAGTTGAATGATATGATCACAGTGAAATATTTCTTTTTTTTTTTTTACAAAGAAAAATGACATTCTGACCCGGGGTTCAGATCTAAGAGAGGCGTAAAAGTGAATGTTTACGTGCACAAACCATGGAGGAAAGTTGGAGCGAGTGAAATAATTATTGCTTGGGGTACAGTTATGTATATGTTTTAGAGTAAAACAAAAACGATTTTATGAAAAAAACTTTAGCCGTTTTTTTTTCCAACACTAACTTTAACATCAACATCTTTCTGTCAACTTGGTTTTTCTGATGAGTATATCAGCGTCATACTGGACTACAAAGGACAAGAGGTAGGGTTCGATCCCAACCGACGGCTTCCGAGTTCACCCAGCCTGAAATGGGTACCGAATTTTTCCTGGGAAAGTAAAGCGGCACGGGCGTAATACCGACCGCATTACCCTAAAAATCATGTGCTGAAGGTCTGTAACATTTATGGTCACTAACACCATATTCCCTATACGCCACTTGGCGTGACGGGGCTCTTTACTTTTTTTTTTTTTTTACTATATCAGCGTCAACCGGGGGAACTTTAGTCATCTTTTGACAAGTTTGAGAGTGCAGTGAGCCAATGTTTATGTGAGACATGCAAGGTTGATGTTATTATTATTTTGTGTTATTATTTAAGTTCACTTTGCTGCTTCCCAGCTGATTAAAAAAAATAATAAAGATCTTGACGTCATCCCATCTATAGAGTCTACCGGAAGATTGATAGGAACGGAGAATAAAGGCCGCAAGTGCAGTCGCCACAAGGTGTTCGGGTCTGAGTTTTTATTTCGCTCCCGATATTAAAAAAAAAACAAACACACACACATTTGGACCTACTGTGATTACGACTGGCGTTCTCCAGATGTGGTGTACGAAAGTCATCGATTCCACGTTGAATATTATTGTAGCTTAGTTGTAAGTGAAATGGTCTCCTAAGGACAAGATGTTGAGGTAGTTTTGGAAGAGCGGCTTCTAGCTTCATTCAGTTTTATTGACTTCCAGATATTTTCTTGGAAAAGAAACACAACACTGGCGTAATGCTGAGAACATTCCCCAAATAATGCTTCAGTGGTTGAATGGGCTCTGTATATTCAGAAGGCCAAATTAGAGGTTTACCTCTCTACCTTTGGAGGTAATTACCGTCATTAAGTAAATAAACACATTCGGTTCCCAGTTTTTATTTTTGTGGCTTATTGTGCCACATTGGTGGCCCGGTAAACATGTATATCCTCACAATACACTATTGCGATATTGCATCGTTTGTGAAGTTATAATATTACATATTTAGCATACACCGCGCAGCAAATCTTGTCTCATTAATGAATCAATAATTTGCATTATAATTACAACTAAAAATGGCTGTACAATCATTCAACTTCCATGATTCCTGGTTAGCTCGATTAGCTCATTTAAACTCACCCTCAAAATACCCTCGCCAATTGTCTCAGGCGATAGATCTCGTTTTACGATTAGCATTTCCTTGATAGAACACCTGATAACACATCTGCTGGCAGGATTTTATTTTGGTTTACAAATTTCACAAAAACTAGTTCCTTACAGTAAAGAAAATGCAACGAAACTAAAACTTCGCTCTGTGAAAACCCATATGAAACAATAACAGAACATAACCTGTCTCCTTGCTCAAAGATCACCGATATGACAACTCTACTTCCTCAAAGACCTGCTAAGTGGAACAGTTTGTATGGTTGTAACTACAAGGGAATTCAGAAATAACTGCAGATACCATTATATGGAGATGGGCCGAAGGATCATCAGCTCACAGGATTATAATGGATCCGCTGGATCCATTATAACAACACAATTAATAAAAGCAGAATGGGGGACTGGTTGGTCTCGAGGCAAAACGCCGGCCTCGAGACAGAGAGGTTGTGGGTTCAAATCCCGGCTGTACAAGTTGGGATTTTTATTTACGTGCAACCACCTCTGGTCTCAGCAGCGAGGTCCGGCATGAAACGTCAATTACTCATCGACGGAAAAAATATGAGTACCTCTGAAGACGGAGTTATCTGCCTGTGTGGCGAGGGACCCCTGTGCACGCGGCTGCCAGGGAAAAATGGATTAACACGCAAAATTCAATTCCTAGTCTCTAGGGACTTCATCAGGGGTAAAAAGCTGAACGCCAAAAAAAAAAAAAAAAAAAAAAATTAAATTAAAAAATAAATAAATAAAAGGAGGACAAGCCAACAAAAGAGAAAAAAAGACTCCAAACTATATCTGCCCTCAACGCTGAAAGGTAAATGAGGAAGGAAAGAGAAAAATAAGAAAAAAGAAACAGTTAAGAAAGTAAAGGATGACGTTACTCCATGTAACGTATGGAGAATATGGTGGTAGAGCCCATATTTGTTTACGACCATCGAAACATTGTTGGATGGTCAGCACTACGCCAGGCTTTTATCCTGGTCACTGATATACCTTTTCTGTGGCGGGCGAAGCCGTTTCAATCGGGGGGGGGGGGGACCTGGAGATTAAACACAGACAATTTGTTTAGTAAGCAAGTGGTGCACTAGCCACCTCGCTGCCCGACTTTATCTTTAATTAACTCTTAAATTCCGAAGCCGTTTTTTATTTTTGGCGTGATTTGTAGAACATCAGACAAAAGATTTTGAAATACGTCACCAAATTTAAACGTTTATATAAATTGTTGATAACCTTTTAAAATATGTTAAATTATATATCAAATTAAAGAATAAATGTTGTACAACATAGTATTCATCATCATCATCATCATCACGTGCCGTCTCCACATCGAAGTTTGGCTAACATGGAGCGCCATTCCGTTCTGTCCCCTGCTTTGATGGTGCAAGTTGTCATGGGCTGACTTGTCCATCCTTTGATGTTATTCGACCATGTTAGTCTTGGTCTGTCTCTGCCTCTTTTACCTTGTATTTTCCCTTACAAGATTACCTTTAGTAGGCTGTTGTATCTTTTAACGTGCCACAAAAATCACATTTGTCTTGTTTGAATTGTATTTAGTAGTTCTCTTTACATTTTTAGTTGTTTTAAGACTTCATCGTCTGTTTTCTTTTCTTTTCATCCAATTCTACTTATTCTTCTATTTAAAAAAAGTAAAGTAACCCCCCCCCCCTCACGCTAAGTGGCGTTAAGGGAAATATGGTGTTAGTTACCCTATATTTTACAGACCTTCAGCACATGATTTTTGGGGTAATGTGGTCGGCATTACGCCCGTGCGGCTTTACTTTCCCAGAAAAAAAATCAAATCCCGTACCCATTTAAGGCTGGGTGAACCCGGAAGTCGTCGGTTGGGATCGAACCCTACCCTTTGTCTTTTGTAGTCCAGTTCACTAACCACTGAGCTATTGCGGCTCCACTATTCTTCTATAAATCAATAATATTCCATTATATACCATTCTATCCATTAACATAGAGCTAATTCGCCGTAATATCATTATAGGCATATAACTGTCGAACTACCAAGAAAAAGTTCTGGTTTGCGGAGACTAGCCCACTTAAAGCACTCACACCCTCTCTCTCCCCCCCCCCGCCCCCCCCCCAAAAAAAAAAAAAAGAAAAGAAAAAGAAGCAGACTGAATCGTGGGTTCTTGAAGCGTTGAAAACATGCTTCAACTTCAACGACGTTGTTCTATATTTCTCGTTCACACCCTCCATCTTAACCAACATCGCAACATACCGACGGTAAATTGGAAACGCCACGATTAATTATCTGTCACTGACTTCTTTAACTATCTCGCCGACCGCTGCTTCTTTCCAACCGGTCGGTGGTGTAGAGTAACAAAATAGCGCCTACCCCCCTCTCAAGCCTTGGGGTGTGGGATTTCATAGAAACGTGGGAAGTGGGTGTCGTGTTTTCAATCCAGCAATTCTTTGACATGAAAAGAACTCAAATATGCAAATGCTGCGAAATTGATTTTTTTCTTCTTCAAAGTGCATGTAAGCTTTCATTATCTGTTCTATCGTCCTATTTTCTTGCGTATATCTATAAACAACATTGTGTGAACTCTCAGCAGATTATGAATGTATGATTTAGTTGAAATTGAACCTGATAAACAGTGTTATTATTATTATTATTGTTATTATTATTGTTATTATTATTGTTATTATTATTGTTATTATTATTGTTATTACTAATTTGCATCTATGACTTCAGAAATTTTTTAAAAAAATAAGCCGATGATGTCTGCGCGGGATCTGTTTGTCATTGATGACATTTGTTTATTGTGTTGCACAGATCAGAATAACATTCTGTACATGTGGCTGCGTTGTGCTTTGATCTAAAGACAACGTTAAAGTTAATTTTGAGACTTTGTTCCGTAATATTCATTTTATAACATACTTTTTTTAAAAATCTGTTGAGCTTTATTTATGTTTTATAATAAGAGTAATTATCTACGAAGACATCATCAAGAACAAATAAAGAGTAAAATGGCAATATTTGTTCTATCACAGAATGGAACATTTCCCATCAAATTATCATGAGATGTATCAAAGTAAGAACAATTTCAACATGAGAATGAATGAGGTGTTGCTCATGCTGGTGTTGGTCATATCGGTGTTGGTCATGCTGTGTTGCTCATTCCGGTGCTGCTCAAGCTGGTGTTGGTCATGCGGTGTTACTCATGCCGATGTTGGTCATGCGGTGTTGCTCACATCGGTGTTGGTCATGGCGATGTTGCTTGTGCAAGTGATGCTCAGGACGGTGCTGCTAATGTAGGTATTGCCAGTGTTGCTCATGCCGGTGCTGCTCATGCCGGTGCTGCTCATGCCAGTGCTGCTCATGCCAGTGCTGCTCATGCCGGTGCTGCTCATGCCGGTGCTGGTCATGCTGGCGCTGCTCATGCCTGTGTTGTCGATGTTGCTCATGCCGGTGTTGCTCATCCCAGTGTTGCTCATGCCGGTGCTGCTCATGCCAGCGTTGCTCATGCCGGTGCTACTCATGCCAGTGTTGCTCATGCCGGTGATGCTCATGCCAGTGTTGCTCATGCCAGTGTTGCTCATGCCGGTGTTGCTCATGCCGGTACTGCTCATGCCGGTGCTGCTCATGCCGGTGTTGCTCATGCCGGTGCTGCTCATGCCGGTGTTGGTCATGCCAGTGTTGCTCATGCTGGCGCTGCTGATGCCTGTATTGTCAATATTGCTCATGCCGGTGTTGCCTATGCCGGTGTTGGTCATGCCGGTGTTGCTCATGCCGGTGTTGCTTATGCCAGTGTTGTTCATGCCCTGCC
Source organism: Megaustenia siamemsis (assembly GCA_032433765.1). Taxonomy (NCBI): domain Eukaryota; kingdom Metazoa; phylum Mollusca; class Gastropoda; order Stylommatophora; family Ariophantidae; genus Megaustenia; species Megaustenia siamemsis. The sequence goes on from JAVIAB010000051.1 coordinate 113,117,427, forward strand.
TCAGAACCATACATTTTAATATTTACAAAGTATTGCCTGATATGGAGTGGTTATTATAAATTGCAATTATTAATTTGCAATAAATCGACTTCTTAAAAATCAAAACGAATTGAACGTAGTTCAATGCTCTAGGGTTGTGGTTACTACACTTTTGACACCGATGGCTCACTTTCTCTGCTAATCATGTTCAGGAATCGGCCTCATGGCAGTTACGATTGTATAAGATTCTGAGATGTGATATATGAGTTAGTAAATGATGATATAATTAACACTATCCTATATAAAATAGTTGATGTTTTAAACCTATGGGGATGTTGTCATTTCATTGTTTCTAACCATTGAGTAGACACACGACAATATCCTTGGCCGGGCGCTATTTCCAAAGTTTGACAGCGCTCCTGGGATCATCATCATCATCATCATGTGCCATACCGGTTGGCGTAGGCGATCATGTCCCTCCACAATCTTCTATCTACAGAGTATCGTATTAGTTCTGTTGTTGACTGCTTTCCATGCCATGACACCAAGCTATCCAGTATTTTCTCTCTTTGTCGTCCGCGATCTCTCTTTCCTTTTGTTTTGCCAATGGTAACCAAGTATTCCAACTTTCCTCTTCTCATGATGTTCCCGAAAATGCTGATTGCTTTTTTCTGATGTTTTTTAAGAGCTCCCTTTTTGTGTTGGCCTCTTTGAGAACTTCCTCATTGGTCTTTTTAGCTGTCCAGGGAACTTTCAACATTCTTCTGAGAAAAACCATCTCTGTGGCCTCTAATCGTCTTTTCATTTGTTTGTCTATTGTCCATGATTCGCTTCCATAGGTCAGAATTGGCTCTATGCCCCTGGGATACGCTTCGCATATTTTAGGAAACACTAGCCTGGGGTGTCGCGCTTCAATATTATGGTCGAAGTAGCTGACCTCTTTAAACGTTGTAATTGTATTATTTTTCTTCAAGCTTAAACAATTAGCCAAGTGTAAATATTATCTGCAACACCCAACCTTTTTTTTTTAAATTGCTGCATTTCTTTAAAAAAATAATGACATTATTTTTCAATTTCCAGTGTCAGCTGGTATCTATGGAGCTAAAGACCGTATGTCCAGTGTTGTCGCCATGTTGTCGACAGGTCATAATTGTTATTTCTTATTTCATTTCTGATTAAACAAAAGAAAACAAATAAAAACCTTATTGATCCTGTTGGCAATGGAACCTATGATCACGTGATTGAATCTCGCAAGCGTTAATCTACCCAGTTATCCGTTTTCTTGTCGCAAAGAAATGAAATATATTTTGGCAGCCACATTCATATTTAATATCAGCAAACATTTCATTTATTTGGGCTTATTGACACTAGGATACAACTGTTCCCAGTCTGTCTGATAAGCGGTGTATAGCTTTAACATTAGTTGCCAGTCCTATAGCCATTGATGAAGAATATCAATTAAAAAAAATTTTATTATAATAATCAACATTTCTATAACTGGTTTCGCATCGAAGCCTTTGTGGTTGCGTGATTAATGCTTTCGCCAGTGACCCTGAAGGGCCCAAGTTCAATTTCCAATGTTTCGTATCGACGAGGCTTCACGGTTTAGCCAGACTCTGAAAATAAGTACCAGGAATTGTTCCTGTGAGAAGTTGGCGGCCTGTAGTGATACCGACCACGTCATCCATAAATATGTTTTTGGCCATTGAAAAATATGGGCTCCAACACCATATTCCCTGTGATGGGATAGAGGTAGAGATAATCACTTTAAGTTTGTTCTGGCATCCGCCACCGTTATGATACTAAGTACATTTTTTCTGTGTCCTCTTGAAAATTGTTATGACGTCATTCTGAAGGTTGTGCATCATCAGGTAGCTCAGTGTGCCTCCACGGAATTCGAAACAAAACTGTGCGTCATCAGAATGTATAGTTTGTTAACAGCTTTCAGCAACACTCTATATGGAACTTACCACACCTTAAACTTTGGTATAGCTGCCAAAGAATTAATAACTCCAATTACTTGATTTGTAGACAAGCAGAAAACAAACGTATACAAGGACACAGAACACTGACGTACTTTTGTTGTGATTAAGATTTTATTTCTTGAACTCGTTCTGGCTAAAGAGACCATTTGTTGCGCTTTGCTGCTGACGTTTTAGGCGCGATGTAGTTATAGTGTTCAGGTGGGGTCAAAAATAAAAAAAAAATATATTAAAAAAAATAAAGTACCCCCGTCACGTCAAGTGGCGTGTAGAGAATATGATGTTAGTGACCATATATTTTACAGACCTCTGCACATGCTTTTTGGTGTAATGGGGTCGGTATTACGCCCGGCCGCTTTACTTTCCCAGAAATAATCCGGTATCCATTAAAGGCTGGGTGAACCCGGAAGCCGTCGATTGGAATCGAACCCTACCTATTGCCCTTTATAGTCCAGTTCACTAACCACTGAGCTATCGTAGCTCCTGTTCAGGTGGGGTGCTTGTCTCATAATATATAGGTACAATGGAGCTTATGGCAGTGGGATGGCTGACAGGTTGGCGGGGTCTGCCATTGAGCAGGAAACTTTAACAGTGAACACGTATTGCGAGGACTTTAAAAGAACACCTCTCATAGGATGGCGACAAGGAAGCTGAGGATAAACCAAGGGTCAAAAGAATGGTGGCGCCATGAGGGGCGGATGCTGGAGAAACATCCTCATTGGCAAAGAACGCAACATGTTCAATCAGTGGATTACAGAACAACCACAGACGAACACTTTGATAGTTGCTGGAACATGTGGCAGAGCGGATATGGGAATGCCCCGATGACACCATCCGAACTAAAGACTAACGACTAACGACTATAAAGACGCGGATCGAACCACATTTCGAAAACTGTTTTTCTTTGTTAAAGATAAATGAAGGAGCGGATGGATGGATGAATGGGTGGGTGGATGTATGGGTAGGTAGGTGGGTGGGTGGGTGGATGAATGAGTGGATGGATGTATGGGTAGGTGGGTGGGTGGATGAATGAGCGGATAGATGGATGAATGGATGGGTGGATGAATGAGCGGATAGATGGATGGATGAATGAGTTGATGGATGGATGAATGGATGGGTGGATGAATGAGCGGATGGATAGATGGATGAATAAGTTGATGGATGGATGAATGTCTGGGTGGATGAATGAGTAGATGGATGGATGAATAAGTTGATGGATGGATGAATGGATGGGTGGATGAATGAGCGGATGGATAGGTGGATGAATAAGTTGATGGATGGATGAATGTCTGGGTGGATGAATGAGTAGATGGATGGATGAATGTCTGGGTGGATGAATGAGTAGATGGATGGATGAATAAGTTGATGGATGGATGAATGTCTGGGTGGATGAATGAGTAGATGGATGGATGAATAAGTTGATGGATGGATGAATGTCTGGGTGGATGAATGAGTAGATGGATGGATGAATGCGTGGAAGGCCGAATGAGTAGATGAATGGACGAATGGGTGGATGGATGATTGAGTGGATAGATGGATGAATGGATGGGTGAATGAATGAATGAATTGGTGGATGGATGTGTGGAGGGAAAGATGAATGGGTAGATGGGTGGATGAAAGGATAATTGGGTGGGTGGATGGACAGATGGATGTGTGGAAGAATAAATCCATGTATGAATGAATGGGTAGATGGATGAATGGGTGGGTGGATGAATGGGTGGGTGGATGAAAGGATAATTGTGTGGGTGGATGGGCAGATGGATGTGTGGAAGAAAAGGTCTATGTATGAATGAATGGATAGATAGATGGATGAATAAGTGGATGGATGGATGGGCGGAAACGTATGTGGACAGACTGACAGATTTGAGACAGAAAGCGAGACACACGCAAACTGACAGACGGACAAGAACGTCTGTAGGCTGTTCTGGCATACAACCTTACACCAGATACTTATATACAGGCTAGTAAATATACAGAGAGCGCAACCGTAAGGTTTGTCACATGATGATGATAATGATGAACGTGTAATCACTACATGGAAGTGAAAACAAATACGGGGCGCTGTCAAACACACGAAATCGATTTCGTCCGGGCTTTCTTGATCGCAGGAGAACCAGGAATAAAAATGCAATCACAAGACAAGAAAAGGGAAATAACTCAGCCTGCCTGTATAATTTCTGCAATGTCTTGACCTCGTCAACGCACACGAACTCTCCCCTTTCCTGTGTATCTTGTAGGAAACTGTCAATTACAAATTGATTCTGTGATAATTTTCATTGCATTTTTCTAGTTGCGGCTTAGTCAATAATTAGCGAATGTTGCGTGGACTTTCAGAACTTGTGGCTATGTTTCTTATATTGTTTCTTTGTTTATCATTGTATTTATGTTTACATTAATATTTTCTTGAATTAGGTACCCAGTTATATTTCTTATTTTCTTGGTTAACAACGAGTTGTCTTTCTCTCAGCATCTGAAGCCAGTTTATCGACAACTCTAATCGTCTTATGCTTAATTATAAACTCTAATAGTCTAGTTATAAACTCTAACAGTCTTATACATAGTTATAAACTCTAACAGTCTTATACTTAGTTATAAACTCTAATAGTCTTATGCTTAGTTATAAACTCTAATAGTCTTATGCTTAGTTATAAACTCTAACAGTCTTATACTAGTTATAAACTCTAATCGTCTTATACTTAGTTATAAACTCTAATCGTCTTATGCTTAGTTATAAACTCTAATAGTCTTATGCTTAGTTATAAACTCTAATAGTCTTATACTTAGTTATAAACTCTAACAGTCTTATACTTAGTTATAAACTCTAATAGTCATATGCTTTATAAACTCTAATCGTCTTATGCTTAGTTATAAACTCTAATAGTCATATGCTTAGTTATAAACTCTAATCGTCTTATACTTAGTTATAACTCTACTATGCTTAGTTATAAACTCTAATCGTCTTATACTTAGTTATAAACTCTAATCGTCTTATACTTAGTTATAAACTCTAATCGTCTTATACTTAGTTATAAACTCTAATCGTCTTATACTTAGTTATAAACTCTAAACGTCTTATACTTAGTTATAAACTCTAATCGTCTTATACTTAGTTATAAACTCTAAACGTCTTATACTTAGTTATAAACTCTAATCGTCTTATACTTAGTTATAAACTCTAAACGTCTTATACTTAGTTATAAACTCTAATCGTCTTATACTTAGTTATAAACTCTAAACGTCTTATACTTAGTTATAAACTCTAATCGTCTTATACTTAGTTATAAACTCTATTCTTCTTATACTTAGTTATAAACTCTAATCGTCTTATACTTAGTTATATACTCTATTCGTCTTATACTTAGTTATATACTCTATTCGTCTTATACTTAGTTATATACTCTATTCGTCTTATACTTAGTTATAAACCCTATTTACAAGATGTTCTGGAGCCACTTCTTTGTGTCGACGTGTTCACTGAAGGGTAGATTTTCAACATTTTTTTCTGACGTCAACATTTCACTTGATGTACGTTATAGTGACATTAATGAAACGGGCCAAACTTCTCACCTATCGTGCTGTCATCTTTCTTTTTTTCTTTCTTTCTATTTTTCTTTCTTTCTTTCTTTCTTTCTGCCTGTTTCTTCCTTTCTCTCTTTCCTGCGCATTAGAAAAAGTCAATATTTAACATTAATAAACAGAGACACTGCAGCATCTATCCCATTTCTCGGGGTTCAGTAACACCAGTTAAACAGGCCGCATTCACATCGCAGTTGCAATGAGCTGTTTGCGACAAAGTTTTTATTTCACCGTCGACGGAACAAACGTTATTGACCACAAATCGAACCTTCGATTGTGGTATTTTGTGAACAGCATGTTTTGTTCATGAGCCGCTCTCTCGATAAGTATGGTGGTGGCACTAAATACGTTTCATTTTGGCCTAAGTGTTAGCTATAATATAATCTATAGGAGCCTCGGTGGCTGCCGGCTCGCTTCCTGGTAGGAAGGGTCAGAGTTCAAATTCCAGAAGTGGCGGCTTTTTCCGGTTCACTCAGCCTCTCAAAATGGGAATCAGAGATTTTTCTGAGAAGTATAGGCGGCCTGGGGTGATACCGACCACATGACCTAAAATTGTTCAGCCGCCACGGGAAAATCTGATCACTAACATCATTTTCCTTTTCTGCTATGATAAATACAGGCGGCCTGACGTGATATCGACCACGCGACCCTAAATTGTGCCGAAGTCATAGTAAAATTATGGTCACTAACACTAAATTCCTCATACGTCTAGCAAGACCTGGAAGGACCCTCTACTTTCTACATATAATATGTATAAGCAAATATTACTAGTCGCACGAGTTAATTCCTTTTGCCTAATAGTCTCAAGCGTCAACTACTTTAACATTGCCATAGCAACGACTTAAAAATTTATTCGTTAAAATCTTACATGAAATGTGCAGGAAAAAGGGTTTACAGGTAGAGTGAAAATTAACATCTGGTGCCGGGAATGAGAAACGAAACAAATGTCTAATGCAAAAATACGCCTACAACTGATGTTATCATTTCCCGAAATCAATGGCAGAGCAAGTGATTACTGCAACATTTTGAAGCTTGTTAAACTTCCTGCTGTAAATCATTCCTAGTGGGGCAGCAAACCCGCATTTTCCCGCATCAACAAACCACTCTGACGGCCGTAATGCGCCAGTTAATGCGCCAGCAGCGGTATCCCTATTAAATGTGAATTATTGTTGGCACTAGACGGTTCGCGGGAGCTGCGGGGTCATTAACCCGCAGTAAATCGCTTAAGGTTAAAGAAACTATTGCGGGGAATGCGCAAATTATGTCGCTCTGGCTGTTGGGCGAGGAAAGACACTGGGTTTTTCATTAGCGGGTTAGTGTGGAGAATAGGCCAGACCAGAAGTTGTGATTGTGTTCAGGTAGCAGTAGTTTGTTTAATAAACTCACTAACGGTATCCTACACGCATTCGGATACCATAGACTCATTCTGGAGATCATAAACTTGTCACGATGCCTCACAGATTCACCACCCACATCATCATCATCTTCATCATGTGCCAAACCGGTTGACGTTGGCGATCATGTCCCTCCACAATCTTCTATCTACAGTGTATCGTATCAGTTCTGTTGTTGACTGTTTGCCATGCCACGGCACCAAGCTATCTAGTATTTTCTCTCTTTGTCGACCGCGATCTCTCTTTCCTTGTATTTTGCCTGTTGTAACCAAGTATTTCAACATTTCCTCTTATCATGATGTGCCCGAAAAATGTTTTTTTTTCTTATGTTTCTTAGGAGCTTTCTTTTTGTGTTGTCACCACCCACAGCAGTCTTAAAACGCAGGAATATGCACACAATTGTGGTGAAGCTGATGAGTAGGGAGCGAGTTGGACACAGTGTCATGTGATAGCTTTTCAGCGGAGAACAATACAAAACCATGTTTCGTCCTGCATATGGCCTTCCTCAGAAAACACCAAAACAACAAAAGTCATTCCGAAGGATATCATTCCGAAGAATGTCAGGCCGAAGAATGTCAGGCCGGAGAATATCAGGCCGAAGAATGTCATTCCGAAGAATGTCAGGACAAAGAATGTCAGGTCGAAGAATGTCAGGCCGAAGAATGTCATTCCGAAGAATGTCAGGCCGAAGAATGTTATTCCGAAGAATGTCAGGCCGAAGAATGTCAGGACAAAGAATGTCAGGTCGAAGAATGTCAGGCCGAAGAATGTCAGGCCGAAGAATGTCAGGCCGAAGAATGTCAGGCCGAAGAATGTTATTCCGAAGAATGTCAGGCCGAAGAATGTCATTCCGAAGAATGTCAGGCCGAAGAATGTCAGCCCGAAGAATGTCAGGCCGAAGAATGTTATTCCGAAGAATGTCAGGCCGAAGAATGTCAGCCCGAAGAATGTCAGGCCGAAGAATGTCAGGCCGAAGAATGTCAGGCCGAAGAATGTCAGCCCGAAGAATGTCAGGCCGAAGAATGTTATTTCGAAGAATGTCAGGCCGAAGAATGTCATTCCGAAGAATGTCAGGCCGAAGAATGTCAGGCCGAAGAATGTCAGGCCGAAAAATGCCAGGCCGAAGAATGTCAGGCCGAAGAATGTCAGACCGAAAGGAGCAGATGTCGTGGCTATGCTGTAAAGTAGCAACACCACGCCCACTCAACGTTCTATTAATAGCGAAAGCTGAAGAAGTAGAAGAGCGCATCGTATTCCAAAGTTCAAAGTAAAGATGCTTAAAATGTGTTAACATGACCTTGTCATAAGATTTCCAAACTACTACAAATAGCAAACAAAGATTGGCCTATCACGATATTGCTAATTAACGAGGAGAAAGTCGTAACAATCAACCATGAGGGTTTTCTTAAAACTTACTTGAGTATCCCATCTTGACTAAAAACTAGACCTCACACCGGATGTGACGCAGGCTTCCATTCACGATCAGAAATGCAATAGGAAGAAGGCACTCGAGACTCATCATCTAACTTGGCACGCCCTGTTGCAGTGTCAAAAAGCTTTAATGAGCACACTATTTGCAACACAAGGAATAACTTCTGACGATCAGATCCCTTACTGTTTTATTTCAGAATCCGAGAACTGTTTTCAAACTGCGGTGACGTTGTTTCGATCTATCTCTTAGTTTCGATCTTTCCATTTGGCAAAGAAAGGTCTTCTATATGGCAGTATGGTGATCAAATGATTGAACATTAGTGGTTAGCGCGATGGTATGGTGATCAAATGATTGATCATTAGTGGTTAGCGCGATAGTATGGTGATCAAATGATTGATCATTAGTGGTTAGCGCGATAGTATGGTGATCAAATGATTGAACATTAGTGGTTAGCGCGATGGTATGGTGATCAAATGATTGAACATCAGTGGTTAGCGCGATAGTATGGTGATCAAATGATTGAACATTAGCGGTTAGCGCGATGATATGGGGATCAAATGATTGAGAATCAATCCTAGGTTGCGACCCTTCTGTCGACCCAGGTGAAAAAAAATAGTCACCTTGCTCGCTGATTTACAAACATATTAAGCGCGCAGAGCATCATTAGCCGTCTCACATTCAATACCCCAAACATATACCATGAACTTTAATAAGGAGTGTGTCTGTATTCTTCGCAATCAAGACATTTAATAATCTCTAGTAGATTCACAATAATGTAGCATGGCTTGACCTCTGCACTGATCATGCCACTATTATGTTTCTTCTGTGATAGAAGTGAGTCTATGCTGTCTTAATACCTTTCTGGGAAGGACACAAAAGAATCAATTCTAATCGATAGAGGCGAACTTATTTACTTTATGAATCGGTTATGTACATGCGTGTGGAAAAACGGACAAAACATGGGGAGGGGCCGTGTTAAACTAGGAATAGACCAGAAATCCGGTGCTGCGGTAAAGCTGGTGAGTAGGGAACGAGTTGAACACAGTTTTTGTGGCATTTTTACACATGAGAACAATAGAAAGTTGTGACGTATCAGTCTACATGTAACCTTCCTCGGGGAAAATAAAACCATACAGACGGGCACACAAGAGAAATGAAATGGAATCTAATTACATTACGGTAAGTAACAGGAACTAGTGAAAACAAGGAAGAAAGTGTCATGAAATTAAAAAAAAAAAATGTGCCGCTTATGTAGTCCGAGTTACTCATTGTTTGAGTGTGAGTTGCTCACTTTTTGAGTGTGAGTTGCTCACTGTTTGAGTGTGAGTTGCTCATTGTTTGAGTATGAGTTGCTCACTTTTTGAGTGTGAGTTGCTCACTGTTTGAGTGTGATTTGCTCACTGTTTGAGTGTGAGTTGCTCACTTTTTTAGAGTGAGTTGCTCACTGTTTGAGTGTAAGTTGCTCATTGTTCGAGTATGAGTTGCTCACTGTTGGAGGGCGAGTTCTCGCTTTTTGACTGCGAGCAGCTTATTATTTGAGTGCGAGTTGCTCACTGTTTGAGTGTGAGTTGCTCACTGTTTGAGTGTGAGTTGCTCATTGTTTGAGTGTAAGTTGCTCACTGTTTGAGTGTGAGTTGCTCACTGTTTGAGTGTAAGTTGCTCATTGTTCGAGTATGAGTTGCTCACTGTTGGAGGGCGAGTTCTCGCTTTTTGACTGCGAGCAGCTTATTATTTGAGTGCGAGTTGCTCACTGTTTGAGTGTGAGTTGCTCACTTTATGAGTGTGAGTTGCTCACTGTTTGAGTATGAGTTACTCATTGTTTGAGTGTGAGTTGCTCACTTTATGAGTGCGAGTTGCTCACTGTTTGAGTGTGAGTTGCTCACTGTTTGAGTGTGAGTTGCTCATTGTTTGAGTATGAGTTGCTCACTTTTTGAGTGTGAGTTGCTCACTGTTTGAGTGTGATTTGCTCACTGTTTGAGTGTGAGTTGCTCACTTTATGAGTGTGAGTTGCTCACTGTTTGAGTGTGTTGCTCACTGTTTGAGTGTAAGTTGGTCATTGTTTGAGTATGAGTTGCTCACTGTTGGAGGGCGAGTTCTCGCTATTTGACAGCGAGAAGCTCATTATTTGAGTGCGAGTTGCTCACTATTTGAGTGCGAGTTCTCACTGTTTGACTGCGAGTAGCTCACTGTTTGAGTGCGAGTTGTCGCTGTTTGACTGCGAGTTCTCACTGTTTGAAAGCGAGTTTTCACTGCTTGCCTGCGAGTTGCTCACTGTTAGAAAGCGAGTTTTCACTGTTTGACTGCGAGTAGCTCACTGTTTGACTGCGAGTAGCTCACTGTTTGACTGCGAGTAGCTCACTGTTTGACTGCGAGTTGTCACCGTTTGACTGCGAGTTGCTCACTGTTTGACTGCGAGTAGCTCACTGTTTGACTGCGAGTAGCTCACTGTTTGACGGCGAGTTGCTCACTGTTTGACGGCGAGTTGTTCACTGTTTGACGGCGAGTTGTTCACTGTTTGACGGCGAGTTGCTCACTGTTTGACGGCGAGTTGCTCACTGTTTGACAACTAGTTGTTCACTGTTTGACGGCGAGTTGTTCACTGTTTGACGGCGAGTTGCTCACTGTTTGACAACTAGTAGTTCACTGTTTGACGGCGAGTTGTTCACTGTTTGACGGCGAGTTGCTCACTGTTTGACGGCGAGTTGTTCACTGTTTGACTACTTGTTGCTCACTGTTTGACTACTAGTTGCTCACTGTTTGACTACTAGTTGCTCACTGTCTGACAACTAGTTGCTCACTGTTTGACTACTAGTTGCTCACTGTTTGACTACTAGTTGCTCACTGTTTGACTACTAGTTGCTCACTGTTTGACAACTAGTTGTTCACTGTTTGACTACTAGTTGCTCATTATTTGAGTTTGAGTTGTTCACTGTTTGACTACTAGGTGCTCACTGTTTGACTACTAGTTGCTCACTGTTTGACTACTAGTTGCTCACTGTTTGACAACTAGTTGCTCACTGCTTGACTACTAGTTGCTCACTGCTTGACTACTAGTTGCTCACTGCTTGACTACTAGTTGCTCACTGCTTGACTACTAGTTGCTCACTGTTTGACTACTAGTTGCTCACTGCTTGACTACTAGTTGCTCACTGTTTGACTACTAGTTGCTCACTGCTTGACTACTAGTTGCTCACTGTTTGACTACTAGTTGCTCACTGCTTGACTACTAGTTGCTCACTGTTTGACTACTAGTTGCTCACTGCTTGACTACTAGTTGCTCACTGTTTGACTACTAGTTGCTCACTGTTTGACTACTAGTTGCTCACTGTTTGACTACTAGTTGCTCACTGTTTGACTACTAGTTGCTCACTGTTTGACTACTAGTTGCTCACTGTTTGACTACTAGTTGCTCACTGTTTGACTACTAGTTGCTCACTGTTTGACTACTAGTTGCTCACTGCTTGACTACTAGTTGCTCACTGTTTGACTACTAGTTGCTCACTGTTTGACTACTAGTTGCTCACTGTTTGACTACTAGTTGCTCACTGTTTGAATACTAGTTGCTCACTGTTTGACTACTAGTTGCTCACTGCTTGACTACTAGTTGCTCACTGTTTGACTACTAGTTGCTCACTGTTTGACTACTAGTTGCTCACTGCTTGACTACTAGTTGCTCACTGTTTGAGTGCGAGTCGAAGAATGACCCTCAGAATTAATTCAGGCTTTAAATTAGCCTCTTTGGTTTGAACAAAATCACTTGCACAATGTGCCCTGTGAATAAACTTATTTTCGTTCTGTACTTCAAAACAGTTGTGTATTTGTTATGTACAATTCCATTTCTATAATTAACTATGTTCATAGAGCTACATTACCGGAACGGAAGCTGTTGACGTGAAGAAGTGTTTAGAAGAACATGCGAGGGGTGGTAATAGAATTTATTAATCTTTCCAATTTACGCCCTTGACATTTAACCTTTTTGACCCTTTCAGACTATATTACCTAAACATATCCGTTCTTTATTTATAAACGGTATCTCTGATCTTTTGTTATTAGACTTCCTGAGTATCAAAATGAATGGACTTTATTCGTTTATAAAATTGTTAAAGCCAGATCCTCTCCAATAATTCTTGTATTACGGTTTGAATTACCGGAGACGGATGTCGTTAGTGAATGGATGCACAGCTGGACACGTAGTATTACAAAAGTAGTATAGATTACAACCACTGATTAAAAAAAAAAGTTATAATTGTAGCTAAAGTTAATGTTTATAGATGTAACGAGAAATAGAAAAGGAGAGAATATCTTTCCGTCACTCACTCGATGACTACTAAAGGAATTGATTGTCCCCTTAGTCATCCGTCCTTAGATGGACGTTAAGTGGGTGTAGATGCCCTGTGTTGTAGTTTATTTGCGCCTTTCTGTCCAAAAACATCCAAATTCAGTATTTTTTTTTATGACCGGCCTTGCATCTTCGATCCCTACTCCCATGAATAGACCAGAGAGGTTAGTCTGTTTCTAGAGGAAGCACCATCAAGAGGTGCAATAAGGCCATCATAGTTCTGGTTCACTGATTCTGGCGCAAGCCATCATCTGTTGATTTCTGACATATTCGAAGGCAGATTATGAGGCCAAAGTGAAATAAGAAATACTAATTTGCCTTTTCTTTTTTAAACTTCGATGTTTGTCCAAGGATTTGTGTTTTTATTGTTTGTTTACGAGTTTACAGAGAACTCTCGATTTTTAGACGTCTAGCTTCTTCATAGTCTATTCTTGTGAACGTTTTTTTTTTTTTTGCAGTAAAAAATGTCTGTGTTTGTCTTCTGGTTAAGAAAACAATTCATAGTTTGTCTTCTAGTCAGCAAAAAATGCCGTTGTTTGTCTTCTCGTAGTAAGGATGCCTGTGTTTGTCTTCTGGTTAGCAAGAATGTCTGTGTTTGTCTTCTGGTTAGCAAGAGTGCCTGTGTTTGTTTTCTGGTTAGCAAGAATGTCTGTGTTTGTCTTCTGGTTAGCAAGAATGCCTGTGTTTGTCTTCTGGTTAGCAAGGATGTCTGTGTTTGTCTTCTGGTTAGCAAGGATGTCTGTGTTTGTCTTCTGGTTAGCAAGGATGTCTGTGTTAATCTTCTGGTTAGCAAGAATGCCTGTGTTTGTCTTCTGGTTAGCAAGAATGTCTCTGTTTGTCTTCTGGTTAGCAAGAATGTCCGTGTTTGTCTTCTGGTTAGCAAGGATGTCTGTGTTTGTCTTCAGGTTAGCAAGGATGTCTGTGTTTGTTTTCTGGTTAGCAAGAATTTCTGTGTTTGTCTTCTGGTTAGCAAGGATGTCTGTGTTTGTTTTCTGGTTAGCAAGAATGTCTGTGTTTGTTTTCTGGTTAGCAAGAATGTCTGTGTTTGTCTTCTGGTTAGCAAGGATGTCTGTGTTTGTTTTCTGGTTAGCAAGGATGTCTGTGTTTGTCTTCTGGTTAGCAAGGATGTCTGTGTTTGTCTTCTGGTTAGCAAGAATGTCTGTGTTTGTCTTCTGGTTAGCAAGAACGCCTGTGTTTGTCTTCTGGTTAGCAAGAATGTCTGTGTTTGTCTTCTGGTTAGCAAGGATGTCTGTGTTTGTCTTCTAGTTAGCAAGGATGTCTGTGTTTGTCTTCTAGTTAGCAAGGATGTCTGTGTTTGTCTTCTGGTTAGCAAGAATGTCTGTGTTTGTCTTCTGGTTAGCAAGAATGCCTGTGTTTGTCTTCTGGTTAGCAAGAATGCCTGTGTTTGTCTTCTGGTTAGCAAGAATGTCTGTGTTTTTCTTCTGGTTAGCAAGAATATCTTTGGAATAAATGATGGAAAATATAAGAAAGGGATGGAACAAAATAGAATGAGTAAATGTTTGAGGAAGGAGTTAAAATTTGATAGTCGAAAATTGAATGAAAGAGAGGGAAGAACGTGATGGAAGAAAATAGAGTGGGAGAGAGAGAGCGATCAACAAAACTGAGATGGAGAAAAGGATGACTAGAAATGTTATACAAGTGTACACACTTTAACTCATCCATTCAATCACATGCAGTAACAAGCAAAAATAGTGGACAGAGAAAAGTAAAAGATATTGAGAAAAAGATAAGAAATCGGTGAGAGTAGCTGATGAGAGAATGGGAGAGAGACAGAGAAAGAGAGAGAGATAGAGAGAGAGAGAGAGAAAGAAAGAGAGAGAGAGAGAGGGCGAGAGGTACATTTTGATAAACAATGCTAACCTTTTCGAGCTTCCTGGCAAACACTTGACGGACAGTTTGTCCATTTGCCAATCTGCCCTCTGGACAACAGCGATAACAAATTATCAACGTGATTTCGCACCTGACAAGGCGGCTTGTCGCCGTGTATTTGCGATGTCACCCTGAGGGTATTTCCCCAGCTCTCGTCAGGTGGGTTAAGGACCGGCCATAATTTAACAGTCCACTTTTGTGAGATTTATTGGGCGCTAGGCAGTAGGCCGTTAAGTGAGAACACGACAGATTTGACAGTCATAATTGATCCAGGCATAAATGTGATAGTTAATGTCGTGAATTAAAATAATAAATTTGTCCACACGAAAAGGTGGGATTTTATGGTGTTAACCTGAGATCAGCATCAGAAGTATAGTTTTTTTGTGTGTAATTTATTACGCTGTGGACAAGATTTTTTTGTCTTTTTTTTTTAATTGGCTAATGTTTATATCAGCACAATTGATCTCTTCGATTGTTCGGGGTCTTTGAAAAGACCGGCGGTTGTAAAAACATAGTATCAGACAACGGAAATGGCTAGGGCATATGCTATGAGAGCCCAATATAATCATTACCAGACAGCTTCTGACTTGGAACCCATAAGCATAGAAAAAATAGAAAAGACAAAGAAGCATAAGTAGACGAAACCTTCATACAGAGATCATAAAGATAATCTTCACATGAAGAAGATTAGAAGAGACAGCAAAGAAGGTAAAAAAGAGAGATCTATTTAATGGTCAATGCTTCAAGTGAAGGTTAAAATAAGCAAGAAAGTAATAAACAAAATATGTGTTTAGTGTCACTTCATTATGTATGTTCTTCGTTATCTATAGAATACGACTGAACACTTATGGGTTTGGGAGCTGCGATAGCTCAGTGGTTAGTTAACTGGACTACAAAGGACAAGAGGTAGGGTTCGATCCCAACCGACGGCTTCCGGTTAACCCAGCCTTTAATGGGCACCTGATTTTTTTTCTGGGAAAGTAAAGCGGCACGGGCGTAATACCGACCACATTACCCCCAAAATCATGTGCCGAAGGGAGGTCTGTAAAATGTATGGTCACTAACACCATATTCCCTATACGCCACTTGGCGTGACGAGGGTACTTTACTTTTACTTTTATGGGTTTGCATGGAGTGCTGTTGTGTAAAATCCAATAACACCGAACAGTGATGTAGTTCGAGATTTTCATTGAGATAATTGCGGCCAAAATCAGCAACATAATTGTGGAGTTCAAGAGTTGGCATCGTTTTAAGGACGAGTGATGAAGTCAAGCAACCGCCGAACGTACGCAAACAAACAAACAGACACGTGACACCTCAAACGGAAGATGAGGTTTCTAGGCAACTGAAAACACAATTATAACAACAATCACAATGATCATTTTCTTTTCATTTTTATTCGTGCGGGAACACCACTTAAGTTGACTCATTGTTGGAAACCTGTGCTATATTTATATGCTCTAACAGTGATAATTGCTGCAACAATTTATCTCACATGATGGGATTGCTAGCCCACATGTACAGCTCTCATTATACGCCTTTTGCAAAATGTGAGCAAAAATAGGAAATCTGCAGCGACCACGTGGAAGCACTTGCTTGGGCTGTGGCACAATTGATGGAAATAATACAAATAAAGTTAAAGTAAATAGAACATGCTTCATGTTTTCAATAAAAAAGGGAGATAAATATATCTGTTGTAACGGTACGAATTATCTTGGTGCCAACAGTCAGTCATGAGTCGCTGACTGCTTCCAAATTATTCGCTGTCTGGCGCCCTGAGTCCCGCATTTATAGAAAAGTACCATCAGTCACATAGTGTTTGTTGGTCATTAGCTTTGTACGTAAGCGTGTGCTTGTGTTTGACATTTGAAGTGCACTGTAACCGCTTGGGTTACGATTGTGTTCTTGTTAGAGGATTACGACAATCTTCATTCATAATAGAACAACGACAATGTTTTGATTTACAACTACAGCAAGAACAACAGCCACGTCCGCATCTGGGATAAACACTGAATCGACCCATAACAAAACAATCGAAACCATAACAGCGAATGGTTTTTCGGGACATGAGCAATACAAAGTGAATGATACAAGTGAGGAAATGATTGGTGAGGAAATGATTGGTGAAGAAATGATTGGTGAGGAAATGATTGGTGTCTTCATGTATTGGCGACGTAGATCCAGACAGAGTTCTCACATGTGAAGAGATCACACTCTTACGGCTTCGGGCCACTAAAAATAACTACCAGAAATAACCCGGTGCGAAAGCCGTGCGACCTAGGGTGATACTGATCACTGCGTCCATAAATGTACTAATCAACATCATAATGTGCCATACCAGTTGGTGTAAGCGATCTTGTCCTTCCACAATTTTCTATCCACAGTGCGTATTATCAATTCTATTAGGGCGAATCATAGACAATAGACAAAATACGAACGAAAAGTCGAAACGAGGCCACAACGATTGGAAATTCTCAGAAGAATGTTGAAAGGTTCCTGGACAGCTAAAAAGACCAAGGAGGACTCTCTCAAAGAGGGCAACACAAAAAGGAAGCTCATAAAAAACATCAGAAAGAAACAATCGACTTTTTTTCGTGCACATCATGAGAAGAGGAAAATTGGAATACTTGGTTACAACTGGCAAAATACTGGGAAAGAGAGATCGCGGACGAACATAAGAGAGATACTAGATAGCTTTTAGTGTCATGGCATGGAAATGTAACCAATAATCCTTGAAAAAGTGCGTCCTAGCACCATAATCTTAAATATCTCAACCGTTCTTACATTCTGTACTGACTGGTGAGGACAAATCATAATTCAGACACCTGTTCCGTTCTTTTCAAGGTTCTTTCACAAGATGGAATTTCAAGTTCTCTAACTTGTCACTCCTCTGGAGTTGAAGCATGGAAGTTCTGGCCATTGTTGTTATTTGAACCAAATACCAGCCATTTTGTCACTGAATTCCTCACTCTCTTTTATAATCATACAATTTCGAGCTCTAACTCCCCCTCTCTCTAATACATTGACGTGTGTGTGTGTAATATATTGACATGTGTGTGTGTGTATAAATATATACATATATACACAAACATAGATACACACACACAGAGGATAATAAAGAAAGGTTGACATGCTCGTTCTTGTTTTTTTTTTTTGTTTCTTTTTCTTTTTTTTTTTTTTAAAGATAGTACCAGAAACTGCTACAAGAGGTAGGGTTCGATACCAACCGCGATGGCTTCCGCTTCACCTAGCCTTTAATGGGTACCGGATTTTTATTTCTGGGAAAGTAAAGGGCACGGGCGTAATACCGACACAATATCCCAAAAGTCATGAGTTGAAGGTCTGTAAAATTTACGGTCACTAACACCATATTTCCTATACTCCACTTGGCGTGACGGGGGTACTTCACTTTTTTTTTTTTTTTTTTTACCAGAATTGCTATTCCATCTCATACAAGGAAAAATGAAATATACCCGTACGTTTTTAAGCCTCGCGATTGTTCACCTCATTCGCCAACACTACTACCTTCCCCCTAGGCTATATTTATACATAAATATAAATAAATATATATATATATATATATATATATATATATATATATATATATATATATATATACATATATACACACAAGGCAGTGGACGGCGTTAATCGTCTTTCTGGCATCCCCTGCACCTTCTTTCAATTCCGAACGTATGGACTTTGTCCCTCCTTCGGAAATCCTTGAAACGAAGTCGAGAGGGGGATAGTGCGACTGGGTAAAGCACTATCTCCATATCCTGTGCCCAGGCAGAGTAGGCAAAGTGAAATGAGGAAGAAAGCACCAATGTTTAAACTTGGCACATGGAACGTAAGGACCATGTGCCCTGGACTTACTAAAACAAGCACACTGAAAGAAGGACAAATTAGAACAACAGCACTCATAGATAAAGAACTAAATAGGCTACATGTTGATATTGCTGCCCTACAAGAAACAAGACTCTCAGACTGTGGTTCTGTAAAGGAAGAAAACTATACCTTTTTCTGGCAAGGCCTAAGCCCCGAAAAACCACGTATACATGGAGTAGGCTTTGCTGTACATAACAAACACATAAACTCCATAACCACGCCAAAAGGAGTGTCTGAACGCTTGATGATACTCCAGCTACATACGAAGAGTGGATCAATAAATATCATTAGTGCCTATGCACCAACGTTGGCTGCATCAGACGAAGAGAAAGACAACTTCTACCAACAACTGCAAATGACCATTGACTCACTTCCAAAAGAGGAACTATTATACTTACTCGGTGATTTCAATGCACGCACAGGATCTGATCATTGACTCACTTCCAAAAGAGGAACTATTATACTTACTCGGTGATTTCAATGCACGCACAGGATCTGATCATTGACTCACTTCCAAAAGAGGAACTATTATACTTACTCGGTGATTTCAATGCACGCACAGGATCTGATCAGCAATATTGGCCAACATGTCTAGGTCACCACGGCATTGGAAAAATCAACGGAAATGGCCAGCGACTCCTAGAATTCTGCTCAAATAACCACCTATGTGTAACAAATACATACTTTAATGTGAAACACAAGCATAAAGTAACATGGCGTCATGCTAGAAGTGGTCACTGGCACCAACTAGACCTAGTTCTTACACGTAGGCAGTCTTTAAATAACATCAGAATAACACGAACATATCACAGTGCAGACTGCAACACAGACCACGCTCTAGTCATTAGTAAGATCAAAGCCAGAAGTAGTCGTATCTACAAATCAAGAGAGCCTGCAGCAGCCAAGATCAACATCACAGCGACAAAAACCACACCAACCGAAGATATTTTTAGATCCAAGTTTGATGAACTGGTAGAAGAAGTAGAAGATGCATCAAGTGTGGATGACAACTGGTGCTCCCTGAGAACACACATCTATAACTGCGCTCTATCTACCTACGGCCAGAAACGGTTCTCAAAGAACGACTGGGTCGAAGAAAATGCAGCAAGACTAGACCCACTAATAGCTAATAAGAAAAAGGCTTTACTGAACTTCAATAATAATCCCAATCAAACCACCAAGGATCAGCTCAAACATGCGCAAGCCACCCTACAACGCGAAGCAAGAAGATGCGCAAACGAATACTGGAACAATCTATGCTCTGAAATACAGAAAGCCTCAGACAGGGGCGACTCAAAAACCATGCATGACAATATAAAAAAGGCCATTGGACCAAAAATAACAAAATTAGCCCCCCTAAAATCCAAGTTTGGAGAACCTATTACTGACAAGGGACAACAAATGCAAAGATGGGTTGAACACTACTCTAATCTATACAGTGACGACAGACCAGCAAACACAGCTCTAGCACAATCAATACCCAAATATCCTACAATGTTTGAACTGGATGTTGAGCCTACTATGAACGAACTTGCTGACGCTATAAATGCCCTCTCAAGAGGAAAAGCTGCAGGAAATGACAACATTCCCACAGATGTACTAAAGGACAACCTAAGCGTACTACTTCCACACCTATACAAACTGCTAATTAAATGCTGGAGAAACGGAGAAATACCTCATGATATGAGAAATGCTAAGATTATAACGCTGTACAAGAATAAAGGAGACAGGGGTGACTGCAACAATTACAGAGGCATTTCTCTCCTTAGCACAACAGGCAAAGCTTTTGCTAGAGTCGTACTTAATCGCCTGCATAGACTTGCAGAACGGGTGCTTCCCGAGTCCCAACGCGGTTTCAGACCCGGGAGATCAACCATAGATATGATCTTCACTCTTAGACAACTGCAGGAAAAATGTCGGGAACAAAATATGCCGCTCTATATTGCCTTTGTGGATCTCACAAAGGCATTCGACACAGTAAACAGAGATGGTCTCTACAAGGTGTTAGAAGGCATAGGCTGCCCTCCTAAATTACTTAGGCTGATAATTTCCTTCCATGAAGACATGAATGGCAAAGTCCATTTTGATGGGAGTCCATCAGAGAATTTCAAAGTCAACAAAGGAGTGAAACAGGGATGTGTCCTCGCCCCCACCCTTTTTGGTATATTTTTTGCTGCCCTCCTAAATTACATCCTTCGAAAACAGCTCAGGAGATATTTACATTCGCACTAGACCAGATGGCTCACTGTTCAACCTAGCACGACTAAGAGCAAAAACCAAAACAAATGTTGCCCTACTTAAAGAATTTTTATTTGCTGACGATGCAGCCCTAGTCGCTCATAGTGAGGCCACCCTACAGTCGCTGATCAACAACCTGGATAAAGCATGCGACCTTTTTTCACTGTCAATTAATGTTCAGAAGACAGTAATACTAAATCAAGGTGACTTCAAACCTCTATCTATTACTCTAAAAGACTGCCCACTAGAATCAGTACAGAAATTTACATATCTTGGATCCACAGTTACGCAAACCATCTCTCTTGATGAAGAAATAAACTGTCGAATTGGTAAGGCAGCTACGACCTTCGGCAAACTCACAAAAAGGGCATGGAACAACACGAAACTAACTCAAAAGACTAAACTCTTAATATATCAAACTTGTGTGCTTAGCACACTACTATATGGATCCGAAACCTGGACAACATACTCAAACCAGGAAAAAAGACTAAATGTCTTCCACATGCGATGTCTCCGAAAAATAATGCACATCAAATGGCAGGACAAAATAACCAACTTAACTGTCCTGCAACGTGCTAAGACCTTAACAATCATGTCGATGCTCAGAAGTCGAAGGCTAAGATGGCTGGGGCATGTCCAACGGATGGAAGAAAAACGCATTCCTAGGCAAATACTATATGGCGAGCTAAAACACGGAAAACGACAAATCGGCAGACCTAAACTACGATATAGAGATATCTGCAAATCATCTCTGAAAGACTTCGCCATCTGTGAAAACGACTGGCAACATCTGGCAAGTGATCGCACATCATGGAGAGCACGTATAAGGAACGGTATAACAACATTTGAGACTGTTCTAAGACAGGACTTAGAAGAGAAGAGACTCATGAAAAAGGATGGTAAACCCTGTGGACCAGCGAGCCTGACCTGTTCATTATGTGACCGCGTGTGTTTGTCAAACATTGGTAGAATTAGCCACGAGAGAAGCTGTTCGGCAAAAACAATACCTCAAAAAAATACGCAATAGCCTCCACTAGACCGTCTGACAAGACGAAAAGGGCATATATATATATATATATATATATAGTGAAAGAGAGAGGGGGGAAGGGTGGGGATGGAGGTGGTTAGATGCTCAAACCCATATCGGAAGGTAAGAATTACAACCCACATCAGATACTACCAAAAGAGTCCAAATAAATGAGAATCTCAAGGGGGAACTGACATAACTGAGAACAGAAATCGTCGAGACGCTAATGTTGAAGCTCTGTGTCTGACAGTGAACGTCGAAGTTAATGCACTGAATAGAATACGCAGCAAGTACATTGCGCTTCAAACTGTCGAGGATGTAGACATTGATACAAAGTTGTCGACCAACACTAATTTGCTTGCTAGCTTTTTGTTGCTTTTAAATAAATCCATGACTTCAGACATAGCATGGTATGGAGGGAATCTGAGACTCATAACTGACTGTTAACGCCAGGATCATCATCAGTTCAAGTACCGGGCCTGCTGGCGTAGGTGTGATCATGTCTCTCCACAACTTTCGATCTCGACAGTTATTTATCATTTCTGTTGTTGACCTTCTGCCAAACCATTCTCTTAAGTCGTCTGGTTCTCTTCGTCCCTCAATGTTTCCAGTTATTACAACATATTCCAGTTGTTCTCTTCTCATTACATGTCCAAAAAATGATGATTGTTTCTTCCTAATATTGGAAATTAGCTCTAACGTCAGGATCAATGAACCAGAACTCACATATTGATTCTACTCATTCTCCCCGTTTTAGCCTTTGAAACATACACAGTAATCTACCCATGTGATCTGCTAGAGGGTAAACAATCCAGCACCTTCAACTGCCGTCGGGTGCACGTCGCTGAACGATATAGCAGGTTGATGTCAATCTTGACACAGCAAAGTTGCGTTCACTGAACACTACGTAACAACATAGAAAGATGAAAATAAACAGCCAGAAGAACACAGATTCAAAATACAAAGAGCTTCTTCCTTCAAAATCAAACACATTTAAACTCCTACGTAATTATCAAAAGAACTCACATAAACTTACATGGGCGTAAGTCCTGATATTGTTGAATCAATAATTAACAGGAAATGTATGACAACGTCTACTTTACTTATGGATATACTTGTTATAGGAATTGAGTTTTTTCACCTTTCACCTTTGTGTACTAAGCTCTGACCCGTTTCCAGTACTTAAGTAGGAAAGACCTCAAACCGACACCCACTCCTACCCCACCTCACTCAATACAACTATTCTGGTACCCTGTGTCCAGAACAGACTTAACCCAAATCTTAAACAATTCATACCATGCTTGGTAAACAATTGACCCCCACGATCGTTCCTTGGCAGGCACTAGAAACTACTAGAAAGGGCGCTTATGACAATCCAGCTTACTCGACGAGCTCTGTGTCGACTAGCGGACGTCTGTGAAGCAGATTAGGACCTGAGCTCTTATAAGTGGACCCCCATTATCGAGATGCCCGCTTGGAAGTATGGACCTGGTCACAAGAATGGCTCTCCTCCCTGAGGTAACGTCATCCGGTCTGAGCAGAGAGTACTGAAGCTCAGTGTGGTCACAATCAAATATCCGCTTCATGTCACTTTTTGTAGTTCACAGATGTGATAATAATACAAGCTGTTAGTAGGAAGTGATAGAAGCCGCGATGAGGAAATAGTGCACTCGTGTACTGACCAGGTGGGTCTTGGCTCAAATCTCAAATGTAGGGGATCATAAACAAAGAAAATAGTCAAAACCTACAAGTGGATATCACAATTGAAGGGATAAACCTGGAGACAGTTCAGAGCTACAACTACCTTGGACATACTATAACCAGTGATGGAGAATGTAAAACTGAAATATACCAAAAAAAAAAAAAAAAGAAATGACAAAAAGTAATTTTAATGCCATGAAAAATATATTAACATCAAAACAAATAATGCCAGGGCTAAAATTAAGAATGGTCAAATGTTATATCTTCTCAACGTTCCTATATGGTGCAGAAACATGGACATTAGACAGGAAAATAGAGCAGAAAATGTAAGCCTTTGCTAGGTGAATATATAGAAGAATAGATAAAATTGGATGGAAAGAAAATAAAACTATCGACAAAGTTTTAAAACAATTAAAAATGAAAAGAGCACTACTAATACAATTCAAACAAGACAAATGATATTGTTGGGACATGTTAAAAGTCACAGCAGCATATTAAAAGTAATATTGGAAGGGAAAATACAAAATAAAAGAGTCAGACTAAGATTAACGTGGACGAGTAACATTAAAAGATGGACAAGTCAGCCTATAACAACCTGCACCATCAGAGAAAGAGACAGAGCGGAATGGCGCTCCTTGGTAGCCAACCTTTCGTTGCGGAGACGACACTCAATGATGAATGATGATCAATATATTATAACGCGGTGGGTAGCCATTACTTTTTAAATAGTATCTCTCGTTCTTTCTTATCTTCCTCTTGTTCGAAGGTCGAGGGAGATACAAAGTATTGATTCTCCCCCTTTTGGCGGCTTCAATCATGGTCGATTGATGTTGTTGTAGCGTTTCTTTGATGTCGTTTGTCCATTTTACTCTGGGTCTACCTCTTGCTCTTCTCCCTTCGCTTCTTTAGAAAGCATGCGATGATGAAAATAGTTTCAAGTTTGTACTTTGGTATCTCTCCTATGTGTAAAAGGTAAGGTAAAGTACGAGACTTGAACCGGCGTCTTAGCACGCGAGTTTCCACCCATATGTGCTCGGCCGCCTATCTAGAAATGTTCGGATATTTCTGTATAGTGTCGCCCGAAGCATCGAAACTCAGATGCGAAGCGACATTCCTCACCTTCCCAGGGTAATACCCTGGTACCCATTTCTGCCAATGGCTCGGTCGACCATGGGGGTATTTTTTTTTTTCCAACGAGTACAACTCACACTGCTCCCAGCGGGAATCGAACACTGGTTGTCCGAACATCGGTAGTCCCGTCGGGTGGTTTTCCCAACTAGGCTACCGAGTCCCCCTTCTCCTATGTGTCACTGTCTATCTGAAATGAATAATTGTCTATCTGAAATGGATGATTGTCTAGTTGAAATGGATAATTGTCTATCTGAAATGGATGATTGTCTATCTGAAATGGATAATTGTCTATCTGAAATGGATGATTGCCTATCTAAAATGGATAATTGTCTATCTGAAATGGATGATTGTCTATCTGAAATGGATAATTGTCTATCTGAAATGGATAATTGTCTATCTTAAATGGATGATTGTCTATCTGAAATGAATAATTGTCTATCTGCAAACATGGTGCGTCGTAACTTACACTTATACTCTCCTATGTGTAAGAAGACTAAATGCAAGGTTTAACTATAGTCAAGACGACATTATAAGTTCCGATATAAAAAACGAAATAAACTGATGTCGTGCCAAACGTCACTGGCAATCTTCTACCTCCATCGGTCTGTGTGCACAACAACGTCTTTCTGATTAGGTCTACGCGTTTCTGTCCACACCTGGGTATCACGGCAATTATTTATCTCTTCTTCTCTTTGCTTCCGTTTCGCCCTCACTGATGGCCAAGTGTTTCAATATCTCTCAACTTATGCCCAAGAATGGTGACTGTCTTCTCGCGCAGTTGGACGGGGCGGGGCTATTGTTAGGTTATCGAGAGGCTTTGGTTCACTATCTTGATATCGAGGGGTAGGGGGTGAGACGCAAGACACCAATCCAGCAACTGAGTTGAGTGCAATCAATTACTCACACCTGACTGTATGCGTCTGGATCTGCGATCAATGATTCACACCTGACTGCATGAGTCAGGATCTGCGATCAATGACTCACGCCTGACTGCATGCGTCTGGATCTGCGATCAATGATTCACACCTGACTGCATGAGTCAGGACCTGCGATCAATGACTCACACATGACTGCATGAGTCAGGATCTGCGAACAATGACTCACATCTGACTGCATGAGTCAGGATCTGCGAACAATGACTCACACATGACTGCATGAGTCAGGATCTGCGAACAATGACTCACACATGACTGCATGCGTCAGGATCTGCGATCAATGACTCACACATGACTGCATGCGTCAGGATCTGCGATCAATGACTCACACATGACTGCATGAAGCAGGATCTGCGAACAATGACTCACACATGATTGCATGCGTCAGGATCTGCGATCAATGACTCACACATGACTGCATGAGTCAGGATCTGCGAACAATGACTCACACATGACTGCATGCGTCAGGATCTGCGATCAATGACGCACACATGACTGCATGCGTCAGGATCTGCGATCAATGACTCACACATGACTGCATGAGGCAGGATCTGCGAATAACAGAACTGATCATGACCCTGCTCCACCACCTAGTGGTGCTTCTATAAACAGATTATCCAGCTTGTCTAAATGGGCAGAGATCGAATTAGGACGGCAATCAGGTACTAAAGAATACCCATGCTGAAGTCTGATATATCGGGCTGAGCGGCATAAATAAACCCCAGCAGTAAACGCACATACGTCACTTAACTCTTTCAGTACGGAAGGTTTTTTTTATCAATTTAGCGGTAGAGACTTCAGAGACAAAATTGTTGATGTTTTTAAATATGAATCTACATGTTTATAGTTATCTAACACTTAACATATGTATCTTAATCACTAATTAGGCTGTTTTTAATCCTTGTCTAAAATTGAATTATGTTGCAATAATTTTGCAAATGTAACTTTTAGATTGTTCAGTGTTTACATTTTTCTTTTTTAGCATCCTGTAATTATGAGCTTCCCGTGTGTTACCGAGGCCTCATTATGAGTAAAGAATAGTGACACTGTGTCTTTCCAAGCATGTCGTAAGAGGCGACTAAGGAGATTGATCGATGGCTTGACAAGCTGTCATTGTAAAAAGTATTGTTATGGAAACAGAACCATAGATTTTAGAAGCAGTGATCTCTGCAATATGTGCCATTTTGGCACGCAAGGTTTCTCTTTTTGAGATTGTGGTTCTGCCCTATGTGCCGTCTTCGGCTCGAAAGGACAATAGATAGATAGATAGAATACCAAGATAATACAAGACATATACAAAGAATATGGTTTGATGACGGTTTACACTAATCAAATTGAGAGTGACGCACTGTGCGGCTGAACGTACATGACCGAAGTCGGCATGGCGCACGGTGCGTCGAAACGTACGGAAGGAGTTAACGTCTTTTTAAGGACGGATGACGAAGAAGAGTATTCAATGCTTTAGCAATTACCAGATAAACGTCAGAAAAAGAAAGATAATCAGATCAGTAATAAATTGATAGGCTACATCTTATGCGCTAACCGGACACTTCATCCTCAAGCTAAATGTTACCCCGTCCCTTTTCCTCTAATAGCCTTCTTTTCGTCTTTCAACTACTTCTTTTTCTACCTTTCAGCTCCCTGTGGAGCATAGGTCCTCAACTAACACTTTCCAAGTCGTTGTTTCTTGCCATTCTTTTAAGATCATTCCATGTCTTCCCCACCAACTCTGCTTCTATCTGTCTTCTCCAAGAATTCTTTGGTCTTCCTCTTTGTCTTTTCCCTTGGGGATTCCAAAAAAGGGCCTGTTGTTTAATACTCTAAGTTGGCTTCCGCAGTGTGTGTCCTATCCAGCGCCATCGTCTTCGCTGTATCTCTTTATCCACTGGTATTTGATTGGTACATTTCCATAATTCTATGTTAGTGATTTTGTCCTGCCATTTCCATCCTTTTATTCTGCGTTAAGCATCCATTAATGGAAAGTCCGTATCTTCACGATTGTCAATTTTTCTTTCAACTACTGCCTTATCCATATCTTGCTGGGGCAACACCACAATTCTTAGACCCTCCTTCGTAAACACGCCCGCAGTCAAAAAGCATGGAGTATCCGTTGTGACTTATCGTATTTGGGGAATATGCTGCTAACAGCAATATTTCGGAATATGTATTATGTAGGTGGCACCAGATCGGCCTGCTTTGGAGAGAAAATATGTAGTACTTTATTTAATAAATGGGTACAACTAAGTACTAACATACAAAAAACGCGGCGATCAACGAATGAGAACCAGGTCCATAGGACTTTGTTAAGAATAGCTAAGAACGGAAACGAACATTCAGTTGCAATATACATTTGTGCAAATATCCTTATTTATCGTGTATGTTTAGACATGTATATGTTAATGTTATAAATACATGAAACACTTTATAGTCTAACTTTTATTACAATACATAGATGTGTCAGTTGTATGCTCAGTCATATCACAAGCTTATTTATCTGCAGGTGGAAAAGTACCTGATTCCACTCACGACATTGCGGTATTCACTTCTGGTGTCGAGTGCACATTTATAACTTGTTAATTAATGAATGCACGTGATTAGCTCTAATTCTCTTCTCCTGAAGTAAATTAACAATTTGGCTGGTCATCCAAACTAAATGTAGGTACATCACACACTTCGCCTTACCCTATTAGTCTTCATCGCGAATTATGTGACTGCATTTCCAAGCATATATAAAGCCGACGACAGTTATGGAGTAGTTGTGATACCCATCTTGCAAAACAAATTGCTTATATGGATTGGATAATTGTCTATCTGAAATGGATAATTGTCTATCTGAAATGGATAATTGTCTATCTGAAATGAATAATTGTCTATCTGAAATGGATAACTGTCTATCTGAAATGGATGATTGTCTATCTGAAATGCATAACTGTCTATCTGAAATGAATAATTGTCTATCTGAAATAGATAATTGTCTTGCTTAAATGGATAATTGTCTATCTGAAATGAATAATTGTCTATCTGAAATGGATAATGTCTATCTGAAATGGATCTCCCAGACCGGAAGTTATAGACATTCTAACTCCGATGTTAAATATTGAACAACTTTAAACAATATGAAACACCCCATTAAAAAAAAAAATTTGAAATAGTTACTTCCCCTGATGTGATTTTCAGACTAAGGCTATTATATATGCTGATGAAGTCATCAATTGTAGAAACTCTGCGCAGGTATTGATTTTTTCCCGGTAAGAAGCTTTAGGGCTGCGCAAGGATAATGGCGACAAAATCATTACAACCATCCATAATGATCTGTCGAAGAAGGAGGGCACAACAGCAGATCCGGCGATGACTCAAACACGATCTGATCTCGCACATTACATGATGGAGCTGGCAGACAACCGATTCACGGTTGGTTGTATTCAGAGTCGCACGTAATGACTCATTTTAGGATGAATGGGGGCAAAGAAGATAAGGGAGGATTCGGTGAGAAGTAATCATAAGGAATTTTAGAGAAACACATAACAACAAAATAAACCATTAAGTGGAAGAAAAAAGATTATATGTGTTACTCAGAATGGATAGGACCAGGAGATTATGTTTTAGTCAGAATGGATAGGACCAAGAGGTTATGTTTTAGTCAAAATGGATAGGACCAGGAGGTTATGTTTTAGTCAAAATGGATAGGACCAGGAGATTATGTTTTAGTCAGAATGGATAGAACCAGGAGATTATGTTTTAGTCAGAATGGATAGGACCAAGAGGTTATGTTTTAGTCAAAATGGATAGGACCAGAAGTTTATGTTTTAGTCAGAATGGATAAGAGCAAGAGATTATAGGTTTGAGTTAGAATGGATAAGAGCAAGAGATTATATGTTTTACTTGCATTGGATAATGTGATAAACTTGCACGGTGAAGATAATTTACTCTTTTATTTACCTGAAGGTATTTTATTTTAACGAATTCATTATCATCATCAAGTACCATTGCTGTTGGCGTAGGTGATCATCACTCTCCACAACGTTCCATCTTCACAGTTTATTATTTATGCTGCTGAGTTCAAACCAAATCATCTACTGTCTTGTATAATTTGTCTGTTTATATCCCTCTATCTTATCTTGGCGACTTTGCTGGTACATTTAGTCGACACGCTTCTCTGACGTCATATTGCTGTGTTGAAAGGTAAATTATAGATCCTAGTACTGGCTGCTATTTTTATTCTGATCTTCAGATCTGAATAATGTGAATCTCTTCAGGAACTGTTATCAGTTTAACCATCATTAGGTGTGAAATCATTCAAATAAAATCTGATCGGGACAAGAAGACTACTGATGATGAATGTGTTGAAAGCATTTAGCTTATTTTAGCTCACTGGTGGAGTCGGAGTCATTGAACCAAAATAGGTGAAGATCCTAACCAATTCCAGATGATCGCATTGAAACAGTAACTAGACAGGCTAAAAGAGTAGGAATCGAAGAGAAAATGTAAACTTGGTACCTAAGAAATATTTTGCTGAATTTGGCATGGCTTTGGTCCAAATAAGCAAATATAGCTGCTTGTTGTAAATCAAAAGGCAGCGCTATATGCGTCTAGTTATCGTCAATGTCGGGCTGAGGAGATAGAGAAACAATCACCGATTGATGAGCAACAAGTATCTCATGAGCATGTACTGGAGAAAGTCGCGGAGGTTTACAATAAGTGAACTATACTGTTTGAGAATCCGAGGTCAGGTTTAGTTTGATCAGAACAGAGAAACTGGAATTGTTAATGATAAGTGAGCGCAATACTACTGGGTTCATCAGAACCTATGCTGGATTAATGAATTTTTATTTATTCTAAATGGCATTTATTCACTTAGAGTGTGTCTGCCTGAGATGCTGCGGGGTTATTTTCTGAATCAATAGCCAGTTTTACTGTAGTTAGTCCTATCTTAAAAACTGTTAACCGGATTAAAATAAAGCATAAATAAAGCATTTATAAATTGTAATGCAGCAAACAAACATTGGTAGCATTCTTAACCTTTCATATAAGTCTTCGCATAAACATAATAGCATCGATTCCTATACAAAGTGTGTCTTATTACTTGTAGGTAAGTTTGTCAGTAAAGTCCTTCCAGGCCGCGAGGTATTTGGGAAATATGGTATTAATGATCTGATAGTAATCAACTAATCGCGACCCGTGTTTTGAAGATATGCTGTCGAGACCATGTCAGATGGCCCTAACTTTTTTTCACTGGAACTCATTTTCAGAGACTTGATGAACCCTAAGGCCGCGTAAGGCCGACTACAATTTTGTAATTAAAACTGGACCCTTCTGGAGCGTACGAACCACTCAATCAACTAACTTCATCTCATTACTGTACAACATCGTTCATCAGTTTGCATGCATTTTCCAGAACGTTGCATTTACCCCATATCTTTATTAAATTGTAAAAATTCAGATTTGTAATTCACTACTTCTCGTTATAATGTAATAGTAACAATTGTAACTTAAAACCTCATTCACTACTGCACATTTCACTTTCAAATTCACAAACGAGAACAATACAAGCATTGCTACTACTTATGAAGCAACTTTTCGCGTTACCCGTACCCTGTTCCCCTGCCTTATTTTACAGATTCCACATAATCCATATCGCTTTCTCACATCTTATTTTACATATCCTAAAGGATTCAGTTGAAGATTACCTCGTTACATGTACAATCCTAATCCATTCATCTCTGTCTCCAATTCAATTCGATCGATTTCCATGTTGTCTATTCATCTCCTTCTTGGCCGCACGTTTTGTCGTTCCCCTTTCATTAGTTCGATAGAGCTATCCGTTGACCTGTCTGTAACCTTCCAATCGCTTCATACTTGCCATCTATACATGTCTCTTTGATCATCTTTATCATCATCATCAAGTACCGGGCCTGCTGGCGTCGGTGATCATGTCTCTCCACAACTTTCGATCACGATAGTTATTTATCATTTCTGTTGTTGACCTTCTGCCAAGCCATTCTCTTAAGCTGTCTGGTATCTTTTCTCTTTGCTTCCCTCTATCTCTTCGTCTCTCAATTTTTCCAGTTGTTACAATATATTCAAGTTGTTCTCTTCTAATTACATGGCCAAAAATGATAATTGTTTCTTCCTAATATTGGAAATTAGCTCTCGATTTGTTTTGGTCTCTTTCAGAACGTATTCATTACTCTTCTTAGCTGTCCATGGTATTCTCAACATTCTTTTGTAAAACCACATTTCTACAGACTCCAGTGATTTTCTTGTCTGTTGTCCTTTTGTCCATGATTCACATCTATATGTTCAGACTGGCTCTACATAACATTTAAGAACTCTTTTTCTTGTTTCTATTGATCAATCTCTTTGATCATCTGATCTTGATTATGAAGGAATGTAGAAAAATGGTATAGTTTCTTAAATCTGTCGTCGAGTCCACTAATTTCAATTTTCATCCTGGCTCAACTAGGAATTCTTTGTTTGCGCCGTCTAATCTCTTCATTTGATTTTCGACAAAATGTCTAATCGCCCTGTCTACTCTTTTTATTTTACTCCTCGAGGAAATATGTGAGGGGCTCCCACACCATTTTAAATTCTTTACGACAAAATCCGATATATGTGTTTAACCTATGTATTCTACTGTCTACAATATGTGTTACCCTGTAGGTGTTTAACTTATGTATTCTACTGTCTACACAATGTGTTACCCTATTTATGTGTTTAACCTATGTATTCTACTGTCTGCACAATGTGTAACCCTATATGTGTTTAACCTATGTATTCTACTGTCTACACAATTTGTTACCCTATATATGTGTTTAACTTATGTATTCTACTGTCTACACAATGTGTTACCTTATACATGTGTTTAACCTATGCATTCTACTGACTACACAATGTGTTACTCTATATATGTGTTTAACCTATGTATTCTACTGTCTACAATATGTGTTACCCTATATATGTGTTTATCCTATGTTTTCTACTGTCTACACAATGTGTTACCCTACATAAGTGTTTAACCTATGTATTCTACTGTCTACAATATGTGTTACCCTACATGTGTGTTTAACCTATGTTTTCTACTGTCTACACAATGTGTTACCCTATACATGTGTTTAACCTATGTTTTCTACTGTCTACACAATATGTTACCCTAGATATGTGTTTAACCTATGTATTCTACTGTCTACAATACGTGTTACCCTACAGGTGTTTAACTTATGTATTCTACAGTCGACAAATTGTGTTACCCTATATATGTGTTTAACCTATGTATTCTACTGTCGAAAAAATGTGTTACCCTATCGATGTGTTTAACCTATGTATTCTACTGTCTACAGTATGTGTTACCCTATATGTGTTTAACCTACATATTCTACTGTCGACAAAATGTATGATTGGACGGTCCTGATTTTTTTTTTTACCGATCTACAATAGGCCCCATCAATCACTTTATACTGTTTTCGACTAAACGAACTATTGGCTTAATATCTTTTTTCTTTCCTGTTTTAGACAAAACGCTACATCGGGCCAATATCCTTTATTCAATGTCGACAAATTCTAAGAAATTGTCATTTAACTTCTTTATTCTGTTTACAACAATATGTTTAAATCGGATCGTCTAATCCTTTATTTTTATATTTTGAAAATGTGCAAGCAGACATTTCAATTTGAACACACTGTTTTCGCCGTCTATGATCTGGCTACTTAATCCTAAATGCTTTCATAGACAACAGGACTGCAATTTGGTTAATTCTAAATTTCGTTCCATCATTTTTATTTAACATCCCGTTTCGTCTTAAAGATAAATTACACAGCTCTTCAAGTCAATGATATGGCTCTACAGCAAAAGCAAAGAGACAGATAAACGTTAAATAATTAAGACAGCGCTTTACACAAGTGTCATTGCAGCGGTCTTGTACATTAATCATAATTTGGCGATGAGAAATGAGCCGGAAGATGCCTTTTCTTTTTAAATGCAATTTTGCTGTAATCAAGAAATCAGACAAGAGGGCATTGCTCTCATCTCTCATTTTATTTTCTTTACATTAAATTGATAACTCATTTCCCGTTACTTCTGTTGATAAGCCAATTTCTTTCATTTCACTGGTTACGTCATTTCCCATCATTTCTAAGATAAGCAATCTCCCACTGCCACCAGATAAACCATCTCCCACTGCAACCAGATAAGCCATCTTCCACTGCCACCAGATAAGCCATCTCCCACTGCCACCAGATAAAACATTTTCGTTAATTTTCTACGGAAAAGCTATCTCTTTTAACATCCTCAGAAAAATCATTATTTTTAGCTACATCAGATACTATTCAACTAGCTCTAACAATCCACGTTTGTATCTCTAGCAAGTTATCTCTATAGAGTTCTAGCAAATCAACTCTATATAGCTCCTGCGGGTCATCTTTATATAGTACTAGCAAATCATCTCCACATAGCTCTAACAATCATCTCCATATAGCTCTATAGAGAGCCTCATAGCACAAGAGCTGGAAGTTGTCAGGGGCCTACAGCTGATGGCTTGCGCCAGGATCGGTGAACCAAAACCATCCAGACCCTGCTCCACCTCTCCGCTGTGCCTCTAATAACAGACTAACCTGTCCAGTCTGGCCGAGCGAGTAGGGATCGAAGAGGAGGAAAGACAACCCGGTACTCAAAATGCCATGCTGAAGTCGGATGTGTTTGGCGGAAAGGCGTAAATATCACAGTTATACTGCAAACCACAACACAACGCAGACTCGTCTACTTAATGTCCTTTTAAGGGCGGATGATGAAGAGGTACGCTCCTTTAGTCATCGGCCGATCGCCATGCAAACATCTCCATTCATCGCCATCATCGAGTGCCATCTCCGCATACAAGGTTGGCTACCATGGAGCGCCATTCCGCTAAGTCTCTTGCTTTGATGGTGCAAGTTGTCATAGGCTGTCTTGTTCATCTTTTAATTTTACTCGTCCATGTCAGTCTTGATCTGTCTTTGCCTCTATTACCCTGTATTTTCCCTTCCAATATTACTTTTAGTAGGCTATTGTGTCTTTTAACATGTCCCAAAAATTGTACTTGTCTTGTTCTAACTGTATTTAGTAGTTCTCTTTTTATTTTTAGTTGTTTTAAAACGTCATCGTTTGTTTTCTTTTCTTTCCATCCACTTCTACCTATTCTTCTATAAATTCACATTTTAAGGGCTTCACTTTAACTGTTCTGTTTTCTTGTCTTATGTCCATGTTTCTGCACCATACAGAAATATTGAGAAGATATAATAACATTTTGCTATTCTTAGTTTTAGCCCTGGTGTTATTTGTTTTGATGTTAGTATACTTTTAATGGCATTGCATCTCCATTAACTCTAATAATTCATCTCTGTATAGCTCTAACAAGTAATCTCCATATAGCTCTAATAAGTCATATCTATATAGTTCTACCAAGTCATCTCTATATAGCTCTAACACGTCATCTTTGTATTGCTCTAACAAATCATCTCTATATAGCTCTAACAAATAATCACATTATAGTTCTAACAAGTCATCTCCGTATAGTTCTAAGAAGTCATCTCCGTATAGCTCTAACAGGTGGTCATCTATATATATATATATATATATATATATATATATATATATATAGCTCCAACAGTTATCTTTATATAGCTCTAACAATCATCTCAGTATAGCTGTAACAATAACCTCCATATAGTTCTAACAAGCCAGCTCAAAATAGCTCTACCCTAAAAATCATCTCTGTATAGCACTAAAAGTCATATAAATATAGCTAAAAAAGTCATCTCTATATAGTTTTAACAAGTCGTCTCTATATAGCTACAACAAGACATTTTTATATAATTCTAACAAGTCATATCTATATATCTCGAGCACGTGTTCTCTATATATCTTTAACAAGGCACCCCTGTATAACTCTTGCAAGTTTTTGACAACAAAATCAGGGTGCTGTGGTCTACTTCTTTAACCCCAGGAAGAGTCAATATTAACGGATACTACTACATCAATACCGTATTAAATGTAAAGAAACACGAACTCAGGGTGTTTATAAAGTCTCACTACACTTGGTATCTAGGTCAATTTGAAAAAAAAATGTTTATGACGTCATCACAATATGTGCTCCCACTGTCAATGAAATTTGT
Source organism: Megaustenia siamemsis (assembly GCA_032433765.1). Taxonomy (NCBI): domain Eukaryota; kingdom Metazoa; phylum Mollusca; class Gastropoda; order Stylommatophora; family Ariophantidae; genus Megaustenia; species Megaustenia siamemsis. The sequence continues at coordinate 113,153,082 of JAVIAB010000051.1, forward strand.
TGAATAAGTTTATTGCTACTGGAAATGTGGAAGATGCTCCACGATCTGGTAGGCCTGCTGTGAATGATGAAATATGTTTAGATATCCAAGACAGAATCCTTAAAAGTCCAGACAAGTCATTAAGAAAACTGTCGCAACAAGTGAACTTACCATTGAGCACATATTGTGATGACGTCATAAACATTTTTTTCAAATTGACCTAGATACCAAGTGTAGTGAGACTTTATAAACACCCTATATATACGTCGCGTCAACAGGTTAGTCTGTTATTTGAATATTCTTCCTCTTTTCTCTTTCACTGATACCTAAAAGGTGTCGTGGTTTATATCATTTGTCGTTCTTGTGCTGCTCGAATTGGCATTATTATTATTGTTATTTGAATACTGGTACTACATTTACAATATCACTTTTGATAATGTTGAACATAGCAAGATTGACAGTGATCTTTTCTTTTTACTTTAATTGAATAGATGTGTAATGTACAAGTTTTCCTTGTCTTTGGTTCTGGAAGGCCCCGGTATCACTGCAATCGAATTAAAATCCATAATTGCTCAACCGCCCGTGCCAACGTAATCATCCGAATTAATATCTCATCTCCCAAACAAAGAAAGGTAACTGTAATCAACATCGTAGCAGTTTCAGCACACGCCAAAAGACATAAGGCGAAACCACGCAGAAAGTGCACACGGCCAACTGTTCCCTGTCATACGATATCATCATTCATCGTAAACAATTGGAATATCGAAACATGATCAAAACTGATGATACACACAGCTCATGGTGTGCACAGAGCACCTAACTCAGTAGCTCCTGCAACAAGCCGGACTTGGAATATGAGGAAACTGCAACAAGGAACACTTTCATACATAGCCTTCAATGGTTCCTGTCGCCTGTCCACCATATTGACCGGAAGTTCACGTCATCCTGAAAATGATGATCGTCATATTTTTAAAAAATGTAAAGCGCTTGATGATGGTAGGACATAGTTTTTAACTCCAATTCCGAACATATAAAACACAGTCATCGGATTATCCCCGTCGCACATCAAACAACAGACCGTAAGATTAGCGTATGGTCGGTCTAGGGATATACGATGAGCCATTATGATGACGTAGCACACACAACAATAGTTGCGCCCATAGATTCCTGATTACTCTGGTGAATAATGACACAACGAACGAAAAACGGTGCTAATTCTAAGCCTGCCTTGCAGGACAATAAATCGGCCTTGGATTGGTAACGATTAGCAAAGTCAGCCTGAGCCCTTCTTTGGTCGACTGCAGAGTAGCGTTGACCGCAGTCTTTTTACATTACTTATTCGGTAGGAAAGTACGAACTCGTTACTTTCCAAATGTATTTACCATTTTATACTCGTTACTAAAATATCTGTATCAACTTGTCGATAAACAGTGCAGTTAGGATGTCATAGATACACTAAATAGCAGCAACTCTTAGATGCTATCATTTATTTTCCCTAGTTGACGGAAAAAGGGAGGTGGATGATGGAGTTCAAGGTAGAATATATGCATTTTCTATAAACCACATAGGTTTAGTTAATACAAGGTGTGTTTAATGGAAACCCGTTCTTTTGGTTAACTGGGTGTTATTGTTCTGACCTATGGAAGTGAATCATGGACGGTAGACAAACGAATGAAAAGACGATTAGAGGCCACAGAGATGGAATTTTTCAGAATAATGTTAAAAGTTCCCCGGACAGCTAAAAAGACTATTAAGGACATTCTCAAAGAGGCCAACACAAAAAGGGAGCTTCTATAAAACATCAGAAAGAAAAAAAAATCTTTTTTTAAAAAGCATATCATGAGAAGAGGAAAGTTGGAATACTTGGTTACAACTGGCAAAATACAGGGAAAGAGAGATCGCGGACGACAAAGAGAAAAGATACTAGATAGCTTGGTGTCGCGATATGGAAAACTGTCAACAACAGAATAGATACGATGCACTGTGGATAGATGATCGTGGAAGGACATGATTGCCTACGCCAACCTGTATAGCACATGATGATGATGAGTGTTATTGAATAAACATTGAAATAATTACATTATCTCTTTTTGAATATAGCCCACCTTTATTTCAATGAAATATACCAGAGCTTCACAGGCGCACAGACACAGTGGGAAAATAAATTTTGTGCACGTGTGCGCAGCCATTGATGCACGCTTAGGTACCCATCGTGTGTGCAGCCATTGATCCACGCTTAGGTACCCATCGTGTGCGCAGCCATTGATGCACGATACGGTACCCATCGTGTACGCAGCCATTGATCCACGCTTAGGTACCCATCGTGTGCGCAGCCATTGATCCACGCTTAGGTACCCATCGTGTGCGCAGCCATTGATGCACGATACGGTACCCATCGTGTACGCAGCCATTGATGCACGATACGGTACCCATCGTGTGCGCAGCCATTGATCCACGCTTAGGTACCCATCGTGTGCGCAGCCATTGATGCACGATACGGTACCCATCGTGTGCGCAGCCATTGATCCACGCTTAGGTACCCATCGTGTGCGCAGCCATTGATGCACGATACGGTACCCATCGTGTGCGCAGCCATTGATGCACGATACGGTACCCATCGTGTGCGCAGCCATTGATCCACGCTTAGGTACCCATCGTGTGCGCAGCCATTGATGCACGATACGGTACCCATCGTGTGCGCAGCCATTGATCCACGCTTAGGTACCCATCGTGTGCGCAGCCATTGATGCACGATACGGTACCCATCGTGTGCGCAGCCATTGATGCACGATACGGTACCCATCGTGTACGCAGCCATTGATCCACGCTTAGGTACCCATCGTGTGCGCAGCCATTGATGCACGATACGGTACCCATCGTGTGCGCAGCCATTGATGCACGATACGGTACCCATCGTGTGCGCAGCCATTGATGCACGATACGGTACCCATCGTGTGCTCAGTCATTGATGCACGCTTAGGTACCCATCTTGTACACTTTTTGTCATGAAAGATGTCATGGGCTGATCCAACCCTAATGTCCAATAATAGCTCCTTGACTATAACACACTTTATTTCGAACTCTACGCAGGAATGTTATCTTACGTGAAAGTTGGAACCTGGGAAGGATAATCCTTAACACTAGCAACGATGTTCTTGAATTTCTCAGTCTATTCCTACATGGATACAGGACTCATACATCTGTTAACGTAATGAACTCTCATCCAGTGATGAATTATCACGTGATTCACAACTCCTCTAAACAAACATTTCGCTCATCACTACCTTTGTTTAGTGCACCTTTGCTTGAGACTGTCGAATTGTTCCCCAGGCTCCTAGGTGTCGCAACACAATGTATTTGTAGCTCAAGGATTACCACCTCCGCATAGTAGACACACAATAATATCAGTCGTAAACGCATTTTAAATACATTTTATCCGGTTACCTACCGAACCAAGCTTGTATAATTGTTTATGAATTAGTCGAGCTGTAAAAAAGAAGATTGGATCGTATCCCCTTTGAGTAGTTAAAAATGTGTACTAAACATAGAATTTTTCTTGGTCAAAAGTAACATAAATAAAACGGTGTTAAAGTAACGAGAATGCATTACTCTACTTCCGAGTTTTTTGCTGATTCTAGTTCGAGAGCTGTGACACCGCATTATTTGGTTTCCCATCCTACTAAACCGCTGTGAGCGATATTTGAGGACAGTGTGAGGTTAGAGATTAATCAATAACATAAGCTCAATGCATAGAGAAAACTTATATTAGACGATCAAAAGAAATATAAATTTACAAGAATATATTTTTATCTCGTATTTTGGGATTAGTAAAAGGAAATTCTTGCACAAAATATTGCACAAATATCGCTTTAAATTTCGAAACAACTTGAAAAAAAACGCTCGCTTACAAGCAAAAATGGATAAATATACACAATTAAATAAACAAAATATAGTTCTGATTGTAGTGGCATCCTTAGCGTGTCAAACAATCTGTCTAATAAGTAAAAAAAAAGTCAAGTACCTCCGTCACGCCAAGTGGCGTATAGGGAAATATGGTGTTAGTGACCCTATAATTTACAGACCTTCAGCACATGATTTTTGGGGTAATTTGGTCAGTATTACGCCCGTGCCGCTTTACTTTCCCATAAAAAATCCGGTACCCTTTTAAGGCTGGGTGAACCCGGAAACCGTCGATTGGGATCGAACCCTACCCCTTGTCCGTGGTAGTCCAGTTCACTAACCACTGAGCTATCGACGCTAATCTGTCTAATGGATCAAATAAAATGTGCTTGTTCAAAGGTTTGCAAAATAATATATATAATTTGTTAAAAATAAATACAAGAAAAAGAGGCAATATAATAAAGTATGTAATTATAAATTATACGTCATTTAACAAGATATAAACTTCGATGCGCAACCTGTAATAAGACGGTAACAAGAAAGGCAATGATGTTCACACGCCAATACCTTGTCCCTCCCTGAATTATATTTGCTGTAAACGTACAACTCCTACCAAGATAGACCAGGATGAAGATTTACAAAGTAGACAGACCGGGAAGCATACTGTAAACACGTGCTCACGGGGAAGGCTGGAATTCTGTGAAGAGTAAGGTTAGTCCCACGGCTCCAATAACAAACAACCGACCAATGAAAACATCCTTCTCTGCTCCATTTGGCGAGATAACTCAAGACAGAATGCAAACGTTTTCTCCCCTCGGAGAGATCTCGTAGACTGGTAGGAGTAGTACAAGTCATTGGCTAGATAAGTCACATGTTTCGTGTAGATAATGATAGTGAAATGTTGAGTATATAACATGTAGGTTGCTATTAGTTTATTCAAATGGTAACAGACATATTTTATTGTTTGTGCCATTAAATATATGAGTTAAAGAGTCAGGGCGCTGTACTGTCGGACAGTGAGAGTCATACGTTCAGAGAGTTGGAGTTGTGAAGTTTGAGAGTTGATGTTGCTTGACAGCTGGAGCCGTGAAGGGGTTGAAGTCTAAATGTTGGAGTGGGGGATATCATGGAGTCGGAGAACTCAAAGAGTCGATCAATTGAAGTTATAGACTTTAGAACCTGGACTCACCGAGTATAAGAGGTCAAGCTATACAATTTGAGAACTGAAATCATAGAGTTCCAGACATAAAGTATAACAGTAGAAGTTATTGAGTTCCAGACATAAAGTATAACAGTAGAAGTTATAGAGTTCCAGACATAAAGTATAACAGTAGAAGTTATAGAGTTCCAGACATAAAGTATAACAGTAGAAGTTATAGAGTTCCAGACATAAAGTATAACAGTAGAAGTTATAGAGTTCCAGACATAAAGTATAACAGTAGAAGTTATAGAGTTCAAGATATAAAGTATAACAGTAGAAGTTATAGAGTTCCAGACATAAAGTATAACAGTAGAAGTTATAGAGTTCAAGATATAAAGTATAACAGTAGAAGTTATTGAGTTCCAGACATAAAGTATAACAGTAGAAGTTATAGAGTTCCAGACATAAAGTATAACAGTAGAAGTTATAGAGTTCCAGACATAAAGTATAACAGTAGAAGTTATAGAGTTCCAGACATAAAGTATAACAGTAGAAGTTATAGAGTTCAAGATATAAAGTATAACAGTAGAAGTTATAGAGTTCCAGACATAAAGTATAACAGTAGAAGTTATAGAGTTCAAGATATAAAGTATAACAGTAGAAGTTATAGAGTTCCAGATATAAAGTATAACAGTAGAAGTTATAGAGTTCCAGATATAAAGTATAACAGTAGAAGTTATTGAGTTCCAGACATAAAGTATAACAGTAGAAGTTAGAGAGTTCCAGATATAAAGTATAACAGTAGAAGTTATAGAGTTCCAGACATAAAGTATAACAGTAGAAGTTATTGAGTTCCAGACATAAAGTATAACGGTAGAAGTTATAGAGTTCCAGATATAAAGTATAACAGTAGAAGTTATAGAGTTCCAGACATAAAGTATAACAGTAGAACTTAGAGAGTTCCAGATATAAATATAACAGTAGAAGTTAGAGAGTTCCAGATATAAAGTATAACAGTAGAAGTTAGAGAGTTCCAGATATAAAGTATAACAGTAGAAGTTAGAGAGTTCCAGATATAAAGTATAACAGTAGAAGTTATAGAGTTCCCGATATAAAGTATAACAGTAGAAGTTAGAGAGTTCCAGATATAAAATATAACAGTAGAAGTTAGAGAGTTCCAGATATAAAATATAACAGTAGAAGTTAGAGAGTTCCAGATATAAAGTATAACAGTAGAAGTTATAGAGTTCCAGATATAAAGTATAATAGCTGAAGTCATTAAACTTAGAGGGCGTGTAAGAAGACTTATCAAGCAACACAGAACTGAAGTCGTCAGTCGCTGGACACTGCGGGACTTGTCGAGGGGATCTGAGCACCTATGGGCATGTTTGGAGTGCAATGATGATGACCCGCAAATAACTCAATAACTCAGCTGAAGTCATATAGTTCAAGACATAAAGTCTAGAGTTATTGAGTTATTTGCGGGCCATCATCATTGCACTCCGGACATGCCCATAGGTGCTCAGATCCCCTCCTCAGCAAGTCCCGCAGTGTCCAGCGACTGTTCTGAGTTGGTTGATAAGTCTTCGTACACGCCCACTAAGTTTCTGTTTTCTGGCTGTGCCCATCTTAACTCCCATTTCTTTCATCCGAAGGAGTGACGTGCACTTATGGTTGTCGAAGTCTTGTGTCCTTCCAACGCATTGATGATGTCCGCCCGATCCATCGGTTGACCATCCTCAACAATAGCGCAGCTAGCCAACCTGCTGTTCTTTCATTTTCCCGTATGCCGAACGAAAGATAGATAGATTCCCCCGTACTCCCGCATGTCCTGGGACGTAGACAAAGGTGACCTTACGTATTTTACTTCTGCGATGACTCTACTCATTGCATATGTACGGAGCCCGCCTCCACTTTTCCTATCATACTCATCGAATCACTCAGTATAGATATATCACTTATACATAAAGTATAATAGGATTTCACATTATATTTCTTAATTAATGTGATATTTATTTTTTTTTATAATACTTGCGATTTTGACATTATATTTGTTATTTAAAAAACGTACAAACGTTGCTAAAACTAGCGTTTCTTTTATACTATAATTTGATACTGTTCATTATTCATAAGAGAAACTGATTTCACTGGACTCATGGTGGAAGCATAGGTGCTCTGCTCAGTGGCTTCTAACAGTTGGCATAAATTATGCATACGTATTGTTCCTATAGCTTGCTGGTTAGATATAAAGACCACTCACACGGAGCTCATTGAAAGATCTACGCATACAATAGAATAATAAATAACCCTCGCCGTGCCCCGTGAAAAGTGTAGGTATATAGTGTTAGTGCCTATATATTTTTTTAACCAGTTGTACATTTTCGGGAAACGTGGTCAGCAATATACCAGGACAGTCTCTCCCTCCTCATAAAAATCCAGTTGCCAATATTTTTGTTAATTTTTGCGTTCGCTAGCCTTCGCCTCTGGCGTAGTTCATGAAGTCTAGGAACTGACTTTTGCGCGTTAATCTGTTTTTTCCTGACAGCCGTGTGCACAGGGGTCCCTCGCCCCACAGGCAGATAACTCCGACTTCGGAGGTACTCCGAATTTTTTTTTCCATCGATGAATAACTGGCGTTTCAAGCTGAGCCTCGCTGCTGAAACCAGGGGTGGTTACCGCAAACAGAAATCATAAATAAAAAGGGAAAATGATCCAGCCGGGATTTGAACTCCCTGTCTCGAGACGGGCGTCTTGCCTCGAAACCAACCAGTTCTCCCCAGTACTGAATTAACGCTGGGTGAACCATGAAGATTTACGCCCTCAGTAGATAAGCTCGCTAACTGCTGATGCCAGGCTCACAATAGTAGTTCGACAATTAAAAACAAATGATAATATCACCGCTTCATCGTTATGATGCTGGACAAAGCTTCAGCTGAAAACAGACAGCAATTTACCTTTCAAGAATCAAGCACACAAGCTTCTTTTTAGAATGCCGAGACAAAGCTGTAGAGGAATATAAAGAGAGACGAGTATTAGAGAACAAATTAATCAACTGCACGAAAAACCAGAAAATTATGAATGGGATTGAAAAAAAAATGTTATAGTCGAAGATGAAAAGAGAAATAAAATGAATTAGTTGATAATATACTGATAATAACTCTTTCATAGTGTGCTGCTTATAAAAAAAAATGAATTCTTTAATTTGGTTATGTTTTCTGCTTGTACAAACTGTAATAGCAGACACGGTAAATCATTTACTCAGCGAATCAATTCAGAGGAAGAGGTATGTTTAGAGCACTCGGAAAAAAAATGACAAATAATCAACAATAGAAAAAAAAATATGAACCAAAACAGGATCGAACCCGTACTCAGTGGCACAGCGCCACGAAAAGCAAAAAAAAAAAAAACATAGCTCTTCTTCTGAATTGATTCGCTGATTATCGCCTCGGAAGTTTCCCTCTATAACAATATTCATGTATTATTATTTGTCTCAAATCATTTATTCACCTCGCGTAAGAAAGCATTCCATTTTTGAATTCGCTATTTTCCCAAACTTATAAGAGTCCGGAAAAAAAAAAAAAAGAAAAAAAAAAAAACTAATAAATTAAATTCTAGAATATTAAAAATAATAACATCATCTAGGGCAATAAGTAGTGAGAAATCAGCAAGTGTGAAATTTCACATCGTATTTGGCAAGGAAAGAGTTAACTTATTACTACTTAATTTAAAGGATTTTTTTTCGCATTCAGAACAAATACAACACAGCGCAGAGAATGTCAATGAAAGTAATAAAATATCACTTATCCATGTGTAAAATAACTTATTGTATTTCTAAATCACAACAATGAGATCACTAGAAAATATTTCAGACATTTATGATGAAATAGAGATCCGAGAAAGGATTGCCAACTCCCCTTTCATCTTAAAGTCGAGACATACTTGTATAGAACGTCATACACAATCCTTAAACAATCCCTAGTTTAGGAATTCAAGGAAGGAGAACAGACACGTGTTCTGCCTAGTCCAAGAATGTGTACCTTCAGTGTTGGAATATTCATATTTGCTTCTAATCGTCCACCTTCACACTCGCTTTCAAACTGCCCTCGATCTGATCTCGTTGCTTCAAGAGTATTCTATTCACAGAATGCGCCTTGTAGTAGTTTCTTCTTCGTTCGTTTCCTAATTACAAGAACCCTTCTCTTAAGTCCCTCTAGTTTTCAACTTGCTCTAAAATGTGAGTTTTCAGTTCCCGCCGAAGTTGTCGTCTACCTTGTGAACAGTTTGAACACCAATTGGTGTATCTAAAGTACGAGTACTGTCACTGACTGTTCTTCATCATAACTAATCAATTATATTTCGCTAAGGAAATATCGATCAGGTTAAAAAGCAAGATTTTATTTAGGATCTTATACAGTAGTTTGGTTCCATGTTTGGTTAGTTAAGGAGGCTGCATTAACCAAAAGACTATTCATTATAAAACTGTGTACAATGAACTCCAGACAACGGTCATAATGACCTTTGCTGTAAACCTCCACAAACTCACGAAGAAGAAGCTGTTGAAGATAATGATGATGATCGAATGTCACGTGGTCGATATGAACCGATAGTTTTTAGATGCAGGAAATTTATACGGTGAATATAAAGCACGGCTGTTTGTTTTCATCTAAAAGTGATAGTTTAGATTTAATCTTGGAAATGTTGCAGCATTAATCGATGAAGGTCTCAATCTAATGCATTCCCCTTATTCTTAAAATGGGTCTTCCATACCAATGGTTTCAATTTGTGACACCACACACAAAATGCCACATGTTCAGCTCAAGTCGATGTGTTAACACTATTTCAGTAGTTAATGCTCGTTATAGAAACAGTGATTAATCTCAGCATTTCGGGGAATATTCCATGTTTAACTACAAAAGTTTCACAATTTTAAGATACAGATTCTTTGAATCATTTCCAATGTATAATACAAGAAGTTTGTGTATTTTTTTCTTCGGGAAAAATTACATACCCATGATCAAATCAACTAAAGTGCCAGTGACAAACAGCTGTGAATGAATTTCCTGATTCCCCGGGTTCTGCTGGAGATGTTGGTGCTTGTCTGCAGCTATTGGTCTTCTATATCATCTGACTGACAATTATGGAAACAATGGCGATCATGAGCCCGACTTTCGTGCTGACCCAGACTGTTGCCACGGAGACCAACTTGGAAGTGACGTCTTGATCAGCTTTGGGTAATTGGTCCTTCCGTGACAACTACAGCGCCCCTAGCTGGAGCTCTCCTGAGACGGAGAAGAAGAAAAGAAGACAGAAGAAGATGAAAAAAAGAACAAAAGAACAAAAAAAATAAGAGAAAGCACACAAACAACAAAATAGAATATTTCAATATTTAAATCAGAGGCATAAAAAGTTTCATTCGAGGGAATCACGAACAAAATAGGAAACAGAAGAATATTGGATTTTCATAATTATTCTGGCGGCTTGAGGCGAAGATTGCCTGCAAATAATCTCCAAGATAAAGTTAGCCAAGGACACACGTGACATAGAGAAGGTTTGTGGAACTGAGGCAAGGGTTTTCAATCTGTAGTCAGCGGGGTAAACTTCTCATGGAAATTGAGGGAATAAAGATAGTGGTCTTCAATCTATGGGGAATGGGGTAGATAGTGAATGAATCAATGGAGGTAATGTTCAACATTCAATCGGGGGCTATTACAACAGCTATTGCAAGCCGACGTGATAAAGAAACTGCTGATACTGATATTATTGTCACCATATTAATTACTTCACGTTTCGGAAACCGTAAGTGATGATATGGTAAGTTACATATACCAGATTTGCGATATTTTCACAGACACAAATTAGTATAATAATAATATTAATTTATAATAATTATACTTCTTTATAATGTAATTATAATATTATATATAATTATAGATCAGATGGTAGTATATGCTATTAAAAAATAACGTAGATCGCACAGTTGATCTCACAGGATGGTTATTCTACATTATTATTATTTTTATTTTTTATTCTCGCAGTTGCTAGGAAGTTCGTGTTCCAAGTTATCTTTCTGAGCCTTTGCGTGAGTCTATGCCTTTGCGTGAGTCTATGCCTTTGCGTGAGTCTATGCCTTTGCGTGAGTCTATGCCTTTGCGTGAGTCTATGCCTTTGCGTGAGAAGGACATGTGTTCTCCCTTGCTGCTATATAACCCGTGAGTATCTGAGCAGGCAGTTACTTTAAAACTTTTGACAATTGTTTTCGATGGACACAAAAAAGCGATATACAACTCTTCGACTGATGCATTATGTGAGAACAAAAGTGACAAAATCAGAAATGAATAAATCAGGAAAATATTGGGAGTAACTCCAGCTCTAAGCTTAGTCTAGAAACATCGCGATAAATGATTTGGACATGTAACGTGGTTGCTGGCAAGCAGCATTCCTAAACAAGCAATAGCAACCAGGTTAGATAATGAAGAGAAGGTAGGGGAAGACTCTAATAGATTATAGACAACTGAAACATATAATACCAGACAAAGAAACGCGTGTAAGACGAACCATAGAGGTCTGCCTAGAATACTTAATTTTCCTTCAACACTAAAAGGCAATAGAGGATAGAAAACGGGCCAAGACATAAAGAAGGCAGGTATTTGTACATACTCAGAGTTTACCTGAAACAAATGCCAACGATTTTTCTTTGAACTTGCAGAACTTTAATTTAACCTGGTCAAGTGACCAGGAATCGGAGTGGATATGCAAACCCAGTCCCTCCAAAAATACAGCATTAAATTTAATATTCTGTGTAAGATGTGAAAAATGTAGCTTATCTTTATTTTGCTACACTGCATAACAACCGTCATTTTCTCAGTGTATTAAGAACAGATAATCAGTGTTATCAGTGCCAGAATTTAACGCTGGACTCTAGAACAATAAGAAAGATATCATCATCATTGTGTGCCTTTCTCCGCAAAACGAAGGTTGGCTACCATGGATCGCCATTCTGCTCTGTCTCTTGCTTGATGGTGCAGGTTGTTATAGGCTGATTTGTCCATCTTTTTATGTTACTCGTCCATGTTAGTCTTGGTCTGCCTCTGCCTCTTTTACCTTGTATTTCCCTCCCCCCCCCCCCCCCAGGATTACTTTTAGTAGGCTGTTGTGTCTTTTAACATGGCCCAAAAATCGCATTTGTCTTGTTTGAATTGTGCTTAGTAGTTCTCTTTTCATTTTTAGTTGTTTTAAGACTTCATCGTTTGTTTTCTTTTCCTTCCATCCAATTCTACCTATTCTTCTATATATCCACATTTCAAAGGCTTCAATTCTCTATTCTGTTTTCTTGTCTATTGTCCATGTTTCTGCACCATATACGAATATTGAGAAGATGTAACATTTTGCTATCTTAGTTTTAGCCCTGGTGTTATTTGTTTTGATGTTAGTATGTTCTTCATGACATTAAAATTACTTTTTGCCATTCCTATTCTTTTGTTTATTTCAGTTGTACATTTTCCATCACTGGTTTATAGTATGTCCAAGATAGTTGTAGTTCTGAACTGTCTCCAGGTCTATTCCTTCTATTTTGATATCCACTTGTGGGTTTTGAGTATCTTCTTTGTTTATTATCATAGTTTCAGTCTTTTTGATATTCATATCTAGTCCATATTTTTTGCTTGTCATGTTTATTTCATTAAGTAATTGTTGTAGATCTTTAGGATTTTCTGCTAGTAGTACAGTATCGTCAGCATATCTTAGGTTATTGATTATCTTTCCATTAATTTGTAGGCCTGGCATCTCTATGATGCTTTAAAAAATTTGCTTAGTGTATATATATTGAACAAGTTTGGTGATAGGATGCATCCCTGTCTTACTCCTCTTTTTATATCAATTTGTGTAGTTCTCTTTGTTATATTTTATTATTGCTGTTTGCTCCCAGTATAGATTACATATTAGTCGTATTTACCTGTCATCTAGATGTATCTCTTTTAGGCATTCTATAAGTTGTTTGTGGTGTACTCTATCAAAAGTTTTGGTGTAGTCTATGAAGCAGGCATATTTGTTTATTTACTTCTGTGTATTTTTCGATTAATGTTCTCATGCAGAATATGGCTTTTTTGTCCCGCTATTTTTTCTAAATTCAAATTGCTGCTCATCTAATTCAGTATTGATTCTCTTCTGAATCCTTCCTTGTATAACTTTTAGCAAGATTTTTGTAACATGGCTTATTAGGCTTATTGCTCTAAAGTCACTGCATTCAACTGCACCATTCTTTTAGACAATGCAATGAAAGTTGATGTTTTTAGTTTATTTAGTATGTATCCTGTGTGGTATATGTCGTTGCATATGTCTGTAATCACTTCAATGCCAAATCTTCTAGTGCCTGTATCACCCCTATCTGTATGCTGTCAGGCCCTGCTGCTTTTCCCTTTTTCATTGTTTTTATAGCTTTTTCCACCTCAGATTTTAAGATTTTATAGCCTGATGTACATTTTATAACTGGTTTCTTGTCCCTTTGATCCTGAAATAGTTCTGTTATATATTCCTGCCATCTATCTATAATATCCTTATTGTCTGTTAGCATTTTTCCTTTTTTGTCTGCAATGCATCCACCTTCTGTGGCTTTTTTATTTTTATTAGTCATTCTCTTTATTTCTGTGTGGATTCCTCTTAAGTCTGTTTGCTTTCCACAGTTTCTATTTCTATCCACATTTGGCTCAAGCCAGTCTTCTTTTGCCCTTTTGCACATTTTATTGTATTGGGCAATGTTCTTCGCTTGTCTCCTTTCTTCCATTTTTTCTAAGATTGTGTTAGTTATCCATTTTTTTATATCTTTTCTCTTTTGGGTAAAGTGTCGCAGGTTTCTTGATGATTTTCTTTATGTATTGCCATTTCTTCTACCTTTTTAGCTCCCAGTGGAGCATAGGTCTTCAACAAACACTTTCCAAGTCGTTCTGTTTTTTGCAATTCTTTTAAGATCATTCCATGTCTTCCCCATCATCTTCATCTCTGCTTCAATCTGTCTTCTCCAAGAATTCCTTGGTCTTCCTCTTTGTCTTTTCCCCTGGGGATTCCAAAAAAGGGCCTGTTGTGTAATACTCTCAGTTGGTTTCCGTAGTGTGTGTCCTATCCATCGCCATCGTCTTCGCTGTATTTCTTTATCCACTGGTATTTGACCAGTACATTTCCATAATTCCACGTTAGTGACTTTGTCCTGCCATTTCCATCCCTTTATTCTGCGCAAGCATCCATTAATGAAAGTCTGTACCTTCGTGATTGTCAATTTTGTTATTCTCCATGTTTTCACAGCCATATAATAGAACCGACTTAACATTGGAGTTGAAAATTTGTATTTTTGTATTTAGCCTAATTCTTTGGATTTCCATATGTTTCCCAGTGCAATGAAAGCTCCTCTTGCTTTTGATATCCTTATTTTGGTATCGTTTTCTGTTCCTCCCTCTTTATCTATATTACTGCCCAGATATATATAAGATTGTACGTCTAGTAGAGGTATTTCTCCTAGTTTTATTTGGTTATTGCCAACTGCATTAATTCTCATAATGTTGGTCTTATCTCTATTAATCTTTAGTCCTAGCTGTTGTGATCTCTCATCTAATATACTCATTTTATCTTGCATCTGTTGGTGGCTGTGTGATAGGAGAGCTATGTCATCAGCAAAGTCTAAATCATCAAGTGTTTGGTCAGTGACCACTGGATCCCATTTCTGTTGTTTTGAGTTATTTTCATAATCCAATCTATGGCCAGTAGAAAGAGAAATGGAGACAGAAGGCATCCTTGCCTTACTCCTGTTCTTATTTCAAATGCTTCTGTAAGCTGTCCTTCATGCACCACACTACATTTTGTTCCTTCATACATTGTTTTTATCAGGTTAATAAACTTTATGGGGATTCCATAATGACTCAGCAACTTCCAAAGCATTCTTCTGTCTAAACTATCAAATGCCTTTTCGTAATCTATGAATCCAATATAGAGTGGGGATTTTAGTTCTAAACTTTGTTCAACTATTATACGTAGAGTAGTTATTTGATCAGCACATGATCTGTTCTTCCTAAAACCTGCTTGTTCATCTCTCAAGTGTTTCTCTATAGCCTCTTTTAGTCTCTCCAGAAAAAAAAAAAAAAAAAAAAAAAAAAAAAAAAAAAAATGTATTGCCATTTGGTTGTTACTTTTTCATCAGGATTTTCTCTTCTGTATTGTTCAACTCCTTCTTCTAGCAGCTTCTGGTATGTGTTCTTTACTTGTATTGTATAGGTATCTTTAATATCTTTTTGATTTAAAGCTGTTATATCTAGTGGATTTGTTGATGAATTAGACTTTTGCGTGTTTCTCTTTAGTTTGATTTTATTTTAATTAATACAGGATTGTGATCTGAATTAATATCTGCTCCTGGGTAGGTTCTGGCTTTCTTTACGCTGTTACGGAACCTTTCTTTTATCATTATGTAATCTATTTGATTCCTCTTCTTATCTCCAGGGCTTTTCCATGTGTTTAGTTTCCTTTTCTCTTGCTCAAAGTAGGTGTTACATATTATTAGCCTGTTTTCTTCACAGAATTGTATTAATCTTTCTCCTCTGTCATTTCTTTTTACTAAACCATGATTTCCTATAATGGTCTTATATCTACCTTTTCCTACTTTAGCGTTCATGTCACCCATTACAATCAAGATGTCTGAAGATTTCACTTGCTTCATAACTTTATTTAGGTCTTCATAGTATGCCTCTATTTGTTCATCTGTGTAGTCTTGAGTCAAGACTACTCAAGAAAGATAACGACCACCGAAATGAAATGTGTCAGAAGAATGACAGGAAACAGCTTATGGGACAGAGTAAGAAACACTGGCCTGAGGAAAAAACTCGAAACTAAACCCGCCATCGAATACATAAAGAAACAACAGATAAATTGGTTTGGACACTTAACAAGACAAAAAGAACTAACAATGACTCAAAGAGCCATAAACAAACGCTACGAAAACGCCAGATTAAGAGGAAGACCGAGAAAGAGATGGATAAAGAGAATACTAGAGTCACTAGGAGTGATAACACCAGAAGAGGCCAACAGAACAGCAAAGAATCACAGATTGTATCTCCCCTCGACGCCAAAGGCAATGGAGGAAGGATAGAAGAAGAAGAAGGTAGAAGAAGAATTAAGAAAAGAGAAGATTTGTAAAATCAATGCGTTGTTAACACGTACTGGTAAATGGTGACATAACTATATATATTTGTTAATAATAATTTTGAGAACACCGTGGACAGCTGTTTAAAAGGAGATTATTATTATCAACATCAGGTGCTACCATTTGTGAATCTTGTGGTCATGTCATTTGAAGGAAGAGCTAGACGCATCTTGTAACAGACAATTCGCGGGAAACAAATTAGGATGGAAAATGTTAAAGGAAAAAGATGGGATATACGAGTACTAAATAGCGTAAAAGAAAATAAAGGGAGGAAATCATTAGCATAACTGATAAACAAACAAGGACAGTGCCTGTAAATTGTTGGGATACTGATGCCTGCTGTCATGGTACTTGATTATGATGGGATATGTATTTATATATTATCTTTGTATTTGTCTTACAACCATCACCACTAAGTTTGAAATAGTTTTCATTTGCATTTCCATGTCATTATGATGCACAGGAAAATCCTACAACATTAACTACACGAACTACAGACTAACTAAACTTTCTTTATTCAAATGTCAAGAGCTATTTTACGTGCCAAACAACTTGAACTAATTGCCCATTTTCAGCAGAACTACGTACATAAACATTGCACATACGGTGAGATCAAGGATAGTTTAGTCAACCTAAATCTTCAAAATATTGTCTGAGACGTGTGCCTTAACCTCACATTTGCATGTGTGTGTGTGTGTGTGTGTGTGTGTGTGTGTGTTTGTGTCTGTATGGTGGAGGGAGGATGGTTTGACTGGGCACTTGTCCGATATAGTATGAAAGTATGAGAAGCAATGACCCTACACAAAGACAAGGAGAGGGTGGCATTGATGGAGCTTGAATTCTCGCTTACACTGTTCACAGACAACCACACAAGAGGAAAAGTAAAATATTGTGCTCGAAGCGGGTGGCAAACACAGCTCAGGTAAAAATAAACGACATTCAGGTAAGCGACCAACAAAGGCTCTCTCTTCATGTGAATTTATTTGGAGTAAATCATTTCCGTATTTCTGTCTCTTGGTTCACAGACGGAACTGGAGAGGTTCAAGAGTCCGTTGGCAAAATAGCCCAGGGGAATAACAATAGCTTTGTGGAGGGAGAGATTGCGAACATTTCCGGAGATGTACGAACAAGGAATATTTGACCGGCTCTGAAGTATCTCGGTACGGGGAAACTGGATGATAATGAAAGTAGCACTTGTAATTTGTCCAGAGTGTCAAAACTGACCTAAGGATTTATCGAGGTGGGGGATGTCGGGAGACTATGAAAACAACTTCCGTCTATTTGCTTAAATCTTGATTGTTTGGGTTGAATTAGAATGATGGTGAATTTGGGTGCCGGAGGAAATATTCTTTCAATGAAGTTGTTCCCTTTGATGAAATCGCGACAAAAGACCGCAATTTGATCGCAAGTGTTGAGATATTAAGTCTACATTTTAGTCAAATTAATAGAAGATACCACATTATACCTGGGAATAAAAGTTATCACAAAAAAAAAAAAACAACACGGGAATAGAAAACATCGCATACGATATACTTGTAAATAGAAACCATCACATTATGTTAAAAAAATTAATATGCAAAAACAGTACAGAAGAACAAATACATATATATATATATATGTGTGTATATTAAAATCGTAATGTATTGATTAAGGAATCAAGATAGTAAAATATGAAAGGGAAGGAGCATAACTTTAATTAGAAAAAGTGGCGAACTTAATGTTCGTGTGGGATAATATCAATATGTTATTAATGAAAAAAGTGCCATAATAATATTAATATGTAATATGTAAAGATTCCAACATAGTACTAACATGTAAAGATGTCAATATACTTTTAATGTATTAAAGTGTCAACACATTATTAACGTACAAAGAGGACAACGTAATAACTGAATCTGGTCAAGAAATTATTCCGTGTAAATGAATACAATAAAATATTCCCATAAAAACAAATATAATATCAATACAACGTGGAATCTATTTAAAACATTAAAAAAACACAGATAAAAGACAATTGGTTATTGATATTTAAGTAAAATTATGTAAACATATTTCAGATGTAGCGCTGTAACTTATTATCCAACGTATTCTACAAGACGCACAACGTCCGCAATGATGTCCAACGTACTCTACAAGGATGTCCAACGTCCGCAATGATGTCCAACGTACTCTACAAGGATGTCCAACGTCCGCAATGATGTCCAACGTACTCTACAATGATGTCCAACGTACTCTACAATGATGTCCAACGTACTCTACAATGATGTCCAACGTACTCTACAATGATGTCCAACGTACTCCACAATAATACCCAACGTACTCCACAATGATACCCAACGTACTGTATAATGTTGCCCAACGTACTCTACAACGACACCCAACGTACTCTACAACGACACCCAACGTACTCTACAAAGGTGTCCAACGTACTCTACAATGATATCCAACGTACTCTACAATGATACCCAACGTACTCTACAATGTTGTCCAACGTACTCTACAATGTTGTCCAACGTACTCTACAATGATACCCAAGGTACTCTACAATGTTGTCCAACGTACTCTACAATGTTGTCCAACGTACTCTACAATGATGTCCAACGTACTCTACAATGTTGTCCAACGTACTCTACAATGTTGTCCAACGTACTCTACAATGTGTCCAACGTGCTCTACAATGATACCCAACGTACTCTACAATGATACCCAACATACTCTACAATGATACCCAACGTACTCTACAATGATACCCAACATACTCTACAATGATACCAACGTACTCTACAATGATACCCAACATACTCTACAATGATACCCAACGTACTCTACAATGATACACAACGTACTCTACAATGATGTCCAACGTACTCTACAATGATGTCCAACGTACTCTACAATGATGTCCAACGTACTCTACAATGTTGTCCAACGTACTCTACAATGATGTCCAACGTACTCTACAATGATACCCAACGTACTCTACAATGATACCCACGTACTCTACAATGATACCCAACGTACTCTACAATGATACCCAACGTACTCTACAATGTTGCCCAATGTACTCTACAATGATACCCAACGTACTCTACAATGATACCCAACTTACTCTACAATGTTGCCCAATGTACTCTACAATGTTGCCCAACGTACTCCACAGTGATGGCCAGTTCCTCTAGACACCGGAGACCCTTATTCCTCAGATTGTTTCTGATGGGTCGGGCCAGTACATTTATCATAAATGCCAATTATATTTTGTGTTAAAAATGCAGATTTCTATTTGAAAAATGATGTAAATTTATGTTTACTTAATAATTGGTTTATTAAAGTGTTTATTATTTATTCTATTTAGAGTTAACATAATAGCATCCAATGAAAACTCATAGGCGCTCATCAGCTTTCTAAAAGACGACAAGATGCACGCAGATTGTTCTAGTTGGTTGAATCGAAGACAACAAGAAGTGAAAAATTGATGGTTCTATTTGGTTGTATAGAAGACGGCCTGATATGTGCTAATTGATGGTTCTATTTGGTTGTATAGAAGACGGCCTGATGTGTGCTAATTGATGGTTCTATTTGGTTGTATAGAAGACGGCCTGATGTGTGCTAATTGATGGTTCTATTTGGTTGTATAGAAGACGACCTGATGTGTGCTAATTGATGGTTCTATTTGGTTGTATAGAAGACGGCCTGATGTGTGCTAATTGATGGTTCTATTTGGTTGTATAGAAGACGGCCTGATGTGTGCTAATTGATGGTTCTATTTGGTTGTATAGAAGACGGCCTGATGTGTGCTAATTGATGGTTCTATTTGGTTGTATAGAAGACGACCTGATGTGTGCTAATTGATGGTTCTATTTGGTTGTATAGAAGACGGCCTGATGTGTGCTAATTGATGGTTCTATTTGGTTGTATAGAGACGGCCTGATGTGTGCTAATGATGGTTCTATTTGGTTGTATAGAAGACGGCCTGATGTGTGTTAATTGATGGTTCTATTTGGTTGTATAGAAGACGGCCTGATGTGTGCTAATTGATGGTTCTATTTGGTTGTATAGAAGACGACCTGATGTGTGCTAATTGATGGTTCTATTTGGTTGTATAGAAGACGGCCTGATGTGTGTTAATTGATGGTTCTATTTGGTTGTATTGAAGACGACCTGATGTGTGCTAATTGATGGTTCTATTTGGTTGTATAGAAGACGGCCTGATGTGTGCTAATTGATGGTTCTATTTGGTTGTATAGAAGACGGCCTGATGTGTGCTAATTGATGGTTCTATTTGGTTGTATAGAAGACGACCTGATGTGTGCCAATTGATGGTTCTATTTGGTTGTATAGGAGACGACCTGATGTGTGCTAATTGATGGTTCTATTTGGTTGTATTGAAGACGACCTGATGTGTGCCAATTGATAGTTCTATTTGGTTGTATAGAAGACGGCCTGATGTGTGCTAATTGATGGTTCTATTTGGTTGTATTGAAGACGACCTGATGTGTGCTAATTAATGGTTCTATTTGGTTGCATAGAAGACGGCCTGATGTGTGCCAATTGATGGTTCTATTTGGTTGTATTGAAGACGACCTGATGTGTGCTAATTGATGGTTCTATTTTGTTGTATAGAAGACGACCTGATGTGTGCCAATTGATGGTTCTATTTGGTTGTATTGAAGACGACCTGATGTGTGCCAATTGATGGTTCTATTTGGTTGTATAGAAGACGACCTGATGTGTGCTAATTGATGGTTGTATTTGGTTGTATAGAAAACGACCTGATGTGTGCTAATTGATGGTTCTATTTGGTTGTATAGAAGACGACCTGATGTGTGCCAATTGATGGTTCTATTTGGTTGTATAGAAGACGGCCTGATGTGTGCCAATTGATGGTTCTATTTGGTTGTATTGAAGACGGTCTGATGTGTGCCAATTGATGGTTCTATTTGGTTGTATAGAAGACGACCTGATGTGTGCTAATTGATGGTTCTATTTGGTTGTATAGAAGACGACCTGATGTGTGCTAATTGATGGTTCTATTTGGTTGTATAGAAGACGGCCTGATGTGTGCCAATTGATGGTTCTATTTGGTTGTATTGAAGACGACCTGATGTGTGCTAATTGATGGTTCTATTTGGTTGTATAGAAGACGGCCTGATGTGTGCTAATTAATGGTTCTATTTGGTTGCATAGAAGACGGCCTGATGTGTGCCAATTGATGGTTCTATTTGGTTGTATTGAAGACGACCTGATGTGTGCTAATTGATGGTTCTATTTGGTTGTATAGAAGACGGCCTGATGTGTGCTAATTGATGGTTCTATTTGGTTGTATAGAAGACGGCCTGATGTGTGCTAATTGATGGTTCTATTTGGTTGTATAGAAGACGGCCTGATGTGTGCTAATTGATGGTTCTATTTGGTTGTATAGAAGACGACCTGATGTGTGTTAATTGATGGTTCTATTTGGTTGTATAGAAGACGGCCTGATGTGTGCTAATTGATGGTTCTATTTGGTTGTATAGAAGACGGCCTGATGTGTGCTAATTGATGGTTCTATTTGGTTGTATAGAAGACGGCCTGATGTGTGTTAATTGATGGTTCTATTTGGTTGTATAGAAGACGGCCTGATGTGTGCTAATTGATGGTTCTATTTGGTTGTATAGAAGACGACCTGATGTGTGCTAATTGATGGTTCTATTTGGTTGTATAGAAGACGGCCTGATGTGTGTTAATTGATGGTTCTATTTGGTTGTATTGAAGACGACCTGATGTGTGCTAATTGATGGTTCTATTTGGTTGTATAGAAGACGGCC
The DNA here is from genome assembly GCA_032433765.1 of Megaustenia siamemsis. Taxonomy (NCBI): domain Eukaryota; kingdom Metazoa; phylum Mollusca; class Gastropoda; order Stylommatophora; family Ariophantidae; genus Megaustenia; species Megaustenia siamemsis. The sequence continues at coordinate 113,175,085 of JAVIAB010000051.1, forward strand.
TGATGTGTGCTAATTGATGGTTCTATTTGGTTGTATAGAAGACGGCCTGATGTGTGCTAATTGATGGTTCTATTTGGTTGTATAGAAGACGACCTGATGTGTGCCAATTGATGGTTCTATTTGGTTGTATAGGAGACGACCTGATGTGTGCTAATTGATGGTTCTATTTGGTTGTATTGAAGACGACCTGATGTGTGCCAATTGATAGTTCTATTTGGTTGTATAGAAGACGGCCTGATGTGTGCTAATTGATGGTTCTATTTGGTTGTATTGAAGACGACCTGATGTGTGCTAATTAATGGTTCTATTTGGTTGCATAGAAGACGGCCTGATGTGTGCCAATTGATGGTTCTATTTGGTTGTATTGAAGACGACCTGATGTGTGCTAATTGATGGTTCTATTTTGTTGTATAGAAGACGACCTGATGTGTGCCAATTGATGGTTCTATTTGGTTGTATTGAAGACGACCTGATGTGTGCCAATTGATGGTTCTATTTGGTTGTATAGAAGACGACCTGATGTGTGCTAATTGATGGTTGTATTTGGTTGTATAGAAAACGACCTGATGTGTGCTAATTGATGGTTCTATTTGGTTGTATAGAAGACGACCTGATGTGTGCCAATTGATGGTTCTATTTGGTTGTATAGAAGACGGCCTGATGTGTGCCAATTGATGGTTCTATTTGGTTGTATTGAAGACGGTCTGATGTGTGCCAATTGATGGTTCTATTTGGTTGTATAGAAGACGACCTGATGTGTGCTAATTGATGGTTCTATTTGGTTGTATAGAAGACGACCTGATGTGTGCTAATTGATGGTTCTATTTGGTTGTATAGAAGACGGCCTGATGTGTGCTAATTGATGGTTCTATTTGGTTGTATAGAAGACGGCCTGATGTGTGCTAATTGATGGTTCTATTTGGTTGTATAGAAGACGACCTGATGTGTGCTAATTGATGGTTCTATTTGTTTGTATAGAAGACGGCCTGATGTGTGCTAATTGATGGTTCTATTTGGTTGTATAGAAGACGGCCTGATGTGTGCTAATTGATGGTTCTATTTGGTTGTATAGAAGACGGCCTGATGTGTGTTAATTGATGGTTCTATTTGGTTGTATAGAAGACGGCCTGATGTGTGCTAATTGATGGTTCTATTTGGTTGTATAGAAGACGACCTGATGTGTGTTAATTGATGTTTCTATTTGGTTGTATAGAAGACGGCCTGATGTGTGTTAATTGATGGTTCTATTTGGTTGTATAGAAGACGACCTGATGTGTGCTAATTGATGGTTCTATTTGGTTGTATAGAAGACGGCCTGATGTGTGCTAATTGATGGTTCTATTTGGTTGTATAGAAGACGGCCTGATGTGTGCTATTGATGGTTCTATTTGGTTGTATAGAAGACGACCTGATGTGTGCCAATTGATGGTTCTATTTGGTTGTATAGGAGACGACCTGATGTGTGCTAATTGATGGTTCTATTTGGTTGTATTGAAGACGACCTGATGTGTGCCAATTGATAGTTCTATTTGGTTGTATAGAAGACGGCCTGATGTGTGCTAATTGATGGTTCTATTTGGTTGTATTGAAGACGACCTGATGTGTGCTAATTAATGGTTCTATTTGGTTGCATAGAAGACGGCCTGATGTGTGCCAATTGATGGTTCTATTTGGTTGTATTGAAGACGACCTGATGTGTGCTAATTGATGGTTCTATTTTGTTGTATAGAAGACGACCTGATGTGTGCCAATTGATGGTTCTATTTGGTTGTATTGAAGACGACCTGATGTGTGCCAATTGATGGTTCTATTTAGTTGTATAGAAGACGACCTGATGTGTGCTAATTGATGGTTCTATTTGGTTGTATAGAAAACGACCTGATGTGTGCTAATTAATGGTTCTATTTGGTTGTATAGAAGACGACCTGATGTGTGCAAATTGATGGTTCTATTTGGTTGTATAGAAGACGGCCTGATGTGTGCCAATTGATGGTTCTATTTGGTTGTATTGAAGACGGTCTGATGTGTGCCAATTGATGGTTCTATTTGGTTGTATAGAAGACGACCTGATGTGTGCTAATTGATGGTTCTATTTGGTTGTATTGAAGACGACCTGATGTGTGCCAATTGATAGTTCTATTTGGTTGTATAGAAGACGGCCTGATGTGTGCTAATTGATGGTTCTATTTGGTTGTATTGAAGACGACCTGATGTGTGCTAATTGATGGTTCTATTTGGTTGTATTGAAGACGGCCTGATGTGTGCCAATTGATGGTTCTATTTGGTTGTATTGAAGACGACCTGATGTGTGCTAATTGATGGTTCTATTTGGTTGTATAGAAGACGACCTGATGTGTGCCAATTGATGGTTCTATTTGGTTGTATTGAAGACGACCTGATGTGTGCCAATTGATGGTTCTATTTGGTTGTATAGAAGACGGCCTGATGTGTGCTAATTGATGGTTCTATTTGGTTGTATAGAAGACGACCTGATGTGTGCCAATTGATGGTTCTATTTGGTTGTATTGAAGACGACCTGATGTGTGCTAATTGATGGTTCTATTTGGTTGTATAGAAGACGACCTGATGTGTGCCAATTGATGGTTCTATTTGGTTGTATAGAAGACGACCTGATGTGTGCCAGTTGATGGTTCTATTTGGTTGTATAGAAGACGACCTGATGTGTGCCAGTTGATGGTTCTATTTGGTTGTATAGAAGACGACCTGATGTGTGCCAATTGATGGTTCTATTTGGTTGTATAGAAGACGACCTGATGTGTGCCAGTTGATGGTTCTATTTGGTTGTATAGAAGACGACCTGATGTGTGCCAATTGATGGTTCTATTTGGTTGTATTGAAGACGACCTGATGTGTGCCAATTGATGGTTCTATTTGGTTGTATAGAAGACGGCCTGATGTGTGCTAATTGATGGTTCTATTTGGTTGTATAGAAGACGACCTGATGTGTGCCAATTGATGGTTCTATTTGGTTGTATTGAAGACGACCTGATGTGTGCTAATTGATGGTTCTATTTGGTTGTATAGAAGACGACCTGATGTGTGCCAATTGATGGTTCTATTTGGTTGTATAGAAGACGACCTGATGTGTGCCAGTTGATGGTTCTATTTGGTTGTATAGAAGACGACCTGATGTGTGCCAATTGATGGTTCTATTTGGTTGTATAGAAGACGACCTGATGTGTGCCAATTGATGGTTCTATTTGTTGTATAGAAGACGACCCGATGTGTGCCAGTTGATGGTTCTATTGGTTGTATTGAAGACGACAAGAAGTGCAAATTGATGGTTCTAGTTTGTAGTATAGAAGACGGAATGGTGTGCTCAAATTGATGGTTGTATATAAGACGGCACGTTTTGTTCAAATTGATGGTTGTATATAAGACGGCATGTTTGTTCAAATTGATGGTGTATATAAGACGGCATGTTCTGTTCAAATTGACGGTTGTATATAAGACTGCATGTTTTGTTCAAATTGATGGTTGTGTATAAGACAGCATGTTTTGTTCAAATTGACGGTTGTATATAAGACGGCACGTTTTGTACAAATTGATGGTTGTATATAAGACGGCATGTTTTGTTCAAATTGATGGTTGTATATAAGACGGCATGTTTTGTTCAAATTGATGGTTGTATATAAGACGGCGTGTTCTGTTCAAATTGACGGTTGTATATAAGACAGCATGTTTTGTTCAAATTGATGGTTGTGTATAAGACAGCATGTTTTGTTCAAATTGACGGTTGTATATAAGACGGCACGTTTTGTTCAAATTGATGGTTGTATATAAGACGGCATGTTTTGTTCAAATTGATGGTTGTATATAAGACGGCATGTTCTGTTCAAATTGACGGTTGTATATAGACGGCATGTTCTGTTCAAATTGACGGTTGAAAATAAGACAGCATGTTTTGTTCAAATTGATGGTTGTGTATAAACAGCATGTTTTGTTCAAATTGATGGTTGTATATAAGACAGCATGGTTTGTTCAAATTGACGGTTGAAAATAAGACAGCATGTTTTGTTCAAATTGATGGTTGTGTATAAGACAGCATGTTTTGTTCAAATTGATGGTTGTATATAAGACGGCATGTTTTGTTCAAATTGATGGTTGTATATAAGACGGCATGTTTTGTTCAAATTGATGGTTGTATATAAGACGGCATGTTTTGTTCAAATTGATGGTTGTATATAAGACGGCATGTTTTGTTCAAATTGATAGTTCTATTTGTTTATGCACTGACTTAGCTGGCTGTGTTAGTTCTGAGTTACCATATGTTGGAAGTTGTATACCAAACTGTTGCAGCCTCTAGACTAGAGTAACTATATGTTGGAAGTTGTATACCAAACTGTTGCAGCCTCTAGACTAAACTGTATTTTAGTTGATGGCCGCCATCAATATCCAACATACAATCGTTGAAGACCTTGAACACCCAATCCTTGCGCAAAATGATCGTTCATATTTCAGGTGTCCCTAAGATGAACAATCTATTTGTTATGCTTTACCACGAACTCTTCCTACATCCACAGGAAATACGATTACAGTGTTAAAGTATCAGATTGGTAACCTGGTAACTTTTTGATTCGGAGATTTCTTTTTTTTCCCCTTCTTGTTATTTCTTTCTCTCTTTTTATTTATTTCTTTATTTTTTTTTTTTTTTGCTTTTTCACTGCTAAAAAGTGTTAGTTTACTAAGCTGTTAAGAAAGAAGATAGCTGGGTCACAGTTATGGAGACAACAATAGCAAGCTAAGTACTAGCTGCTCTATCCTTTTCAATCCAAGGAACTAGCTTTCCTGCAGTCAGGAATTCCTCATATCCGCTCTATCAATTGTCACAGTATTTCGCAAAATGAATTGGTAAATTATGCTGAGAAAGTCGCTCCGTGCATGTCCTTTTCGGCTGCACAGTCGACGGTTCCAAACCTCCTTAGCTGCCGCTTGCGAAATGCATGACAGGTAACAGTTTTTTTCTCTCCCTCACCGCGGAGACCCAGGTAGCCACACGTGGGAGCACTAGTTCTTTCCCTTTAATGAAAATTGATTAACATTGCGAAATCTATAAACTCCAAACTAATATTCTATGTATGATATGATTATAATACGAGACTAAGTACACTATATTAGCAAATATGTGATGCCCCGCGCTTCCCAAAACCAGAACTGCTTTCGCTAGCTTCAATCTGCCACTTGCCGAACAGATTTATCAAAATTACGCCCGTCTTCTAGATTCATATTTCTATTTCAGAATTTGACTCCTCTACCGAAAGCTGTCTCTGCCTTGTCAAATTTGAATAAAACAAACAGCTGAATGAAGGTAAATGGTGTATTTATTTAGGGAGAGCACATTCTGTCTCATAGAGCTAATGCGTTCCCATGTTTTTATCAGGTCGAGTTACAGTGTAGGAGCGTGAGAGTATGTTGCAGCTGAGGAGAATTATCCCTTCTTTACTTCCGGGTTATGTAGCATGCGTGATAGTTGATTCATGTTGCGCATAGTAGCAGAGAGGGCACCCGCCCTGGTGTTTGATCTCATGACGTCAAATATGTTTCTCTTTGCTTGATTTTGGAATGTAATGACTATCACACACCTTGACCATGCTACTGTAGTCCATACTGTATTACCATTCTATACGACTGGTCTCATTCATCCCACGTATAGATTCTTTAGCATGTCTTTATCTACTCCCCAAATTGTGTCAGGCAATAATTTCACAATTACCATTCTTGACGTTGCTCTTTGTCGGCCCTTTTCTATCTGATCTCTCCAATCAGACGACGATCAATAGTGATGACCACATATTTCGGGCTTTCATCCAGATATAGATTTTCTCCCATTTAGCTACAGTTTGTAGTTTGTTGGAGAGGGAGATAGGGTACGCTATATTTTTTTTTCCGTTATTTGAACTCAGTGAGGCCATTTCATCGGCTGAAAGTAAATTAGAGCTTGTGGAGACTCCATCGAGTGAAACTATATCGATTTCGTCATCCAATTAAAGAACCAATCAACGTAATTACCAACTAACTTTTATTATTAAAAAAAATATTTTCTTGTTGTGTTCACCTAATGCCTTCTAAGAATACGCCCTTAGACTCCTACTCGCTAGATAAGACTGGTTAATCTTCAAATGCCACAGTTTGGGCTAGGATTTGCTCAATTTTAGTTATTGGCCCAGACGAAAATAATCATTTAAGAATGGCTCACGCCATTTAACTTATTGGCAGTGAAATATCTTTGCTCCAACTAGCTCAAGAAATAAACAGTCAAATAATGAATGAACTAAATAACCAAATAACTAATAATTAAATGATAAATAATTAAAGAGCTAATAAGGTAACTATTCAATTAACTAATGAACTATATAAGTTACAGAAATAATGAAACAAATATTGTTTCGTTAAATAATCAAATAACTACTCGTTTAATGTTAACTGTTGTAGTAACAAGAACAAAAATCATAAACAAACTATCAAAATGTTGTAAGTTGAAAAGTTGTTGACCTGAAATTATTAAAAAAATACAGCATGTTATCTATATTCTGATTTACTATTTATAGAGAACATTGTAGATTGTTTCGTTAAATATTTAGTTTTTGACAATAGGAATTATTAATCACATTTCAGTAGGTAGCTTGTACAGGCTTGCCTTCATCCCGCACCACACGTTTCTACCCAACACCATTTTACCAAATCTCCCTTTCATCGAGACCAGGAGACAAGCAATGATAGGATGTTAATCGAAATGATGTATAGAAAAGATGATACAATAATAGTGACCAATAAACGAAATGTTAACCTAACTGGCATTACATTTACACAACGTCTGGGCTGGTCTCACACTAAAAGACAGATGTACTTATATGATCATGCTCTAGGGCAGTGGTAACAAGCAACAGTAGCTGTGACGAATTTGATGCAATGTATTGTTGTGCTATTTGTGCGTGTTTATCATCATCATCATCAGCAAGTAACGCCTGCTGGCGTAGGTGATCAAGTCTCTCCACAACTTTCGATCTCGGCAGCTATTTATCATTTCTGTTGTTGACCTTCTACCAAGCCATTCTCTTAAGCGGTCTGTTATTTTTTTCTCTTTGCTTCCCTCTATCTCTTCGTCTCTCAATTTTTGCAATTGTTACAATATATTCCAGCTGTTCTCTTCTCATTACATGGCTAAAACTGATTATTGTTTCTTCCTGATATTGGAAATTAGCTCTCTTTTTGCTTTGACCTCTCTCAGAACATTTGCTTTACTCTTCTTAGCTGTCCATGGTATTCTCAACATTCTTCAGTACAACCACATTTGATTCATGATTGTACAAAGAAGTTACGACGGTGGTTTTCTGTTCGTGTTTATACTCATTTAATATTCATTTATTTGATAAGAAATACATTTGTGACAAACCCTATTGCTCTTAGAGCCGCGATAGCTCAGTGGTTAGTCAACTGGACTACAAAGGACACGAGGTAGTGTTCGATCCCAACCGACTGCTTCCAGGTTCACCAAGCCTTTAATGGGTACCTGATTTTTTTTTCTCTGGAAAGTAAAGCGGCATGGGCGTAAAACTGACCACATTACCCCAAAAATCATGTGCCGAAGGTCTGTAAAATGTTTGGTCACTAACACCATATTCCCTATACGCCACTTGGCGTGACGGGGTACTTTACTTTACTTTTTACTATTGCTCTTACATTGAGCAGTATGCAATTATATCTGTATTGAATGTACGCTTCCGTGTAGCCTGGCTTTTGGGTGCACCCTGAACAATACTTACCACCCGGTGAGGGATAGTTCTCCACTTTGTCATTGCTGCTTTCTTTCTGCTGTGTTGTCCTTTCTTTTTTTTAAAATATAAACTTGAAATCAATCATTCGCCACATATTTCATCCTTCCACTTTTTGACAAATATGGCGCTGGGTCCATCAAATATAATCAACATAGTGAAGTGATGTAGTAAACTTCACAATACGAAGACACAGCAGTGAGTCGTTCATTTCTCTTTCTCGTTATTAATACCCATTTTTCACCTGGATTAACTAGAGTTAACCAAGCTGGAGCTGGACAGCACGTTCTCTTATTTTGTGAAACAGTAAACGAGCTAACAACGACGTTGTTGATGTTTTATTCTATACGCTGCTTATACATTTTACACCTTTACATATATGTATATATAAGGGAGCCGCGATAGCTCACTCGTTAGTTAACTAGAATTCAAAGGACGGCTTCCGGGTTCACCCAGCTTTAAATGGGTACCGGATTTTTTCTGGGAAAGTGAATCGGCGCAATACCGACTACATTATCTCGAAAACCATGTGCCCAAGGTGTATAAATATTATGGTCACTAACACCATATTCTCTATGTGCCACTTGGCGTGACGGGCTCTTTACTTTAAAATCAGACATATATGTATATCCATCCATCCATCCATCCATCCATCCATCCATCCATCCATCCATCCATCCATCCATCCATCCATCCATCCATCCATCCATCCATCCATCCATCCATCCATCCATCCATCCATCCATCCATCCATCCATCCATCTATCTATCTATCTATCTATCTATCTATCTATCTATCTATCCATCTATCTATCTATCTATCTATCTATCTATCTATCTATCTATCTATCTATCTATCTATCTATCTATATAAGAAGATACAGCAATAGCACAAATGTAATTGTGCGTGCGTGTTGGTGTCATTCGCTTAGGAGATTAAAATGAAGAACCATGGAGGGTATACTATTAATGTAAGAGCACAGTGCTTGCATTTCATTGAGTGTGTAGAGCACGACTCGATAATGAGGGAGTAAGTGTCAGGGAACCCTAATGAAAGGAACCCCTATGGTCCCAGAGGCGAGCACCGAATGGGGTTAAGGGCGTTGATTGTTTCATTAATTCATGTTAAGTCCTGCAACATAGTCCAGACCCGATGATGCTTCTGCGTGAAGTCGACATCTGTTGTGTTAACTGTTTGGGTTAGTCAAATGTAATGAAACAGGGGTGGAAGGTTCGATTTGTATTTGACGGTCATAGTTACTTCAGACTTCTTTCTATGGTCTAAGCCAACACGTTGTCGATGTTGCGGCTTGCCGATTAGAGATCTGCCATTTCGAATATCCTCTCTCTCCTTCTCCTAGGAAAGTTCCATAAGGTCTAATAAAAAGAAAAAAAGGAATATGTTCCAAAACCAGGCCAAAATGTTCGGTAAATAAATGTCTGGCTCAACATAAACATGAATCTTTGACAGAAGGAAAAGGTGGATAATAAAATCTGGTTAATGCAGCAGAGGTGAAAGTTGACTGTAGTTACTTTCTCAAGTCAGTGGGCAGACCTACAAGTAAATATCACAGTTGAAGGAATACATCTGGAGACAGTTCAGAGCTACAACTATCTTGGACATACTATAACCAATGATGGAAAATGTAAAATTGAAATAAACAAAATAATAGGTATGGTAAAAAGTTATTTTAATGCCATGAAAAATATACTAACAACAAAACAAATAACACCAGGGCTAAAACTAAGAATAGCAAAATGTTACATCTTCTCAATATTCCTGTATGGTGCAGAAACATGGACATTAGACAAGAAAACAGAACAGAAAATTGAAGCCTTTGAAATGTGGATTTATAGAAGAATAGGTAGAATTGGATGGAAAGAAAAGAAAACAAACGATGAAATTTTAAAACAACTAAAAATAAAAAGAGAACTACTAAATACAATTAAGACAAGACAAATGAAATTTTTGGGGCATGATAAAAGACACAACAGCCTACTAAAAGTAATATTGGAATGGAAAATACGAGGTAAAAGAGGCAGAGCCAGACCAAGACTAACATGGACGAGTACATCAAAAGATGGACAAGTCAATCTATGGCAACCTGCATCATCAAAAGATGATAAAAACAGAGTGGAATGGCGATCCATGGTAGCCAACCTTCGTTGCGGAGACGGCACTCGATGATGATGGTGAGTGGACAGTTTACAAATCGTCCTGTAGAAATAGTCATTGACAGAAGATCCGTCGTGGCATTCAAGAACACGGGGTAGCAAGAGAAACACGGCACGACAAATAAACCACAGAAGAACAATTAATACAGTGTGCTCAACTATGGGCTTAGTAACAAAACAAGACATATAAGACCTAGCATCGTCAACGCTTTCTGCCCACATGTGTCGTCTTCGACCAGAGCGTGTGATTTTATATGTGTGCAAATGTACGTACACACTCATATACACACATAGACAGACAGACAGACAGACAGACAGACTGACAGACAGACAGACAGACATACACACATACAAGCATCATCATCATCAAGTACCGGGCCTAGTGGCATAGGTGATCATGTCTCTCCACATCCTTCGATCTCGGCAGCTATTTATCATTTCATTTCTGTTGTTGACCTTCTGCCAAGCCATTCTCTTAAGCTGTCTGTTATTGTTTCTCTTTGCTTCCCTCTATCTCTTCGTCCCTCAATTTTTGCAGTTGTTACAATATATTCGAGTTGTTCTCTTCTCATTACATGACCAAAAAATGATGATTGTCTCTTCCTAACATTGGAAATTAGCTCTCTTTTTGCTTTCACCTCTCTCAGAACCTCTTCATTACTCTTCTTAGCTGTCCATGGTATTCTCAACATTCTTCTGTAAAACCACATTTCTACAGACATTGGTCCCATTGTGTCAGGTCGGGTAATTTTACCTGCTACTGTATGCAGTAAACAGTACAACCTGTGGCTGCCCTGCTGCCTTGCAGGTAAGCTCGGGAGAGTAAAAGGCTAAGGGAGGGTACCCCGAAGTAAAACAACCCCACTGCCTTGTGAGTGAGACTTTTTAGTCAAAGGCTAGCGGAGCAAACCATAAACAAACCGACGGAAGGCAACAGAAAACCACCGTCGTAATTTCTTTGTATAATCATGAATCGCCACATACATACATACATGCAAAACCATAGCCATGCTCGTAGAACCTGACCAGAGACGCTACAACACGGTTTAAGTTAGGCATTTCGGAAGAATGTAGATATCGGACAATTAAAACAGACTTTACAATATGTAAACACAAATAAATCAACATAGAAATACAAGACATTACTTACAAAGTCCTTAATTAATATGTCTGTGTATTTTCTGCTATTAAATTTTCCAAAATTGTCCTGACAAAACGAGCCTCAATTAACATCAAGTTAAAATTAGATTTACTCAAATCAGACAAGAAGCTGCAAGACAAATATAAAATCACAATTCAGAACCGATACAATGCAATAGAGAAGATACAAAGCATTGATGAACAGTGGGAAATGCTAAAAGAATCAATGCAACAAACATCAAAAGAGTTCATACCATCAGTGAGGACAAATTCAAGAAAGAAATGGATGACAGATGACATTTTGCAGCTAATGGATACAAGAAGAAGAAATAAAGATGGGTGTAAGAGACTAAATAAAGAAATTGTAATAAAATGCAATGAAGCAAAAGAAGCATGGCTAAAAGAGAGAGGCAAAGAGATTGAAATGCAACAAAAAGGAGATGCTAAAGCTATATAAAATAAATTGAAGAATTAACCGGTTGAAAAACGCAATCTAAAACTGGATGTTTAAGATCAAAGGAAGGAGAACTGTTGATTGAACAAGAAAGCATAAGAGAACGATGGACAGAATACATTAAAGATCTTTATAATGATGCGCGAACAGAAGTAAATATTAAGGATAATGGAGAAGGACCAGAAATACTCAGAGAAGAAGTGGAAGACGCCTTGCGCAATATGAAAGCAGGCAAAGATCCTGGACCAGATAATATAACTAAAGAAGAGATTGAAGCCATGGGTGATTTTGGAAAGGAAATAATAACAAAAATATTGAATGATATCTACAACAGCGGATATATACCAGACAACCTGCTCAAATCAATATTCATAGCCCTACCAAGAAATCTGGTGCGATTGAATTCGATGATCACCGCACAATAAGCCTTATGAGTCATATGACTAAGATATTACTAAGAATCATCATGCGAAAGTGCGAAACGTAATCAGTCCCGAAATTAACGATGAACAGTGTGGTTTTGTTGGGTAAAGGAACGAGCAATGCCATTTATATATAAGATCTTTAGTAGAAAGAACCATAGAGGGGAAAACAGATTTATACCTATGTTTCATAGATTATACTAAAGAATTTGACAAAGTAAAGCACCAAGAAATAATCAAAATTTTAAAAAGCATAAACGTAGACAGCAAAGATCTAAGAATAATAAAAAGAACATGTACTGGCAACAAACAGCGGCATAAGAAATGGAAACCAATTGGGAATGTTTCAACAAATAAAACAGGGTGTTAGACAAGGTTGTGTGCTGTCACCAGATTTGTTTAATATTTATAGTGAGATTATTTTAAGATCCATAAGGGTCATGCCTGGAATAGCAATTGGAGGTCATAATATAAATAATCTAAGGTATGCTGATGATACAGTCTTAACCGCTAAGAGTGAAAATGATTTACAAGAAATGTTGTACATTATAGTGAAAGAAAGCAAAAATAAAGACTCAGCCTTAATAGCAAAAAGATAGAGGTAATGGCAACAACAAAGAAAAAGACATCACCTCAGTGCAAAAAAAACAAGTGGAACAATATTAAAACAGGTAAATGAATTTAAATATTTGGGAACTTTGTTAACCTCAGACAGAAGATGTACAAAAGAGGTGAGATGCAGAATGGCTCAGGCAAAAGCAGCTTTACAAAAAATGAGGAAGATACTATGCAATTAATTTTTGACAATAGAAACAAGAAAAAGAGTTCTTAAATGTTACGTAGAGCCAGTCTTAACATATGGATGCGAGTCATGGACAATAGGACAACAGACAAGAAAATCACTGGAGTCTGTAGAAATGTGGTTTTACAGAAGAATGTTGAGAATACCATGGACAGTTAAGAAGAGTAATGAAGAGGTTCTGAGAGAGGTGAAAGCAAAGAGAGCTAATTTCCAATGTTAGGAAGAGACAATCATCATTTTTTGGCCATGTAATGAGAAGAGAACAACTTGAATATATTTTAACAACTGCAAAAATTGAGGGACGAAGAGATAGAGGGAAGCAAAGAGAAAAAATAACAGACAACTTAAGAGAATGGCTTGGCAGAAGGTCAACAACAGAAATGATAAATAACTGCCGAGATCGAAAGTTGTGGAGAGACATGATCACCTACGCCACTAGGCCCGGCACTTGATGATGATGATGAGTTGTTGTAGTACGAGTCGCGATAGTTCAGTGTTTAGTGGACTGGACTACAAAGGATAAGAGGTAGAGTTCGATCCCAACCGATGGCTTCCGGTTCACCCAGGATTTAATGGGTGCCGGATTGTTTTTCAGGGAAAGTAAAGCGGCACGGGCGTAATACCGACCACATTACCCCAAAAATCCCGTGCCAAGTTTCTGTAAAATATATGACATGTATATATATATTTTTTTTTGAAACACCATATTCCCTATACCCATCTTGACGTGACGGGGGTACTTCACTTTTTTTTTTTATAGTAGCAGCAGCAAAGAAGTGGTAGTAGCAGGAGGTAGAGGAAGAGGAAGTGGTGGGAAAAAAATGGTAATTGGTGGAGGAAGAGAAGTAGTAATTGGATAAGGAAGAGACGTGGTTGTAATAGTGGAAGTAGCAGTTGGGTTTATAGTGGAAGTAGTGATGGGTGTAGTAGTGGGAGTAGTAGTGTGAGTAGTGATGGGTTAGTAGTGATGGGTAGTGATGGGTTAGTATTGGGAGTAGTGATAGGTTAGAAGTGGGAGTAGTGATGGGTAAGTAGTGGGAGTAGTGATGGGTTATTAGTGGGAGTAGTGATGGGTTAGTAGTGGGAGTAGTAGTGGGAGTAGTGATGTGTTAGTAGTGGGAGTAGTAGTGGGAATAGTGATGGGTTAGAAGTGGGAGTAGTGATGGGTTAGTAGTGGGAGTAGTGATGGGTTAGTAGTGGGATAGTGATGGGTTAGTAGTGGGAGTAGTAGTGGGAGTAGTGATGGGTTAGTAGAGGGGGAGTAGTAGTGGGAATAGTGATGGGTTAGTAGTGTGAGTAGTCATGGGTTTGTAGTGGGAGTAGTAGTGGGAGTAGTGATGGGTTAGTAGTGGGAGTAGTATTGGGAGTAGTGATGGGTTAATAGTGGGAGTAGTAGTGGGAGTAGTGATGGGTTAGTAGTGGGAGTAGTAGTGGGAGTAGTGATGGGTTAGTAGTGGGAGTAGAGATGGGTTAGTAGTGGGAGTAGTGATGGGTTAGTAGTGGGAGTAGTGATGGGTTGATGTGGGAGTAGTAGTGGGAGTAGTGAAGGTTAGTAGTGGGAGTAGTAGTGGGAGCAGTAGAAGGAGTAGTGAGGGTTAGTAGTGGGAGTAGTAGTAAAAGTAGTGATGGGTTAGTAGTGGGAGTAGTAGTGGGAGTAGTGATGGATTAGTAGTGGGAGTAGTGATGGATTAGTAGTGGGAGTAGTAGTGGGAGTAGTGATGGGTTAGTAGTGGGAGTAGTAGTGAGAGTAGTGATGAGTTAGTAATGGGAGTAGTGATGGGTTAGCAGTGGGAGTAGTAGTGGGAGTAGTGATTGGTTAGTAGTGGGAGTAGTAGTGGGAGTAGTGTGGGTTAATAGTGGGAGTAGTAGTGGGAGCAGTAGTGGAAGTAGTGGTGGGTTAGTAGTGGGAGTAGTAGTGGGAGTAGTGATGGGTTAGTGTATGGAGTAGTGATGGGTTAGTAGTGGGAGTAGTGATGTGGGTAGTAGTGGGAGTAGTAGTGGGAATAGTAGTGGGAGTAGTGATTGTAGTAGTGATGGGAGTAGTAGTGGGCGTAGTAGTGGGCGTAGTAGTGGGCGTAGT